>OX454528.1:64186512-64786512 GCA_949715645.1 Portevinia maculata | reverse complement strand
CGCTAATCGACCTAACATTTACCCAACCCACCAAAGCGAAAATAGGAACAGAACTAATTTCAATCATAGTCATTTTAATAATAGACAACAACCGATTGCCAATAACTGCAATCCTAACAATAGAAACACCCGAAATAACGGGCCGAACCGAATTAATAATTCCCTTCCCCGCCGTAATCAGGGTAACTCAAGGGAAGCAGCTTTCGTAGTGAACCAGGGAAACGAAATAGCCACCGAAAGGGAAGCCGACCATTCGGGGGGCAGTCAGTAAACCCACAGCCACCAATAGCAATATGTGCAGGGGGAATAACAAACGGCCTGTATGTCCATATCAAAGATATCCATAATAAAACTATCACTTTCCTAATCGACACAGGTGCATCCATCTGCACAATAAGACAAGATGTGCTAACTCAGGGAACTACAGTAGACAGCCGAAATAGAACCACAATAATGGGAATCTCGGGTAACCTCAAGACAGTAGGGACATGTACTAATACCCTATTGCTGGGAAAATTACAGACAACCTACACCTTCCACGTAGTACCTGACTCCTTCCCAGTACCAGTAGACGGCATCCTTGGAGCTAATTTTCTGAAGGATTTTCTAGCCATTATCGATTTAGAATATTACACTTTAAAACTAAACACACCCAATGCCTACATTTCATTCCCCATAGTTAACCAAGCCCGAACGGCATCGATATTGCTTTCACCTCGATCCGAGTCAACATATTGGCTCGACAGCCAACACTCAGAAGCACGAGTATTCCATTCACAGCAATTATGTGACGGAGTGTTTATGGCCAGCTCGATCTCACAGGCAAAACAAGGCAAAATGCCAATCAAAATCTTAAACACCCGTGAATCTGAGGTAAAATTATACTGGATAGAACCACAGTCTACCCCATTAACTGAATACTACGTGTTAAGAAATAACACCACCGAGGAATTAACCTCCAACCGAAAAAAAAATTTACTTGCTAATCTAAACTTTGACACACTGAGCAAAGAAGAGCGTTCAGAACTTGAGCTCATATGCACCAAATACCAAGACATTTTTCATCTTGAGAACGACAAATTGTCATATACTAATATAGGCCAGGCCCACATAGCGCTCAAGGATGAAGCTACCGCTAAGTATACCAAACCCTATAGACTACCTCATTCACAAAAGAATGACATACAAATAGAAGTACAGAAGATGTTGGCAGACGATATTATCGAACCATCGATTTCCGCATGGAACTCACCTATCCTGATTGTGCCAAAAAAGAAAGATCCCATCACGGGTCTTCAGAAGTTCAGATTGGTGATCGATTACCGGAGGGTAAACGAGGTAATCGAGGACGATAAATTCCCGCTGCCAAACATAACTGACATTTTTGATATGGTAGGAGGAGCAACTTACTTCTCCTGCATAGATCTTAGCCAAGGGTACTACCAAATGGAACTAGCGAAAGACAGCCGACCCTACACAGCATTTTCAACCGAAAGCGGGCACTACCAACTAAAACGCCTGCCAATGGGTTTAAAAATATCACCCAGCACATTTTCGAGAATGATGTCGGTTGCTATGTCAGGTCTAACCTATTCACGTTGTTTCGTATATCTTGATGACTTAATTGTGTTCGGAAGAAATCTTGAGCAACACAATAAAAACCTAATGGAAGTATTTCAAAGACTCAGAGAAGTTAATCTAATAATTCATCCCGGAAAATGTTCTTTTCTTAGGAAAGAGGTCCTATATTTGGGACACATAATCTCAGAAAAGGGAATATTACCTGATCCATCCAAATCCGATGTTATGAAAAACTTCCCAGTACCACGAGACGCGGATGAAGTCCGAAGGTTCGTAGC
This sequence comes from Portevinia maculata, assembly GCA_949715645.1. Classification (NCBI taxonomy): domain Eukaryota; kingdom Metazoa; phylum Arthropoda; class Insecta; order Diptera; family Syrphidae; genus Portevinia; species Portevinia maculata. The sequence goes on along the minus strand of OX454528.1, from coordinate 64,784,653 downwards.
GTTTGCAAATTATTACCGCAAATTCATACCGAATTTCGCCACGCTAGCCATTCCGCTAAATCGGTTACTTCGTAAAAGGGTAGAATTTAGCTTTGATGAGGACTGCATGACTTCCTTCAATGCACTTAAAAATTTCCTCATAAGCCCGAAAATTCTCCAATTCCCGAATTTTGAAAAGGAATTCATCCTACGAACAGATGCATCCGGATTTGCTTTAGGCGCCGTCCTATCAAATTACGACGACAGACCCATTGCATATGGAAGTAAAACCCTTAATAGTGCAGAAAAAAACTACAGCACTATCGAAAAAGAGTTACTTGCCATAGTATGGGCTGTGAAGCACTTCAGACCATACCTGTTCGGAAGACGGTTCAAAATTCTAACCGACCACAGACCTCTCGTGTACTTGTTGTCACTAAAGGAGCCTTCAAGTAGATTAACGAAATTCAGACTACTTCTCGAAGAATACAACTTCGATGTAGAGTATTCGCCAGGAAAAGATAACAGTACCGCGGACGCTCTAAGTCGGATTAAAATAACTTCCGAAGAATTCCAAGAACTATACGTATGCATAACAACACGAGCTCAAGCCCGAAAACATAATCAGGATAAGCGCACGAAAATATTAAGCAAGGAAGAATACTATAAAAACAAAATAACAGAGTTGTTAAAACCACCAGAAGGTGGGCTGAAAATAGTCGAACTGAAAATAATATAGTTTTAACGAAGAAGAAGAAGATTTTGCAAAATTTAAGGGTACCGAAAAAATATTAGGTCCAAACCTTGTTCTAGGATACGTTCCAACAAGAAATTGTTTGATCTTAAACCGGTCCAAAATAAGCACTACCGCCCGATCGGCATCATTTGACCAAATGTTGTCGAGGGACGTGCCTAAAACTGAGGAACCGATGACATCTAACAGCAAAGGATCCAAAACCCCCACTACAGCCCGATCAGCATCATTTGACCAAATGTTGTTGAGGGACGTGCGGGAAATATGCGGACCTTTAGCTATTAAAGAGGTGTATATAACTAAGGAAGAGTTAGAAAAACTCTCAGGCGGCCGCCACAAATTAAAAATAAATATATTAAAAAAACAATTACAAGAAATATTTAAAGAAAGCAAATTAGAGGTGCACCTTATTGCAAACATTACTGAAGTAACGGACCCGTGCAAAATAAAACTATTACTAACCGACTACCACATGTTACCAACAAGCGGACACGCAGGAATTAATCGCATGTTACGCAACATAAAGAAAAAGTATTTCTGGACAGGCATGCAGAACGACGTGGCCACGTTCGTTAAGCACTGCCCCAGATGCCAAAGAAACAAACACATTCAGCCGAAAAAACAACCAATGACTATAACAACAACAGCCGAATCATCGTTCGAGAAAATTTTCTTGGATTTAGTAGGGCCTCTAGACGAAGCAGAAGATGGATCGAAGTACATTCTTACCTTACAAGACGAACTCACGAAATTTACCGAAGCAATCCCACTCCCGAATAAAGAGGCCAGAACAGTAGCCAAGGGACTTGTGGAGTCTTTTATACTCAAATACGGAGTCCCCGGGACGATAGCTTCGGACCAAGGCACCGAATTCCTGAATAGGGTATTCCGGGACATATGCAAATTGTTAAAGATAGAGCAATTGCAATCGACGGCATATCATCACGAGAGCATAGGAGCCCTAGAAAATTCACATAAGGTTCTAGGAGCTTACTTGAGAAATTACGTTTCCGACAAACATTCAGATTGGAACAAATGGCTACCTTATTACGTGTTCTGTTATAACACCTCGGTGCATTCGGAAACAGGATTCACCCCTTTCGAACTTGTGTTCGGAAGACAGTGCATTTTACCTTCGAACATCACCAAAAAGGTAGACCCAGTGTACAACTATGAAGACTACGTAATTGATCTAAGAAACAAGTTGCAGATAGCTTATAGAGATGCCAGGGATACCCTAATAGAAAAAAAGGTCAATAGGAAAAATAGGTATGACAGGGACGGTAAAACGAAACAATCAAATTTCGACATAGGTAGTTTAGTCTTGCTCAGGAATGAAAACCGGAAAAAACTAGACCCAATCTACATCGGCCCTTACGAGGTGATATCCCAAGATGGGCTAAACTGCGAAATCAGTTACGATAACAAAAAATTAAAAGTACATAAGAATAGATTAAAGCCATTCTATATGTATATGCTAATGATCTAAACTAATATTAAAAAAAAAAAAAAAAAAAAAAAAAGGGAAAGCGGATATCCCAACATTAGCATAAAAGCTAAACTATTTGTAAACTTTTAGTATATAAGAATAAAAGCTAACTTATTTGTAAACTTCTAGTATATAAGCTAAACAATTCGTAAACATTAGTATATAACCATTAAACTATTTGTAAACTTTTAGTATATAAGCATAAAAGCTAGATTATTTGTCAACCATTAGTATGTAAGCTAAACTATTTGCAAACATTAGTATATTAGCATAAAAGCTAAACTATTTGTAAACTTTTAGTATATAAGCATTAAAGCTAACCTGTTTGTAAACTATTAGTATATAAGCTAAGCATAAAAGCTAAATTATTTGTAAACTTTTAGTATATAAGCTAAACAATTTGTAAACATTAGTATATAAGAATTAAAGCTAAAGTATTTGTCAACTATTAGTATATAAGCATTGAAGTTAAATTATTTGTAACCTTTTAGTATATAAGCATTAAATTATTTGTAAACTAGTAGTATATAAGCATAAAAGCTAAATTATGTGTAATCTTTTAGTATATAAGCCTAAAAGCTAAACTAATTGTAAACTCGTAGTATATAAGCATAATCGCTAAGCAATTTGTAAACTATTAGCATATAATCATAAAACGGGAAAGCACATTTACCTAAGATAACAAGAATTAAAATTTATATAATTAAACGTTCCCCAAATTGTACAAGTGGCACGGGAAAAAAGAAATCAAGACATAGCATAATTTCTTTTTTCTCCCCCGGGCGGGTGGTGTGAAGGGACCACACCAGTGGCCACTTAATTGCTTACCCAGTTCTCATATGCCGGAACATCGAACCCGGAAGACGCGCGGCTATTACCTTCCAATTGAATTAAAGCCACAACCCAGTAAGATATCGGGTAGCACAGAGTAGAAATAATAATTAATTAAAAGTACCTCACCTGCTCACCGATATCTACTGAGGATGGCCAGCACAAAGCAAACCGAGGGAAAGATCGCTCAGGTTACAATTTCATACAAGCCATTATACAGGTGCGCGCGGGGCACATGATGTACTATCAAGCGCTGGATAATACGTCATGTGCTGAGCACGCAATTCTGGATGAATGTGTGAAGCGGTCATGAAACTTTGTGCCAAGGTAATAGTCAGCATTTAAAAATTATATTCGATAATGGGTTCGATATTTTTAGCATATGCAGCAATTAAACATGTATAAAAACCCCTAAATTTAATTAATAAAGTGGACTCTTATCCCAGAGTTCTTGAGACGAACCACGTTAGTTTTATTGTTGCGATTTCGCAGCGCTTACTAGGTTCGCTTCAATGAAAAGTCCCTCCCGTGCCTAGCAGGTAACTGCTGCCGGGAATCTGCTGACTGGCGCAATAGCCGAGGCAAGGGCAATCCTTCTCCCATAATTTTCTCTCATTTCTAGATCCAGCTTGCCCGACTGAACCCAGTCTAGTTGCACACCATAGCAAGACTTTACATGGCGATCCTGCCAGGAGGGCAAAAGGGATTACCAAGGAAATGACAGAGCGCCAGGCTGCATTAAACCTAGCCGCGCAGTACGTAGCTGCCGCCGAAGAGATATTACGGAATACTTACACACCAGCCGCACCAGCACCGGGTCCACGGCCCCTATCCATTGAAGAATACCGCCGAAGGAATACCCGGCGAAAGGTGGAACCAACCCCCGTTCCAGTACCTACTCCACCGCAAACTAGAGGAGGACAACGAGTAAAAAGACGATAACAAATCCAAGAACTGTGCCGACTCGCCAATATCCCCGGCCAGAGCACCGCTAAGAAAAACGGCTTTTTGCGACAGATTCGGGAGATCCGTCACCTACACCGGCAAAACCAACGAAAGGAGAAGAAACCTTTCCTGGACCACCAGTTCCACGAACTTTTTGACTCCGTCGTGGAACGAGCCAAGAATGGGCTCCCAAGAGAGTAAAGAGACCATCAATACGGGCCCCCAAGTGCTGACAGCTGCCAACGTCCAACCCACCGAAAACCATACCGCTGCTGTACTAGGCCTAATGTTCATAACCGCCGTCCTAATCGGCTTAGCCTACCTCGGACTGCAGCATTTCCGAAGGAAAGTAATAGAGGACGTCATCGACAAACTGGAAAAACGACCAGCGACGGTATAGACCTATACTATAAGTCAATATTTTGTTAATATATAATAAATACCTAGAAATTTCATATCGTAGCCATATAACAAATAGCATAATAATAAAATGGTTTTCCTCTACCGAAATTTTTTTTTAACAATTAGATTGGGTCGAGATATTTTCGTGATTTCATATAGATTTTAGGGATCCGCAGTTCCTTTAGTAGGAGATTCGTTCAAGACTTTAGAATTTAAATTTTTCCAGCTTCATCAATCCATAGAATTGATAGGACTTCTTCTTCCAGACTATCCTGATGAGTTTCGCGGAGCTAGAACTAGCACTAAGCCACCTGAAAATCTGTTACACCAGCCTCTCGAAGTCCCCAAATCGGAAACGAAAGCCTAAAAACGCCGAAACTAAACTACAAGAAATCAGACAACTTTGGGACAACTTCTCAGCTCAGATCTCTCTAATCGATCAAGGCAAAATAACCGAACTCGAGCGAACGTACCTGAAGCGACTAATTTCAGACGCAAAATACTTCCGAACCCAATCGGAAGATATAGTAACTCATAGCATCGAGGAAGACGAATCTATTGATAGCAAAGTAACGGAAGAACATAAACCCAAAATGAGCGAATTTGATTTCAGTACGGCACAGAAGTTGCCAGTACTCAACTGTGAAGTCAGTGAAAACCGTACGGAGAACATAAGAGACTTCCTCAACTCCATATAGTTTTATTACGACACCCTCAGCGATACTGCCAAACCTACGCTCATAAAGTTTCTACTGAAATGTAAGATACAGGGTAGAGCATTGACGGAACTAGGGTCAGCCAACCCGATAACATTTGCTGAACTAAAAACAAATCTCATAGCCAAATGTGGGGCTAGAGAGACAATAGAAAGTCTCCAGCACAAACTCGACAAGCTTCGACAAAGGAATCGGCCAATGCGAGAGTTTGTGTCAGAGGTTGAATGCCTTATAACGAAAATGACGGAACTAGAAACCAGCATGATAGGAGAATCTGCCCGAGAGACGCTTACAACCGCCAATGAACGCAGAGGACTAGCATTTCTCAAGCAAGGCGTCAACGAGCGATACAAGATCATTCTGGACAGCGCCCGTCATACGAAACTACAAGACGCTATCGACCACCTACTGGAGATAGAAACCGATCACAACCCCACAACGGAAATTGTACGTTATGCTAATACCCAAACAAGATTTCAGCAACGACGAAATCCACCACATTTCCGAGAAAGGGATACAACAAGGCTTCCATAATCGCAATACAAACTTTGCTAGCACCTCAAATACCCAACGTACTAACCATTTCCCAAACTACTATCCCAATCATGGCTTTCCAAATATTCCAACCTACGCGCCTAGACATAATCAACCGATGTACTTATACCCACCACCTGCTAATCATTACCCTCAAGCCAGTAACACCGCTAATCGACCTAACATTTACCCAACCCACCAAAGCGAAAATAGGAACAGAACTAATTTCAATCATAGTCATTTTAATAATAGACAACAACCGATTGCCAATAACTGCAATCCTAACAATAGAAACACCCGAAATAACGGGCCGAACCGAATTAATAATTCCCTTCCCCGCCGTAATCAGGGTAACTCAAGGGAAGCAGCTTTCGTAGTGAACCAGGGAAACGAAATAGCCACCGAAAGGGAAGCCGACCATTCGGGGGGCAGTCAGTAAACCCACAGCCACCAATAGCAATATGTGCAGGGGGAATAACAAACGGCCTGTATGTCCATATCAAAGATATCCATAATAAAACTATCACTTTCCTAATCGACACAGGTGCATCCATCTGCACAATAAGACAAGATGTGCTAACTCAGGGAACTACAGTAGACAGCCGAAATAGAACCACAATAATGGGAATCTCGGGTAACCTCAAGACAGTAGGGACATGTACTAATACCCTATTGCTGGGAAAATTACAGACAACCTACACCTTCCACGTAGTACCTGACTCCTTCCCAGTACCAGTAGACGGCATCCTTGGAGCTAATTTTCTGAAGGATTTTCTAGCCATTATCGATTTAGAATATTACACTTTAAAACTAAACACACCCAATGCCTACATTTCATTCCCCATAGTTAACCAAGCCCGAACGGCATCGATATTGCTTTCACCTCGATCCGAGTCAACATATTGGCTCGACAGCCAACACTCAGAAGCACGAGTATTCCATTCACAGCAATTATGTGACGGAGTGTTTATGGCCAGCTCGATCTCACAGGCAAAACAAGGCAAAATGCCAATCAAAATCTTAAACACCCGTGAATCTGAGGTAAAATTATACTGGATAGAACCACAGTCTACCCCATTAACTGAATACTACGTGTTAAGAAATAACACCACCGAGGAATTAACCTCCAACCGAAAAAAAAATTTACTTGCTAATCTAAACTTTGACACACTGAGCAAAGAAGAGCGTTCAGAACTTGAGCTCATATGCACCAAATACCAAGACATTTTTCATCTTGAGAACGACAAATTGTCATATACTAATATAGGCCAGGCCCACATAGCGCTCAAGGATGAAGCTACCGCTAAGTATACCAAACCCTATAGACTACCTCATTCACAAAAGAATGACATACAAATAGAAGTACAGAAGATGTTGGCAGACGATATTATCGAACCATCGATTTCCGCATGGAACTCACCTATCCTGATTGTGCCAAAAAAGAAAGATCCCATCACGGGTCTTCAGAAGTTCAGATTGGTGATCGATTACCGGAGGGTAAACGAGGTAATCGAGGACGATAAATTCCCGCTGCCAAACATAACTGACATTTTTGATATGGTAGGAGGAGCAACTTACTTCTCCTGCATAGATCTTAGCCAAGGGTACTACCAAATGGAACTAGCGAAAGACAGCCGACCCTACACAGCATTTTCAACCGAAAGCGGGCACTACCAACTAAAACGCCTGCCAATGGGTTTAAAAATATCACCCAGCACATTTTCGAGAATGATGTCGGTTGCTATGTCAGGTCTAACCTATTCACGTTGTTTCGTATATCTTGATGACTTAATTGTGTTCGGAAGAAATCTTGAGCAACACAATAAAAACCTAATGGAAGTATTTCAAAGACTCAGAGAAGTTAATCTAATAATTCATCCCGGAAAATGTTCTTTTCTTAGGAAAGAGGTCCTATATTTGGGACACATAATCTCAGAAAAGGGAATATTACCTGATCCATCCAAATCCGATGTTATGAAAAACTTCCCAGTACCACGAGACGCGGATGAAGTCCGAAGGTTCGTAGCGTTTGCAAATTATTACCGCAAATTCATACCGAATTTCGCCACGCTAGCCATTCCGCTAAATCGGTTACTTCGTAAAAGGGTAGAATTTAGCTTTGATGAGGACTGCATGACTTCCTTCAATGCACTTAAAAATTTCCTCATAAGCCCGAAAATTCTCCAATTCCCGAATTTTGAAAAGGAATTCATCCTACGAACAGATGCATCCGGATTTGCTTTAGGCGCCGTCCTATCAAATTACGACGACAGACCCATTGCATATGGAAGTAAAACCCTTAATAGTGCAGAAAAAAACTACAGCACTATCGAAAAAGAGTTACTTGCCATAGTATGGGCTGTGAAGCACTTCAGACCATACCTGTTCGGAAGACGGTTCAAAATTCTAACCGACCACAGACCTCTCGTGTACTTGTTGTCACTAAAGGAGCCTTCAAGTAGATTAACGAAATTCAGACTACTTCTCGAAGAATACAACTTCGATGTAGAGTATTCGCCAGGAAAAGATAACAGTACCGCGGACGCTCTAAGTCGGATTAAAATAACTTCCGAAGAATTCCAAGAACTATACGTATGCATAACAACACGAGCTCAAGCCCGAAAACATAATCAGGATAAGCGCACGAAAATATTAAGCAAGGAAGAATACTATAAAAACAAAATAACAGAGTTGTTAAAACCACCAGAAGGTGGGCTGAAAATAGTCGAACTGAAAATAATATAGTTTTAACGAAGAAGAAGAAGATTTTGCAAAATTTAAGGGTACCGAAAAAATATTAGGTCCAAACCTTGTTCTAGGATACGTTCCAACAAGAAATTGTTTGATCTTAAACCGGTCCAAAATAAGCACTACCGCCCGATCGGCATCATTTGACCAAATGTTGTCGAGGGACGTGCCTAAAACTGAGGAACCGATGACATCTAACAGCAAAGGATCCAAAACCCCCACTACAGCCCGATCAGCATCATTTGACCAAATGTTGTTGAGGGACGTGCGGGAAATATGCGGACCTTTAGCTATTAAAGAGGTGTATATAACTAAGGAAGAGTTAGAAAAACTCTCAGGCGGCCGCCACAAATTAAAAATAAATATATTAAAAAAACAATTACAAGAAATATTTAAAGAAAGCAAATTAGAGGTGCACCTTATTGCAAACATTACTGAAGTAACGGACCCGTGCAAAATAAAACTATTACTAACCGACTACCACATGTTACCAACAAGCGGACACGCAGGAATTAATCGCATGTTACGCAACATAAAGAAAAAGTATTTCTGGACAGGCATGCAGAACGACGTGGCCACGTTCGTTAAGCACTGCCCCAGATGCCAAAGAAACAAACACATTCAGCCGAAAAAACAACCAATGACTATAACAACAACAGCCGAATCATCGTTCGAGAAAATTTTCTTGGATTTAGTAGGGCCTCTAGACGAAGCAGAAGATGGATCGAAGTACATTCTTACCTTACAAGACGAACTCACGAAATTTACCGAAGCAATCCCACTCCCGAATAAAGAGGCCAGAACAGTAGCCAAGGGACTTGTGGAGTCTTTTATACTCAAATACGGAGTCCCCGGGACGATAGCTTCGGACCAAGGCACCGAATTCCTGAATAGGGTATTCCGGGACATATGCAAATTGTTAAAGATAGAGCAATTGCAATCGACGGCATATCATCACGAGAGCATAGGAGCCCTAGAAAATTCACATAAGGTTCTAGGAGCTTACTTGAGAAATTACGTTTCCGACAAACATTCAGATTGGAACAAATGGCTACCTTATTACGTGTTCTGTTATAACACCTCGGTGCATTCGGAAACAGGATTCACCCCTTTCGAACTTGTGTTCGGAAGACAGTGCATTTTACCTTCGAACATCACCAAAAAGGTAGACCCAGTGTACAACTATGAAGACTACGTAATTGATCTAAGAAACAAGTTGCAGATAGCTTATAGAGATGCCAGGGATACCCTAATAGAAAAAAAGGTCAATAGGAAAAATAGGTATGACAGGGACGGTAAAACGAAACAATCAAATTTCGACATAGGTAGTTTAGTCTTGCTCAGGAATGAAAACCGGAAAAAACTAGACCCAATCTACATCGGCCCTTACGAGGTGATATCCCAAGATGGGCTAAACTGCGAAATCAGTTACGATAACAAAAAATTAAAAGTACATAAGAATAGATTAAAGCCATTCTATATGTATATGCTAATGATCTAAACTAATATTAAAAAAAAAAAAAAAAAAAAAAAAAGGGAAAGCGGATATCCCAACATTAGCATAAAAGCTAAACTATTTGTAAACTTTTAGTATATAAGAATAAAAGCTAACTTATTTGTAAACTTCTAGTATATAAGCTAAACAATTCGTAAACATTAGTATATAACCATTAAACTATTTGTAAACTTTTAGTATATAAGCATAAAAGCTAGATTATTTGTCAACCATTAGTATGTAAGCTAAACTATTTGCAAACATTAGTATATTAGCATAAAAGCTAAACTATTTGTAAACTTTTAGTATATAAGCATTAAAGCTAACCTGTTTGTAAACTATTAGTATATAAGCTAAGCATAAAAGCTAAATTATTTGTAAACTTTTAGTATATAAGCTAAACAATTTGTAAACATTAGTATATAAGAATTAAAGCTAAAGTATTTGTCAACTATTAGTATATAAGCATTGAAGTTAAATTATTTGTAACCTTTTAGTATATAAGCATTAAATTATTTGTAAACTAGTAGTATATAAGCATAAAAGCTAAATTATGTGTAATCTTTTAGTATATAAGCCTAAAAGCTAAACTAATTGTAAACTCGTAGTATATAAGCATAATCGCTAAGCAATTTGTAAACTATTAGCATATAATCATAAAACGGGAAAGCACATTTACCTAAGATAACAAGAATTAAAATTTATATAATTAAACGTTCCCCAAATTGTACAAGTGGCACGGGAAAAAAGAAATCAAGACATAGCATAATTTCTTTTTTCTCCCCCGGGCGGGTGGTGTGAAGGGACCACACCAGTGGCCACTTAATTGCTTACCCAGTTCTCATATGCCGGAACATCGAACCCGGAAGACGCGCGGCTATTACCTTCCAATTGAATTAAAGCCACAACCCAGTAAGATATCGGGTAGCACAGAGTAGAAATAATAATTAATTAAAAGTACCTCACCTGCTCACCGATATCTACTGAGGATGGCCAGCACAAAGCAAACCGAGGGAAAGATCGCTCAGGTTACAATTTCATACAAGCCATTATACAGGTGCGCGCGGGGCACATGATGTACTATCAAGCGCTGGATAATACGTCATGTGCTGAGCACGCAATTCTGGATGAATGTGTGAAGCGGTCATGAAACTTTGTGCCAAGGTAATAGTCAGCATTTAAAAATTATATTCGATAATGGGTTCGATATTTTTAGCATATGCAGCAATTAAACATGTATAAAAACCCCTAAATTTAATTAATAAAGTGGACTCTTATCCCAGAGTTCTTGAGACGAACCACGTTAGTTTTATTGTTGCGATTTCGCAGCGCTTACTAGGTTCGCTTCAATGAAAAGTCCCTCCCGTGCCTAGCAGGTAACTGCTGCCGGGAATCTGCTGACTGGCGCAATAGCCGAGGCAAGGGCAATCCTTCTCCCATAATTTTCTCTCATTTCTAGATCCAGCTTGCCCGACTGAACCCAGTCTAGTTGCACACCATAGCAAGACTTTACAGCTAAATGTAATTGATTAATGTATTCTTTTTGATGCTTTAATCGACACAAACTGTGCATAACTTATGTATATGTTTTTTACACTGTTTTATGAATAAGGATTTATGCATAAAGGCTGGAGAAATATTTAAACACTGCATAAGAAGATATGCAATCATTTTGAGATGTTTAAGCGAATTCTATTGAAGAATGCTCTAAGTTGTTTGCGTTGATGCGTTTGTGGGGTAGGTAGGCACTAGCGGTTGACCACCTAAACTCCAAAAATTAGTAATAATTACTGTAGTTTATATTCCTTTTTTGAAATACCGGTTGAAATATCCCACCTTCAGAATATCTTTTTTTGTGAGTCGAAGAGGTGTCCAGAGTTTTAATTTTTGTGAGTCTATCCTAGGAAAATATCATCCCGCAAAACACCGGAAATCGGGCGCGTTTCTTGGACGTTAGGAGCTTTCAAGATGTTCTACTATGGGACTTTTGTTTGTTGGCGTCAAACGAAGACTATGAGGACTGCCATGGAGGACTGGGATACGGCACCAGGAACTCTTCGGGTGAAGGTATCCTAAGCATGTAAGCGGGGACGAACAGAACTAAACAAACAAAAGTGTTTGTGAGAAACAAATGGTACAATCTGGACCAAAAAAAAGTCAAGCATTTATTGCAAATATGCAAAATTAACTCCATAGCATCATAAACAAAGTTGTCAATACGGCAAAGAAACATGGTGGTGGGCAAATGAAGCTAAAGCAGTGATTAGTGACAAAAAGTGACATTTAAAGCTTAGTCAAAGTACTGCACTAATAATGGAGATGAAAAAGGTCGCCTCGAATTGGAATACAGACTTTGCAAGAGGCTCGCAAAGAGAAAGTGCGCTCAAAAGGTAAAGTTTGTGGAGGGTCTGTATCTGTAGTGAGAAAAAAATTCTTCTTCGGCTGCTGATAGAAACCAGGCTGTCCACGAACTCCGACAAAGCAGCTTGAACAGGAACACAACCATTTTCAAAAATTGTAGCTGAGAGAAGGAGGAATGTCCACGAAATCCGTTCGCCAAGGTTCATCAACAATGCTCAAAGACTGCTTCTTCTGGATTACGAAAAACTACTAATTGAACAATTTCCTCGGATATATTTTGCGAGAGCCGTTTCTAACACTGAAGAAGTACACGACATTACTGTTGAAGAAGTTAGGAAGGCGGTCAAAGACTTCAAAAATCGAAAAGTAGTTGGGCCGGACAAGAAACCCTCTGAGTTCTGGAAAAAGATGGCAGACATCGGGTCCAAATGGCTCATGATTCTCATATCTAAACTGATGAGTGGTGATCCAATGCCTAACCCGTGGAGGGAGAGTTTTTTTCTTATTTTGTACAAAGCAAAAGGCGATACCCGAGACTGATAAATACTGTTCCATCAAGCCGATGTCACACACCATGAAGATCGTTCAGCCGAATGCGGAAAATAGTACGGCTATCTGAAGACCAGTGCGGGTTTGTCGCAGGTAAAGTATAAGGATCATGATGGAAAAAACATCGTGATTCTTTGAAGGATTTGCATATGGTGCTGTTTGATTTTGGAAAGTCCTGTAATAAACAACCAACGGATCTGTTACGGGTAGCGCTAAGACAACGAGGAGTTCCAGAAATCTACGTACGAATGGTCATGGACATGTATACATGTATGAGTGAGTAAAGACAAGAGTAAGATGTATCGTTGGCGTCACCGAGGATTTCGCAATCAAAGAGGTGTACACCAGGGAAGCGTCCTAAGTCTAATGTCATATTGCCCTTGATTATCTGCTTGAAGAAAAAGTGACGGACCCTAATTGGTATCAGTTATTATTTGCTGGCCATGGATTAGCAAGATTCAAACGTTCCTGCAACGAGCAAGATGTTAAATGTGTCGCTGGGCTCACCTGGATGTTTAAATTGCATAGATGTGATTTCCCCCCTTAGTACCTATACTTTTACGACAAACGCTGTTTGGTGGGCGCTGTAGTGATTTTCTAAGCTGGTCCCTGCATGGCAGATGTAGGGTGTTTTCATAAACTTCTGACTAACTAAGACCTGCGTTAGATGTGTACATAAAGTCAGATTGAAGATCGAACTAACTTAGATGAATTGCAGAAGATAATATGTTCATAAACATCATAAATGTCTTCAGCGTCTTGCAGATTGTGCATCCATATTTTCTTGACCGCAGAAAGCGCGGGAAGTAAAAACTAAAATTGAAAGTGCGAAAAATGTAAGTTTTATTGGCAATATTTTAATAATTTTTTATTTACAACCAAATTCAACTTTTTTTTAAGGGAAGTAGAAGCTGCGACGTGAATTATGGCGAAAACAAAGCTATTAATTCAAAAAAGAATTCTGATGGAAAAAGAATTCAACTCTGGGAAAAAGAAAATTATTTCTTTGTTGAGGACGATGCTATATGAAATGAAAAAAGTTGATACCTTCTTCTCCTTTCATGTCTTGCATCAAAAAATCTGACGTTTATGAACATTCAGTGACTACTTAAAATTGTACTTAAGCACGCCTGCTCAAGTGTGTTCAATATTGCAACAAAGAGGAATGACTATTGTACTAGCGCAGATTTTCAACGTTTATGAAAACACCCGTACTCCCCCGCCTATTTCTGGCATTTCTATTCTCTCAGAAGGAACTCCCACTTCTTGTTCTTCATTCAACGTGCTATTAGGCTTCGAGCTATTTCAACTTCAAATTCTTTAGGAACGGCAGACGTTCGCCCAGCTCCAATTGTCTTGAGAAGTTTTTTTTTAGCATTTTAAATAAATATTGATCGTATAGGTAGAAACCTATTAGGTAACCCATAAGTAGTGGTGCAGCATGGCGCAATACTGACACAAAGTAACATGCCATTTCTTTATAAATCAGATTGAATATTTCTAAATCAATTACAAAAGAAATGATACAAATCGGAACATTTTTCGACAAGATACCTATAGCCAAAATAGTAACAGTCTAAAAAGCGTTAAACATAATCTCTAATTTGAGGAAAAAGACTGAAATCAGATTTTATTAAATTTTACATTTCAAAACTATTCGTCCCTTCCATCATACCCCGCTCTTCATACATGCTATTTGCCGAGGCGACGATGCGATGTTAACCCCCACAACATTTTGGGCGGCTTAAGACATTATATTCAACATTTCAGCTTTCTAGCTTAGAAATTTGTTCTTTTGAAATTGTGGGCGTGTCAGTGGGCGGATTTAAAAAATTCTTAAAATTTATTATTTCGGGCCTATAGAGAGTATATGTTTTAAATTTCAGTTTTCTAGCTCCAGTGTAAATGAATTAATTTTTGCCGACGGGTTGACGGACATACGAACGGACATAGTAGATAAACAAAACATAGTAGATATTACATTATATCTATGCTGACCACGAATATATTACAAAAAACTGCAAAACGACAGGTGACCCGCCTCAATATTAATGTAGGTCATCAATTCGCTAATACATAAATATACCTATCCAACAACTGTTTCTTTGAATATCGGCTGATACTACACAAATTGAATATTTCCGAATCAAATACTGAAGAAATGATATAAATCGGTACATTTTTGAACGAGATACAGCGAAAATAGCAAAAGTCTAAAAATCCATAAATTCATAATTCCTTATTTTTTCCATCAAATACCGAAATTAGCTTTTATTCAATTTTTCCATACAAACGAATCGCCTCTTTCATCATACATTTTACTCGCAGATGACAAAGCCAGATTTCTAATTTTTCTATCATATCCCTCTCATCCTACATACTAAATCTGTGGCCTCAATCGAAAAACGCCAAAGTCGAGTTAAGATGAAATTAAGTTTTTGATGCCATCTGATTCAGTGGGTTCGAATCTATAAAGCAAATTTTTTTCAGCTCCGAATCTTTTAATTTACAGCTTCAAGATCCTAAAAACAAAACTACCAAAGTCAGTTTTTCCCCATCGTGTTAAGGCAAAACAGCCAAACTGAAAAATAAATCTTAGAAAAACAGAGCCATTGTCTTAAATCGACTTAAGAGAACAAAATCTTTTTTTTCTCACAAGAAATAGCAGCTAAAGTTGAGTTTGGCTTTTTTTTCGTGTGATATATTTCACTTTCTTTTATCAACTGCTTATGGAAAAACAGCTTAAGTCAAGTTTGGTTGTTCTTTCACGAGGTTATATTTTTGATTTCTTCCAATTTCAGTTGAGGATAAACGACTTAAGTTCAATTAAGTGGTTATTTTACAACGGACAAATGCAATTTTTCTTTCTTAAATCGAGTTTAGCTGTTATTTCCTGTGTGAATTTGTGCCACAACTGAACTTAATTCAAATTAAGTCCTTATTCCATGTTAGCAAATCAGTTGATGACCATCCTATCTCGAGTTAAGTGCTTTTTCCACAACAAAATAAAAAATAAAAATTTATTAAGTGCACTTTGGCTGTTTTTCAATGTTGAATAAAATAAACTAAATAAATAAAATGTGAACATAACTTGACTTTAGATTGTTTGTTCGAAGAAAATTTTATTATTGCATTTTTAGTGTTGTGAAAGGTGTGCTAAAATGGTGTCTCGATCATAAAGGCTCGTGGCTTTGGCCCGGTCGCTTAAGGAACAAGCAGAAAAAGAAGGTAAGCAAACAATTGAATTTTGAATGCAGCCAGTCGGGCTGTCAGCCTATCAGTTTGTTATGTGTATTTTCATGTAAGTTGCATGCCTTCCTAGCTATTTCTCTGTGTTTGT
Organism: Portevinia maculata; assembly: GCA_949715645.1. NCBI lineage: Eukaryota > Metazoa > Arthropoda > Insecta > Diptera > Syrphidae > Portevinia > Portevinia maculata. The sequence goes on along the minus strand of OX454528.1, from coordinate 64,768,510 downwards.
AGCTTTTCAAATAATAATTATAAATTCACTTGGAGTCCCTACCTACCGCATTATTATGTTTAAGAATTGTAAATTAAGCTTAGTTTTGTCGCTTTTAATTTTCAAATTTATTGGTTCGTTGAAAGGAAAATATAGTCATCCCATGTTCAAAATTTTGAGCTTCCAACTTTTGTTAAGCGAACAAAAATACTCCTTTCAAGACAATTTTTCTTCATGTCGCAAAAAAACGAACTTGTTCGACAAGTTTGGAAAATATAAGATATATAATATCTCAGGAAAAAAATAGTAATCGTAGTACCTACCGGTAAGCATTGTAAAAGGATTTGTGAATAAAGGTGTACTTCATAACTCCTGTTGATAACCCAGGCAATGGCAACAGCTTGGAGGCGCATTCGTCTGCCCTTCCGAATAAATCTATTGATGTCCATTATAAACCACGATCATTACATCAATGGCCACAAAAATTGGCGTCATATGCATATTCAGATTCAAATGAAACCGCATCTGAAATAACAGTTGATTTACTATATTTACTATACCTATAGAAATAGGCAAGAATCCTATCAATCCTTGTCTGGAAAACAAAGGAGTTCCAGGACTTCTCAACCATTTGGTTCGTGTCGGAGGAATTGCAAAGAAAAAATTTCTTATGAAAAAATCCAACTTTTGTTCAAACAATATTGGCCTTTGTGGTCGTAGGACCAAAGACTACTTTATATTGGTAATCTCTTAGTTGTCGAGCAGAAGAAATGCAATACTCCAGCGAATTCAAATGAACGCAAACGAAGCCGCGAACATACCACCAAGTATTTCTTGGAGTATGATGGAAGCCGAACTAGTGTTTGCCGAGCACATTTCACACATTGTTTTTCGGAAACAGATAGCTTCATAAAAAGTGTAATTCAAAAAAGATATCATGACCGATTTTGCCATTTAAAAACTGCCGCGGAAAAAGAACTATTTTCAACAAAATAAGTGCGAGCCAAGAAGAAAACATCAGACAACACAAGCCGATTTCCAGCATATGAAAGTCACTATAGCCGACGAGATACTTCTAAAAATTATCTTCACGGCAGCTTGAATCTTGCAACTATGCACCGTATGTACAAAAACGAAGTAGATGAACCTGTGGGCTATACCAAATATTCCGAAATATTTCACACAATGAACCTTAAGTTTAAAGCACCAAAACTGGACACCTGTGCAACTTGTGAAACATTATTATCAAAAATTAATATAGCTCAAGACGACGAAGAAAAAACAAGGTTGAAGGAGTAAAAAAGGGTTCATCTAGAGAAAGCTGACTTGGGTTTCGAACAAAAGAGAGTTAACAAGGAAAATGCAAAACAAAATGGAAATATGAAAGCGTTTGACTTGCAGCAGTGTTTGTCGACTCCATTCCTAAGAAACTCTGTTAGTTTTTTACCAAATGCAATAATGGACCTTCAATCTTACGGTTCACGATCTTGAAACAAATTCAGCTGGATGCTTCTTTTTTTTTTATTTTATTTTATAAAAAAAGGAAATCCAAATCCCAGAGCACTCAGACTCGGTAACGGTCCATTTTACTACCAGGCAGAAATCCTCCTTTTGGTGTAGAGGCATGTGATTGGGTGGCGTATGTTGTTGTTCCCCATGGGGATTGAACCTGCACCGCACGGGTCACAAGCCAACACACTAACCTCTACACCGTCGCCACCCTGAGCCAAAGCTGGATGCTTTATGTGGCATGAATGTGTTGGGCGACCAGTTGGGAACGAAATCGCATCATATGCTTAAAGACATCTTAAATCGTTGCCTTGAGCAAAGCATAAGTATAAGCAAACCAACTTTTTACAGTGATTCATGTGCGAGTCAAAAAAAGAACTCTTTTGTAGCCGCTATGTTTCTCCTTTTCCACAAAGGCAATTCCACGATTGAATATATCGATCACAAGTTGTTGGAGCCTGGCCATACGCATATGGAGTGCGACAGTACCTACTCATGCATTAGTTGAGAATAAATAAAATAAAAGTTTTCCAAATGCAGCCAACAGATTTTTTGAACTTTTGTGAGCGGTAGAAAAAAAATTTAAGCTGGAAGCGATGCAACTTAGAAGGTGAAAAATTTACACAAGTAACTTTAGTTAGATTCTTTATAAAATTTTCTTGAATCCTGAAGAGCCGTTCAAAATATTTGCGTTATTAAGCAAACGAGGAGCTAGTTTGTTCTCAGTAAATGAACTGAAAATTATAGAAGAATAGGCATAGGCATATCAAATGAGAAAAAGAAAGATCTGATGGACTTAATGCAATTTATACATCCTGACTTCCATAGCTTTTATAAGCGGCTTCCAATGACATCGAGCCAGCCAAATACACATCCTGACTTAGAGAGTGAGGAAGATGAAATTTAAATGCGTTTATTTGTTTTATTCCTACCACTCGTTTTAACAACCAATTTTTATGTTTAATATACATTTAGTTTAAAAACCTTCTTTTAAACGATATTCACTTATATTTTTAACTTATTTAACTACTCTAACTCAAAGTGATGTTTTTTTACTCACAAAACACCTGGTTTCTTACTCTTTTTTCTAGTCTTTCTCAAATAAAATGCGCATGAATTAAATTTTTTATTTTTTACTTTTGAATTCGAAAGTACTCCTTTTTCTTTAAAATCAACTGTAAACAAACGAACAAAAACTTTCTAAAGTATTTTTTCAATTTTTTTTAATGTTTCTTGTTTTTTCGATAATAAATCTTGTCATAAAAAATAAAACTATTTTTAGTGTTAATTTTTTTCGACTTTACCGAAATTGCGTTTGTCGCCGTAATTCTTCATTCTGAAAATATCTTAAGTCTGTGTATTTGCTTACCTTGATGAAGGAAAAAATGCTGAGTTGATTTTGAAATAAGAGCTAAAGTCAAGATAAGTATAAGACGCTTAATAATTGGCTCAAGAAAAACCAACCTCAGTCAACTTTTTTTCACAGAAAAAAATTATGCGACGTGAAATAACAACTTAACTCGATTTAAGATTTTAAATAGTATCGATTGTGCTAGGGAATAACAGCTTAAGTGTTTGTTTTGTTTGCCACGCCCACAAAAACAGCACACGCTGGATAACTTTATGCTGGACTTAAACCTAACCTAAAGAGGGGTAAGTAACCTTTATTTGCCAACTAATTTCAAAATGATCAGATATTCCGAGAATAGTCCAGAGCCATTTGCAGTTTCGAACCTAAAGCGAAAATTTAAAACAGCTCTCCTGAAAAGTTGTGAAAATCGACTTTGGCGGTTTTTCCTCGGGGATACAGAAATATTTGCCGAAGAGACGCAACATTGCAAATCATCAAAGGTATTCGGCTGCTACACAGAAAAATAAATACTGACATAATATCAGAATGATTCGATAAAGAGAAACAGCTAAATTTAATACACAAACCTTCAAACGCCACCGCTTTTGCTCCCGCCTCTGTCGAGTAAGACGTTTTCAAATTCGTGCTGATGAGACTACTATAGAACTGTATATATAAAGGTATTGCCCTCTATTGAGCAGATTCAAGGGTGTTTACCCATTCCACGAACCTTTCCGCCGACTAAATTGTATGGGTTGTAACAAAAGAGTGTACGTTTGTCTACACTTCCGTTACGCCGGAAGTCTACGTTTGTCTACACTTCCGTTACGCCGGAAGTCTACGTTTGTCTACACTTCCGTTACGCCGGAAGTCTACATTGGTCTACACTTCCGTGTCGCATTCACCAGCTGCGAAGAAAATTAATAAAAAAAAAAAAATTGGCAAAAATAATTGTGTCAAACACAAAGGATTTTATGATGTTCAAAAATCTTTCCAAAAATACGTTTGGATCTGCATCCTTGCTTTAATAATTATTCAAATCGCACTCTTTAAAAGTACAAATACTGCGAACACATCCTTAAAAATGAAAAGTGAATATAGAATACGATCTAGTTGTTTTATTGTAAAATTATGCTGAGCTGGGTATACACTTATCACCGAAACACGGCTATTGTATCCTTATCCTATGACACTCAATGATGAAGTAGATAAGCAAGTCAAGGAATAACATAACGATGGTATAATTATACCTTCGCGGTCTGCATACAATTCGCCCGTATATATAGTGCCCAAGTTGCTTACGGCAAAATAAATTCCATAAGGATCTCAGATAAATATCCCATTCCTGAGATAGGTGACAGGCGATAGGCGTGTTTTTCTTTGAGATTGATGTTCCCGCGACAAACTGTTCCATCCAGATTTTGCACGCGGTGACCTCCATCAGCAAGAGATGTTTCAATGGAAGGGCGCGCAGAAGGTTCGCAGGCAGTTCCACTACACGGAGTGCTCGAAGAATTAAACCTCCGTTTATTCCTGTTCAAGCTATTGGAGTACTAAGAATGTAATCTAAAAGTGATTCACCTCAATCGTTGATATTGGAACTTCCCCGTACTGAATGAAGTGCCTTGGCATCATATTCAATAATGGGTTCAGTTTTCCGCACCTCTGCTTCCTCGATCAGTCCCCTCTAGGTTTACACCAGTAGGAATTCCTCTTTTACCGTCTTTTTAAAGATAGGCAAAGGCTTTTTTGGGGGTGTTGTAGGTTCATTTAGACGAATCGCAACATATTTTGCTGCAATCAGGCAGAGAAGCTTCCACCACTGTGTTATAAAGGTCTTCCGGTTCTGAAGACGGACTTAAAAGCTCGTTCGCACTTAAAAGAACCTTGTTTAGGTAATCCGCCGTCTCCACGCCCGACAAAGTGTCAGCGTTAGAGGCAGGAGACGAAGATAGATCAGCCGGTGTTTTGGAGGCATCAACTTTCAGGGTCAGGGACTTCACCTTCAGAGTCCGATTTATCTTTCTGGTATACCCGATGGGCAATCTTGTCTAAACTCAACCTGATAACGCCTTTAGTCTCGCCAAAGGAGGAGGGGATTCCTACCTTCCAGTGGCGGCTCGGCAACGACGGATTGCTTAGATTGATCCGCATATAACTTGGATTAGGACTTTTTTTTTATTATTCATTATTCTCCTTTACAAACTATGTAATAATAATAATAATATTGGTTAGGGTAAGTTACAGTGCGACCTATTGGTCTATTGTGTCCCCTGCTTGTACCTCGGAGAGGTTCGTGACCCCTTTCGGAGCCCTCTCTATATACTTCTTTTGTGAGGCGTATCGAGGAATTGCTCTGATTTTTTCTTTGGCAGGTCACACTCCTTAGAGCACAGCGTCCAGTCCAGTTTTTTGATGAATCTGAGAATGAGCTGTGGGTCCATGATTTGTATGTCCTTGTCTGTTATTTGTTGCCTGACCAAATATTTCATCCTTTTGTGGGCCAGTGCCCCACAGGATTCCAGTATGTGGTCTGGAGTTTCGGCGGTTTCATTGCAGAATCTGCAGAGCCCGTCCTCCGATATGCCCATTTTCCTCAGGTGCTCCTTGAGTCTGCAGTCCCCCGTGAGGAGGCCTGTTAGGATTCTTAGGTTGTTTTTGTTAACGCCGATACAAGCCTTGAATCTCTTTTGGTTGTAATTTCCTTAGAGTTTCTTTGATTGCCTCAGACCTTGGAGGTTGAGAAAGGCTTTTGCCCTTGTTTCTTCCTCCAGTCTCCTGAACTCTTCGCGTATAGTGTGTCTGCCCCTTTTTTTGCCAGAGAATCCGCTGCCTCATTGCCTGTAATGCCAACATGGCCAGGTACCCAGCAGATGGAAATTCTGTTATTCTTGCCTAGTCTATTCAGTCCGTGTAGGCATTCCCACACGAGTTTTGACTTGATAACGTAGGCCTCAAGAGCCTTTATGGCTGCTTGGCTGTCAGACATTATTGCTATGTTGCAATTCCTGTAGTTTTTCTCGAGGTTGATTCGAACGCACCTGTCTATGGCACATATTTCTGCCTGGAAGATCCTGGTACATTTGCCCATGGATTCGTAGTGCTTAGTACCTGGCCCAAACACTCCTGCACTAGTTTCATCCTCGGTCCTCGAGCCGTTCGTGTACCACTTTGTTGTGTGGTTGCTCAGTCCTTAAGTTGTGGATTCATTGCTCCAGTTCTCCTTATTGCTGAGCTTTATCTGGAAATTCTTCTCGAAGTTGAATTTCCTGATGCTATCGTCCCTAGGTATGCCAAGAAGTGGGAGTTGAGTAAGTCACCGTGTTCTTTCGAACCGATGCATTTCCCTCTCCCAATTCCCTCCTTTGCCATCCTAAGGATTGTTTTGTCTGCCTTGTTCATCACCATGATGTGCAGAAGCGTTAATTCCAATAACACCTCCATGGCTGCGGTTGGGCAGCTACGCATTGCTCCGGTAATGCACAGGCACGCCAGTCTTTGCACTTTGCCGAGTGTCTCTCGCGTTGTGACTAGACTGGTTCATTTCGCCCATGCTACCGCTCCGTATGTGATCATTGGTCTCACGATTGCAGTGTATATCCATCGCAGGATGTTTGGGCTGCATCCCCATGCCTTCCCCGCTAGGCTCCTACATATCATGAGAGCGCGGGTGGCCTTCTTGGATATCTCCTCTGTATGTTTTCGCCAGAGGAGTTTACTATCTAGATGCGGAGTCCTAGATATTTTACTTCTTTGACTGGTATCAGTGTCGTGCCTGATAGGCTAATGTCCTTAAGTCTTTGAAGTTGTCTTTTCCTTGTGAATGGTTCTATCGTTGTTTTCGCCGGATTGATGTTAAGTCCGACAGTATGGCACCATTCCTTGGTTACTTTAAGCCCCCTTTGTATAATGTCCCCAAGGGTTTCTTCGAACTTGACCCTGGCAATCAATACAATGTCATCAGCGTACGCCTGACAGTTGATGCCAAGGTTGGTTAATTTTTCGAGCAGTTCGTCTACAACTAGGCTCTACATTAAGGGTGATAGTACCCCTCCCTGTGGACATCCTCTTGTTGTGTTCACTCTGATGGTTTCAGATGGTGTTTGAGTCTCTGCTGATCTAGTGCTCAGCAGCTCACACAACCATTTGGATACTGTACTGTTAACTCATTTCCTATCCAGGGATCGTTTAATCGCCTCATGTGAGGTGTTGTCAAATGCTCCCTCTATGTCTAGGAAAGCGCACAGTACTATTTCTTTTGTTTCCAAAGCACTTTGAATTATCTGCGTCAGCTGATATAGGGCGGTCTCTGTTGATCTGCCCGCTCTGTATGCATGCTGACGATAATGTAAGGGGGATGTGTTCAGTACATCTTCCCTTATATAATTGTCCACAACCTTTTCTGTCATCTTCAGAAGAAATGACATAATGCTGATGGGTCTGTACGATGTGTGGGGTCTTTTTTCCCTGCGAGTTTCTCGCAATAGCGCCCTTTGATCCTTCCGTGAACTCGCCATCTGGTTTCCGCAGAGACATCGGTACTCCTCATGACTTCGCAAGAGCTTTATGTAGCCTTGCAGCAGTAGGAGTGCTGGTGATTGTCTCACAGAATTTCCTGAAGCTATTTCTTTTAGCTTTTCTAATTTCCTTATTATATGTTGTAAGGGCCATCTGGTAGCTTTGCCAGTCTCCGTTGCGCTTTGCTTTGTTGAATAGCTTCCGCACATCGGATCTCTGTTGTGACAAGTTATTGCTCCACCATGGCGTCTTTTTCCTGTCCCTTTCTCTACTAAGGGGACAGTTTTCTTCGAACGCAGTGATGATGGCGTTTGTTACGATTTCCACTGCAGCTCTCTAGCTCTAGATGGTGGCCCGGAGCCTTCCTCAAAACAAGGCGCCCCAGAGTGCTCTCTAGAGCATTTCTTTAAGTCTCCCAGTTGGTTTTCCTTGGGTTCCTTACTGCATTTCTCGTGATACTTGTGCTGTCCAGGTCGAACACTATTATTCGATGGTCAGTCAATGACGGCTTACTAGATACTCTCCAGTTGCTAATTAGTTTACTAACGCTTGGGCGTGACCCTAGTTACAAAAGTGGGGGTATTACCAACATTTATGACATCAAGTGACGAACTCATAATAAATTCTAGTAGGTACTCACCCCTAAACAAACTATGTATAAATTTGTTATATTTGATTTATATACTTCAACAAAATTAACAATCGAAAGTAGTAAGCGAATATAGTGACATTTTTATTTTAAAAAAAATTAGACATAATGCCACTTCATAGCAAATAACTCATTGTGGGGTGAACAAATTTAAAAGAAAGAAAAGTATACGACAACAAAAATTAATTTTATAAACCAAATTTAAGAATATACGAGTATACCAAAGCAAAGGTACTAGAAACTTAAATACAAGAGGTGCGAGAGAAAATAAATAAAAAATGCATGCGCTGTGTTTAACACTATAACAGCCGATTTCTTCACCGAGTACTAGCACTAGTACTAGTATTAGACCAAAAATTGATACTCAAATAAGTATTAAGTCATTTCTTCACCAAGTACTAACGCGAATTTGGTACGGAGTATTAGTTAGTACTCGGTATTATCTAGACCCTCAAAATCGGAAGTCTAGCATCGTTAGTACCTAAATTAGGTCGATTTTATTTCTTCGCTTCCAGCCTATTCTTGTCAAAAAAGTAAATACTCGTTCGATTTTCGTTTTAATAAATTTTATTCTTTTTTTGTTTTCTTTTTTCTGTCATGATATTTTAAATTGTTGTTTAGCAAATGGATTTGATTTTTGGTGGGGTCAACTTGTTCAACAATTTCGAGGACCACCTTGAGAACGAGAATGGTGAAGAAGGCGTAGCAATTCGTCGATCTGAGCGCCGCATCTACCATATGCCACAACAGAATACGGTTAATACTTGGGACGATGTGGACTTTTTTCTGCGATTTCGGTTGTCCATAATAACGTTTTTTACGTTTTTCAATTGGTGGGGGACGAATTGCAGCATCCACACCCACGGTAAACATTTTTTATGTTATTTTAGTTTATTCACTTATTCGTTTTTATTCACGATTTTACCAGTAATCGTTACATATTGCCTGAGCAGCAATTACTGGTCACATTAAGATTAATGGCAAGTGGATCGATGCAAATAGCAGCTGCCGACGTTATTCGCGTCTCAGCCGCTAGTGTATGTCGCATACTGCCAAAAGTATGTATGGCCTTGATACGCCATTTCGACCGATTCATTCAAATGCCAGCAACATTGGCAGAACGAGAGGTGGCCGCTGCTGAATTTTATCGCTTTGCACAGTTTCCACGAACAATCGGTGCAATCGATTGTACTCATGTTAAATGTCATGTTAAAGCGAAGGTTTTCGTAACCGCAAAAGATTCTTTTCTCTTAACGTGCAAACAATATCGTCTAAAGATTTAAAGGTTTCAAACGTTGTTGCACGATGGGCAGGATCTGTGCACGATCAATCTATTTTTCGTCACTCAAATGTACGCGCGCGATTTGAGGCAGGCGAGTTTGGGAGCCATATAGTAATCGATGACTCTGGGTAGTCAAACACACGCTATTTGGCGACCTCATACACTGCGAATAATTCTGCTTTTCCGCGAAATCGGCGTATGCAAATATACCAAGCACGAATTTCGGATTCATCAGGTCAATCGAATCAACAACGAACTGCTAGAGACGAAGCTCTTTTCCAATTACAAGAGAAAAGAATCTGCACTTCATTTAATTGTTTTACTTATTTAAAAAAAACATTCCTGTTCATTAAGTTAACAAAAAATTCAAATTAAATATAGAGCTAATATTTCTCCTTAGGATCGTCCTCATCATCGGAAATGCTATAGTCATTCGTTTGAGTATTATGGGTTCCGTGATTATATAATACTTCCGAGACGAACGTTTCAAACGCTGACGAATTAAAATGTTCGTAGTATAAACAATACAACCAAAATATTACTGAAAACTTGCACTTACGAATAAAATATCCTGCAAAACGATTTAAATTGCTAGAAAATACTACAAAACTATCTTCGTATGAATTAACACAAAAAAACAAATAAAACAATATCAGTTTGACGATATTATGACATTTCATATGTAAAAATTGGTACTAGACCAGTTTTAGACGTATTAGTGCGGCTTGGAGCATTTAGCTCCGGTACTAGCGATGTGAAGAAATGAGCAAGTACTAACTTTTCGTTGGTACTGAGTATCAGAGCAAGTACCTGAGCTAGCTAATCTGGGCACTAGACAGCTTAATACTCATGTGAAGAAATTGGTCGTAAGGGTACTGTACATAATACAGAAACAACAAAGCCCCTTTAGCGTAAGCGAATTATATAAAAAAAAACCTTCAAACGGGTAATTATACAATATAACGCAGCAAATTTTCAATTTCATTATGCTCGAAGTCAAGAAGCCAACGTTTTATTTTTCTCAAAAAGGAGAATAGAGTAGAAATGTTTCGTATGTTTGCAGGGATGCGGTTAAACAATTTGCAGAAAATAATGTGTAATGAATTCCTAAAATGTGTTGTACGAAAGGCATTGATGGCTACATTGGAATGTAAGTCGCTTCGTCAATTGTATGCGTTAGATATTGGACTCTCTCATAAAGAATATTTTAAGAACTCTGTAATAAAACAATTGTCTCAGGAGTGAGCAAGACGTGAGGAGTTGCAAACTTTTCTTATGACACATTTTTGCAATACAAGTAACTGCTGAAGTTTGTTCAGGTAGGCACCCCCCAACAGCTTATTCCAATCTCGAGTGGAAAATCCCATAATAGCTTAACGACTGCAATTATTGGCACACCAAATTTTTGACCCAACTATTGCCAGCACATTACTCAACAGTGATTTTCTCAGTAAGCCATGGCCCAAAAAGTCAATTTATATTTTGTTTTGAACTTGCATATTTTTCTTACATTTCTGCGTCATTAGTTTTTAGATATTCCTTTTTAGCTCTGTTTTACAAGTGAAAGTAAGAACACGTGCAACGAAAAAAAAAGGTGTGAGCCACGCTGCACTCACGGTATAGTTGATGTGTAAACATGTAGGCTCGTCAGTGTTGCATGTGGAAATATCACAGAGGTTGTAGTTTTGATAAACAAGAGATTTGGGTATTGTATTGAAATAAAACCATGATATATATTTAATGTCAACGACAAAATTTATTTAATGTTTGACCGAACAAATAATTGGTTTGTGAAAGCTGAAGTAGGAGACGTACACCGTCGACTCAAGTGTGTCGATGTACCGGGAAAATATAGCATCGATTGTCGTTTAAGTGACATTCTTAAATCGGCCATCGGTTACCGAAGTACTAATCGATATTTTTCCTCTTACCTTCAACTGATGTACAACAAACTACAAGCTATACAACCTCAATTATTCAAAACAAATCTACTTCCACACAACTTTCCGGTGTTTCGTAAGGACATAATAATCTCAAAAATTGAACATACATAATTAATAAAAAAAAACAACGACACGCGGTTGTTCTCAAACGGTCAGCCATCTACGTACTAACCGCACCAAACGTCGTTTAATTGCGGTGATAATTGAACATACATAATTAATAAAAAAAAAAAAAACAACGACACGCGGTTGTTCTCAAACGGCCACCTATCTACGTACTAACCGCGCCAAACGTCGTTTAATTGCGGTGATCTGTCGAGCAGGGATTAACTCATGTGGTAATGAAAATTAACGGGAAAATCTGACGATGACGAAATCTGACGATGATGGTGACGCTAGATATTTCCAACTAGCCCCTACCGAGAAAAAAATATATTTACACATCAACGAGAGCAAACATTTTTACACATTAAAAAGTCGAAATTTCCTTTGTTTTCGTTAAGGACCTATAATTTTGTAAGTCTCTTATCACTACTTCCTTTTATATTTTTTAATGAAAACTTTTTTTATTTACTACAGTAATACATTAAAGAATTCGTTTTTAAATATATTTTGTAAAAAAGTTATTATTTTGTTAATAAAATGGGTGCCACTAATTGTTCGAAGAAAAAATTGGTCTTCAATTATTGGCAGGGGGGTGCCAATAATTGCATCCTATGTAGCTACAATTATTGGCACTGTCAATAGTTGTACTTTTATGAGTGCCAATAATTGTATCTTTCAACCATTATTAATTTTAGCTTGAACTAAATGCCGAAAAAACATAGGGGCGGGCTACAGTCCGCTTGGGCGAACTGTTGGATACCCTATTCTTATTCCTATATCTCATAAGTGGGCGTGACAAAAATTTAAAGGATTTTATCGAAAAAACTAAGCTTTTGTAAATAAAAACGCTCCCTAGCTCAAACTTTGGTTTTTCAATAAAATTGTTTTATTTAATTGTGGGCGTGTCAGTAGGCGGATTTAAAAAAAATTTAAGTATGAGCATAAAGGGCACCTAGAGAGTATATACTATAAATTTCAGCTCCCTAGCTCAAACTTTGGACTTTCAAAAATAAAAAAAAAATAATTGTGGGCGTGTCAGTAGGCGGATTTTGAAAATATTTACACATGAGCATAAAGGGCCCCTAGAGAGTATATATTAAAAATTTCAGCTCCCTAGCTCAAATTTTGGTTTTTCAAAAAAAATATTTTATTTAATTGTGGGCGTGTCAGTGGGCGGATTTTGAAAATTGTATGTCCCAAGCAGTTTTATGGGCCAAAGATCATACATAAAAAATTTCAGCTTTCTAGCTCAAAATTCAATTTTTCCCAAAATTTGTTTTATTTAATTGTGGGCGTGTCAGTGGGCGGATTTTGAAAATTTTATGTCCCAATCAGTTTTATGGGCCATAGATCATATATAAAAAATTTCAGCTCTCTAGCTCAAAATTCGATTTTTTCCAAAATTTTGTTTTTTTGAATTTGTGGGCGTGTCTGTGGGCGGATTTCAAAAATTCTTAAACTTGATTATTTCGGGACCCTAGAGAGTATATGGTTAAAATTTCAGCTCTCTAGGTCCAGTTTAAAGGCCTAATTTTTGCCGACGGACGGACGGACATGGCTAGATCGACATTACTATCGATGCTGATCATAAATATAGTAACTTTTAGGGGTCTACGGGCAATATTAAGGTATGTTACAAACTATGCGTCAAAATTAATATACCCCTAGAATAGGGTATAAAAATCAATACGATGAGCACGATCTTCAAAAGCATTGCTTGATATAAGAGGCGGAAACATTTCCAAAAAAGCTGCTTCAAAAAAATTCAACATTCCTAGATCAACTCTACAGTTTCGCTTAGGCTCTTATTTAAAAAAAAATTGTCCAGGCCCGTCCACAGTTTTGACAGATGAGGAAGCGTTTGTTATAGTAGAATGGGTGAAAGTGTGTCAGCGAAAAGGATTCCCCAAGCAAAAAGAGGACGTCCTGTATGCTGTTCAAGATTTTTTGCAACAAAATGAGAGGGAACATCCATTTGGTATTGACGGGATTCCAGGAAAGGGTTGGTTTAAATCGTTTTTAAATCGACATCGGAGTTTGACGTTTCGGACAGTTGAACCTGTGTCGTCGGCTAGTGCTAATGTAGCTGTTACGGATATAATTGGGTGGTTTGATTCCATAGAAAGGTATTTGGTTGAAAATAATTTGCGTGCAATTCTTAAATATCCAAGCCGAGTATTCAATGGTGACGAAACAAATGTTTTCCTTTGCCCTAAAGCAAAATCTGTCCTAGCTGCAAAAGGAGCGAGAAATATATATGAGGTTGAAAGAGGACAGGCTAAGGCAAATTTGACGGTCATGTTTTCGTTTTCTGCTTTAGTGATGTGTCCTCTGATGATCATATACACACATAAAAGATTGAAGAACGACATTCGTAAGACTATTCCAGATACATGGGGTTATGGAATAAGTGAAAATGGCTGAATTACAAAAGAAAGGAAAGTTTTTCATTCATTTTTGATACAAAAACAAATTCAATTGCCAGTTATCTTTTTCGTTGATAGACATAGTACACATCTCACACTCCAGGTGAGCCAGTTATGTGTTCAACTGGGCATCATTTTGATAGCACTGTATCCCAATTCTTCCCGAATTCTACAACCAGCTGATGTTGCAGCTTTTAAACAATTAAAAAATGCGTGGAACAATGCAGTCACGGATTGGCTGCGAAAGAACCCGGGGTTAAACCTAACAAAAGAAATATTTGCTCCGTTGTTGAAGGAAGTTGTAGACAAGAGCATTTCTCCAAAAACTATCGTAAATGGTTTCAGAGCTTGCGGTCTATTCCCATGGGACAAAAACGCCATTAATTTTTCCAAATGTCTTGGTAGATCGAATCGACATACCAACACCGGACATCTAATAGAATCAAATAAAGATGCTTTCGAAGTATTTTGTGACACAGTTGGTTCGCAGAAAATAGAACAATTTAAGAAATATTCCAGTTCAGAAAGCGATTGTAGGGAGGATTTTTGAAATTGCATGAACTTTACACATTTTTCAAATCAAATGAGTTTAAGCAAATCTGACGAAAAAAAACATTTGCTAACACATCTGCACAGACAGATCAAATTTCAGATTTTTCCGTAAACATAAGTGAACATTTAATAATGCAGACATTAGCCCAGAAAAGTACTGCTATCTCATATGTGAATGCGATTTTGAACTGGCCAGAAACACCGCTTCGAAATGGTACAAAAACCCAGAAAAATAAAAAAAGCTTTGTTATTACGAACGCTACATGGATTAAGGAAGAAACGAAGAAAAAACAAGAGAAAAAGAAAATTGAAAAATAAAAGGAAGAAAGAAAAAACAAGCCAAGGAACTTGACAAAATTAATAAGAAGAAAATGAAAAAAACACCAAAACTTCAAACTCAAAATAATCCCCCAAAAATGTTACCACCCTCCCAAAAAAGAATGATTTCAGCCACAATGACAGCTGGTGCTTTAGCTGCAATAGAAAACTCTCCCGGAAAAAGGATGGTTTTTGAAACTTACGATGAAATCAGCTATTGGAGCAGCTCCGGCTGCCGAAGAGAATACAACATTAAATGTTTAAAATTACTCACTTAGACGTATCTTCTACTTTTTTCTTGTAAGGTTTGTTCACCAAAAAAGATCGAATGTCTTAAATGCTATTAGTTTCTTAAAAAAATATATATGTATTTATTAATTTATAGATACTAGCTATTTGTTTTAATTATAAAATAATAGAAACGTGTTGAAAACATAAAAGAAATAATAAACCATTGATTAAAACATCATGTTTTTTCTGTTTTAAAGAGTGCCAATAATTGTAGTTTTTGAGTGAAAATAGTTATATCAGGGTGCCAATAATTGTAGTTTTTAGTGACCTTTTTTTAAATTGATATTTTAAATATATTTTCAATTATTAAATCCTTATTTATAGTACTCAATAAACTTAATATATATATTTTTGTTATAATTTGCGTGTGCTAAAGGGATTTCTTTTTTCTGTAGTGACACAGTACCCTTATAATGGTAAACCACAGCGCATGCATTTAGTTTGTTGCGCAAGTAGCTCCCAGCAATTCATTGCCTATTTTTGGGTGCTACTAACTGAAAAAATAGAAGGATAGGAAAGAAGTTTGGTGCGATGGGATTTTTTTTCTCAACAGATGGCGCCTAAATTGCTTTAGAGAGATCAGTTTTTGTTGTGTGTATTCAATTTCTAAAAATCATGACCCTGGTCGGGATTCGAACGCACGACCTGCCAATCACTTAGTGAATACACTTTTACTTTTAAATTCATTTTTATTAATTATTAGCTTATATCAACTTACATACTAGACAAAAATGATTAAATCTAACTTAAAATTAACAGGATACTTATTCTAGATCATTGATCCTTATGCGGACGCCCTAAACTTAACTATATCTTATAATTATTGCCTTTCGGCCTAAAAACTATTCTACGAACTAATCTTACATATGTGTTCCTCGAGAAAATTAAATAAAACTCGGCATCATTATTTAAATTTTATATTTTTATATAAAACTAATTACCAACTACCTATTCTACTTACTTAAACTACCTAACATATTCTAACTATAATTAGGATTCTGAACACTCGTTGCCTTGCGCAACAAGTGGTCAAAATCCTAATTGCTTTCCGGGTGCCTGGCAGTCGTCAACGTGCACACGCGCCGCCGTGAGCCGACTGAAGCCTTACAGCGTCAGTCAACTCCCGGAAGCACCACCACACGTTGGCGAGCCCGGCCTCTCCCAAAAACGCCCTAGCTAACTTAATCTAACTTATAAGCTAAGAGGATGTTACCTAGAGTAACGCACCGTCCTGGGAGGGCATGTTGACCCCTCCCCCCTCAACAAGCCACCAAAATTCGGCGAATTGCTTTTCCGTGTCGAATTGCCCTCTCCGATATTGCGGTACTAAAACGGAGGAGCTCATGAGCATTGGCGATGTCCTCGCCGCGGATGAGCCGCTTATCTCTCGCGCTGCGGTAGCGGTGGTATAATACCGGGATACCATCCCTCGTCTGTACCAGCCCTTTTGCGTCAATATGGATAAATGCCTCTGGCGGGATAAAGCCAGACCGGAGCGTACTCTCTATGTACATTTCATTGGGGTAGTAAGCCCCAAATATCAGACTATTGTCGCTGGCCATCGCCCTTGCAACGTGCCTTCGAGTCACCTTAATGAGGAAATTGTCAATCCTATTCAACTGAGCCCCATCGTATAGGGCCTTGTTGGGATAGTATTTTATATAATTGGATTCAGGCGTTCGGAACAATCGGAGACAGGTCCTAAGACATTGTCTCTCCAAAACCCGAATCTTGTCCATATAACTAGGCGATATATTAAACCACAATGGACAACCATAAGCGATGATCGGTCTTATAAGGGCCACGTAGCAAATGACCTTCACTCTAGAGTCAATTTGACTGCTATGAAACAGTCTCCTTGTCAGAGCATAAGCCTTCTTGGCCCCAGCAAGACAAGCAGCTATATGTCTATCGAAATATAGATACTGGTCAAGCCAGATACCTAGATATCTAACTACGCTTCTCACCGCCAATGGCTGCCCATTTTGTCCAACAATGGCCAATTTCTTCCAGTTTTTTCTGGTATCCCTAGAGGCCCTAGCCAATGGAGTTCTGAACAAGATTGTTTCCGTCTTCTGAAAGTTGATTTTTAACTTCCAGTCAGCGCAATATCGCTTTATTTGATCGAAGTCACGCTGCAAAAGAATGTTAATGACCTCGATTTTAGGACCTGACCTGTATGCCACCAAATCGTCGGCATACGCTATAGCATGTCTGAGTGAACCACCAGATCACTCGTGCAAATGTTAAACAGGATCGGAGAATTGACCGCCCCCTGCTGTAAACCGTTTTTAATTTCAAAGACTCTGCTCGAAGTCACGTTGCCACATTTGACAACGAACTTCTTTCCCATAAGCATATTATAAATTACATATAGCAAAGGTTTGTGCATCCCCCGCCTGGTCAACTTGTAGAAAAGTCCCTCTAACCATACGGTGTCGAAAGCCTTCTCAAAATTAACCAGACAAGCACCCGTGCATTGATTCTTGCATTTATTCCACTGAATGTCGGAAACCAGTTTCGACGCGGCATGAATAGTGTCATACCTCGCCCTGAAACCAAACTGGTTGTCCGGGATTATGATATTGTCCTCGACCCACTTTAACAGGGCTCTATTGACAACCTTTTCAAAGACCTTGCTAATATTCGGAAGCAAGCTAATTGACCGGAGATTGGCAGGGTTCGTCCTATCTTTACCTTTTTTCGGGATAGGGTGTACCACAGCTACCTTCCAATGCGCCGGATAATGTGCATTATTCAGCGCATTGTTAAACAGCGTGGTGAAAATATCTACAGCCTCCAGAGGCAGGTGTCTCAATACGACGTTTGGGACACCATCCATCCCCGCCGACTTTTTATTCTTTAGTGACTCGTAGATGCACAGAAGATCATCCCTCGACACGAACAAGTGCGATGCATCTCGGCCATTGGCGACAACTGCATTAGCATGGTTTTCATCAGTGAACACGGTGAATCCGTTATTCTCAGATCGCCAATTCTCAAGTTCGGTGCGCAGATAGAAGTGGCTCACCAGAGCCCTATTCTCAATGTCGTGGTTACGGCGAACAGGATTGTTCACCGTATACACGGCCTCGAAACAAGCGCCCAGCAAATCCACTTTCTCCTGTGGGTCCTCGACCACGAAAAAATCGTCGTTTGAAGCAACACTTTCTGGACTTATTCCAGCAGTCAGTACTGTCTGTCTGTTCTCTGCTGTCTGGGAGATTCGAACACAAGGAATATCATTGTGATCTTTCCTCCTGAACAACTTATTTATCTGTGGGAACATATTCGGACTACAGGTTTTAATAGCCCGAATTTTATTGCCCCAATACAGACTTACAGATTTTCTGTAATTTTCTTTAATCAGCTGTTTCAGGATTCGGATCTCTGACTTCAGCATCCTAACCTCCGGGTCGTTGGGGTCAGCAAATTGTCTGTACAGCCGTTTAAGCCTCGAGAGCAGTCTACTTTTCTGTCGGTATAGTGCGTCGATTGTAGGGTTTCTGTACTTTTCTGTCTGGTCGTCGTCGGAACGTCTTACCCGAGGAATAGTTCGTTCCATAGTTCGTTTGATGTTGTCGTCCATTTGCAATAAATGCCGATGTTATGGGAAATGCTATGGGACTTTCTGTGGCTGCTACTGTTGTAGCTGCTTTTTCGACTATATCCGCCGAATTGGCCGCTTCTTCGGGCGTCAATGCTTTTTTATTCGCTGATGTTGTTGCTTTTAATGATGTTGTTTTTGTTGTTGCTGCATGTTGCTGCATTGCTCTTAATGGCAAGACACCCGTTGCCATCTTTACCGGCACCGCTGTCTTTGCCATAGTTGCTACTGCTGCTACGGCAGTTGTTGTTGCTGTTTTAGCTGCTATTTTTGCCGGAACACGTGCTTTCACCACGCGAAGAACCGGCACACCCACACCCGTACGCGGGACCACCGATTTTCCGGGGTCCATCGCCTGACCACTTGCGGCACTTTTTTTTTTTTGTTTACTATTTGTTCACTGTCTTTATCAGTACAATTTACTTTTACGAATTAAAAAAATTAAAACTTGATTGTTCTGGCTGGAAACTATTTGGTTTTCACTTTGCTTATATTGCGTGCGTCACTAACTAGCCGAACTGTCTCTTACAGAGTTGCGGAACGACTGACTTAGTGAATACACTACCATCGCACCATTGCCACCTGCTTTTATACTCCGGTATATTACAGATTCCAATAACTTCAGAAATAAAAATGTTATAGTTGATCTAAGTTGAAATTTCTTTAGGGGTGCCAATAATTGTAGTCCTTACGCTATATCGTTTTCAAAGTGTTGTTGGAACAATTCATTCTTAGGCGATAAAAACAACGGATACTGCTTAATGTGGCCCTTACACGGTCAATCGAATGACATCAATCACCAGCATGTGATTATGAAAATGTATCTGTATGAGTCGCACACATTTGGTGAAGTCTGATGGACGAAAATCAAAGCAAGTTTGATTTTGCATGATGAACGTCATGCCGATTGATACGTGTAAGGGTTGGATTGACGTAATTACTTCATTGTGTTTTGTGTCGCGGAAGAGAAAACATGTGCGGAAAACTGAAGGGCGATGAAGACCGAGCATCGGAATTAATTGAAACGTATCGGTTACTACCGAGTTTATGGGATGTCAAAGGGAAAAATTATAGCGACCGAAACAAAAAAATGCAACAATATTAAGTTTTACTGCAAAAGTATAAAGAAAAGTATCCTGATGCACAAAAATTGAATGTCACCAGAAAAATAAATACGTTGAGATCGAATTTTCGGCGCGAGCTAAAACGGATCCGGTGTTGATAATTTCAGTGAACGAACTCTTTGGTATTTTAATTAAATTAGTTTCATTAAAGACAGCGAATCGCCGTGTGCATCTCACAGTACAATTCCAGAATATATTGCAAGAGCAATATATGCAATACAATCATCGGTTTCTCTCATCGCACATCCGTACACCACGAAAACTCACAAAAACTAAAAATTTCACGTCAATCGATTGAACTGTATAAGGGGTAGCGTCAATCCACACATACACGATGCATGATGTCGACCGATTGACCGAGTAAGGGCCCCTTAAGATTTGAAATATGCTTGTACCAACTCAAGTTTCGGTCGATAGTAACGCCCAGATATATATAACCTTCAGCCACCGTTCGTAAAAAAATCCTCCCGCCAATATCGCTGCGGCTAATCATCGCGAACACGATTCTGTATTTAAGGACGACGCTAAAAGACCTATGAGCTTTGTATGGCGGTGGAGGTTAGAAGTGTGCTGGTGTTATACACCCTATTTTTTTTTGTAAACAAATGAGGTAAACACCGGAGGGTGGCAGGTATTCCGATACTCTGTTATCGCTGGGAAATGATCGAAGTAGGGCTCACAACCAAGTTGATCGTCGGCACGAATCGTATGACACCTTGATCCAGTCCAGGAAATGGAATGAGAAAGGAAGGCGATGTAAGGATGGGAGTGGGAAATAGGGAAGCGGGTTGGGTCCTTGGTTCGTTGCTCATCCATAGCCCGTTGCCATGGCTGACCCTTCTGCAGACTTGGCCTCCGATGGCATAACCCGTTTTGTCTGTACAATTTAAGCCTACACAGCAACGTCAAAAGAGATGCAACGACAAGGTGACTTCAATTGTGGCAGTTTGTCCTACCGCAAGGAAAGTCACCTTCGTTTTGTTGTGTCTCTCGCGTGCTCGAAAAAGAAACTTCTATATATGTATATGTACTTACCTTCACTAAATGATGAGAGCACTTAAAAAGCCAGAAAATGTCTGTTCGTGATAGCTAGTTGCTTGCTTTTAATATATGGACTTGTACAAAATATGTAGGTATACTAACGCCATTAGCTTACCAATAAATACATAATCATACTTAGAACAATTACACGCATGATTCATTTTTTCAAAAAGACTTTACTCTAAAGTTAATAAGAAAATGTGCGTTCATTAGGGAAGCATCTAGATTTCCACTCACTTCATTTCCTTCGACATTTCGGTTAAAATGGAATAATTTTTAATTTATTTAATCAGCAATTTGCTTGCTTTGCTATGCATGTTATTACAACAAAAGTTAAACAAAATAAAATAGTTATATTACTGAATATAAATAGACTCACTCTTGGGATACATTTTTACGTCTAAATTGTGCTGACGTTACTGCGATATCATTCTGGACTTCCCTTCCTGTGTTTCATTTCTTTCGCAGTAGAGAAACGTGTTTGGTTTTTGTTGATGAACTCTTGTTTCAATGGCAGACATAGCGTAGGTTAAGTTGTTCGCCATAGTACGGCAACAAATAATAAATTGGAGTTTTTCTTGAGTTTAGGAAACGAAAATCCATTCAGCATTCTTGTTTTGTGCATCGAATTACTTGGCACAGTTCCAATACAATATTTTCTGTGCGGATGGTATCTGACAGGTAAAGGTTTTCCAAAGCAAAAGTTTACTTTTCAGGTCAATGGTTATTTTTCCTGGTTTGTTTTTCTTCATTTTCTCGTTCATTTTAAACGTTGACCTTTTGGCAAGAAATTTACTAGCAACAATTTATGGTTTTTGAATGAAATGCTCACATTATCTACATGTTTAATTGTTTTATTAATTAAATGAAAAACCTTTCGACCTACCGGCATGTGAAGAATACACACAAGCTTTGTAATACTACATTGTTTCAAAGATGAGGGAATCTTTAAGCAATCGTGCCTTATGTGAGTACCAAACGTAGCAAAAGCTTTTTAAAATAATCGGCATTGCAAT
Source organism: Portevinia maculata (assembly GCA_949715645.1). Taxonomy (NCBI): domain Eukaryota; kingdom Metazoa; phylum Arthropoda; class Insecta; order Diptera; family Syrphidae; genus Portevinia; species Portevinia maculata. The sequence goes on along the minus strand of OX454528.1, from coordinate 64,746,799 downwards.
TGAGAGTACTCTGTTCCTAATCATAAATTCGTGGGTTTAAATTGAAAATAAAATTATACCCTAAGAAATAATGTTTAGACAATTCTATTGTACTCGTACTAATGACAGGAAAGCCGGCAACTCTGCTTCGTGTCATATTAAGAAGATGCGAGTTTTAAAAAATAATGAATTACAAATTATAAAATTATATTGTGCGTAGGGGAGAAGAGAATGAAATGATTTTTTTTAGTCTCCTACAACCCCCATGTTTATTTGAAAATAAAGCCACATTCATAAGCCTTTATTTTGCACACAGAACCCAATACTGAGTCTTAGATAGTTAAAGAGCTGTTTTTTTTTTTTTTAAAGAAGTAAAATAGTCAAGTTGATCAAGTGTAGCCGAACTATGGGGACTTGTTCCTTACCTATGGGAGACTTGATCCCAAGATAAAATCTATAATCAGGGCTATCGGCGACTCCGAGGGAACAAAATTCCCCCGAACATTTTTTGTTCCTTGGAAAATATTCCTAGTATCGTGAATCTCCATCGGAATTTATTTCCCCCGGAATTTTCGAAGTTATGTTCAAAGGCGTTGACAGTTGTCAATCGCAATTCATTCAATTATAATTTGAGTTCATATTTGAGAAGATTTTGGTAATGTATTTTTAATGTGTAAACATTTTTGCTTTCGTTGATGTATAAATATATTTTTTCTCGGTAGGGGCTAGTTGGAAATATCTAGCGTCACCATCATCGTCAGATTTTCCCGTCACCGTCACCGTCAGATTTTCATTACCACGTGAGTTAATCGCTGCTCGACAGATCACCGCAATTAAACGACGTTTGGCGCGGTTAGTACGTAGATGGATGACCTTTTGAGAATAACTGCGTGTCGTTGTTTTTTTTTTAATGTGTAAACATTTTTGCTTTCGTTGATGTATAAATATTTTTTATATTTAAAAAGGATATTTTTCCAAAATGCCGTTAGAATCCACACGGTATATCTGTGATCAATGTTATTTGACTAAGAGGTCCTTGCAACAACAAAAAAGGTTTTTAAAAGTCGAAAAAAGGATATTTTTCCTAAATGCCGTTAGAATCCACACGGTATATCTGTGTTCAATGTTATTTGACTAAGAGGTCCTTGCAACAACAAAAAAGGTCCTTAAAAGTCGAAGAAAGGATATTTTTCCAAAATGCCATTATAATCCACACGGTATATCTGTGTTCAATGTTATTTGACTAAGAGGTCCTTGCAACAACAAAAAAGGTCCTTAAAAGTCGAAGAAAGGATATTTTTCCTAAATGCCCTTAGAATCCACACGGTATATCTGTGTTAAATGTTATTTGACTAAGAGGTCCTTGCAACAACAAAAAAAGTCCTGAAAAGTCGAAGAAAGGATATTTTTCCAAAATGCCGTTAGAATCCACACGGTATATCTGTGTTCAATGTTATTTGACTAAGAGGTCCTTGCAACAATAAAAAAAGTCCTTAAAAGTGAAAGAAAGGATATTTTTCCAAAATGCCGTTATTTTTTTTATTAATTATGTATGTTCAATTATCACCGCAATTAAACGACGTTTGGCGCGGTTAGTACGTAGATGGCTGACCGTTTGAGAACAACCGCGTGTCGTTGTTTTTTTTTTATTAATTATGTATGTTCGATTTTAGAGTTTATTATGTCCTTACGAAACACCGGAAAGTTGTGTGGAAGTAGATTTGTTTTGAATAATTGAGGTTGTATAGCTTGTAGTTTGTTGTACATCAGTTGAAGGTAAGAGGAAAAATATTGATTTGTACTTCGGTAACCGATGGCCGATTTAAGAATGTCACTTAAACGACAATCGATGCTATATTTTCCCGGTACATCGACACACTTGAGTCGACGGTGTACGTCTCCTACTTCAGCTTTCACAAACCAATTATTTGTTCGGTCAAACGTTAAATAAATTTTGTCGTTGACATTAAATATATATCATGGTTTTATTTCAATACAATACCCAAATCTCTTGTTTATCAAAACTACAACCTCTGTGATATTTCCACAGTCAACACTGACGAGCCTACATGTTTACACATCAACTATACCGTGAGTGCAGCGTGGCTCACACCTTTTTTTTTATAGAAAATTGTGTTAATGTTATTAATTATTTTATTATACTCGCGTTCGATTTAGTGAAGTGACATAATATGTGACATTGTGTTATGTGTCGTGTGCGACCAGTGTCCTGACGAGGTTTAGTTTTCGAACAGAATGTTGCCTTTAAATGGGCGCCATTTTGTAATTGTCGCTGCCCTGGTTTATGGCAGGATGTTAGGGACCATGGTCGAGATGCGCATGATATTTATTCTCCAGCTGCTTCAGTCCGAGGGGGTACTTTTAGCATCTTGACACACACAAACTTTATCGTACAATAGAAAAAAGAAGAAGAGAGATCTGTAAGAAAAAGAGAAAGAAAGACGAAAGGAAAACCAACCACACACACTTGCTGGGGATTCTGATGGTCGAATCCCTTGCCCTCCCAACCTTTGACGACCACATTCCATATTTATATATGTCGTCCCACTTACCATTGAGAACACCACACCATCTACGTTTAAGTCACCATTATAAAATGAATTTATTTAATCATATTCTTTAGTTAAACAAAAATACTATTTATACTATTAAAAAAAAGGAAAAAAGGAAAAGTTTGGGTCATAGCTCAACATCAATTAGGTTAACATAATTGCTTCCTTTAGATTCATTTTACTCTTTTATTTTAATGGAGTTATATATATATATATACCCTAGTTATAGTACTTTACCCGTTTGTGAAAATCGGCTACCGCCGTTACCAACTCCAACGACGATAGATCTATCTTCGGGTGGGGTGGATCTGAAACGAGAACTTATTCGAAATTTTTCCCTATGTCACCAAAGACCAGATAGTTCGTACGATTCGGAGGAACGCTCTTCACTCCGTTAAGATTCTGGGGTGTATATATATATATTTCTTGTAATTGATACAAGGGGAGTAATTGTGTTTAGAGTCTAAATGTATGGTATTTTATAGTATTATAAATTTAAGGTTATAAAGTATATTAATTTTAACGGTAAGTAATTGTAATTTTAAGATATGTATATTAATTTTAAGGTAAGTAAAGGTAATTTTAAAGTAAATTAATTAAAAGGTAAGTAAATGTATTTTAATGTATCTTAATTTTAAAGTAAGTAAAGGTAATTTTAATGTATACTAATTTTAAGGTAGGTAAAAAAAATGTATGTTTCAATATAGCAAAAAAAAAATCTTAATATAGGGTACTTAAATTATGGTCGCCTCCATAGGTACTCTGCGTCTCTCGTTCGGCTGGTCAACTTATACTGGCGTCCTTCTCCTCCAATAGAGGTATATTTGTAGGAAGGACATCTTTTGGCCTCAACTATTTGGGAGATTTCGCTGGTGAACGGCAGGTCTTTTCACTATTTTATTCTAGTCACTACTTTCTTATGTATAGTTAATTTTAGGTACTAGGTTTTAATCACTTTTAACTTTTACTCGAGTCACTATTTTTAAGTTATATTATAGGCACTAGTGTTACTTAATTTTAATTTTTATTCTTATCACTATTTCAACTTAAAATTATACGGCACTTGCCATTTAAACTATTTCCAATCTTAAAACTATTTTCAATCTTAAAACTATTTTCAATCTTAAAACTATTTCACCGTCCTCGGCCACTTGTAAAATTCAACTCTCTCTCAACCGACGCGCAGCACCCTTTTTATATTCCTAGCCTCGTCGTATAATTCGGTACTTTGTTTACGAACAAAAGTTATTTTCGAGCAAACTTTGTTTACGAACAAAATTAGTTCATAAACAAAGTATCGACTTAATCCCGCATGCCCTATGTTTTACACTCGCTAATCCCTAAATCTACCGACCATCCACAATTCATTCGTCCCCTCCCCCTCCATACTATCAGTTAAGCTTATACACCAGATGGCGAGTGCACTCAAGCTGTGCTTGGTACATGCGCACTTCATTCGTAAGGTGAATATGGAGAGACAACTTTCCTGGTGTGGAGGCGTGGCTTCGCCTCTCTTGCTATTAATTTTTTTCGTACCCGCTCTCAGAAGTGGTGAGTTCAGAGGTCTCTGCTATGAATTGTTTTAGCTAATTAGATTGGGTCTCGATTCTCCACTATGGAGCGGCCATTGAAATTCGGCTTTAAAAAAAAAATAATTTCCAGGCACTTGGGTTGGTGTCTCTACTACCGTTGCTATTATGAGAGCCATTGTCACTCTGGGTATTTTCATAGAGTGGCGAAATTGAATTTATGGAGACCACAGAGGCAGAGGCGGTAACCAATTTTGGTGAATGTTAATATTTATTATATATTGAAAGTATACAGTATGTTACTAGCAGGTTACGACATAACTCCGTACTGGTCGAAATACCGGGAAACGAATTTCTGCTTCAGAAATCCGGAGGGAATTTCGCGAAATTCGTCTACGATACCAATTTATTCCGGGGGAATTTTTTCCCTTTTTTTCGAAATTCATGCCGATACCTATTTTTGAAAAATGGGAAATATTCCGGGGGAATTTCGTTCACGATAGCCCTGAATATCTTTTATTTTCTACAAGAAATGAACGAACATATGATTCTTATAAATAAATATAAATGGCGGAACCATAAAATCAGAGATCACGTTTATAAGAGCTTTTAAGTGCTTCTGTTTCTAAAAGTATTCAATTTTGAAGAAACGCAAAGATTTTGGAAAAACAAAGCAACAGGCTTAACACCTTAGGTGACCAAGTCTCTCGTAGTTGAGACGATTAAGTCTCCAAATTTGGGCAGATTTAATAAAAATATTATAATCACATTAGTTTAATTTGGGTATGAAGAATTCAGTTGTCATTAACTGTCGAATTTAGTTAATCATTATGTTAATCATTAATGCTTCTTCACCGTGACTAGGAGGTATGTACATGGTGGCGCACCAATTATGCTACAATAAGAAACTCAAATAACTTCTTTTTTATACCCTATTCTAGGGGTATATTAATTTTGACGCATAGTTTGTAACATACCTTAATATTGCCCGTAGACCCCTAAAAGTTACTATATTTATGATCAGCATCGATAGTAATGTCGATCTAGCCATGTCCGTCCGTCCGTCCGTCGGCAAAAATTAGGCCTTTAAACTGGACCTAGAGAGCTGAAATTTTAACCATATACTCTCTAGGGTCCCGAAATAATCAAGTTTATTCGAATTTTTGAAATCCGCCCACAGACACGCCCACAAACTAAAAAAAACAAAATTTTGGAAAAAATCGAATTTTGAGCTAGAGAGCTGAAATTTTTTATATATGATCTATGGCCCATAAAACTGATTGGGACATAAAATTTTCAAAATCCGCCCACTGACACGCCCACAATTAAATAAAATAAATTTTGGGAAAAATTGAATTTTGAGCTAGAAAGCTGAAATTTTTTATGTATGATCTTTGGCCCATAAAACTGCTTGGGACATACAATTTTCAAAATCCGCCCACTGACACGCCCACAATTAAATAAAATATTTTTTTTGAAAAACCAAAATTTGAGCTAGGGAGCGTTTTTATTTACAAAAGCTTAGTTTTTTCGATAAAATCCTTTAAATTTTTGTCACGCCCACTTATGAGATATAGGAATAAGAATAGGGTATCCAACAGTTCGCCCAAGCGGACTGTAGCCCGCCCCTATGTTTAATCAATGTATTTCACTTATTAACTTCCCAGTGGAAGTTCTTGTAATGGGGCCGATTTTGTGAATCGCGGATTTTGACATACCTCCACGTTTCAAAGTCACCAGAATCCAAATCCAGCGTTTTTATAGAGATGTCTGTGTGTGTGTGTATATGTACGTATGTGCGTTCGGAATTATCTTTCGCCACGATTATCTCCAGAACCAAAGATGATATTGACATGGGACCGGGTTTCTTTGTACCGTAATTACGTAACTCAGAACTGATTAAGTTTTCAGCGAAATAGGTCCAGCCGTTTTTTGTAAGTAAATAAATAACTAAAATAATTGCCTTTATTTGTACTACTCGTATTTATTGTCATTTGTCATTGAGCAAATCATTATTACATTGTGCTCCGTTATTTCGTATACGTGTAAATTTGCAGTTCTCCGTGTTCATAACAATGGTTGCATTAATATATATCACACTTCGCTGTTATTAACAACATTTAATTTCCATGAACAATATTAAAGACCATTTTTTAATATTAAATAATTCTTAACCATATCTTATGGTTAACCACATTTTAACATTTTCCACTAATAGCATTGATCCCACTGGGAAGTTAGTCGTGTGGACCTTGCGGGTCGCACCCAGACCACTTTTTTTTTTGTATAGACAATTCAATAATTAATTGTTTTTAAATATCATCATGACCTACATACTCATCCACGCATATGTTTTTTAACCGCCATCACTCGATACAAGGAGAAGTCAGGGTATGGGGCGCAATTGCATACTATGGCGCTTATGAATTGGTAATCCTTTCCAACAAAATGACTGGTGATTCTAACAAAGTTCTTCTGGAATCAGATTTTCCCGCAAAAAAGGAGCTTTTTGGACCCATTCCGTGGATATTCCAGGAATATAATGCACCTATTCACAATATCACGCGTTGTTTAAGAATGGATTAGTAGTAAAAACATTTAAATAGTGCCCTGGCCGATCTTAATATTATTGAGAATGGTGTGGGGATGGCTTGTGTGTGAAATTTATAGATGAGGCAAGCAGTATCAAGACAATCTAGAACCGGTTTTCGAACCATCTCGGACGAAGCGGCCTCCGTCATAGCAGCAAAGATACCCATAGACATTTCATACTGACATCGATTGTGACACGATATTTTGCCATTTTGCCCAGAATGTACAGACCAGGACATTGCAGGCGATTCGTAGAATGGAGAACAAATCAAATTATCAACATAAATAATGAACGAAGAGAAAAATCAAATATTTCTTCGGGTATTCTCCTTTATTATTATGTATAATGTTAACAGCAGACTCGCTATTTGTACCGAACCGTGAATACACTTTTCATTTGATTCATCAAGTGGCTTACTGACCCGAAGGTATTAGAAATATCAGGTTTACTCAAAACCGATACATCATCCGCATTCATTACAATCCGAATGTCGTCATGTACTTTTTAAATAACCGAAATACAACTGTGCTTCGTTCGAAGCCAGATTGCAGAAATAACAGCGATTGTGAGACTGCACAAATTCAAAAAGCTGATTGCACATAAGTTTTTCCAAGCCCTTAGAAAGAAATGGTAGAATGCTTATGTAAAATTCAACAGGTGAATTATTTCCCGAATGACTTTAGCGATCTTCCAGAAGCTTGAAAAAAACGACCTAGTCAGGCATCCGCTGTCAATATTGGCAATGCTTGGAAAGATTCCCGGGACCAGCAGAAGAATAAATTTGGGTTACACTTCATCCAGGGCTATTGCATTACATTTAATTGAATTAAGAGAAACAAAATATTCCTCAAGTGAAACGCAGTTAAATGAGAATGATCCCGTGGGTAAATTTGAGGGAGAAAAGAAATTAACTATAAGTCCTCATAAACGAGATCCGCAACACACACCTAACCAATCGCAAGAAAACTTTTTTAATTATTCCATAAGGATTTTATGGAGTTTCTTGACGCATCTAATTTGTTAAAATAAAAGGTTCTTTTGGCGTCATTTATAGCTCTTACCGTCCTGTTTCTGCAGGCGGCATAATGAACTCGTTCACAAATTTAATTGCTAATGGCCGAGGTAAACCAAGGATGAGATACGGATGATAGTTTTCTTCTTGTTTCTTGCGTCGCTAGTGCCCCCAGAGCTGACTACTCTTGATAAAAGGTTCCTGCTAACATATCCAGGTAACATCAGTGGACCTGAGAGAGCTCCCTGTATTTGCGATGCTTTCTTTGTAATATATTCCACGTGCTTCTTGAGCTGCAGTCTGTTGCCTAGCATGACTCCAAGATATTTGACTGCTTCTTTTTTCTGATGATCTGGTTCCCCAATTGCAAATTGGGGAATTCAATGGGTTTCTGACTCGTTATAAGGACAGATTCTGTTTTATGGTCGGCTAGATCTAATTCGACAGATACGAGCAAGTATTTCATTTTGGAAATCGCTTCATTTGTAACTGATTACACTCCATGGATCTGTTTACCTACTGTCACGATCGCAATGCGGTCAGGATCGATACTCAGTGAGGTAGCATTAATCCGTTATACACAAGTGTTTCTACAATCCTTCAACTTCGTCATAACCATTCTGTATGCTGTTGTCCAGTGGTTTGTATCAGCCTCTTCGCATATACGCTGCAACCATTTTGCGTCAATTTCCTTGATAGCCCTTTTTATTTTGTATTTAGTTATTCAGATGTTCCTGAAAGTCGGCTGTCACCCCTGATCGTTGAAACCCTCGGCTTGCTTTTAGGCACTCTGCTCTGAAAGTTTTTATTTTCTTATTACACCAATATCAGGGTGCACGTCTTTTGGTGCTTATTCTCGTGGGAATTGCTGCATCGCACGCTGTATTTATACTACGGACGAGTTGGGCCGACATGGTCACCGTTTTGTTCTGCCACTGAGCGTCTGTGGTCATGATTTCTTCAAACGTATTCTGGTCGAAGAGTGCATCTTCCCATTTTCGTCCCGATGGATTGGGGTGTTTTAATTTATTTTTTTCAGCAGTTTTCAACATACGTTCGTAAGTACACACACGTTTCTTTTTTTTTTATTATCTCTTCTATTATTCATCATATATTTACAATTACACAGGTATCTGCGAAGCCGTAGCTAGTCTGCAGAAGTTTACGTTTCCATGCAATTTCAAGAAACAATAAAATGAGTGGGGTCATAACAGTTATTACATAATTCAAAGTTTAAATTTAGAATTAATATTATTCTATGATTACTATAATTTAAGAAGAAAGTTATTAGTTGGGTTTTTTCTTTTTTACAATTTACAATAGTGACTATTTCACGAGGTAGATCGTTTATTATTGTAGGAACAGTATATTGAAGTTTGCGTCTACCGCGGTTATTGTAATTTGTAGGAGTTTGCAGCATTCCTTGGGCAAATCTTCTGGCGTTGACTTGATGTTGTATTGGTTAAGTAAATCGGTTGTCCGCAAAGTACTCAACAATGGTGGTCACATTAAATATATCGTAGACTTGAAGAGTTTTAAAACTTGCGTCATTCCCACGTTGATTACTATTTTTATGTGCTTAAGAGCTGCATTTGAAGCTTTTGTGGATGTGTGTTTTAGCTGCACTACCACAAGCAAATATTCCTTACCGAATCCTCGACTCAATGAAAGCATAATACAATTTCAAATGTGATAGTCTATTACCAGAGCAAGATATTTATAGTTGTCTACTAACTCAATGCATTCCTTTGAAGTGTTCGAGCAAGCATCATTTTCCAAGTAAATCCGCTGTTCTGTTGGCTTGAAGCGTGCACTTCAAATGTGCATCATTTTAGTTTCCATTTAGGCGGTTACCTACCGGTACACCATCTCACAGGCGTCTTAAATTCTTCTTGCACAGCATAACTGCCATTTTCAGAGAACTGTGACGGACAACAATAGCCGTATCATCAGTAAAAGCGAATGGTATTGGATTAATTGGTTCTCTAGGGATCGCAACCTATTGACTTCATTGAATTGACTTACATGTAAAAAGAACGTGAGTCAAAGCCTATTTTCATATTTAAATTAACACCCCTATCGTGGAATCCGTCGGGGGGAACGATCCGCTAATAGTAAATAATTTGCATCGTGCAATCCGCAGACGTGAACCATCCACATGTCGGTAACGTGAATGACATAATTTTTACAAAACAAATGTGTTTGAAATGAGCTGTCACAATTGAATTTCCTAATAACAAATAGTGGTCGGTAAGGGAGAGTATCCGACGGATCCCACGATAGCAATTTTCTGTTCACGTGAATGAAATAAGTGAAGTGAATCTCAGATCCGACGGAATCCACGATAGGGGTGTAAGTGTGATTTGTTTTGCCAAAATGGCATCACTGCATTTGACATTATTTTGAAAAGAAAATCACTTAGATGACACCCTTTGCTTTGCTAGTCAACTAAGAGTACTCCCGCTTTACATGCCATTTATAAACATGTGCATAACAAATATGGTGAACGCATTTTAGAACAAAACGTTTTATGTTTTATTTTACTACTGTTTCAAATAATTATTCAAATAAATTAGTAGGCCTATTCCGTTTTTCACTGTCCTATATTATTTAAATAAGAACACATTTTCTTTAAGTTAATTGAAGCACCGAAGTTTTGCTTAGCAACCCTGCCCATACACAAGTGTTTTTACGAGTCTACCCAAGAGCATACTTACTGTGCGGGTTATAATCAAAAACCATTTCTAATTTCCATAGCCATAGCATATGACCTACTGAAACTGTTTTCCATTTTAATGGTTTGGTATAATAGTCCGTACATATGACGAATGTGTACTTCAATGGGTGAGAACATGTGCGACAAATGTGCCCTGCCTAATATTTTCACTGTCGAATGGAGCCATTATACGTTAGCATGGAGCACTATAAAATAGTCTGAAATAGTCCTGTTATTTATGTTAAACCTGGAAGAATCTTTTGTTTTGCTATTTGTTATTTTCATGATTTATACATCTGTATTACGATACCAGCTACAGAGTATAAAAAACATAGTGACACAATGATGGCCTTAGTTGTAAGTGTAATAGTCTTGAAGTAAATGAGGACAAGACCAAGTACATGCTATCAAAAAACAAAGAAACATCTGTCCACCGCCTAGGGACAAACGTCACTGTTGAGTTGATGGCAATAACTTCGAGGTACTTAAGGAGTTCATCTACCTATAAGTAAACATTAACCCCACGAATGGGACCTTATTGGAGATAAAACGCAGAATTACCCTTGGCAACCGTTGCTACTACCGGTTTGGTGAAACAAATGGATTCAAAAGTCTTAACTCGGAATACGAAGTCTAAGCTCTACAAAACGGCGCGCGCCGAGTGCTGGATGATAGGCAGGAAAGGGGAGGAAATACTCCGTCGGATATTTGGGCCTGTGTGTAAGGAGGGCGAATGGAGGAGAAGTTATAAAAGCAAACTCCATGAGCTGTACCAAGATATGGTTCAAAAACATAAAACAGCGAATGATCCATAATGCTCCAACCAAGAGGATCTACGTATCCAAGCCGGCAGGTTCGAGAATGCAAGGAAGACCAAACCTCAGTTTTATAGATCAAGGCATTGTGGATGCCAGAGCGCTTGGTATAGACAACTGGAAGCAGCGTGCCAGGGATCGCGGCGGATGCGGGGCTCCACGGGTCAGGAGCCCATTAAGTAAGTAGTAGTTTGAAACTATCTTGGAAGCTGATTGATGAAAATTCGTGGTGGTGTAACTCTGACTTCGCTCATCTTCGTTCCGAAATCGTGGAACTTTAAATTGCCCATGCGTGATGAGCCTGGTGTTGATTGTTCGTGGAGTTGGTGTCTTCTATGTTTTAGCATTTGCGAATTCTGAAACTATAGCTAGGTAGGTAGGTAGGTAGGAGTGGCTGTCTGGTGCAACCAAGACGCAATTAGCGCAAAGGCGCCATTTTGATGCCACCACTCAAGTGATCAATGGTGTCAATTTGTGTTTGAAATCCAGCCTGTAGATTTGAGAAATTCGATAATATTGCAGAATTTAGTATTACTCAATTCTGATAGGCCGTCGAAGAATGCTTTGCCGAGTGTGCGATGTCTAGCTCTAGCTAGGGCCGGACATTCACAGAGGAGGTGGTGAAGTTTCTCCTTTTAAACTGGATCCTTGCAGCTGCGGCAGTGTGGGTTGAATGGGATGCCCAACCTTGCAGCGTGAGTACCGACAGCCCAGTGTCCAGTGCTGACCGCCACAATTCTGGCAATCTCCTGTCGGGTTCTGTTTGTTAGGTCGTGGGTTCTTTTAGCCACATCTTCCTGGATATGACACAGCTATTTAGGCCGCTCTATCTAGAGTTCGCCTGCGAAAGAAAGTACTGGGATACTTGCTTTACGTACCCTGTGTTTTATATATTGCTTCCAGCTCAGTTTTGGATCTAGGATGATTCCTAGATATTTAGCTTCGGAAGATAAAGAGAGTGTTTCATTATTTAGTTTGGGGAGGTTGAAAGTCGGTATCTTGTACTTGGTGGTAAGCAGCATGAGTTCAGTTTTACTCGGATTTACGCTGAGGCCACACTTTGTAGCCCATGCGCTTAGCTTAATCAGAGCCCTCTTAGTGATCTCACTAATTACTGAGGGAAACATCCGCGATACCAGAATAACCACGTCGTCTACGTACGCGACTGTTTTGATTCCAATTCTGTTGAGATCTGTCAGAATTTTGTCAATGACCAGGAGCCATAGTAGAGGCGAAATAACCCCGCCTTGGGGCGCTCCTAACTACGGCCTTGGCTAAATAGGTATCACCCATATGGGCCTGAATTATTCTGGTTGTGAGCATGGATATAATCCATCTGGTAAAAAAACCCTGCGGTAAGAGATTCCTGAATAGATTCAGTAAGGACGTTGTTGAAGGCACTTTCTATGTCTAAGAAGGTAGCGAGGGTATAATATTTGTAGTGAATAGATCTCTCGATCGTCTGCACTACTTCGTGTAGGGCAGTGTCCGTGGACTTGCCTTTGAGGTAGGCATGTTGGGACTTCGAGAGTGATGTATTTCCTAGATTGTCTCGGATATATCTGTCCTGGATGCATTCGAGAGTCTTAAGGGCAAAGGATGTATGGCTGATGGGTCGGTAATCCTTCGCGGATTCATTTCCTAGCTTACCGACCTTTGGAATAAAGACGACTCGAACTCTTCCTCAGGTCTGAGGTATGCAATTGAGCCTAAGTGAGCTCCGATAAATCACAGATAACCAAGGTATAACCTTCTCCAAGTTCTTTTGGAGCATTATCGGTAAAATACCGTCAAACCCTGGTGACTTATAACGGGAGAAGCTGTCTATAGCCCATTTGATATTTTCGTCTGTGATGATTGACTTAGTGTCACCCCGTGGTGTAGGTTGCATTATGTGAGAGGTTTGCACGTCGTTGCAACAGTCTCTACATCCAGGGAAGTGGGTGTTCATAAGGATTTCCAGCGATTCTTCCGTGGACTCCGCCCATGAACCATTATCACTTTTGATGAATGACAGGTTGGAGTGTTGTTTGGACAGGATTTTGCTAAGCCTAGCAGCATCCTTTAGGGTTTCAATCGACTGCCAGTACTCTGCCCAGGCCTGAGACTTAGCCTTGCTAATAACCTTTTTATATAGCTTAAGACAGTCTTTCTAGGGTTTGTAGAATTTGTGTGCATGGCAGATGTTGAAGATCTCTCTCGTCATTTTTCTTAGGTCAGAGAGCGTTCCACCATTTGTTTGCTGTATTTTTCTGGGCACGAGACCTTAAGAGCTGTTCCCATGGCTTTTTCCAAGGTCGTTACTCTCGCGTCCAGTACTTCTACCGAATTCGTATCCGAATCGGGTATCTATATTGTGAAGTTTGGAGTCAATGATCCGATTGAATGTCTTCCAGTCGATTCGTTTCGGATTTCTATAGGGAGCTGGAGAATCTACCCTTAGATTCACGTTGAAGAGTATCAATCTGTGATCGGCAAATGATCTCAGTTTGGATACCCTCCAGTTGTCAATCCTATAGTTGTTGTTATTTGTGATTAATGTAATGTCAAGAACCTTCTCCCAGCCGGGAAATGTTTCCGAACTCGGGAACACGAAGGTTTGAGTGGGAGAGAGACTCACCCATTTCGTTGATTTCCCTGCTGCCCCATAGGGAGTATCTGGCGTTGACATCGCATTCCAGAAGCAGATTGTTCTTTCCTGCTTGGAGGTACGACACCAGATGATGAACTTCAGACGCTACTTTATTGCTTCTATACTTAAGCTATTAGATTATTGGAAGTATTTTGTGACGTCAGGCTCCTTCCGTAATTCATTCTTCATAAGAATCTTGAATACCCTCGTTTAAACTGCTTGTAGCGTTGATATACTTGGAGCATCGCCTAATGCTATAGTATTCCAAAGCGAAAGTGGGATTCAACTGAGCAAAACTAGCATTGCATAAACACTTCAAGTTCGTAATATTGGCTTAGATGAAATATTTCGTAGATCGATTTCCTCATCTTCCTTATGAGATAAACAATAAGCTGATACAATTTAAAGTTGTAGTCCACTATGAGGAATTTATATGACGATACCATGTCAATCACCGTGTTGCATCTGTGATATTTTTGTAGGTGTAAACCCTGAGTTATGTAGACCATTTGTGTCATGCATCTTTATAACTATCTTCGCCTTGATATGCGTTGATGTTATATGCATAATTTTTGTCTTGTTCGCTGATTGAAAATTCGTGGTATGTATGTATATAGGAGCCAGTGTTAGAGCTCTGCAAGTAGCTACCTCTCATGGACATTTTTTTTAATTAACTTAAGGCATTTAAGGTGCCTTACAGGCAGAAAGAAAAAAAATCATTTTTAACTTCGCAGCTACTAATAAAGTTATTGTAATTGGTCTAACGTTCATAATAATGTTTTTTTAAATGTTTTTAAGATGTTTTTTTTTCTTGGCTGTGCCAATGGATGTTTTTATCTTCAAAAGATGCACGATTCGCAAACCTGAATAATCGGTGCCAGGAATGCCCCTACGTAGGTATCTACTAATCCAAACCCAGCAGACTTCAACCACTCTCACCGCGGGACTGCTATTACTTCGCGGAGCTGGTTAGCAATTCATGCTATTCGTCTTGTGTGAGCTATTGTTGCTACTCCTGTTTCAGTTTGATCTGTTTGTACTGCTTCTGCTGCTTTGTGAATTTTCTTGATTTTTCACAGCTCAATTTGCACATTCGTTACGTATGCGCCAATCTCTGCCCAAGTCACTGCTGATAACTGATGTCGATTATAGACGATGGACTATTTAATTCTATTCTCCGGTGTGCAAACCGCAGTGGAATATTGCGTGCTCCGCTGTTTCTTCTTCTTCTGGGCATTTAGTGGTGAGGTATCGTGTCCAGATCTGTACAGGTACTTGCGATATCCTCCTTTCCGGTCATGGAGGATGCGTAAGACGCATCCAATCTTTTATAGAAGGTATAAGGCTGTAAGTCAATCTCCCTTTTGTGGTAGTATCGGCCCAACGAGTGTGTAGCTGCTGACGCTACTTTTTCTTCGACCTTTATCCTCTGGATGCTAGTAGAATCGCATTGGTAGCATTGCATATTCTGTTATATATATCCCGGACATCTCATCTGCGAAAAAGTCGGTGTTGACCATTCCGTCTGAGATGGTACTGAGATGGTACCAAAGCCGCTAATTGTCCTTAGCACGCAGAGTCAATAGCTGGAGGACAATCTTCTTTTAGTCCCCTTTGTACTTAGTGCCTGCACCCAGACTTGGGCGTCATATAAAAAAAAGAATGTGATTTCTCTTGAGAGGAGCATCCTCCTAGCGTAACCAGCTCCACCGATGTTAGGCATCATGCGCGAAAGAGCTGCCTGTAGTTGCGCTGACATTTTGACTAGGTAGTCAACGTGAGTTTTAAGCTGCAGCCTATTGTCCAGTATTACTCCAAGATATTTGACTGCCTCTTTTCGAAAACGCATTTATTGATAGTTGAAAAAATGTAAAAAATTAGAAATATAATAATTAAAGAAAACCTTATAGCGTTTTTTTTTTTTTTTTTTTTTAAAGGAAATCCAAATCCCAGAGCACTCAGACTCGGTAACGGTTCATTGTACTACCAGGCAGAAATCCTTCTTTTGGTGTAGAGACATGTGATTGGGTGGCGTATGTTGTTGTTCCCCATGGGGATTGAACCTGCACCGCACGGGTCACAAGCTAACACACTAACCTCTGCACCGTCGCCACCCTATCTTTTAATCGTGAATGGTTATAGGTTAGGTTAGGTTAGGTTAAAGTGGCTGTCAACAGAAGGCCGACACACTTAGACCAGGATTAGGTCCATTGTGATGCCACACGGATCGAGGGGTTTCCCCACTACTAGTTAAACCATTTAGAGCTTCTTATGAAGCGCGATAGACTTCTAACGTCAGCGTTAGCCAAGTCGTTAAGATTGTTAAGCAAGAAATCTCCCAGATGAAGATTTCTATTATGGGAGAGAGCTGGACATGTACAGAGAAGGTGAAGTATAGTCTCCTCCTCCTCCTCGTCCAAGCAACTTCTACAGAAATCGTTAGAATAAACGCCAAGCCTCGATGCATGCTTGCCTATCAGACAGTGCCCTGTAATGGCACCTATAGTGGAGCTAATATGCAGTCGGTTTAGTGAGATCAGACTCTTAGAGCGTCGCAGGTCCAGCTTTGGCCAGATGTGCTTAGTCGCTAGACATGTATTACTACCTGTCCACCTAAGGTTTGTTCTCTCGATTGCAGATAGCTTGAGTAAAAGTTTGCAGGTAGCGATTGGGATACCCAGAGAACCCTTTTCAGGTAAAAGGGGGAGTTTGGTTCCCTTTTTGGCGAGTTCATCAGCCCTGCAGTTTTCTGGAATATCTCTATGTCCCGGCACCCAACAGAGGTGAATGTTAAACTGCTCCGCCATCTCCATAAGAGATGAACGGCAGTCGAGGGCTGCAATGGAGTTTGAAGATACTGAATCCACGGACTTGATCGCGGCCTGACTGTCCGAGAAGATACAGATATCCTTTGTGGATATCACATTTCTCTTCAGCCACGTCAGGGCTTCTTTTATCGCCATAATCTCCGCCTGGAATACGCTACAGTGATTAGGAAGACGGAAAGAGAGACTCAGATTTAGTCTTTCGGAGAAAACGCCGCCACCAACCCCGTCACTAGTTTTTGATCCATCGGTGTAGAAGTGGATCGCTTTAACTTCCTCAAATTCAGCGTCCTCCCAGAATGATCTGGAAGGAATAGTGACTTGAAAGTTCTTTCCAAACTGTAATTGGGGTATGGTGTAATCTATGTTTCCTGGTAGAGACTCAAATGAGTCCAGAATGGTGGTGTGGCCAATGTTATTGTTAACCCACTGCGAGGTAGCCTTAAGGCGGACAGCAGAACAGGCTGCTGTTTGCCTACTAAAAATGTCGAGTGGTAACAGATGTAGCAGGATATCGAGTGCTGCAGAGGGGGTGGTACGGAGTGCTCCACTTATGCACAAACCAGCTGTGCGTTAGACTTTGCCAAGCTTAGCACAGTTTATAGCTTTACTTAGGGCAGTCCACCAGACAGCAACCCCATATGTGAGAATCGGTCTTACGACCGATACATATAGCCAATGCGTTATGCGGGGTTGTAGACCCCACTTGTTGCCAATGGCTTTTTTGCAAGAGAAAAGTGCCACTGTGGCTTTTTTTACCCTTTCTTGTATGTTGGGTTTCCAGCTTAACTTCCTATCGAAGATAAGACCCAAGAACTTAGCTTCGTCAGAGAATACTAATCTTATACCACCAATAGAGGGTGGGTCGATGTGCGGAATCTTGTGTTTCCTGGAGAAGAGGATTAATTCTGTTTTGTGGGGGTTGATACCCAAGCCACAGCGATTAGCCCATTTTTTTAGCTTGTTAAGAGCATTTTGCATGAGTTCTTTTATAGTGTTAAGGTACTTCCCGGAGACGGCTATAGCAATGTCATCCGCATATGCAATCACCCTGCAGCCCACCCCTTCCGGGTATATCAGTAGCTCATTCACCACCAAATTCCAGAGAAGGGGGGAAAGGACCCCGCCTTGCGGCGTGCCTCTACTGACAGACCTCCTGGCGGATGAAACGCCCAGATTTGAGTTGATAATCCGACTTGTGAGCAGTAGATTAATCAATTCACCAAGCGAACCCTCCACATTCAGTGCTGTCAGTGCATTCGTGATTGCAGATGTACCCACGTTGTTAAAGGCGCCTTCTATATCCAGAAAAGCAACCATAGTGTACTCCTTGTGATGAAGGGAGTATTCAATAGTGCGTACCAGAGAGTGAAGGGCAGTTTCAACTGACTTACCCTTACAGTATGCATGTTGAGACGCAGATAGAAGCTGCGTATTTATGTTGGTACGGAGATGGATATCAATCAGTCGCTCCAACGTTTTGAGGAGGAATGATGATAAACTAATAGGTCTCAGGTCTTTTGGGCTGACATGGGAGTATTTCCCCGCTTTTGGTATAAAGACCACTTTCACTTCTCTCCAAGCCTGAGGAATATATGCCATTTTTAAGCAGCTGTTCAGAATCATCTCCAATACTGGTGTGATGATATCTGAACACATTTGTAATTCGGCAGGTATTATGCCGTCTGGTCCTGCAGACTTGAAGGGCTTGAAGCTATTTAGTGCCCAAAGCAGCTTGTCCCTTGTGATCAGACCTTGAGAAAGAGTCACCTGTGCCAGTGATCTATTCAGATCAGTGTACCCGGTAATATTGGAGCTTCCTGGGAAGTGGGTATCAAGTAGCAGATTGAGCGATTCCTCGCTAGATATCGTCCAGGATCCATCAGCTTTCTTTAGACAGCTGGGCATGGTTGGATTTGAAGCTAGGATTTTTCTTAGCCTTGATGCCTCAGTCTTCTATTTTGCCACAGAAGAGTCTCCAGGATGATCTTTTGGCTTTCCTTAGCTCTTTTTTGTATAATTTGAGAGCTTCCTTATAGGAGTCCCAATCAGTAAGTAATCTCGAGCTTTTAGCGCGATTGAAGAGTTTCCTGCAATTATTTCTGAGTGGTCCCAGTTCCTGGCTCCACCATTGTGGCTTTCTCTTCCCCATAGGTCGTATGAGGGGACAGGAAGCGGACATCGCTTTATTGAGAGCCGAGGTGAGCTCGTAGACCTTGCCGTCAAGCTCGGAAAAGTTACAGGGTGGACTTAAAAGTTCAGAGGTAACTAGTCCGCGAAGAGTTTCTCTGTATTTGGGCCAATTGGTTTTCCGAGGATTGCGGAAAATGGGTTGGCAGGGAGGATCAACATTGAGGTTGAATTGAAGATAACGGTGATCAGAGAAGGAGTGATCAGTCGAGACCTTCCAACCCGTTATCATGTCGTTGATGGTATCGGAGACAAGAGTAATGTCAAGGACTTCTTGTCGATTTTTGGTAATGAAAGTGGGTTCATTACCTATGTTACATACAATGAGGTTGGTGCTTAAGATATAATCAAAAAGTGACTCACCCCTGTTGTTGATATCCGAGCTTCCCCATACGGTGTGATGTGCGTTAGCATCACAGCCGATTATGAGTTCAGCCTTCTGCCTCCTTGATTCTTCGATCAGTCTCTCCAGGTTATCACCAGGGAGAGGTCCCACGTGGTCGTGGGCGAGATATGCCGATGCCAACCAGACTGATCTGCCTGCAGTCTCCAGTTTCGCAGCAGTTATATCCCGATCGCTGAAATTAGGGAGTAAGTAAGCATTAAGGTTTCTTTTCACTAGTATGCACGATCTTGGTTTACCTTTGTCGGTCACATACAGTGAGTAATATCCAGGAGTCTTGAGTCCTTGAACCAGGTTGTGTACAATCCATGGTTCTTGGATCAAGACGACATCTTCCCCGCCTTTAGAGAGGCGAAGAACGAGAGCGGCCGAAGCCTTGATAGAGTGTTGGAGGTTAATCTGGATTAGCTGCAGCATTGTCGCTACAATCCTGAGGCACCTCCACCACGGTGTTATTTAGGCCTTCCAATTCCGAAGACGAACTAAGAAGTTCATCTTCACTCAGAAGAACCCTGTCAAGGAAATCGTCAGTTTCCATATCCGATTGTATATCGCTTACGGAGAGTGACGATTTTGCAGTTGCCGCATGATCGGCGGATTCATCGTCCTCCAGCGAAGGGAACGAGGTAGATGGCTCGTCATTCGAGAGTTCAGGGTGAGGAGAAGGAGGAGGAAGTTTTCCCGCCTCGAGTTCGTCCTTTTTGTACACCCTCATTTTGACCTCGATCCAGCCAAATCGTATGAGGCCATCTGTTTTTGCCAGGGGAGCCAGGGTTTCCTGATTGATAATGACTACCGCACATCTGTGGGAGCCCTTTTGCTCCTCCAGTTTCGCCACCTTCCAGTTATGGGTCGGTAGAGAGGGGTTGCTTGATCTTAGAATGTCTAAGACGTCCTCTGGACTGGATGGATTTGGGGGGATCCATATGCGCGATCTTGGCCGGCAGGGGATATCCTCCCTCGCAACGACCTCGAGCCTTGCGCCGGGCCACACCTCTCCAAGCCTACTAATCGCAAGCTTATAGAGGTCAGCCGATCTTTGGTCACTACATGCGACCAGCTTGATGTGGCCTTGATGCCACCCGCCTTCATGGATTAGCGGCGGTGGTCCCGGGTTTTCTCTCATGAATGAGGAGTAGTTGCCCGAGAGCGCAGATATTACCTCATCCCATCTTTCGTGGGAGATAGTGCCGTCTATGTGACTACGGTCTATAACCGCGATCACAATTTTGTCCTTAAGGACCTCGCTAAAAGGCCTGTGAGATGCGGTAGTGGGAGGGTTGCCGGTGTTGTGCACCCTCTGTCTCTTGGGAACCGAAATGGTCCCTTCCACTGATCTCTGGCGTTTTGTCGACAAATCCCCGCTGGTTTTACTGAGGATTTGTTGGGCCCATGCCAGTTTCGCGATTAGGTCCGGGGTCCTGTCCTTCACCGCGATGTTGCCACACATACGCTGGATCCGGATGGCATTACGACGATTTTTGTAGTTCGTCGAGGACGGATTGCGATGACGCGATCCGGCGCTGTTGGTGTGGGTAGGACCATGATGCACAGTCCCACCCCCGCCAGAATTGGGTTTAGTTGTGGGTTTTGCGCCGACACCAGAAGGACCATGAGAAGGCACAGTCCCTCCTTCAGTCAGCCTTGCAGACGCGGTGGTAGTTGAAGGGCCAGCAGAGGGGGGACCATGATGCACAGTCCTCTCTCTGTTGGGAAGGGGTTTTTTTTGCTCGCAACCGCTAGTGGAGGGACCATGTGTATCCACAGTCCCAATCCTAGCTGGTGCCACAAGAGCTTTGCCGGTAGACAGTTTGGTCGCCGTACTACCGTCCGGTTTTAAAGGGGAACCGGCCGTAAAATTTTTTTGTTTCGTTTTTGTTTGTTTTGTTTTGTTAGGTTTCATATTAAGTCCCACGAGTAGCGGAGAAAAGAGGTCCATCTGCACAGAGATCCGCATTGTGCAGATAAGGCTAGTTAATCCGGAGGGCGCCAGGTATCCGGATACTCCGTACGCGACTGAGCTATTTGATGACTGGGCCCTCAGCCAGGTTGACTCTCGGCACGGGTCGTATGACACCTTACGTCCAGCCCAGGTTGTAAAGGAGGGGAATTTGGAAGGACGTATTGTCCTGTAAAGGCCGCATAGTGGTACACTTAACTGCGCTTTGAGAAAGAAAAGAGGAGAGGGGGACGTAGAGTCCGGGTCAATACTTGGTTGACGCTCGTCAGCAGCCTGTCTGTCATGGGTGGCCCTTAGACAGCATAGCCCGTTGAAGCTGCGCCATAAGCCTTCGCACCGGCACCATCGAATGCAATGATGGTACACACGTCAAGGTGACTGACCCCCGCGAAGGGTGAATGGTTATAGCGTTAATGGTACTTTAAAAGATACAATAATTTATCAAACATGTTTTTCGCAAAAACTTTCAAATGTGGAATGCCAGTCGCATTGTTGACTCTTTAAGAAACGGTTCCATTTGAAAATAAGGCAGAGAAGGCAATGTTCCAATCGCATTGCCATCTTCAGCTCCTCTTTCGTCATCATTAGCATCAGCAACATTTGTTTTAGTATCAGCAGCACGAAGTAGTGCTTTCTATCGTCATCAATTTCAACATAATCCTTCCGATTCGCTCCTTCGGAATAGACCCTCCTGATACTCTGAATTTCAATGTTATGTTCACAACTTATTAAGTTAAGCGGAATTTCTCGATCGTCCAACGTTTTCGTTTAATTTTTTTTGGTTTCCCAAATCCATAAACTCTTGGTAAGTACCTACACGTCGCTTATCTGGAGTCTGCGTAACTGAAACATTTGATGGCTTTATGATCCAATGGCAACGATTTTATCTCTTAGAGGGAAATGTGGGTTAGGGGAGGTTCGACATCGAAGAATTCGACTGTCCTTGTTAAGCTTTTATTTTATTAGTTTTACTCTGTTAAACAACTTGATACAAGTAAATCAAAAAAAAAACGTGTTGTAGTAGAAATTTTAAACAGTTTATCAAAATCAAGGATCAGCACCCCTAAAAAAAAGTTCGGCAATGCATTAAATACAAATTTATTGGTATATATATTAATTATAATCATTCATACTTATTATATTGTTATAATTATAACACATACGGGGTGTTACACTTTTACAATTCTTGTGCTACCCTAAAGAATAACTTTTTATTTTTTATTTACACTTGCATAACATATATGATATATAAGTACTTATTCGAATATAAAATAGGAGTTGTTAAACGTAGGGTTAGCGGGTTGATGTGCAGATGAGCAACATCAATCAGAGGAACCTATGGTCCTATTGTGATACCCATTTTGTGGCGTTCGCCTCACTGTTCTGGCTTTGGTTGTCCTTCTTGTTCTTCTCTCCTCATTCGACGTTATCCATCCATCCTGATGTCCCTAGAACCTGTCAGGAGTAGTAGTAGTAGTAAGTGACTATTTATTTCATAAAAAATATATTGTTTACAATTTTCTTAATTTCTTAGTCTATATGGTTTGGCTGAAGGCCGTCTACCAGACCTGTCAGGATTAGACAGTGAGACATTAGAAAGTTCTTGAATGTTTTTGAAGAAATATCTTCCAAGTGTTCTGCTCCTCAGGTCACGGAGAAAGTGAGTAATGTCCTCATGGCTTCCCTAATCACCGTAGCCTTTACATATGTTGTCATCCTTGAGATTTAATTTCATTCTAAGGAAGTTTTGGCCAGCAAGGTAACCGACCACCTTAGACGAATGTATATCGTACCGTATGAATTAGTTGGGCCCGCTCTTGTAATACTTTGGCGATAGTTTCCGTGATATGTTAAATGTGTTTAGTGATTTTCGCCGAGTGTTGGCTTTAATCCGGATCCTGTATCGCACCCCCTCGAAGGTTGGTTAGTGATGGTTTGATCGACTAAAGTGCCCGATCTTGATCCATTGCGGCCCTTTTCATTTTTTTTTTTTTATAATTTGCTTACGCTAAAGGCGTTTTTCTGAAAATGTTACATAGTAGCCTTATAGCGCTAAGAACACAGCGCAAGCATTTGTGTTTAACAGCCGGCAGCACCTGGCAATATCGTGTGCTACTTACTATTAGAAAGAATAGAGATAAATAGGAAAGAAGTGTTTGGGTGCAGTTGTAAGGTTTTTCTCCACGGGTGGTGTCTAAATTACTTAGGGAAATCTAGTTTTCATTCGACTAAAAGAATCAGCTTGGGCCGGATTCGAACGCGAATACACTACTACTGCACCGTTGCCACATGTCAGTTCATCACCCTTTTTTTTATCACTAACACTATCAGCTCTGTGTCGTGGAGTGCTTAAAGCAAGCAACTATCACGAGCAGAAATTGCCGGCACTAAAAGTGCTCTCACAGACTCATCATTTAGTGCAGGTGTTAGTAAGGACAAAACTATTAAAAATACAATAATTATGTACCTATAAAATACGAGTACTAACACAGACACAAAATAATGCAAACAATTTAAGACATTAAAGCATTATTACGCAAAATATTTTTTAGCTTAATTTTACTAACATGCAAGTCAATCACATGATCATTTAGATTATAGATTCTACTCATGCGACTAATAGGCTCATGCCTCCCATAATTCGTTCTATGATGGGGGCTGAACAATAATTCAACACTGCGTAAATTATGGGCACCACCACGAAAATTAAAGCCAATAGACGACAGCAAGTCAGGTGCATCTATTTGACCGGATATAAGCTGATGTAAAAAAATGATATCGCTATTAAGCCTTCGTTGAGAAAGGGGTAACATTTGAAGAAGCTTGATACGTTGACTGTAGGGAGGAAGGTTAAATGGATCATCCCATGGAAGTCCTCTAAGTGCAAATCGAATAAGTTTACGTTGAATGGCCTCTATTCGATTTGAATGAATGTTGTAGAACGGTGTCCAAACTTGAGAGGCATACTCTAGAATCGGACGGACAAAACAATTGTACAATGACATAGAAACATAAGGGTCATTAAATTCTTTGGCCCACCGTTTTACGAAGCCCAACATAGAATTAGATTTATTAATAATAGAATTAATATGCTTAGCAAAATCCAGTTTGGGGTCGAAATAAACCCCAAGATCCTTAAAATTATCAACACTACAAAGAATATGTTGAGACAGAGAGTATTGAAAGGTGGAAGGGATATTCTTTCTAGAGAATGTCATATGTTGACATTTAGTTGGGTTCAGGGATAAACCGTTTTTATCACACCAATTGGCGAAGCTATTAATGTCAGATTGAAGAAACATTCTGTCTTGCTGACTAGTGATAGATTTATATATTTTCATATCATCAGCGTAGATCAGGATATTACTGTGATTTATACATGCCTTAACATCATTAATGGCACGTATAAATAATATTGGTCCGAGGTGACTTCCTTGGGGAACTCCACACTGCGCTGTGAAAGATACGGATAGTGATCCTCTAAATTTCACTTGATAAACCCTTGATCTAAGGTATGAATTAACCCATTTTATGAAACTTGGTGGGAAGCCAAAAGCCCTGAGCTTAAACTCGATTATTTCATGGGACAATTGGTCGAAAGCTTTAGAGAAGTCAGTGTATATGCAATCCATTTCGTCCTTATTCTCTAAGGCATTAGAACAATCATGCAAGAGACTTAACAGATTAGTGACAGTGGATCTGTTTCTTACAAATCCATGCTGTTCATTAAAAATTAAATTGCGACAAAGAAATATTAACTTTTCGCAAACAATTTGTTCAAAAAGCTTAGGGATACACGAAAGCTTTGAAATAGGCCTATAATTAGTGATATCACCACGTTCGCCGTTTTTAAATACAGGTGTGATAAAAGCACTTTTCCATACATAAGGGAATTTACCAGTCCTAATGGACAATTCAAACAGATACTTAAGATATGGAGCAATTGCATGACTACATTTTTTAAGAACGATCGGAGCAATGCCATCAGGACCTGATGAATAATCATTCTTGAGAGAAGAAATACATTTTAAAATTGTTTTCAAATCGAATGAGATACTACTAAAACTTATTTGGGAACAGCTAGTTAGATAACTAAAATATTGATCATCAATGTGAAGAGGGGTCCCCCTAAATGACTTACTGAAATGATCTGCAAACATATTGCTTGTATCTACTGAATCAGCAGTTGTAGAACTATTGTAAGTAAGCTTCGATGGATAACCATCGGTTTTTTCTTAGAGTTGACAAAACCCCAGAAAAGTTTGGGGTTCGATTTTAAAGAGCATTCCATTTTACTTATATAGTCAATATATAAGTTGCAGGATAAAGATTTGAATTCATTGAATAATGTGAAATAGAGTTCAAGATCTGAATGGCAGAGACTTTTTAAATAGTTCTTCCAAGCCCTATTACGTCTGTTTCGTATCGATTTTAACCCTTCTCATTGCCGTGTTTGTTCCTTGTCCAGGAATCCAGCAGAGGCCGTGCGTGTGTGCGTGCGTGAAGAACCCTGATCTCTTCGCGACGCACAGCGTGGAACTAGCATGGATTTAATTTCAGTGGCAGAAATTGCTTTTATAGCCGCCTGACTGTCAAAAAAATGGTAATATCATTGCGTGGTATTGCCATCATTGACACCATTTAGCTATCTTCTGCGATTGTCAGTATTTCAGTTTGGAAACACTGCTGTGGTCATACGGCCTGATGAAGCGTTGCATGCTAAGTTCCTCTGAGTGCAATCAGGCATCCATTCCACATCCGTGCATCTTAGATCTATCTGTGTAGATAGATATAGATTTTCTTTTCGATTGTGTCCCATTTTCCCCTGCCCATGTAGGAAGACGTGTAGTCAGAGATTAGGGTATTCCCTACATACCTTTTCAAAATCTGTTTATGCCCTAAAGTACATGGGTACTTTTAGTAGCTGATTCTTGCACGTATAGATCCAGGGGTAGAAAATTAAGAATTGTCTCTATCCCTTCGGTTTCGTTTTTATTGCGATTGTGGTCCCTCTTGCCAAAGACTCGGTTGCATGTGTAGAATGCATTTACCGCTTTCCTTACTCCTTCAGTCACAATAATTGGATTCTCGTAAAGTTTTGTTTCGATAATTAATTCCAGATATTCGCACTCCCTGCTACCTTCAGAGATAGGTATCCCTTAAATATCCGGTGGCACAAATGCTGGTATTTTTTTTTGTTTGTGAATAGCACAAGTTCAGTCTTTTTTTTATTTTTATTATTTAATTTTTTATTTAATGTAAAGTTCTTTATTCTTTTGGAAAAAAAAGAGATACATATAATATATAATACATTAAATAATACATTAAATACTTTCATTAAAGAATAAGAACGGGTCAATCTGTAGCCAAGAGGTGACTAGAGGCGAATGACCCTTAAATAAAATTAGTATTGATTAATTGTGGGGTAAGTAGTACAACAATTTCTGAATAAATATCACTTAAACAAAGTGTGAATTTATTTAATTAATTATGCAGTAAGTTTTTGACGAGTGAGCTATCCAAGGTTAAAAGCCATTTTTTGACTTTAGTTAGGAATAAATTGCGTACATTTAAAATTCGAATGTTTTGCGGCAGTTTATTAAAAAGCTTTGGAGCTGAGACAGTAAAAAAATTCGAACAGTGAGTTTTATTTGAAGTGGGCACATTGACTAGAGACTTATTATTTACCCTTAAACTATACACAGTTGAGCTTCTGAAGTTAGAGGAATAACCACTGCGCATAAAGAACACCTTGAGTACCTTATAAACATAAAGATGCCTTAAAGGCAAAACACCAAGACACTGAAACAGAGGCCAGCTACTGCTTAACCTATTTTTATTTAAAATAATTCTGATTACATGCTTCTGTGCTAAAATTATAGGTTCAAGGGTGATATTATAGGCCCCTCCCCAACTTGACAAACCATACTGAAGCTTTGATTGTATAAGCCCGTAGTATATTATTAATAGAAGTTTTTTCGAACAATATGGCCGAAGCATGTATAAGTTTCGCGTTACGGACATCATATATTTTTTCAGTTCTGTTATATGTGCCTTCCAATTCATGTTTTTGTCAATTAAGACTCCTAAATATTTATAACTATCAACTGATTCTATTTTAAAACAGTTGGCAGTACACGGAATTTTTGAGTTGTAATTGTTTTTACCACAAGTGTGAGAAGCCAAGAAAAGTTGTTCGCATTCAGTTGAATGGAAGGGTATGCGACATTCAATAGACTCAGTAGACTTTAGGCTACAAAACATAAGCTTAGTTTTTTCGCTCAGCAAAAGCTGATGCTTTGCGAACCATTGTCTTAAGATTTGCAGGTCAGTTTGCAATTTAACTACAGATTCACATATGGACTTATTTGAATATGTGAACGCCAAGTCATCGGCAAAAGCTGTAAGGTTGCTTCCAAACTTTTGAAGAAAAATTGAGTTCACATAAATCAGAAACAAAATGGGACCCAAAACTGACCCCTGTGGTACACCAGTACATATTTCAACAGCACTACTAAAAACTCCTTCAAGCTTAACTCGTTGAGATCTTCCTTTTAAATATGAAGCAAACCAGTTGTGCACTGAACCCCTAAACCCAGCCTTATAAAGTTTATCCAACAGGATGTCATGATTGACCATATCAAAAGCTTTAGTCATATCAATAAAAAAAGCTACTGTGCTGCAGTTACTGTTGAAGCCGGCACATATTTCACTGCTCAATTTTAGTATGGCATCTTCAGTAGATCTACCTTCCCTAAAACCAAATTGTGCATTGCTAAAGTAATTAATTTTGTCTAGAAACGACAACAAACGGCTCTTCATAATCTTCTCAAAAAGCTTAGAGAGAGTTGGAAGTAAGGAAATGGGTCTGTATTGGTTCATATGTTTTCGGTTTCCTTTTTTAAACAATGGAATGACTTCAGCACATTTTAAGTCAGTGGGAAAAATGCCACGATTTACGCTCAAATTGAAAATATGAGCTATTATGTCGACAACAAAAAAGGCAATGCGCTTGAGAAGATAATTCGTAATACCATCAGAAGTACTCGATTGTTTATTATTTAGATACATAATACTTTTATAGATTTCACGCGATGTAAAAGGTTCAAAAACGAAACTATTACTTTGAAATTGATCGCCGACTGTGTCTGAAAACAAATCACAACCGCAATCAATTTGAGGTGGACATGGTTTTAATTTAGTAGCAACTGAAGCAAAGTATTTGTTGAAGTTGTTGGCTATATCCACTGTACTGGAGACTGTTCCATTTTCAACTTCGATCTCAAGAATTGTATCTTTGGTGCATTGCTTATTGAGAATACTGTTTACAATTTTCCACTCGCCTTTTAGGTTTCCTTTGCAATTCTCAAATTTATTAGAGTAAAAACTATCTCGGCTTTCTTCTACCTGTTTTTTGACATCCCGGCATAATTCATTATAATTGTGTTTCAGTCGTAGGTCGTGAGGATTACGTTTACATTTTCTCCACATTGAATTTTTCATAGCTATCATTTTAAGTAAACCCTCACTAATCCAAGGCTTGAGACGTTTTAATTTAGAGCTATTAGATGTTCAAGATTGAATTTTAGTAGAACTCTTAGTATGGGTTTTTAAGATTTTTAAAAATGAGTCATAAGCTAATGAAGGATCAGTCTCACCATAAACTTCATCCCAGAACTCAAACTTTAGATCCTCAATTAGTTTATCAAAATTTATTATTTGTTTTACGGGGAACGGTATGTACTTAGTTTTACTTATCTCTTCTGGTATTAAAAGTTCAATAATCAGATTTACCATGCAATGATCAGTAATTCTCAAATCTAGAACATCACTTGATACTTGAATTGAACAATTTTTGTGAATTCTGACAAAAATGTGATCAATGCATGTTTGAGATTTGTGTGTTATACGTGTTGGCTCATTTACTAGAGATTCTAACCCATGAGATGACATTGAAAGCAGATAGTTATCAGAGTCAGTGGTGCTACTGAGGATATCAATATTCATATCTCCTAAGATCAATAAATTTCTTCTCCTTATGTTTCTAATAAGATTATCCATTTCTTCAATGAATATTGTTTTACTCAAGTTGTTCTCATGCAGGCGGTATACACAAAGAATTGAAAATTGTTCTTT
The DNA here is from genome assembly GCA_949715645.1 of Portevinia maculata. NCBI lineage: Eukaryota > Metazoa > Arthropoda > Insecta > Diptera > Syrphidae > Portevinia > Portevinia maculata. The sequence goes on along the minus strand of OX454528.1, from coordinate 64,717,436 downwards.
ACCTAAATTATAATTTATTTGTAATGCATCAGCACTGTTCAAATTAAGACGTTCAACTTTACAATCGCCCAATATCGAGCTTTTAATAAACACTGCGACGCCACCAGCGCAATAAGAATTATTACAATTACCGAAGATCTCATAACCCGGAATATAGTAACTGGATAGCTCATTGTCGAACACCCAGATTTCAGTTAATATAATGAAAAATGCTTCACAATTTAATGCATTTAAGTGTGCTAAAAAGGAATTAAAGTTTGTTCTCATGCTACGTATATTTTGATGAATTAAACTAATTTTATTACATGTAAAAGTCTTCTGGGAATTAACTTCAAGACTGCATTATTTTTTCCAAGTACTTGGAATCGAGTTTTTATGATAACAGTTCGCATATGGTATGTACGAATTTACTTGTCACATGCCATCGTCTGCGTTGGCTAAGACTCTAACCCCTTTAACCCAAAATTTCATAAGTACTAAGTAATAATTTCATTTGCTTAGAAAAGATTATCCGAATGAGTTCTTGTAAAAGTTCAGTATAAGTTCAATTGTATCAAAAGTTGTAAAGTTGAAGTTCGAATAATAATGTATTTTTCGAAAAAAGTAATTTGTAAATAATTTGACTTATATTCCTTGTCAGTCAGAAATTTTCCCATAGTGCCAACAACATAATACAAAGCTGTATCCACTCCTCTACCTTTAATGTATGGAAATGAAGAGAACGTTCACTTTACTCCGGTGTTACTTGAGCCACGTGTTTGAAGGGTATTAAAACAGTCTGGAACCAAACTTTGCTGGTTTTCGGGTCATAAGGGCTTTGAAGGGATTGAAAATGCTGACGAATTGGCCTTAAAGCAGAAACTTTTCGGAGGTCCTGGAGCCTTCGCTCATATAAAATGCAACATTTTTTGGGACAGCATCACATGCTTGAGACAGGGCAAACAAGTCATCCGGCCCTTTATCAGCAATGGCAATCAATGTCTTACTTAGAGTTAATCATGCTTACAAGAACTAAGTAGGTTATTTTGCCGGTCAGCACGGCTTACGATAACACCTTAACAAAATGGAAAAAAGTCGTCTGTGCATAGTGCCGACTATATCGTGAAGAAGACAAAACTGTTTTTTTTTAAGAGTTACTAATACTAAAAACCCATTGTAAAATTATCGTCGGCCAGCTGAGAGGCGCACTAGGTTAGTATTGTCTGACCGCGAAGGGTTTACCGTTGTTTACTGGCCGCTTTTTTAATTTCATTTAGGACGGTGGACATACATAGGTCTCTGTAGATATCAGTGTTTCTGATATACCATGGTGCATTTACTTTTTTTCTTAGCATTTTTCTTAAAGTTTGAAAAATATTGATATTGCCGGTTTTGGTACAACCGCAAAGTCTTATACCATAAGTCCAAACAGGTTTTAGTTCTTGCTTGTATAAAAACAGCTTGTTTTGTATGCTGAGTTTGGAAAATTTACCAAGCAGCCAAAGCATTTGTTTGCATCGAATAGCGAGCTCTTCGCGTTTCTTCTTGACGTGCGATTTCCATTTGAACTGCGCATCGAGTGTCATTCCCAAATATTTTGCCTCGTTTGTGTACGGAAATTGTACCAAATCAATAAAAATGGGTAAGTTGTCAACATTTCAATAAACAAAATTCACGTGCGCGGATTTGGTCTCGTTTAGAACAATACGCCAAGTCGGTGTCCAATCACAAATTTTGTCAATAGCTCGTTGAAGCTTATTAGTCGCTGATTCAACTGTACTACTGACCACTAATATAGCTGTATCATCCGCAAACGTTTCTCATGTTATGCTTTCTTCTTGCGGAATATCACAAGTGTATATAAGAAATAAGATCGGCCCAAGAACGCTTCCTTGAGGAACTCCTACCGCAATGTCTTTGAATTCGGAGTTTTCGTTTCCGTGTTTTACACGAAAGTAAGCCCGATAAGTAACAACTAAGAATATCAGACAATTGTTTAGGAAATGCTTGTCTTAGCTTATCAATCTCGTATGCCTTACTTCATCAAAGGCCCGAGAGACGTAGAACATATTTGTTTCTCCCTAGGGCTATTTCAATTTTTTCATTTTCATTTCAATGCGGGTGGCATTGGTGCGATGGTACTATATTCACTAACTGATTGGTAGGCCGTGCGTTCGAGTCCCGGCCAGTGCCATGGTTTTAAATTGAATACTCACATAAATACAGATCTCCCTAAGCAATTTGGCGCCACCCGTGGACAAAAAAATCCCACCAAATTTCGTTCCTATCCTCCTATTCTTTCGATTAGTACGTAGCACCTTAAATCATGCAATGCAATACTTCATTACTAGGTGCTGCTTAGCGTAAGCAAATTATAAAAAAATTGGTTATTCGGTAAACCTGGTCAATTGGAGAGTGCTTAATCCTGAATCCGAATTGGTGATCAGGTAGTAATCGGATGAAAGCGCGTTAGCAAAAGTTTTTCAAATACCGTCGACATCGGTAAAAGCGATATTGGTCGATATGATTTTTCGTCATTTGGTGGTTTGCCGGGTCTTAGGTTAGGTTGGGGTGGCTGTCAGCCTAAGCCCAACACACTTAGACCAATGTTAGTTCCATTGTAATACCACACGGATCTAGGAGGTTTTTTCACTACTCGGCAAACCATTTGGAGCTTCTTATGAAGCGCGATATACTTCTAATGTCAGTGCTAGCCAAGTCACTTAGATCATTATATCTCTCATATGGAGATTTCTTTTATGGGAGAGAGAAGGACATGTACATCCATGCAGCTTCTGCGGAAGTCATTTGAATAAACGCCAAGCCTCGATGCGTGCCTGCCTATCAGACAGTGCGCTGTAATGGCACCTATAGTGGAGCTAATATGCAGTCGATTTAGTGAGATTAGACTCTTAGAGCGTCGCAGGTCCAGCTTTGGCCAGATATGCTTAGTCGCTAACTCGCTAGACATGTATTACTACTTGTCCACCTTAGGTTTGTTCTCTCGATTGCGGATAGCTTGAATAAAAGTTTTGCAAGTAGCGATTGGTATACCCAAAAAACAATTGTCAGGAAAAAAAGTTAGTGTGGTTCCCTTTTTGGCGAGTTCATCTGCCGTACAGTTTCCGTGAATGTCTTTTTGCCCCGGCACCCAACAGAGGTGAATGGAACCATTATACATAGCTTATAACTTCAGATAGCTAACATTGTCGTTGAACATACAATAATCTTCACTTGAATAAAGCGCTCCTATAGGTAACTCTTTAAGAACCTGTTCTGTATTTAAGTCGTATCCAGAAGCTTTGCTTAATTTTAATTTCTGTACTTCAAAGTGTAGTTCAGCCACCAATACACTTTTAATTCTAAATAGTTCCAAATTCCTGCTTGAGACAGGAATTTGGAACAACGCTTGACCATCAATTGGTTTAAAACAGCAACTGAACACATTTAATGTGAATGTCCAGCCCCAAATAATACTAGAAGGAAAATATTCTTCAGGGAACAATTGAGTTCTTACTTGCCTGCTCTAAAAAAGCAATGACTATTGCTGTGATGGGTTTTGCCTTCTGGATCAAGAGTTGTTATAACAAAATGTACTTAATTTTTAATACCTTGAGACAAGGCCGTAGCCAGGGGGGGGGGGGTCACAGGGGTTTAACCCCCCCCCCCCCCGAAATTTTTTAAAAATGCATCTGTAAATCATACTTTTCCGCATCAGTTTGAAATTTGTACTCAAATAATTATTGATTATTTTAAAAATTTCTGATTTTAGTTTTAAGCTATGAAAGGCAGTTTTAACGGAGTTCAACCTGTAGTACGCGAGTCTCATCCAGAAGCCTTATACTTGCATTGTAGCACACACTCTCTAAACCTGGCATTAGGGCATTCTTGTCAAATTCAGGTACACTATTGGTACCTTATCCGTTGGAATTTTTTTTTAAATTATCGGCAAAGCGCACACATTTGTTGCAGGAAATGATTTAACAACATTATCCTCAAAATAAATGGAAAAATTTAACAGCAATGTGTGAAACACGCTGGGTAAAAAACCATAATGGGTTGATGAGGTTTAAGAAAATTTTTGAAGCGACGATTGATGCTTTGGAAGAGTTGTGTAGTGATAAGGACTCTGATATGTCATCGAAGGCGAGTTGCTTTTTAAGATCTATTTCAGCTAGTGATTTTGCAGTAAGTTTGTGTTATATGAGTGTTTTGTTTACATATACGAGTACATTGCCACTTTGTAAGATCTTACAATCCCCTTCATGCGACTTAGTGTCTGGATTGGAACATGTGGAATTAATAACAAACACATTCCAAGGAATATCATTCCGGAATTCAAAACAATTTTTGAGACTGCACAAAACTTAGTAAATGTTGTGGATGAAAAACTTAAAATTTCACGAATTGTGACAAGGCAGCAGCACAGACAAAACATGAGCACAACAGATCCTGAAACCTATTTTAGGATAAGTATAATGATTCCTCTTTTAGATGACTTTTTAAGTCAGCTTAAAATGAGATTTGAAAACCATAAGTCCATACTTTCCTCTTTGTGCATTTTGATTCCATCGATCCTTGGCAAAAACGAACAAAATTATAACGAAGAAAACTTAAAATTTTATAAATGTATGTTGGATTGGGAATACTTTAAAAGCTGAATTTACGCTATGGAAGATAAAATGCCATACACAAAAAGATATAGAGCGTTCAAAGAGTGCAATAACAGCTCTTGGGGAATGTAATAAGGATCTGTTTCCTGACATCCACAAGCTTCTTAAAATTTTGGCGACACTACCGGTTTCAACATCTACACCGGAAAGAAGATTTTCGACAATAAAACGTCTAAAAACTTATCTAAGAAATTCTACCGGTGGAAAAAGATTAACAGGATTGGCGGTAATGTGAATTCATCAACAAATTGAGATGCACACTGAGGAAGTTTTAGATATATTTGCAGCGCAGAAGCCCAGAAGATTAAATTTAATTTTATAAAAATGATTCCTACCTACATGTTATGTAATACTTTTTGTAGTAATAAAATCTTAAAGATTTTACCTAATAAATAATAACTTAAAATTATTTAAGAAAATATTGGAAAAGTCTTTTAGTTTTTCAAATTTGTTTGAGAGTTTTCATGGAAAAACTAAGTATGCAATAGTATTTTATTAGCAATAGTCTTCATAGGAAAAACAAATATTAAAAATCGTTAAAGCAGTTTATTTTAAACCGTTTTTTTTTAATTTTTGAAAAATATTTTGCAATTTTTTGAGTACATATGTATACAAGGAAACCTGTAGTTTTCATCTGGAAAAAAATCTGAAAAAAATCTGGTTTCCAGCATATTCAAATAAAAGCCTTCCTAAATTTTAAATTTATTTGAAATCGCTTTTGTTGTTAGCGAGAAATTATGATGTTAAAAAATCGGTTCTATAGGAGGTACCGTTTTAAGATAAATCTCGCAAAATCCATTCTTACCAAAAGATAGACTGTTTTATCTAAATCGTTAAGGCCGTTTTTAGAAAAATTAAGTTTTAACAAACCGTTATATGACATATACCATTAGAGCTAAAATTCCAATTTCAAAAACGCCTAGTGTGAGACTACTAAATAAACACTATGAACCAATCCCATCCGATCAAATCGTGTTTGGTCGATTTTCGGATAAAAATAATTGTCTGGCTACGGTCTTGCCTTGAGAGGCAAGTTTAATTGTTTCCCGTATAATTTCCTTCGTATTCCATCAAAATCTTGGCCTTGTAGGAACATATGAAATCGTATATGTTTTGTTTAGACATATTTTGAATTTAAATTTAATCACTATCAAGCAATATTAAATGTCTTAGTTTCAACAAAATTAGTTGCTGTAATGCAATGCGTTGTACTTTTAAACTATCTTATCAAACCTTTGGATTTGTAAACGTAAACGTTCTATGGGTCTCTGAGCACTCATAACATCTTCATACACAAATTTAATTTCCATTATCTCGTATTCGAATTCCGGGAGAAAATCAAACAATCTTCATCTCAGCTAAGGAAATTCAAGTCATTACCACGGTACCAGAAGAACATGGGATATTCCCAGAAGTTATACGAAATAAAGCTTTTCATTTCCTTCTTCGTTCACATATCCTTGAAAGCATCATTGTAACGATGAAGCAGTCACTCTCTTGACTTCAATATGGGAGATTATGCGAATCGTAATGACGGTTTGTTGAAACTGAGTAAATAGTTCCAATGGGAAAAGTAGTGCTATAGATAAATTTTGTGTATTTGATTTTGTTTTGAAATACTTAAGAAAGCACCATACCACGGGAAATGTCTTACAGATAAGGGTTTGGTAATGTTATTTTAAGGACGGTATTAAAGGACTTGATTTATACAAAAATTAGATATCATATGCAATAGGGTGAACCAAAATAATTTCGACTGTTATTGACTTTCTGTTATACTTTGGTTTACTTAAGAGAAACATATTGCAACAGTGCTGAAATTTCGAAGTCAAACTGAGAATGAGGTATAATTTTATGACCAAAGTTATTTATGGCAGCTACGGATTCTGAAAGTTATGTGAGGAACCTAATACTTTGTGATTCCTCCTGATTAGGCCTTAACTACTCTCGAATACTCTTGGATGTTTGTCAGACGTTCGCAGAAGGTGGGGCAGTGGAAAAACAACTTTAATGGTTACATGACCCGGAAGGATTTTAACTGTGCACCTTTCGATAAGTACAGGGTGTTTTTTTTATAGAAGCATACATCTTTTTTTAAAAAATAAAACACAACAAATTTAATGAAATTACCAAATTTTGGCTTTATTAGCTCACAAATTTCATGGCATTTAATGTTTAAAAATAATTTCTGGCATATAGCCTCCGCGACTGCGCCTTATGAACGCCATCCTGTCGGTCCAATTTTCCACCACTATTTCGAGCATACCAGGTCTTATTTCGTCAATAGTGCGTTGAATGTTGGCTTCTAAGTGATCAATCGTTGCTGGTTTATCAGCATAGACCAGAGATTTGACGTACCCGCACAAAAAGTAGTCCAAAGGTGTCAAATCACACGAACGAGGTGGCCAACTCACAGGTACATAACTTGAGATGACTCGGTCAACAAACGTTGGGCTCAACAAAGTCATGGTTGCACGCGCTGTATGGCATGTTGCGCCGTCTGGTTCTAACCATTTCTCCTCTAAATGATTTCCAATGACATGAGGAATAAAAAAATCACGACATGGCATGAACGAACAGAGCGCGTATTTTGGAAATAAATGAGTAAACGTTCTTCTGCTGTAAGTATTTCCATGGTGATTTGCCAGAGTATACTGAACAAAAAGTCAAACAGACTTTATTAGTATGACAGCTAGTTTGACAGTTATCCCTATCAGGAGTTTTATACCTCAATAAAAAACACCCTATAGTCCAACACACAAACCACTTTTCATCACCTTTATCATGCCTATAGGTCCGCTCCCCTTAGTAAAAAGTTCGCCGAAGTGAAGATAACCAAGGGATTATACAGACACCTTCCGTTAACAGCGAAATCAAGTGTCTAGGAGAAGAAAGCTTACATCTAAGGGCGGTGAGCCATATCTGACTACATGTCTCCTTACCTAGACTTTGCAAAACCATTCTCTTGTTCATTCCCGAACAGGGAGGAATGGAACGCAAACGAACCCATGAAAAGGAAATCGATATCCATCTTCACAGACGGATCAAAGAAGGACTGTGGAACGGGCGCTGGACTATTCTCAGAGGAATTAAACATTAACAGATCGATTAGATTACCTGACCACTGTTGTGTATTCCAAGCAGAAGTCCTAGCAATTAATGAAGTTTCAAGCATGGTATCAATGATGGCGATATCACGTAGTGATGTTACCATATTTATTGATAGCCAGGCGGCCATTAAAGCTCTTGGCACGAAGGATAGGACGAGTCTCTGCTGAGTCCCTGGACACAAGGGCATATCCGGCAATGAGCGAGCTGATGAACTGGCAAGGAAAGGGTCTGCGATGGTCCATAAACAGGCACTTCAGTCGGTTAAACCACCACTCTGTAATCTCAAAGAAAGAGTGGAATACAAAAACCAAATGAAAGCCAACAACAGGTGAGTTGACTTTAGTTCGCTGACCTGAACAGACGTGTGTATTGATAACTTCTTTTTAATTTACAGGCGCGGTTTAACCGCAGCTATAAAACAAAAAAAAACTTTGATTTAAATTATTTTCCCTGTGAAATATAGACTCAAAAAGTGGAAGAAAGTGAAGAAAATAGTAACAAGTATATTCCAGCTCTGCTGAAATATAATAAAAATCAGACAACACCTATGAATTCAATAATAAGTGATAACTCTAATCAATTTGATTTAACTCGCGGGAATATCCCGCCAGTTTCAATAGCTAAGAGCTTACCCAAAACCGGTTCTGAGAGAGTAAATATTCCTCAAAGCGTATGCAAATAATTCGAGTGTGCACAGAGTAATAATTGAGGAACTTCGTAAATCAGGTATAGGTGCTTATTCTTTCTCTCCAAAGGAGACAAAGAAGGTTGCTATCTTAGTTAAAGGTCTTGACGGTGATACACCAATCGAACAAATTATGAAAGCTCTCAGAGAGTCTGTACCAAACGTAAGAATTAGCAAAGTATCTCAATTTTCTACTGCGAGAACTAAGGAACTTAACATCAAACTTAATATTTTTGCTGTTCAACTTGATGTGGGTGAATCAATCAAGGAATTATTCTGCATTCGAAGTCTACTTCACCAAAGAATTTATTGGGGGAAAAAAATAGTAAGCTTGTGATTAGATGTTACCGTTGTCAAAGATTCGGGCACACAGGTGATTGCTGCGCATACAATGATCGCTGTGTTGTATGCGGAGACAATCACGCCTCCGAAGGCTGTATTCAATTGTGCAAATCTAAAATACAAGCAAACGAGGAAGTTCCAACCCCTAAATGCATTAACTGCAACGAAGTTGGTCACGCAGCTAGCTCTCAGAGTTGACCAAAGTACTTAAAATACAGAGAAAGGAGGCAAGCCACATCTCAAAAAGAAACTTTTGTAGCTCTTAATAACAGAAGAGTTGCCCAAGACACTTTTAGCCAATTGGCCAACCCAAATATTTATTTTGCTGATATTACGAATTCTCTAAACAAACATTCTCCTTCAACTAGAGAAACACTCAAACAGGAAATCTCAATGACTTCCTCAATGAATCTAAAAACCTTTTTAACATTCCGTTCAAAGACCGTTTAATTAAAATCCGGATCTTTTGGCCAAAATATCAAAAAATTCAATCTCAAGAAGAAAAACTGTTTACTTACCCAGAGTTCGTAGCCTCTATAGTTGTATAATGTCCTCAACAAAACTAAATATAAAATCTATGAATTTTAATTCTATAATTTCCCATGAACGACGACTTGCTCTTTTGAATATTTTGAAAAGTGGCAAGCCAGACATTTGTTTTCTCTCCGAAACAAGGCTTTGCAGGAGACATAGACCATCTTTTGATGGGTATAATATCATAAGAAATGATTCAGGGAGAGGCACCGCTGTACTTCTTAGGCAAAACTTTTCATTTCAAGTTGTTCCATATTACAGCGACATATTTTCAGTATGCTTAGCAACGATTACTTTCCATAATCCAATGACCTCAGATCTTCGATTACTATTAGGAAGCATATACATACCTGGAAACTGTGGTCAAAATCTACAAAGGAAACTCGACAGACTCTTTTCTTTAACAAATTCTTTTGATGCTATAATTATCGGTGGAGACTTTAATGCTCGCCATCCTCTCTGGGGGGATAGTGCTCAAAACAGAAACGGAAATTTAATTCACGACTGGTTTTTCAATGGTGCATACTTAAACCTTGATCTTATTCCATCTGATGGGCCGAACTTTCCACGCTCCTCTTCATTTATTGATTTTTTCTTCCTTTCTACGAAGCTAAAAAATGATGCTACCTCTGATGTCTGTTCGACATTTGCAACACCTTCAGATCATTTTGGTGTTTCCCTTATTGTAGAGCTCAACAATTATTCTCCTTTCTTGTTATCGCGTATAGAAACTTCAAAAACACTCATTGGGAAGCATTTCGATTAAGCCTTCATAACAACATTTCCCGCTTAAATATACCTTGCGATAGAAACATAACTAATCCAGAAATCGATGGCTTCATAAGCGAACTTAATTCAAAAATTACAACAGTTGTTGAATCCAACTCAGTCATGTGTGAACTTAAAATCATAAATATAAAGACGTTACGGAATTCACCATCATACTTATGAAAACGAGAAACACTTGACTAAAACGGTTAAAAAGAATACTCCATAAGTACTTAAACAAAGCTAATTTTGAGTACCGCGAACTCTCATCCAGAATTTCATGTCTTACCAAGCTCATTAATGAAAGAGTTAATATTGATCTCAACAACGCGTTTAAAAACAGGCTTCAAGAAATACGTCCTTCTCCACAAGCATTCAAAGAAATTGACAAAATCACTGGAAGAAAATTCTTCGGTACCGACATTTCCAAAGATGTGCTTACCTACAATGACCTTGATTTAGTTGACACTCAGTCAAAAATTAATGCCTTCCAACATTTTTTGTCTGCTTTGTATACAGAAAAGAATCCTAATGTTGATAGTAATTTCACCAACGAAGTTTGCTCCACGGTTCAACAGTTTTGCTCTTATGATCTCAACACACCCATCATCACATTTTCAACTTCCAACCCGTCTTATAATCCTGGAATCCCTCCTTTTACTACCCCACAGCAGGTCCAAATTTGCAGCTCCAACCTAAAAAAATAAGAAATCGTCAGGAACTGACGGGATATCAAATTTTGTCTTGCGAAAATGTTGCCTTTCTCTCGATTCTCTTCTTTCATCTTTATTTAACCATTGCATTAACAATAGCTATTTTCCCTCGAATTGGAAAATAGCTAAATTGTTACCTGCAAAAAATAAATCCACTAAAGAAATTCAAAGTTTTAGACTTATATCATTGCTCTCAAACATTAGAAAACTTTTCGAAAAAATACTATCAGAGCCCATAAAATTTTGCGACAACATGAATATAATAACTAAAAATCAACATGGATTAAGAAAAGAACATTCTACAGAACACGCTACACTTCTTCTCTGCATCAAAATTGTTCATAACTTGAGATCTAAGAAATGTACAGTTTGTGTAAAAATAGACCTCGAGAAGGCATTTGATTCCCTCTGGCACAAGGGACTGTTATACAAATTAATAAAACTTAATTTTCCTAAGTGGATTATTCGAATGGTATCAAATTTTTTTGAAAATCGATTTTCCTCGATATTTATACGATCTGAACAATCAGATCTGTTTTCAATATCTTCGGGAATCCCACAAGGCTCGATTTTGGGCCCAATTTTATTCATCATATACATGTATGATTTTCCATTCCAAAATTGTGAAGTCGACGAACCAGAAGCTATTCTTTTTGCGATGACACTCTGATAACAGCTAGCGATGTAAGACCACAAAAAGCCTTATTAAAAATAGAACGAAAACTTCATTGGCTGGTTGATTACTTTCAAAAATGGGGTTTGAATATTAACTGTGAAAAGTCTAGTTTTACATGCTTTCGAAATGCCAGCGGGATAGGCCATCGACTGGCTGTAAAGGAAAGTAAAACACTTTCGTTAACAATGAATAACAGACCTATTCCTCTTAGCTCTGAAACGAAGTACCTAGGGATTAACTTTCATAACAGGTTCCTTTTTAATAAGCACGTACGTAAAACATTATCTAAAGCTAAAGCTGTAACCGCTGCATTGAAACCAGTCTTGCATTCAAGGGCAATGTCGAAGAATACAAAAATACTATTATATAAAACTCTTATTCGACCAATTTTGGCATACGGATTCTGCACATGGTGTACTATTTCTCCCACAATAGCTAAAGAGATGGAAAAATTTGAAAGACAAATTTTGAGATTTTGCTGCGGAAAATTTAGAAGGGCAAACAAAAAATACTTCCCGAATAAAATAATTTATGAATCATGTAAAGTAACACCGCTTCTAACATATTTAATAAACCTAACAACAAATAAACTTCAGCGAATTGCACATCATCCGAATCCATTGATTAAGTCCTTATTTGATTCTAACACAACAGAGTGCTTGTCAAATAATTATTATATTTCTCCATTCAATATGCTTCACCATAGATCTCTGTCAACTATTGCACCTGATTTAAGTAGGGGCTCAATTGTTCCGTTTTACGAGAGAGTCTCAGGCCTTAACCTAAGAGGATAGTAAAAATCACTTAATTCATAGTGACATAATCACACTCGAATTATGTATCTAAATACTTTGTTTTCTTCCTTTTTAGAATTCTGAGCTTATATGTGTAATGTACAGGTAGGTTGATGGAAAGGAGATGGTGGTTGACCTTCGTCATATGGCAGCATTAGGCACGCTTGCGGATGCGCGGCGTTAGCTCGACGGTGGGGTGGGAACTTGCTGCTAGCCTATACATACAAATTTTTCGTGCCTGATCGAGTTCATAAAGACGTAAAGATATTAAGGATAGTAGGAGAGAGAAGAAAGTAATTCAAGGGAGAATCAAGATAAAAATGTAAGTGAAATAAAAAGAGCGAATAAAGTCGAACGTAGCTGACGACGTTCCAGGTGTTGTGGAACATGTTGGACATGCCCTGCCCCAATGCATCTGACGAGATGCACCATGACTATCCTTCGTCCATATCTTTTAAGGACAGTCCCATTAGATACCCTCACAGGTATCTACCCGATCACAATCTTAGCACTGTTTCCTAGATACTAATAAAAATCATCTTTATATTCTACACGAGACACGAGAATGTTTATGCATGGGTAATTATATATTTAATCATAAAAGGAACAAAATTAATTTTTGTTATCTAAATAAAGCAAGCTTAATGAATTTCAGGTGCACTATGAACTTAAGGAAATTGATTTATAACTTTTATAATATGTAGATCAATTGGTAATTTACGTCTAGATTTTAATGTAATTGTAAGAATAGATTTTAAGTATGTATGCATGTATTATATAGTATAATTTAAGATATTATTTAGGTTCGATTACGTTTCAATTTAACATGCTTGGAAAATTAAATAAATCTCATAATATATTTTAAGTTTTTGCCATAGAAATTTTATAAAACGTTGTTTCTTTTTTTTTTATTAATTTTTTGTACTCACGGTTTTCCGGGCGATGAAAAGAATGTGGCCACATGTTTTCTTCGATGATTGTAAGATGATGATCATCATTTTGCTGATCTTATTTGGTCGTTTACACACAATATATTAACACAATTTCTTAGGCAATTCTTAATCTCTTCAAAATATCATTCGTATTATGTTTTTGCTTACTAGGCGCTACTTGTTACGTTACTATATATATAAATTTATAAAAAAAAAAGGCACTAAGAAGTTAAGATAGGGTTAAGAAAAAAATTAAGCATGCTTGCAAATTAACACTTCTTTATGCACAGGTGTTTTGCTTAAACACGTTAACGAAATGATTTTATTTGGCCGGTAATCAGGAGTTTTGGGTGGCACTTTGAATCCTTTCTTGTAAGGGTATTAGGTATCATAAATGAGGGTGATGCGTGGCACACGATGCAAATCACGTGGCTGCTTTGCTGGATTTTCGTCAGATGATACTGTTGCGTTTGTCGGTGGTCTGGCATTGGCGAGAGACTGGAATTAATCCATGCACGCTGCGCTTAGGCCAAATTTATTTGACTGTTCGATCTGTGTGATCGTGTATAATACAAGTCTGATAGCGAGCAGGTTTGCCATTAAACGATTTGCAATTAACAGATTTGCTATTAAACGGTTGCGGACGCTCCTGTTCGGTTAGCGTATATGGGTGTTGAGGCATTCCCGAACTTAATTGACGGAGGTCCGCAATCTGTGGAAACCAAATTTCACCAATTACCTTTTGCAATACGCACTGATTACTTGAATAATGACGTACCTTATTTTTTGTTGGTATGTGATTAATTCCGTGTGCTTTCCAGCAAGTTCATGGCTGATAATAATTGGCCCTCGACAGCAGCAACTTCAAATATGGCAAGCGTGTTAAACACAGGTTGAGATTATATTCCCTCAAATCCTAAGAACACGACAAGCAAATGCAACCAATTGTATTAGAGGAAAAGAAGCGGTTTATTCTCTTACCAGTCGATTGAAATATTATCCAATTATGACCTTTTTGCTTAGGTAAATTATAATTTAGATCGCAATGGATCGATCGACTTGGCGCGCTCACCGCCTGGATGGAAAAGAACAAGCGTGCAATCGTCTCTTATGAAAATGGTTGGTTCCCGTGAATAAGTTGAAAGTTCAGTGGCGATGGCTGCTCATTGTGGAGAATTCTTTTTTTTTTTTTTTTTAGGGATTGGTTGGTATGCATTTCCGGTCTGAGTCAAAGCAAAGGGAAGCAGCAGTTAAATTTAAAATTTAACGAAACAAAATCTATTTTTGCGTTTAAGGTGTACGCCACAAAGTCATTGATTTTCGTCTCAACTCTTGACACGAAAAGACATGAGAATCGGAAGACTTAAACTCTTTTAGGCTGCCTCGACCCATGACCCTGGAATTCTTTCTATATCAACCGATAAGGAGCAGATGTTACTTTCTTAGATCTTTCGCATGATACACGCCTATGCTTTTACCGTCTAAATTTTCAACTTCGTATAACGAGTTACCAACTTGTTTCGATATCCTGCATTTTACGAACTTGTTACACAGCTTGGCATTCAGATTTTTCGAAGCATCGCTAAGAGTGAAGTTCCTGCGATAAACTTCTTCACCTATCTGGAATTGACGCTTGACGCTTCTGAGATTATACGAGCTTTTGTTTCTCGCAAAAGCAAATTTTAGATTTTCCTTTACCTTACTTCTAATTATCTCTAGCTTGTCGTGATTTGGTAAACATTGAAGCTCGCTATCGCTTACCGCCTGTAGCTTACGGAGCAGTTCATATGTACTTCCATGTGTTACCATATGTTGACCAAAGAGACAAAAATATGGTGTCATTCCCGTCGACTGATGCAAGGACGTCCACAGTGCTTGTTGGATTTCAAACAAGTGCTGGTCCCACTCGCGCTGGTCTTGCTTGATATAGCTCCGAATCGCCGATAAAATTGACTGATTCACTCTCTCAGAAGCATTTGCTTGCGGAGAGTACACAGCATTTCGGATGTGTTTGCAACCATATTTCGAAAGAAAGCCCTGGAACTCCTTAGCAACAAATTGTTTGCCGTTGTCGCTATGCACAGACTCGGGAACTCCATACTGGCTGAAAACTTTCTGTTCCAAAAACTCGATTATCAAACGAACGTTCGCTTTGTGCATCGCTTGCAGAAAAACGCATTTTGAAAATCCATCCAATACCACAAAGATATAAGCTTTGCCCCTTTTAGTTCTTGGATAAGGACCCATAAAATCAACATAAAGTTTTTGGAAAGGTCTATCCAGCTGCTGTTGCGAAATCATCGGAGGTCTCAAAATGCTGTTGGGAGCTTTGGTTTCTTTGCAAACAGAACAGTTCTTAACAAAGGAACGTACTTGGTTTGTCATATTCGGCCAATAACAGAATCTCTTGATTCGATCTAATGTTTTCATCATTCCTCCGTGGGAACAATTAGGTGGGTTGTGAGAATTTTCAATGACAAACTGCGTCAACCCTGTGGGTATCCACAGCTTCCATTCAAATTCTGTGCTTAGCGAATTACAACTCGAAAAGTTTCGTTTATAGACATACTTATTGTCCGCCACTTTTAGGTCCGGGAAGTTATCTGGATTACTCGCAATAGTCGAAATCAAGGTCAGGTATTCAGGTGAGGAGAATTCGGAAGATTTCAAATCCACTAGAGGTTGCGTTGGTAAGTCTAAGGTGAGTTCATTAGCGAATGCTCGCGATAGAGCATCGGGAACTATGTTCTGTGACCCCTTTTTATGCTTGATGTCAAAAGTGAACGCTTGGAGTTTCAGAGACCAACGTGCCAACCTACCACTTAGGTCTTTCAGACCCATTAGCCATTTAAGACTCGCATGGTCCGTCACTATTGTAAAGGATAATCCTTCAATCCTTCAATATATCGAAATTTCCGGACCGCTTGTACCGCTGCGTAGCATTCCTGTTCGGTGACGCTATAGTTACGTTGACAGGCATTCAGCTTTTCTGAGAAGAACGCAATTGGCTTCTCGTTTTCGTCTTCATCAAGCTGATAAAGAACGCCGCCTATACCGTTACTAGACGCGTCACACTGAATTGTAAAAGGTTTTCTGAAATCGGGATTGCTTAACAACGGAGCAGAGATAAGTGCACTTTTCAAGGCTTCAAACGAGGTCAGCGCATCAGGAGTCATTGAAAAACTTTTGGCTTTTTTGAGAGTATCTGTTAAAGGGCTTGCTATCGAGGCGAAATTCCTAATGAATCTTCTGTACCATCCGCACAATCCTAAAAATCGTCGGACGTGTTTTTGCGACGATGGCACAGGAAAGTCCTTGATAGAAGCGACCTTATTAGGATCAGGTTTTATGTGACCTTGGCCAACAATATAACCTAAGTACCTCAACTCCTTAAAGCAGAAATGTGACTTCTCTACATTAATTGTTAGGTTAGCTTCTTTCAAACAATCCGCGACTTTATTCAGCATGGTAATGTGTGATTCAAAATCCTTGGAAATAATCAAGAGGTCATCCATATAAACGAAAACTTGTTCTCTAAGTGCACTTGGGATCACTCTATCCATTAACCGACACATCCTTTGGGCCGCATTACACAGTCCAAAAGGCATGACGGTGAATTGATAGAGTGGTCGCCCTGGCACAGTGAAGGCTGTTTTCTCTCTGGATTTTTCCTCCAAAGGAATCTGCCAAAACGCATCTTTAAGGTCGACACTACTAATATAATGCGTGTCCTGAAGACGGCTTAGCATTCCTTCTATATGAGGAAGAGGATACGCGTCCTTCTTTGTGAGTGAGTTCACTTTCCGAGAGTCTAGACATAATCGGTTTTTACCCGGTTTCCGGATTAAAACAATGGGTGAACTCCATGAACTAGAACTCTCTTCAATCACCCCCAAAGAAATCATGCGATCCAACTCCTCATAAATTAATTCTTGAATAGGCGGAGAAACAGGGTAATGCCTCTGTTTTACAGGCTCGGCATCGTTGGTGTCAATGATGTGCATTTCGACTGAAGTTTTTCCAAGACCAAGTTGAGAAAAGGAAGGGAATTTACCTATCACCTCCTGTAGCTTTGACTTTTCAGCAGCATTTAAGCAATGTACGGGTACTTCAGGTTTATTTGAAGCACTTTCGGTAATAAGCGGCTTGGTTAGTTCGCTTACGATGTTGGGCGCAATCTTGAATCTCTGCCAAAAATCTATACCGAGATAGAGCGGCTGTGAAAGTGAGGGAACAAGATACAAATCTAATTGTTGTTTTTGATCACCGTACACTACTTCTACGCTCACTCGACCCACGATCGACTGTGGTTTGCCATCAGCTGTTTTGATGGATGACGTAAAGTCAATGACGGGTAGATTTAAACTCTGGATGAAAGTTATGCAATCGCTACCTAAACAGGAAATGGTTGCACCACTATCCAACAGTCCTGTGATCTCTTTTCCCATGATTTCGATGGTAGCGTACGGTCGAGGATCAGATTTCGAATTCAAAATGCAGCTGCTAATCATCGATTTGTAAAAAATTCGCTTCTTGTGTCGCGATCGAAGCTTTTTTAATTTACGCGACGATCCGGTGAATTGAATTTCGCTCAAATTAAAAATCTTCGCCCGCAGCGCCGTATATCTTCGCAACCTTTCCTCATATGGTTGGGATCGAAACTCAGCTTGTTTATGTTGGTAATGAATTGGAAAATTTGTTTGATTTGAATAGGTATTAATGTCACGATTAGGGTTTGATTGTATGTCAGGGATAGTATTTGTAGAAGCATCTACTTTTGTTATTCCGGGAGCGTCTGAGTCGAACGGGACTCCCCGGGAATGGTCACGTTCGGTTGAAAGTTTTCCCGGCTGGGATTGCACTTCCTGCAATTTAAGACGGTCACATTATCTGTACCACAACGGTAACAAAATAATTTGTTTATGGGTGAGCGGCAGTTAATAAACAAGTGTCCTATCTTTTTACAGTTGAAGCACTTGAGTACCTTCGGCAAGGAATTGTTGACCACCTGTGCCGAATGCGCACCTGAAATGGCTGATATGTCCTCATCATCTTCATGATCAACTAAGCTGGTGGTATTAACCACTGCATCGATTTCATGTACCGTCCTGTATGGAAAATGTTGGCGATTTTGAGAGGGAAATCTCGAATGTAACATCCGCTCTACTTTTTTACATTCTTCTCTGAATTGTTCTAGGGTATGAATCCGCATAGGATAAATGAAACTCATCAACTTGGTGTTAATGTTTGTTCGCAGAATTGTTATGAGGTCTTTTTCTCTCATAGGCGTTTTGAGCTGGCCTTTCAATAGCAGTATAGAATTGTAATAATCTTCGAAATTCTCCTGAGGGATCTGCTTTCGGTCCATGATTTGCTTGACAATTTCAAAGTCATTTTCATGGCTTCTAAACTGCTTAAATAATGCTTGTCTAAGCATTGACCAATTTCCTCTAGGATTATTTCGAAGATACTGCCAATACCAGTCCTGAGCCGTTCCTGTTAAGAGATGGTGGAATTGTTTAATAACCGCATTCCAAGAACATTCATTATTGTTCTTCAACACCTCAACTCTAAAGACAAAATCCTCGATGGACATCCCTTTCGAGGTGCCATCGAATTTAACGCCCCATCTATCGAGTTGTAGGGATTGAGTTTCGCTTTGAGGAACGTTTCTGTTCATGGAATATCGCCTATCAAACGCAGCGCTATGATTTGAATTAAAATTCGAAAATGCCTCCTCGTCTGGATAATGATTTCCAATAGGGTTGGATGGTCGTGTATGATTTGGAATACTAAAGTAATCCTGGACGCGATCAATATCATGTATTGCTCTTGCTGAATCCGCATTATTTAATTCAGACATTGCCTTTTGTACGCTGATCTTAATTAAATCTGGAATTAATTCACCCAAGGATGAAGTTACAACATCCTTAATGTGGTCATCGAGGTGTTTCATTCTCGATGAGTTGCTGGAAACAAATTGAGTTTGTTGACCTAGGCGATTAATTGGATCAGCTGGGAAAATATTGCTAGCGGCATTTCTTGCATTCGCATATGCAACATTTGGAATGTTGTCAACAAGACCACTAGGCAAAGTAAAATCAACTATGGCAGAATGACTTGCGGGATCTTCTCGTCCAAATAATGTTGACATGATTGGGCTAGTACCACTTGTTACTGTGGTCGTAGTAATTGGAATAACTGTAGCAGTTGTAATATCAAAATTCAGTGTAGGGTGAGAGAGAGTAACTATGTTTGAGCTTTGGACATTATCAAGATGATCACTCTGGCTTCTTCTAGTATTAAGAGACATGTTAGAGTTTGATGAATTGTCAACAATCGATGTGGGTGAGTGTCTTACTGGCTGCGTGTTGTTGCCAAAATCGGAATTCCGTTGCAGAGGAGTATTAGTGTGACGTAAGTCATAGGTGTTCTGAGAGCGTGGAATAATGTTTTTGTTTTGATTTATTTTCTTTTGTTTCGGAATAGCTCCGTTAATTGAAGTATTCTTTTGGTTACTCATTGCGGTAAGAGTGAAACAATAAATCAAGAGAAATGCTTTTAGAGTTGTTTGATGAAAAGAGAAAAGGTTGTTGTTTCCAACAAAAAAAAATGGAAATATATTCAAATGATTGGTGATAAGATTGTGATCTGTTTTTACATGTGAGGGCAAGTCAGCTGTATTCGATTTTGTTAGGGGAAAAGTATTGAGAAGAATAGAGGAAAAGGCGGGTAAACAGAAGTGACGTAATATTTTTCTCTGGACAGCCGAACTTGTTATCAATATGTGATAATCGTATTGTTCGACGACTCAGAAAAATCTATGTTGCAGGTGACATCCTATGGCCTCATAGTCATTATAAACGCATATAAAGATACGATCACGATCTATGGACTCATAGTTGATGTGCTTCCTACACATAGTCAAAATAAAAAATATGGTCAAGTGCAACGATGCTTAGATTACTTTTACGTCAGCAATCGGACTCCTTGATCGATTTTTTTGAATTGTTTACCTGAAGGGGGGAAAGAAAGTAAAATTGTTGGGAAAAGCTTACGCAAGAAAGCTTGTTTGCAAAATGTCATTGGTACTAAAAGGGGTACTTGGATGTAAGAAGTACTATGTTAATACATTTTGAATTACAATCACAGTGTTGATTAGCATGTAATCAAAATTGATTGAAGTGACGAGGTGGCAATGTATGTCATGGTTCAACTTTGAATATGCCCATGTGAAGACATGGGTTACGTTGATGGACAAATGATGCTACCGGCCACACGTTGCTGGGCGCCAATGTAATGTACAGGTAGGTTGATGGAAAGGAGATGGTGGTTGACCTTCGTCATATGGCAGCATTAGGCACGCTTGCGGATGCGCGGCGTTAGCTCGACGGTGGGGTGGGAACTTGCTGCTAGCCTATACATACAAATTTTTCGTGCCTGATCGAGTTCATAAAGACGTAAAGATATTAAGGATAGTAGGAGAGAGAAGAAAGTAATTCAAGGGAGAATCAAGATAAAAATGTAAGTGAAATAAAAAGAGCGAATAAAGTCGAACGTAGCTGACGACGTTCCAGGTGTTGTGGAACATGTTGGACATGCCCTGCCCCAATGCATCTGACGAGATGCACCATGACTATCCTTCGTCCATATCTTTTAAGGACAGTCCCATTAGATACCCTCACAGGTATCTACCCGATCACAATCTTAGCACTGTTTCCTAGATACTAATAAAAATCATCTTTATATTCTACACGAGACACGAGAATGTTTATGCATGGGTAATTATATATTTAATCATAAAAGGAACAAAATTAATTTTTGTTATCTAAATAAAGCAAGCTTAATGAATTTCAGGTGCACTATGAACTTAAGGAAATTGATTTATAACTTTTATAATATGTAGATCAATTGGTAATTTACGTCTAGATTTTAATGTAATTGTAAGAATAGATTTTAAGTATGTATGCATGTATTATATAGTATAATTTAAGATATTATTTAGGTTCGATTACGTTTCAATTTAACATGCTTGGAAAATTAAATAAATCTCATAATATATTTTAAGTTTTTGCCATAGAAATTTTATAAAACGTTGTTTCTTTTTTTTTTATTAATTTTTTGTACTCACGGTTTTCCGGGCGATGAAAAGAATGTGGCCACATGTTTTCTTCGATGATTGTAAGATGATGATCATCATTTTGCTGATCTTATTTGGTCGTTTACACACAATATATTAACACAATTTCTTAGGCAATTCTTAATCTCTTCAAAATATCATTCGTATTATGTTTTTGCTTACTAGGCGCTACTTGTTACGTTACTATATATATAAATTTATAAAAAAAAAAGGCACTAAGAAGTTAAGATAGGGTTAAGAAAAAAATTAAGCATGCTTGCAAATTAACACTTCTTTATGCACAGGTGTTTTGCTTAAACACGTTAACGAAATGATTTTATTTGGCCGGTAATCAGGAGTTTTGGGTGGCACTTTGAATCCTTTCTTGTAAGGGTATTAGGTATCATAAATGAGGGTGATGCGTGGCACACGATGCAAATCACGTGGCTGCTTTGCTGGATTTTCGTCAGATGATACTGTTGCGTTTGTCGGTGGTCTGGCATTGGCGAGAGACTGGAATTAATCCATGCACGCTGCGCTTAGGCCAAATTTATTTGACTGTTCGATCTGTGTGATCGTGTATAATACAAGTCTGATAGCGAGCAGGTTTGCCATTAAACGATTTGCAATTAACAGATTTGCTATTAAACGGTTGCGGACGCTCCTGTTCGGTTAGCGTATATGGGTGTTGAGGCATTCCCGAACTTAATTGACGGAGGTCCGCAATCTGTGGAAACCAAATTTCACCAATTACCTTTTGCAATACGCACTGATTACTTGAATAATGACGTACCTTATTTTTTGTTGGTATGTGATTAATTCCGTGTGCTTTCCAGCAAGTTCATGGCTGATAATAATTGGCCCTCGACAGCAGCAACTTCAAATATGGCAAGCGTGTTAAACACAGGTTGAGATTATATTCCCTCAAATCCTAAGAACACGACAAGCAAATGCAACCAATTGTATTAGAGGAAAAGAAGCGGTTTATTCTCTTACCAGTCGATTGAAATATTATCCAATTATGACCTTTTTGCTTAGGTAAATTAAAATTTAGATCGCAATGGATCGATCGACTTGGCGCGCTCACCGCCTGGATGGAAAAGAACAAGCGTGCAATCGTCTCTTATGAAAATGGTTGGTTCCCGTGAATAAGTTGAAAGTTCAGTGGCGATGGCTGCTCATTGTGGAGAATTCTTTTTTTTTTTTTTTTAGGGATTGGTTGGTATGCATTTCCGGTCTGAGTCAAAGCAAAGGGAAGCAGCAGTTAAATTTAAAATTTAACGAAACAAAATCTATTTTTGCGTTTAAGGTGTACGCCACATATGGTATGTCTAGCCATATCTTTAAGTATTTTTAAGTATTTTTAATTATTTTTAATTATTTTTAAGTATTTTTAAATAAAATAAAGTAAAGTATGCCGAGAGCAAGCATACAAAATAACTTTTGCTATACAAAATATTATATTTATCTACCAAATATGTGTAAGTCATTAAATAAAATTACTTCTTTGAATTGCTTTGCCAGGCATAACTGATAAGTCGGCTATATACTATTTATGTTAAACAGTTATTGTTAAAAAAAAATTTATGTTTTTTCAAAAAGCCTCAATAAAAGAAATGAATGAATGAAAAATGACAACAGCAGGTGGATGTCACTAACCACTTGTGACATATCACGCAAACTGTGACCAAAATATGATAAAGGCCGATCCAACAGACTTTTACGTGCCGTAGCTGCAAGGATCCAGTGGAAAAGGAGAACCTCCACCACTTCCTCTGCGAATGTCCGGCCCTAGCTAGAGCTAGATATCGCTCACTCGGCAAATTATTCTTCGACGCCATATCAGAATTAGCAATACTAAATTCTGCAATATCATCGAATTTCTCAATTCCACTGGCTGGCTTTGAAGAACAAATGCACTATCAGCTCTGTGTCGTGGAGTGCTTAAAGCAAGCAACTATCACGAGCAGAAATTGCCGGCACAAAAAGTGCTCTCACAGGATCATCATTTAGTGCGGGTGTTAGTAAGGACAAAACAATTAAAAATACAATAATTATGTACCTACAAAATACTAACACAGACACAAAATAATGCAAACAATTTAAGACATTAAAGCATTATTACGCAAAATATTTTTTAGCTTAATTTTACTAACATGCAACTCAATCACATGATCATTTAGATTATAGATTCTACTCATGCGACTAATAGGCTCATGCCTTCCATAATTCGTTCTATGATGGGGGCTAAACAATAATTCAACACTGCGTAAATTATGGGCACCACCACGAAAATTAAAGCCAATAGACGACAGCAAGTCAGGTGCATCTATTTGACCGGATATAAGCTGCTGTAAAAAAATGATATCGCTATTAAGCCTTCGTTGAGAAAGGGGTAACATTTGAAGAAGCTTGATACGTTGACTGTAGGGAGGAAGGTTAAATGGATCACCCCATGGAAGTCCTCTAAGTGCAAATCGAATAAATTTACGTTGAATGGCCTCTATTCGATTTGAATGAATGTTGTAAAATGGCGTCCAAACTTGTGAAGCATACTCTAGAATCGGACGGACAAAACAATTGTACAATGATATAGTAACGTATGGGTCATTAAATTCTTTCGCCCACCTTTTTAGGAAGCCCAGCATAGAATTAGATTTATTAATAATAGAATTAATATGCTTAGCAAAAACCAGTTTGGGATCGAAATAAACCCCAAGATCCTTAAAATTATCAACATTACAAAGAATATGTTGAGACAAAGAATATTGAAAGGTGGAAGGTATAGTCTTTCTAGAGAATGTCATATGTTGACATTTAGTTGGGTTCAGGGATAAACCGTTTTTATCACACCAATTGGCGAAGCTATTAATGTCAGATTGAAGAAAAATTCTGTTTTGCTGACTAGTGATAGATTTAAATATTTTCATATCATCAGCGTAGATCAGGATATTACTATGATTTATACATGCTTTAACATCATTTAATGGCTAGTATAAAGAGAATTGGTCCAAAGTGACTTCCTTGTGGAACTCCAGACTCAGCTGTAAAAGATACAGATAGCGATCCTTTAAATTTCACTTGATAAACCCTTGATCTAAGGTATGAATTAAACCGTTTTATGAAACTTGGTGGGAAACCAAAAGCCCTGAGCTTAAACTCGATTATTTCATGGGACAGCTGGTCGAAAGCTTTAGAGAAGTCAGTGTTTATGCAATCCATTTCGTCCTTATTCTCTAAGGCATTAGAACAATCATGCAAGAAACTTAACAGATTAGTGACAGTGGATCTGTTTCTTACAAATCCATGCTGTTCATTACAAATTAAATTGCGACAAAGAAATATTAACTTTTCGCAAACAATTTGTTCAAAAAGCTTAGGGATACACGAAAGCTTTGAAATAGGCCTATAATTAGTGATATCACCACGTTCGCCTTTTTTAAATACAGGTGTGATAAAAGCACTTTTCCATAGATTAGGGAATTTACCAGTCCTAATGGACAATTCAAACAGATACTTAAGATATGGAGCAATTGCATGACTGCATTTTTTAAGAACAATCGGGGCAATGCCATCAGGACCTGATGAATAGTCATTCTTCAGAAAAGAAATACATTTTAAAATTGTTTCCAAATCGAATGAGATACTACTAAAACTTATTTGGGAACAGCTAGTTAGATAACTAAAATATTGATCATCAATCTCTTCACATTGATGATCAATATTTTAGTCTCCATAAATGACTTACTGAAATGATCTGCAAACATATTGCTTGCATCTAGCGAATCAGCAGTTGTCGAACTATTGTAAGTAAGCTTCGATGGATAACCATCGGTTTTTTTCTTAGAATTAAATTTTAAGACATAACCCCAGAAAAGTTTGGGGTTAAATTTTAAAGAGCATTCCATTTTACTTATATAGTCAATATATAAGTTGCAGGATAAAGATTTGAATTCATTGAATAATGTGAAATAGAGTTCAAGATCTGAATGGCAGAGACTTTTTAAATAGTTCTTTCAAGCCCTATTACGTCTGTTTCGTATCGATTTTAGCTCTTTAGTGTACCAGGGATGGGACGTTTTCAGATTCCTAGAGGATTTCACAGGAATCACTTTTTTCATGCAGTTATCCATCAAAGAATAAAAAGAACCTACTGCATCTTCAATATTAGATAAGGAAGTAAGGTTAAAATTAAAGCTGTTAATTTCATCAGAAAGCCTTTGAAAATTTGCTTTCCGAAAGTCAAAAGATTGCGAACGGTCATACGAATTACTATTTTCGTACAAATGTGCGCCTAGTTCAATAAATACATCCAAGGGTGGATGATTGTTATCTATGTTAGTTATACTGAAGTGGGATTCCAGAACCACAGTACTAACGGAGTCAGAAGAGAAAACAAGCTCGAGAGTTCGATTTCTGAAATTTTTTATACAGCTTGTTTGCTGTAAGAAGCAGGGTTGCGTAAATGTCAGATTTCTCAAGTTTTTTAAATTTACTGTAAAAAAGCGTATAAAAATGTATAAAGGCGTATAAAAGTGTATAATAGTGTAAAATAGTGTATAAAAGTGTATAAAACGGTATAAAAATGTATTAAACTGTATAAAAGTGTATAAAAGTTTACATGTATTAGTGCATATTCCCTTTCTCACCACGAGAGACCAGAAAACACAGCATGCCTAAACGTAACCGTAAAGTACCCTATTTTTTCTGGAAAATCTTCACTTTTTTGCTTCATATTCATTTATTACTCACTAAAAATGAAAGACTCGAATAAATCAGAGCTATATTAAAAATCAAAATAAATATTTTTTTTTTTAATTTTTTACATTTTGTTTCCAGTTTTATACCTTTTCTTTGCTTTTATACACATTTATACATCAGCTAAATTTTTCAAAAGTATAATACACACTTTTATACACGTAAAAAAGTGTGTAGTATAATACGCCGACTTTTATACGTCTACAACGCTGGCTGTAAGTCAAAAGACAAAATGTTGTCAAGTAAAGCGAGCTCTTGTTGGGCAGAGTCAAAGGATGGAATGAAATGAGAATCATCCTCAGAAGGTACCCATCCAATATGTGGCAGATTGAAGTCGCCTATAAGTATGACAGTGCAGTCACAACAAGATATGTCAAAAATATGGTCTAGTGCCATATAAAGTTCCGAATACAAAGAACATAGACAAGACGATTGAATGTACGCATTAACAACATATAAATGTTTGTTCTTAAGTGTAATTTTTACACAGATAACTTCGACATTAGTTGAAATGGAAAGTCAATCTTTCGTGATTCAAGGTTGGAACGAACAGCGATCAGGACTCCTCCTCCAAGCGCTTTCAGGTCATTGCTATGACGGTCGTTTCTGAATACGGAGAACTCATGATTGAAGAGTTCCGTGTCTAGAATTCCGGCATTAAGTCATGTTTCCGTCAAGGAGAAGATATCATGAGAGAGGGCTTGGGAGTTTAAATATACTTCAGTGGTTTTTGTGCGGAGTCCCGTTACATTTTGATAGTAGAGGGACAGCCTACTTGGTTTTTTAACACGGACGGACAATCTTTCCTGCGACTTTTTGTCGATTCTTTAACTAATGTATTATGAGGCCATGCAGTGCTATTGCACAGCTTTTCAAAATATACTGAAGGAGCAACAATTTTGAAAGATGCAACAAACCCATCAGCCTTGCTGATTTTGGTGCATTTGATTGAGTCATCTTTTGGAATCAAGTTTCTCGAGACAAAATGGTTCAGGACATCGCCTGAAGAAGTGTTTGGTTTTAGTCGAGAAATGAAAATAAATTTCGGCCTGGGAATCGATTCAATAGTTCCAGATTCTGTACCTAAGGAATGATTTATATATGTGGGACTAACATTAAGAGTGGGCGCCTCGTTTGAGTTTTTTCGCTGACTCCTAAGGTTAAACCGCTTTGCCTTTGGATTCAACGCAGAGGAAGGCATATCGCGTTTCCTTTTGCCTGCGAGTAGAGTAGATGAGGGCGATGCTAAATAAATAATGGGCTCAGGGGTAGCTTCAACAAATGGGGAAACTGTTGTGTCAAATGAAATCAATGTATCCATGGCCCGTTGGGTACACTGCTTTACTTCATTAGTCGGCAACTCAGGGTCAGTAGACGTTGAGGCATCTGCCGAAAAATGAACATCAGAGAATGTTGATACGTTGAGGACGGTGGTATTGAAATTGTCGAATAAGTTTTTAAACCCCTTAGATAATTTCAGCATGTCAGCCTTGAAAACTGACATTTTGAAAGCAAGGGTGGAAAGAGACAATTTTCGACACGGAGAGCAGTACCATAAAGCGATCTCCGAAGCTTCGACTTTATCCATAAATGCATTGGTTGAACCAACACATTTAGCATGGAACATCATGCCACAAGGGCCGTTACAGGCAAAAAGATAATTGAAGGAATTTTTGGATTCCAAGCATTTATTAGCGCCGCAATCCATTTTAGAACTGGGATTTTAAATAGAGAAAGTTTTTTAGTTTTTTTCACGGAAAACAAACTAAATTGACACTTCAGTCGGTTAAATCACCACTCTGTAATCTCAAAGAAAGAGTGGAATACAAAAACCGAATGAAAGCAAACAAAGGTGGATGTCACTAACCACTTGTGACATATCAACTGTGGCCAAAATATGATAAGGGCCGATCCAACAGACTTTTACGTGCCGCAGCTGCAAGGATCCAGTCCGAATGTCCGGCCCTAGCTAGAGCTAGCCATCGCTCATTCGGCAAATCATTCTTCGACGCCCTATCACAATTAAGCAATACTAAATTCTGCAATATCATCGAATTTCACAATTCCACTGGCTGGATTTGAAGCACAAATTGACACCATTGGTCTTGAGTGGTGGAATCAAAACGGCGCCTTTGCGCTAATTGTGTCCTGGTTGCATCAGGCGAGTGGCTGCCTACCTACCTGCCTGGGCGTATAACAAAACATAATGCATACTAAGCCTCGGGTAAGTTAGTTAAGAAATGAGTTTAGTACACACTTTTAAATGGGTTTGTGTAATTTTTCACTTATAAAGTAAATTTCTGCATTTCTATATCCTTCCCCCTTAGTTATTGTTGTTACAGATTTTTATAAATTTTTCTTATTATCGAGGAATAGGCTTCCAGGGGAAATATCGTAAAAAAACGCATTGAAATATCTGTGCCTTGATCAGTGGAATTGAGGTACCAACAACGAATGACTGGCGTAAAAAGTAAGACTTTCACAGGGCGCGAATCTGGCTCGGACCGGCACTGTTTAGATTTTTCAATCTACTATCAACTTCGTTCAGGGCTAGTTTTATTAAAGATGAACCTGGAGATGTCCATAGCCCGTTAAGTATAGATTTTCCTCTTAACCCTGTTTTTTCGAAGGCTACCTAAAAATATTTATTTTGTAATTGGGTTCAAATACCAAGGGTCGTATGGACTTTATTAAGTTATTTGTTATCATATGGCTCAGATTAGCCCCTTAGATTCTGTCTTAAATAATAGGACTGCCCACAGTACATCACTGTTGCATACAAGTTTGCCCTCTGCCTTATAGAATCCCGGATTTAAATGTCCAGGCATGCCATCAGATGAAATATCACATACATTGAAATGATACACCCCTTTTTGAATTGGGAAATTCCACTTGCCATCTCCACAGGGAGGAATATTTGTACACGTTTGTAACCCTTTTTCCAATATTTTGCAATATATGGTGGTCATAAATTTATAAAAAGTTGATTCTGGTAATGCATACGGTGTAAGTCTGTACTGACTGTTCCCGGATTGGCTGCGATATAATTTCATTTCGACCTTAGAAGATATTTTTATTAGAACCATGATACGAGTCCAACATTTAATCTTACCGAACATATATCATCAATCTCAATTCCCACGGAAATTGTTCCGTTCACTGCATAACGCGGACCATTACGAATTGTACGCAACTGAAAGTCGATGAACTTAGCATTAGTAACGTTTGATTCAAATCGTTGCACTTGCATTATCCAATCCTTCAGTATATAAAAATATTAAAATGGTTAGATGTCGGAGTTAAACAAAACAAAAATTTACATTAACTGCACTGATTTGCACAACAAACCACATGCAGAGTACATAGCCGAACAATGAAAATAAATGCGTCCACATTGCTATAGTAATAGTAACTAAGTTATAGTAGCGGAATTGTATCATCTTTTATGGATTTCAAAGTGAGATATTTCATGGACAACAGAGCAATAATAATTGTAAATTTGTATCATGTATTTCCATCATTGAGTTAGAAAAATTTGAGCAAACATGCGACACAACATGGAAAATGCAAGTTAAGATCATTGATAAATTTAAATGCAAAAATATACGTTGAGATTATAATCGATGAACACAACTACAAGACAGGGCCTTATCTACTCTCAAGTCGCGGGTTTGAGTTATACCCCCATCGTTGCCAGACGTTCAAAATATCTCCCACAAATAAATTCTGGTAATTTCATCAAACACTTGAAATCGCACCCATCTCCAATGTAAGGAGGTAAGGGTGATAAGTTCAATACGAAGCATGTCGTTGATACTGGAGGGAATAATTGGGGTGTCCAATTCAGTCAAAAGCAGGCCAACCTCAAATCCACAGGAGAGGTTAAAAGTGAGTTGTTTTTTTTTTTTTTTTTTTTTTTTTTTAAAGTAAATTCAAATCCCAGAGCACTCAGACTCGGTAACGGTCCATTGTACTACCAGGCAGAAATCCTCCTTTTGGTGTAGAGGTATGTGATTGGGTGGCGTATGTTGTTGTTCCCATGGGGATTGAACCTGCACCGCACGGGTCACAAGCCAACACACTAACCTCTACACCGTCGCCACCCATTAAAAGTGAGGTCACTGATATAATTGAATCTGAAACTACTCCAGTTTTTTCTGCTCATCAGTGTTGCCCCCAATAGTTCCAAAATGTGCAACAGTGGCTTCAAAAACGGAGCGCTATGTATTACCTATACTTCCAAAAAGTAGTAAAAACATGAAAATTTAGTTGCAAACCTTAAAACAATTTTACTCATTATCATCGAAAGTTATGTCGATCTAAACATGTCCGTCCGTCCGTCTTTTACCAATTTATAGCCTTTTAAGTTCGGGCTAGTAACCTAAAATTTAGAACGTGTACTCTCTAAGGGCCCGAAATGATCAAGTGCAAAGATTTTCAAATCTGCCCACTGACACGCCCACCTCTTCTTTTTTCCTTTATGACGAGGTTATGTTTAGAATAAAACGGATCGTAATACCTCCACTTGATCGCATCTCCACCATTTAAAAAAACATTAGTTTTATCAACAATGATCAAGGCTGGTATTTTAACTTTTACAATTTTAAAGGCTTTAAGTCTAGTATATGTAAAAGATGTAATAGAAACCAATAAATGAAATAAAATGAAATAAATGGTTCTTGTGGATGACGATCAATTATTTAGAAGGAATTAATTGAAGTAGTGTACTGGGCGATTGTACGCTGTTCATTGAAAACTGGTTTCTTTATTTTTCCCTTTAAAGTACATACATAGTTTTGGAATCGACGTAACACAATCATTAGATAGGCACTTCCTGTTGTCGAAAGGATAGGCACTTCCTGTTGTCGAAAGGTAGAGCCGATATATTCGACCAAATGGTTCATTTGCTCTTGTTAGCGCCAAACGCAACTCTGGCCGGTGGTTGTATATTACAACTTATTAGATGAATCAGCCCCAGCGACCGTCATCATTTTCCGCCACTGAAATGATAAACTCATCCAGCTGGCTGAGGAGTGATGGAATCGGAACTGAATGACCGATCACACCCTTTAACACCAAATACCAAAGGGAAAACAGCTTTGGATGCCTCTCGCATTATGCGGAGTGTTCAGCTGGTCTTACGAGCTGTGGAAGAGACGCTTCTTCGTAAATATGCCAGCTGTCAACTTTGCCCAAGAGCAGAAGACAAAAAAGGCAGAACCACATGTGTTTTTTGTGGATAAAAGGTTTGTCCACGGCACCATAATGGCGTATGCATGAAATGCCTTCCGGAACTATAAACGACTTCAAACTAAACTAGAATACCTAAGGTCTTATTCCAATAACGAATTTATTTAGCAAAAAATATTTTTTTTCTTCCTACGATAGTGAGGTACGAAATATGAGAGATTTCTTAGCCATTTTTTAAAAAAATTCCCAGATACCATTGTTGGATACCATGTTCCTATCCCTATAAAGTGAACATGGCAAACATTTAAGTATGGATGAATTATTAACCCCAGAAAGATACTCGTAATCATATTTTTTATGACGTAAAAGATAATCTGTGTGATAAAGGAAATTGTATTTTTCCCGTCGGCTTTTTTGGTCATATGATTGTTTAATGAAACAGTTTATTTCATTTTATTGTCCCGACGTTTCGGCAGGGATTGCTGCCTTCCTCAGGGGTTCTTTATTAAAAATATATGAAGAAATAACATAAATACAAATATGGAAACGTACATGTACAATGAAACTTACTTATTGGGTACAAATTGAGTGTTGTAACGTAAAACAAAAGAATACTATTTAGTTAAATTTAAAAAAATACAAGTGTTGCGCTGTAAAATCCACCTTCAAATAAAATGTACACTTTACTAACTTTTACTGTAGGTATTTTATTATCAAGTCTAAATATGACCACACCGGACGACTTCTCAAAATACACCGCCTGTCCGTT
The DNA here is from genome assembly GCA_949715645.1 of Portevinia maculata. Lineage (NCBI taxonomy): Eukaryota > Metazoa > Arthropoda > Insecta > Diptera > Syrphidae > Portevinia > Portevinia maculata. Next base: position 64,685,393 of record OX454528.1, on the reverse strand, counting down.
TACCGTCGTACCCGTTTGTGCTCTCTCTCTCTCTGCTGGCTTCTCTTTTACTTCCCTTCCTTGACTGAGTTGCCAGCTGCTTCATCCGCCACACAAGTGCAATACAAGAACGCTTCAGTTGAAGCGTAGTCTATTAGTGTTTCTTGGTTTGGACTATGGAGCTATATAGGTATAGCAGATATATTTTGGATGTCCTGTTTTCTGTTCATGTTATTCCTGTTGTTCATTATGTGTAATGTCACGAGTGTATACCGTTTTGAGGTATGCCTCTCCGTCTGAAGGATGGAAGCGTTGCCGAAGTCTGGTTTGTGGTTAGCTTCGATGGTATGGCTGGCGAGTGCTGTTTTATTACCGCTGTTGGATTTAACGTCTGACCGGTGATTGGAAATCCGTTGGGATAAGAACTGTTTGGTTGTGTCGATGTAGCAAAGATTGCAGCTTTCATCATCGTTGCCCATGCAATCAATTTTGTAAACTACATCGGTACATTCGTGCTTCTCAGTTTTGGACTTTAGTTTAGAGAAGGATGAAGCAAGTGTTTTGTTGGCTTTGAAGGCTATATGGACCTCCTTCGATACATTCTTTACTGTATGTTTGAAGTTGTCAGATAGTTTGGGAACGTATATAACACTCTTGTAGACAACCGGTGTGACATCCTCTTCATTTGTGAGGGGAACTTTATATTTTTGTTGGCGTATGATATTACGTGTAAAACCGTAAGGGAAGTTGTTCTCCTTAAGGATTTGTGTTGCTTTGCGTTCGTTGGCGGGGTGGAATTTTTGTTCACTTAACGCAAATATTTTGCGGACTAGGTTGGAAGCGGCGTTGGTGATGATGTGTTTTGCATGGTTTGACCGAAAGTTCAAGAGTCTACCTGAAGCTGTGTCCTTGTGATACCATTTGAAAGAAAGACTTTCTTTGTCACGATGGACTTCGACGTCAAAAAATGCAATTGATCTGTTTTTTTCCAACTCTAACGTAAATTGGATTTTTTCGTGCAGACCATTGAGGCAACGCAGCATGTCATCAACTTTGCGATGGTCAATGACAGCGAATATATCATCGACATATTTTGAGACGAACTTTGGCCTTCCTATTGTTGTGAAACACTCATCGAGTAAATGGTTCATGATTAAATTTGCAATGGTGGAAGAAAGTGGGTTGCCCATTGGCATACCAAAGATTTGTTTATGGATGTCAAAGATAATCATACGTCTCAGAGACGTATGGAACTTTGGTAGTGTATTTAATGAAACCCATGAACTTTTTAAAAAAATATTAACGTTTTATTTATTTATGTAGTTCATATTAAGTAAAATAAATCAATGATTGAATATAAATAAATATTAATTTAAACAATAAAAACAAAAAACTTAAGCCCCACAAAAAACAACTTATATTTTAAAGGTACCTTAAAAATGACATTAAGTCATAATTGTTTGCCAAATTTTCATTTTTCGGTTTAAAATAAGTCTACTAATATGCCTTAGTAATTTTAAATTATATACTATTAAATTAAATGTAAGAATGGCACAGGTCACACACGCCCCCAGAAGTCCGGCATAACTATAACTTGTTACCACAGGTACTTACCATCGCGCCACGACCGTTACGGGCTAGCTCCGACCACCGACTGAGTTAGTTTAAGCAACCATCCCAATGCGGTTTATAGTTAAAAGGATATAACATTTTTTCCGCGCCTCATAAGTCTCGCAGACGTAGATTATCTTTCTAGGGTTAAGAAGGATATGGTCTTCACATTTTGTTATAGATACTTAACTGATTTTTATATATTTTTAAAGGATTTTATCAAAAAAGCAAAGTTTTTTATCAACAATGATCAAGGCTGGTATTTTAACTTTTACAATTTTAAAGGCTTTAAGTCTAGTATATGTAAAAGATGTAATAGAAACCAATAAATGAAATAAAATGAAATAAATGGTTCTTGTGGATGACGATCAATTATTTAGAAGGAATTAATTGAAGTAGTGTACTGGGCGATTGTACGCTGTTCATTGAAAACTGGTTTCTTTATTTTTCCCTTTAAAGTACATACATAGTTTTGGAATCGACGTAACACAATCATTAGATAGGCACTTCCTGTTGTCGAAAGGATAGGCACTTCCTGTTGTCGAAAGGTAGAGCCGATATATTCGACCAAATGGTTCATTTGCTCTTGTTAGCGCCAAACGCAACTCTGGCCGGTGGTTGTATATTACAACTTATTAGATGAATCAGCCCCAGCGACCGTCATCATTTTCCGCCACTGAAATGATAAACTCATCCAGCTGGCTGAGGAGTGATGGAATCGGAACTGAATGACCGATCACACCCTTTAACACCAAATACCAAAGGGAAAACAGCTTTGGATGCCTCTCGCATTATGCGGAGTGTTCAGCTGGTCTTACGAGCTGTGGAAGAGACGCTTCTTCGTAAATATGCCAGCTGTCAACTTTGCCCAAGAGCAGAAGACAAAAAAGGCAGAACCACATGTGTTTTTTGTGGATAAAAGGTTTGTCCACGGCACCATAATGGCGTATGCATGAAATGCCTTCCGGAACTATAAACGACTTCAAACTAAACTAGAATACCTAAGGTCTTATTCCAATAACGAATTTATTTAGCAAAAAATATTTTTTTTCTTCCTACGATAGTGAGGTACGAAATATGAGAGATTTCTTAGCCATTTTTTAAAAAAATTCCCAGATACCATTGTTGGATACCATGTTCCTATCCCTATAAAGTGAACATGGCAAACATTTAAGTATGGATGAATTATTAACCCCAGAAAGATACTCGTAATCATATTTTTTATGACGTAAAAGATAATCTGTGTGATAAAGGAAATTGTATTTTTCCCGTCGGCTTTTTTGGTCATATGATTGTTTAATGAAACAGTTTATTTCATTTTATTGTCCCGACGTTTCGGCAGGGATTGCTGCCTTCCTCAGGGGTTCTTTATTAAAAATATATGAAGAAATAACATAAATACAAATATGGAAACGTACATGTACAATGAAACTTACTTATTGGGTACAAATTGAGTGTTGTAACGTAAAACAAAAGAATACTATTTAGTTAAATTTAAAAAAATACAAGTGTTGCGCTGTAAAATCCACCTTCAAATAAAATGTACACTTTACTAACTTTTACTGTAGGTATTTTATTATCAAGTCTAAATATGACCACACCGGACGACTTCTCAAAATACACCGCCTGTCCGTTTACCGTCGTACCCGTTTGTGCTCTCTCTCTCTCTGCTGGCTTCTCTTTTACTTCCCTTCCTTGACTGAGTTGCCAGCTGCTTCATCCGCCACACAAGTGCAATACAAGAACGCTTCAGTTGAAGCGTAGTCTATTAGTGTTTCTTGGTTTGGACTATGGAGCTATATAGGTATAGCAGATATATTTTGGATGTCCTGTTTTCTGTTCATGTTATTCCTGTTGTTCATTATGTGTAATGTCACGAGTGTATACCGTTTTGAGGTATGCCTCTCCGTCTGAAGGATGGAAGCGTTGCCGAAGTCTGGTTTGTGGTTAGCTTCGATGGTATGGCTGGCGAGTGCTGTTTTATTACCGCTGTTGGATTTAACGTCTGACCGGTGATTGGAAATCCGTTGGGATAAGAACTGTTTGGTTGTGTCGATGTAGCAAAGATTGCAGCTTTCATCATCGTTGCCCATGCAATCAATTTTGTAAACTACATCGGTACATTCGTGCTTCTCAGTTTTGGACTTTAGTTTAGAGAAGGATGAAGCAAGTGTTTTGTTGGCTTTGAAGGCTATATGGACCTCCTTCGATACATTCTTTACTGTATGTTTGAAGTTGTCAGATAGTTTGGGAACGTATATAACACTCTTGTAGACAACCGGTGTGACATCCTCTTCATTTGTGAGGGGAACTTTATATTTTTGTTGGCGTATGATATTACGTGTAAAACCGTAAGGGAAGTTGTTCTCCTTAAGGATTTGTGTTGCTTTGCGTTCGTTGGCGGGGTGGAATTTTTGTTCACTTAACGCAAATATTTTGCGGACTAGGTTGGAAGCGGCGTTGGTGATGATGTGTTTTGCATGGTTTGACCGAAAGTTCAAGAGTCTACCTGAAGCTGTGTCCTTGTGATACCATTTGAAAGAAAGACTTTCTTTGTCACGATGGACTTCGACGTCAAAAAATGCAATTGATCTGTTTTTTTCCAACTCTAACGTAAATTGGATTTTTTCGTGCAGACCATTGAGGCAACGCAGCATGTCATCAACTTTGCGATGGTCAATGACAGCGAATATATCATCGACATATTTTGAGACGAACTTTGGCCTTCCTATTGTTGTGAAACACTCATCGAGTAAATGGTTCATGATTAAATTTGCAATGGTGGAAGAAAGTGGGTTGCCCATTGGCATACCAAAGATTTGTTTATGGATGTCAAAGATAATCATACGTCTCAGAGACGTATGGAACTTTGGTAGTGTATTTAATGAAACCCATGAACTTTTTAAAAAAATATTAACGTTTTATTTATTTATGTAGTTCATATTAAGTAAAATAAATCAATGATTGAATATAAATAAATATTAATTTAAACAATAAAAACAAAAAACTTAAGCCCCACAAAAAACAACTTATATTTTAAAGGTACCTTAAAAATGACATTAAGTCATAATTGTTTGCCAAATTTTCATTTTTCGGTTTAAAATAAGTCTACTAATATGCCTTAGTAATTTTAAATTATATACTATTAAATTAAATGTAAGAATGGCACAGGTCACACACGCCCCCAGAAGTCCGGCATAACTATAACTTGTTACCACAGGTACTTACCATCGCGCCACGACCGTTACGGGCTAGCTCCGACCACCGACTGAGTTAGTTTAAGCAACCATCCCAATGCGGTTTATAGTTAAAAGGATATAACATTTTTTCCGCGCCTCATAAGTCTCGCAGACGTAGATTATCTTTCTAGGGTTAAGAAGGATATGGTCTTCACATTTTGTTATAGATACTTAACTGATTTTTATATATTTTTAAAGGATTTTATCAAAAAAGCAAAGTTTTTTATCAACAATGATCAAGGCTGGTATTTTAACTTTTACAATTTTAAAGGCTTTAAGTCTAGTATATGTAAAAGATGTAATAGAAACCAATAAATGAAATAAAATGAAATAAATGGTTCTTGTGGATGACGATCAATTATTTAGAAGGAATTAATTGAAGTAGTGTACTGGGCGATTGTACGCTGTTCATTGAAAACTGGTTTCTTTATTTTTCCCTTTAAAGTACATACATAGTTTTGGAATCGACGTAACACAATCATTAGATAGGCACTTCCTGTTGTCGAAAGGATAGGCACTTCCTGTTGTCGAAAGGTAGAGCCGATATATTCGACCAAATGGTTCATTTGCTCTTGTTAGCGCCAAACGCAACTCTGGCCGGTGGTTGTATATTACAACTTATTAGATGAATCAGCCCCAGCGACCGTCATCATTTTCCGCCACTGAAATGATAAACTCATCCAGCTGGCTGAGGAGTGATGGAATCGGAACTGAATGACCGATCACACCCTTTAACACCAAATACCAAAGGGAAAACAGCTTTGGATGCCTCTCGCATTATGCGGAGTGTTCAGCTGGTCTTACGAGCTGTGGAAGAGACGCTTCTTCGTAAATATGCCAGCTGTCAACTTTGCCCAAGAGCAGAAGACAAAAAAGGCAGAACCACATGTGTTTTTTGTGGATAAAAGGTTTGTCCACGGCACCATAATGGCGTATGCATGAAATGCCTTCCGGAACTATAAACGACTTCAAACTAAACTAGAATACCTAAGGTCTTATTCCAATAACGAATTTATTTAGCAAAAAATATTTTTTTTCTTCCTACGATAGTGAGGTACGAAATATGAGAGATTTCTTAGCCATTTTTTAAAAAAATTCCCAGATACCATTGTTGGATACCATGTTCCTATCCCTATAAAGTGAACATGGCAAACATTTAAGTATGGATGAATTATTAACCCCAGAAAGATACTCGTAATCATATTTTTTATGACGTAAAAGATAATCTGTGTGATAAAGGAAATTGTATTTTTCCCGTCGGCTTTTTTGGTCATATGATTGTTTAATGAAACAGTTTATTTCATTTTATTGTCCCGACGTTTCGGCAGGGATTGCTGCCTTCCTCAGGGGTTCTTTATTAAAAATATATGAAGAAATAACATAAATACAAATATGGAAACGTACATGTACAATGAAACTTACTTATTGGGTACAAATTGAGTGTTGTAACGTAAAACAAAAGAATACTATTTAGTTAAATTTAAAAAAATACAAGTGTTGCGCTGTAAAATCCACCTTCAAATAAAATGTACACTTTACTAACTTTTACTGTAGGTATTTTATTATCAAGTCTAAATATGACCACACCGGACGACTTCTCAAAATACACCGCCTGTCCGTTTACCGTCGTACCCGTTTGTGCTCTCTCTCTCTCTGCTGGCTTCTCTTTTACTTCCCTTCCTTGACTGAGTTGCCAGCTGCTTCATCCGCCACACAAGTGCAATACAAGAACGCTTCAGTTGAAGCGTAGTCTATTAGTGTTTCTTGGTTTGGACTATGGAGCTATATAGGTATAGCAGATATATTTTGGATGTCCTGTTTTCTGTTCATGTTATTCCTGTTGTTCATTATGTGTAATGTCACGAGTGTATACCGTTTTGAGGTATGCCTCTCCGTCTGAAGGATGGAAGCGTTGCCGAAGTCTGGTTTGTGGTTAGCTTCGATGGTATGGCTGGCGAGTGCTGTTTTATTACCGCTGTTGGATTTAACGTCTGACCGGTGATTGGAAATCCGTTGGGATAAGAACTGTTTGGTTGTGTCGATGTAGCAAAGATTGCAGCTTTCATCATCGTTGCCCATGCAATCAATTTTGTAAACTACATCGGTACATTCGTGCTTCTCAGTTTTGGACTTTAGTTTAGAGAAGGATGAAGCAAGTGTTTTGTTGGCTTTGAAGGCTATATGGACCTCCTTCGATACATTCTTTACTGTATGTTTGAAGTTGTCAGATAGTTTGGGAACGTATATAACACTCTTGTAGACAACCGGTGTGACATCCTCTTCATTTGTGAGGGGAACTTTATATTTTTGTTGGCGTATGATATTACGTGTAAAACCGTAAGGGAAGTTGTTCTCCTTAAGGATTTGTGTTGCTTTGCGTTCGTTGGCGGGGTGGAATTTTTGTTCACTTAACGCAAATATTTTGTGGACTAGGTTGGAAGCGGCGTTGGTGATGATGTGTTTTGCATGGTTTGACCGAAAGTTCAAGAGTCTACCTGAAGCTGTGTCCTTGTGATACCATTTGAAAGAAAGACTTTCTTTGTCACGATGGACTTCGACGTCAAAAAATGCAATTGATCTGTTTTTTTCCAACTCTAACGTAAATTGGATTTTTTCGTGCAGACCATTGAGGCAACGCAGCATGTCATCAACTTTGCGATGGTCAATGACAGCGAATATATCATCGACATATTTTGAGACGAACTTTGGCCTTCCTATTGTTGTGAAACACTCATCGAGTAAATGGTTCATGATTAAATTTGCAATGGTGGAAGAAAGTGGGTTGCCCATTGGCATACCAAAGATTTGTTTATGGATGTCAAAGATAATCATACGTCTCAGAGACGTATGGAACTTTGGTAGTGTATTTAATGAAACCCATGAACTTTTTAAAAAAATATTAACGTTTTATTTATTTATGTAGTTCATATTAAGTAAAATAAATCAATGATTGAATATAAATAAATATTAATTTAAACAATAAAAACAAAAAACTTAAGCCCCACAAAAAACAACTTATATTTTAAAGGTACCTTAAAAATGACATTAAGTCATAATTGTTTGCCAAATTTTCATTTTTCGGTTTAAAATAAGTCTACTAATATGCCTTAGTAATTTTAAATTATATACTATTAAATTAAATGTAAGAATGGCACAGGTCACACACGCCCCCAGAAGTCCGGCATAACTATAACTTGTTACCACAGGTACTTACCATCGCGCCACGACCGTTACGGGCTAGCTCCGACCACCGACTGAGTTAGTTTAAGCAACCATCCCAATGCGGTTTATAGTTAAAAGGATATAACATTTTTTCCGCGCCTCATAAGTCTCGCAGACGTAGATTATCTTTCTAGGGTTAAGAAGGATATGGTCTTCACATTTTGTTATAGATACTTAACTGATTTTTATATATTTTTAAAGGATTTTATCAAAAAAGCAAAGTTTTTTTAAAAACTTTAAAAACTAAAATGTGCATGGGCATGGAAAGAAACTTTCTATGAAGGAATTGTTAAACACGACTTTACCTACATACTTTGCCCAGAAAAGGACTTTCATTTCCAATAATTTCATTAAAAAACGGGTTCAATGTAACCAACATGCCCAGCGAAGAAGACAGTTCGATCGCGCTCTGCCTCATGGTCCGTCATTTAGAGAATGCTGTCATCACCTCTGAAAAACAGCCGTGAAAATCCATGATGGACGAATGGAATATGAGTTTGAAGCACATCAGACAACAATGCATTCAACACACACTTCGAAGATGTGGGCAATGTTTATGATCAGTGGACCTACTCAGGCATGAGTTTCACCATTACCACACTTCTACATATCATGCAGTTTTTGCTGCAAACATGTTAATAGGCCAGGGTGACTGACCTCACTAAACCATCAGCATCAAGGGAGGCAAAATGTATTTTTAACTTCCCAGTGGAAGTTCTTGTAATGGGGCAGATTTTGTGAATCGACGATTTTGACATATCTCCACGTTTCAAGGTCACCAGAATCCAAATTCAACGTTTTTATAGAGATGTCTGTCCGCGTGTATGTACGTATGTGCGTATGTACGTATGTGCGTTCGGAATTTTCTTTCGCCACAATTATCTCGAGAACCAAACATGATATTGACATGGGGCCGGGTTTATTCAAAGCGTAAATACGTAACTCAGAACTGGTTAAGTTTCCATTTGTACTATTTATTGTCATTTGTCATTGAGCAAATCATTATTACATTGTGCTCCGCTATTTCGTATATGTAGATATAAATTTACAGGTCTCCGTGTTCTTACAATGGTTGCATTAATAGAAAAAGTGGTCTGTGTTGCGAATCGCAAGGTCAACACGACTAACTTCCCAGTGGGATCAATATGATTTATGCGATTAGTTGGAAATTTTGAAATGTGGATACAGTTAAGAATTATTTAGTATTAAAAAACGCTCTTTAATATTGTTCACTGAAATTAAATGTTGTTAATAACAGCGAAGTGTGATATATATTAATGCAACCATTGTTATCAACACGGAGACCTGTAAATTTACATGTATACGAAATAACGGAGCACAATGTAATAGTGATTTGCTCAATGAAAGATGACAATAAATAGTACAATTAAAGCCAAATTATTTCAGATATTTATTTACTAGCAAAAAACGGCTGGACCGATTTCGGTGGAAACTTAATCAGTTCTGAGTTACGTAATAACGCTTCGAATAAACCCGGTCCCATGTCAATATCGTCTTTGGTTCTCGAGATAATCGTGGCGAAAGATAATTCCGAACGCACATACGTACATACACACACCCAGACATCTCTATAAAAATGTTGGATTTGGATTCTGGTGACCTTGAAACGTGAAGATATGTCAAAACCCGCGATTCACAAAATCGGCCCCATTACAAGAACTTCCACTGGGAAGTTAAAAAAGAGCATTTTTTAATATTAAATAATTCTTTAACCATCTTATGGTTAACCACATTTCGAAATTTCCCACTAATCGCATAGATCATATTGATCCCACTGGGAAGTTAGTCGTGTGGACCTTGGGGGTCGCACCCAGACCACTTTTTCAAAAAACTCGTCAGCCAACTGCCAAGAAATAAAGTTTATATTTAAACTAAGGCTGAGATTCGAGCTTTCATTTCCTTCGCTAACTTTAGTTCAACTTACTAAAGTATTCTTTTTTGTACCGCTTGCATATCGCCTATTTGCGAGCCCAACAAATTGAATTCTCGCTCTTGTGTGTTTTTATTAAGTATAGCTGGAGAACCATATTCAGTGCAAATATACATTTCCGATCATCGACGGAGAGTCTATCGACTACAGTACCCAATGGTACTAGGAGCCCGTATCCAACGCAACAACAACGGTCAGTTATGACAGCAAAGAACTGTGAAACACAAAATTGTTCCTCATTTTAAACCCTTAATTGCAGTTTACATAACATTATATAAATCAATCGAACAACGTGTCCTGTACAAACAGTTTCAATGGTGACCAGAACCAGTGAAACAACCGGTGATAAGCGGTCATCATTAGCAAACGGTTAAACCCACCCAAAGGTGAACAAAATTCAACAGATTCAACAGTGACCGTTGGAAGTACCGTTACAAGCCGACAAGAAGCGGTCTCAAAGGAACCCAAAAAAAACTACAATTACTATTAACGTAAATTGCTTATATTATATCATTTTTTTAATTAGACTATTTACGTTTAACATTACTCACTGATATTTTAAATCATCAGTAAATATTTCTAATTTTCTAAAAAGTTATGTTCTTATATTTCAAAGTTTCTTCTATTAGTACCTTTAACATTAGGTTCGTTCGCGTACCTACTGAGAAAATGGTAAAAAGATGAACAAAACGCAGACAGACACACAGAATTTTATCTGGGAAAAAAATGTCAAATGTCAAATTTTAAATCATATGAGTTTGCCAGCAAAAAACAGCGGATGCGTCTTTTCAAGCTAAACTTTGACGTTTTTCATCTTTTTACGCAAAGGCGTTCGCGTACTTTTCTTTGAAATGAGTGGAAATATTGTCATCAATTGGGAAAAGTAATCAGACTTCGTACAGTAAGTATAAACAAAATGGGTACACGAACCCATGAAGTTAACGAAGTAATGGGAGGGTTGTCTTATAGAAAAGCCGAGTTTTTCTCTGGATTGTCGTGGGGTGTGCCTGTGCATCTCAAAGAAACTTAAAAAATTATTTAAAATGAATTGTTCCGCGTGTTCTCAGAAGATTGATCGAAATAATACATCCAAAATAAACTGTAGTGACTGTAAAAATTTCTTTCATTATGCATGTGCAAATATCACAGAACAAGACGTGGAATATATTAAATCAAGTGGTAATCAATTTCGCTGCGGTAAGTGTGGAGTGCTAAGACGCCGTTCTCTCCATCTGCCTGCCGCGACCGTACCGATGCAAAACAACAACATTGCACAGGCACCAACTATTGCTAAATTTGAAAAAAATCAAGCAAAAAGCAGCAAGCAACAACCTACGGCAACCACTTCATCTTCTTTTACTCATATCGGCGACATTGAATGTGAATATACTCTGCAGATGATCTACGTTAAGCTCACTAATTTGGAAGAAACAAATCAACAGTTACTGCTACAACTAAACATCCATGCTGACCATATACAACTTAGAGTTGCGCAGATCCAAAAGAGCGTCATGGCGTGCAAACTGTGAGAAGATCGAAAAACTTCCAGAGGTGCCACGCCTCCAAAGGGCTCTATCAAAGGATCAAGAAAAAAAGCATGGGATGGTTAATCAAATCAGATGGTTCAATCACACGCGACCGGGAAGAAACGCTGAAAACTTTGCTTCAGGCTCACTTCGCAAGGTCTCACACGATGGTCATTACAGATGACCATATAGCGGAGGTCTCAATTCCAAGAAAACTCAGCAGAATTAATAGTTTATCCGGATAAGGTTAAATGGGCAATTAACTCATTCAAACCATTCAAGGCATCAGGAACAGACGGTATTTTTCCAGCCCTTATTCAAAATGGAATAGCATTTTTATTACCATCCATGATTGCCTTATTTAGGTTCAGCTTCAACTGGGGGTATATACCAGTTACCTGGAGGGAGGTAAACGTAGTATTCATACGAGTACCTAAACCGGGAAACAAGCCGAGCGAATTACCTAAATCATATCGGCCGATAAGCTTGACATCGGTTTTTCTGAAAACAATGGAAAGGATTATTGACATCCACATTAGAGAATGCATATCAAAAAGCATGCCTCTGCATCCTCACCAATATGCGTACCAAAAGGGCAAATCCACGGAAGGCGCTCTGTTAAGACTAACTACAGAGATACAAAATGCCTACCGTTGCAAAGAGATCGCACTTTGTGCCTTTCTGGACATAGAGGGTGCTGTTGACAACACTGGATATGAATCCATATCAAATGCTTTGTACCATAGAAACATAGACAAACCAACTATTAAATGGATCAAAGCGATGCTGGAAAGTCGCAAAATAACTTCCTCGCCAGGAACGACCTCAGTATCAGTAACAGCCGTAAGGGGCTGCCCACAAGAGGGAGTACTTTCACCCCTTTTGTGGTCATTGGTCATCGATGACCTACTACACAAGTTGAGCAATTTGGGCTACACTACAATTGGGTACGCCGATGATATTGTCATCATTGTCAGCGGCAAAGACTCAATTGGAGTCACATCAAAAATGAAAAATGCTCTAAAGACAGCCATAGACTGGTAAAGCCGTCATCGTTCCTTTCACTAAAAGGAGGAAATTAGACCCAGGCCTAATCACAATAAACGACACGGTCGTAGAGTATTCCGACGAAGTCAAGTATCTTGCAGTAATCCTAGACAAGAGACTTAACTGGAACTCTCACATAAATAACAAAATCGCTAAAGCTAATAGAGCTTTATGGGCCTGTCGTCGCACATATGGCAGAACCTGGGGAATCTCTCCAAAGATCGTCCACTGGATCTACACAGTGATGATAAGACCCATTATAACATACGCCTCCATAGTATGGTGGACAAAATCCACACAAAAGGTCGCAATAGAGAAGCTCAAAAAGGTACAACGGCTTGCGTGCCTTGGTATCTCCGGAGCCATGCGAACCTGTCCAACAGCTGCCATAGAGGCAATAACAGGAATTACACCTCTCCACATATACATTCAAAAAGTGGAGATCCGCAGTGCAATAAGTCTAATACAGTTAAACGAGATAAGTCTTAATGATCATCCGGAAATAAAGACCCTTCTCGATGAACTGCCAGAACTTAACATGAACTGCGCGGTCACAGACCGCATTCAAAAAACACTATGCTTCAACAAACCATTCTCCACGGAGATCCCCAAGAGAGAAGCATGGGTTAGTAATAACCCACCAAAAAGCCACAACGGCATAAAGTGGTATACGGATGGTTCTAAAATGGAAACGGGGGTAGGAGAGGGAATGTACGGACCACACAAACGCTTTACGATACCCATGGGAAAAAGTCCCAGCGTATTTCAAGCGGAGCTCCACGCCATTCAAGAATGCGCCAGCCACATTATTTTATCTGGCATTAAAGGTGCAACCATCCAAATTTTCACGGATAGTCAAGCAGCTATAAACGCCCTTAGCTCGTATACCATTGACTCCAAATCAGTCATGTACTGCTTCAATACCCTATAAACACTCGGAATAAGAAACAAGACCAAATTATGGTGGGTTCCGGGTCATGTCGGGGTAGAAGGTAACGAAAACGCCGACGAACTGGCCAGAAAAGGTTCAGAAACACCTTTCATAGGTCCCGAACCTTTCTGCTGCACTCCTAGATCAGCAGCAACGGCAGCAATTAAAAGCTGGGAACATAGAAAATGTATCTATCTTTGGGAAAGCATCCCAGGTCTAAGACAGGCCAAACGAGCCATTCGGCCCTTCAATAAAAATGCCAGCAAATGTCTAAACCTAAGCAGGCATGATATCAAAAACCTAGTAGGTTACCTTACTGGTCACCATGGGTTAAGATATCATCTACACAAAATGAGAATATCAGACTCTCCTGAGTGCCGACTCTGTCTTGAAGAGGACGAGTCAGCTGAACACATTTTATGTGAATGTCCAGCCCTTAATGGAATTAGAAAGGAGATCTTTTTCAGGGAGCAAATGAGCCCGGAGGACATAAAGAATTCTTCTACTGGTACTTCTACTCGCCTTGGCGAGCAAGAATTTAAAAAAAAAAAAAAACAACTAAATGAGCTTCGTTTACAGAATGAAGAACTCAAAACAAAAGTTAATAGTCTAGAAAGCAGACTAAATTGGCAACAGCAGCAGCATCTTGAAAATTACATCGATATTGTTGGCGTTTCAGATGTCAATAGCAATAATGCATTTGACAAAGCAAAACAAATTTTCAACAAAGCTTTGTCAATTGATGTCCCCGACACCAAAATCGAGAAATGTTTTATCATATCAGTTCACACTAAACGAGGTATCTCTTCTCAAACGAAAACAAAATCAATCATTTGCGTAAAATTCTCCGATTCAACAACGAAACAACAAATTATGAGGGCAATGAGGGCAAACAAAAAAAATATCAACACACGAGTGACTACAGTCGAAGGCGCGGGTGACAGTGGTTGCATTAACAACAGCACCAAGGGAAACAGTATTTATTTAAATAATTCTCTTACCAAGTACACTCAGGCGCTTTTTATGAAAGCAAAAGAAATGTTAAAACAAACATAGGAACGGGCTACAGTCCGCTTGGGCGAACTGTTGGATACCCTATTCTTATTCCTATCCCTCATAAGTGGGCGTGACAAAAGTCTAAGTCTGGTTGAATTGTTAAGAACGCTCTACATATTTTGTTATATAACATTTAAAGGATTTTATAAAAAAAAACGCTCCCTAGCTCAAACTTGGGTGTTTCAATAAAATTGTCGTGTCAGTAGGCGGATTTTGAAAATATTTACACATGAGCATAAAGGGCCCATAGAGAGTATATATTATAAATTTCAGCTCCCTAGCTCAAACTTTTAATTTTCCAAAAAAAATGTTTTATTTATTTGTGGGCGTGTCAGTGGGCGGATTTTGAAATTTTTTTATCCCGAGCAGTTTTAGGAGTCATAGATCCTATATAGACAATTTCAGCTTTCTAGTTCAAAATTCGATTTTTTCCAAAATTTTGTTTTTTTGAGTTTGTGGGCGTGTCTGTGGGCGGATTTCAAAAATTCGTAAACTTGATTATTTCGGGACCTTAGAGAGTATATGGTTAAAATTTCAGCTCTCTAGGTCCAGTTTAAAGGCCTAATTTTTGCTGACAGACGGACCGACGGACATGGCTAGATCGACATTACATACTATCGATGCTGATCATAAATATAGTAACTTTTAGGGGTCTACGGGCAATATTAAGGTATGTTACAAACTATGCGTCAAAATTAATATACCCTTAGAATAGGGTATAAAAAGGAGTTAAATATGTATGGTATAGTAATAATCAAATTCTCGTGCGAAAGGTTGAGGGTGGAAAAGTAACTTCGATTAAATCTTTTAATGATCTTGCACTTGTTTAAAATTTGAAATGATTAATTCAAATGATGTAAGTGATTTAATCGAAGACTTTTCTGCCCTTGAACCTAGTAGTTCCAATTGTGATATTATTTTTAGATCTAGTTCATACTGTGATAAATTATTTATTGTACATCAGAATGTCAGAAGTCTGAGAGAAAACTTTGCGTCTCTTATTACGCACCTTGATTCATTCGCGTGCATTCCAGATATTGTTTTTTTGTCTGAAATATGGATTTACAATTTTGAAAAGAGTGATTATGTTATTCCCGGCTTTAATTTCTTTGCGAATGCGAATGAAAATTACCCTGCGGGTGGTGTGGGGTGTTTTATGAAAGAGGGTTACCAGATTCAAGAAGTTTTGTGTGTCGATTTTGTGAGTGCGGATATCTTAAAAGTGTCTATTAGAGTTAACAATGAAGTGTTCGTTTTCTTGTGTGTCTATAGGCTGCATATGTTTAGTGTTTCAATATTCATGAAAGAATTTTCTAATCTTTTAATTAAAGTAAAAGCAAAAAATATAATTGTAGTTGGAGATTTTAACATTAACAATTTAGAGAGTACCGAAACCGTTTCAACATATTTAGCCTTATTAGCCGCACATGGACTTGATTCCTTCATTAATGAACCTACAAGGATTGTATCATGTAGATATTTGGATCACAGTTATGGGCGATTCAAATGGGCTTCTTCTAATAAATGTGAGAAATGTGTTCTTGATTTGATGATTACTGATCATTGCATGACGGGACTTCTTGTGGAAACGTTTTACAGGAAGAATGGCAATTAGTCAAAACCACTAAACAAAATTATGAAAATTAACTTTAGTAGACTTAGAAACAATCTGCTTTTTGAATTTTGGAATGATGTATATTCGTGTAGTGATGTTTCGAATTCCTACGCAATATTTATCGATTGCCTTAAGAAGCATATTTATAATTGTTGCTCTTTCTTACCACCGAAAAAATTGAGAAAAAGACTCAAACCTTGGATCTTTAGGGACTTAGTGAATAAAGTCAATGCTAAAAATAAGCTTAGAATGAAATGCTATCGATACCCTAGAAATATGAGATTAAAAAGTAAATACACTAAATTGTGTGTTGAACTAAAAAAGAAAATTCCTATTTGTCGTGATACCTATTACCGTAATTGTTTGGATTTTGCCAGAGGAAACCTTAGAAACGAATGGAAATTAGTGAACAGGTTACTTAACAAATCTTCTTCGTCAAAAAAACCTTTTTCTTTGCGTATCAGTAACAATTTAGTCACTGATAAATATGAAATCGCTAAAGCTTTTAATGATTATTTCACAAATATTGCCAGTAGTCTACAACCGTGTCCAGTCAATTTATCTTGTGCTCTCTGTCTATGTGCTGAACCTTTTCGAAGCAATAGCTTTGTTTATAAACCTATAACGTCTCTTGAAATGTTGAAAGCTATTCGCAGCTTGAAAAATACTAATTCTAGTGGCGCAGATGGTATCTCAAGTTTTGTTCTAAAAAAAATTGCTTGGTACATAGTTGATGTCTTAACGGACATATTCAATGGCTGCGTTTTTGCAGGGACTTTTCCTGAAGAACTCAAGTGTGCTGATGTAATACCTTTGTACGAAAAAGGTTCTGCTGTAGAACTGTATAACTACAGGCCTATTTCTCACCTCCCTGTCCTAAGTAAGATTTTTGAAAAGCTTATGAAGGATTGAATAGTAAATTTTTTAGACATCAACAATTACTTTAGTCCTAAACAGTTTGGCTTTCGGAAAGGGAAATGTACTAAAGATGCTCTACTGCAGTTCTGTGCCCAAATAATGTCTTATCTTGATGGTAAATAGTGTTCAACTGGCTTATTCATTGATATCACCAAAGCCTTTGACATGGTCAATCTCAATATTTTGGTTGGAAAACTGGAAAAAGTTGGATTTCGTGGTTTTATGCTGGATTGGTTCAAGTCTTACCTAAAAATAGGTCACATAGAGTGAAAATTGATGAGATAAGGAGCGAATTAAAATTATCTAACCTGGGTGTACCCCAAGGCACTGTCTCGGGTCCAATTCTATTTCTCATCTACATTAATTCGCTCTTTGCACTTGACTTTAAAGGCTCACTAACTGCTATCGCGGATGACATAGGCTTTTCTTATGATCCGAACAGTCCTTTGGAACTCGTTGCTGACATTAATTGGGATTTGAATTTGTTGAGAACCTGGTTTGAGAATCACAAGCTATTATTTAGCTCTAAAACAAAAATAATGTAGATATTTCACCTTGTCATCTGTACACAGTTTAGGAGCAAATGTCCACTTTCATGCTCCTGAGTGTCAAAAATTTAGATTTACCAATTGCAATTGCACGCATAAACCTTCTACCCCCACTTTTTGTAGTTACCTTAGTTGTAGTGCTAACTGTTTTCTAATCGAGGAAGTAGATGAGTATAAATACCTAGGGCTTATTATCGACTCCAATATGAACTTTTCGAATCACACGGAATCTTTGAGGAAGTATTTTCGTTCCACTCTGAGACACTTCTACTATTTACGGAATGTCTGCTCTACAATGCTTCTTAAGAAAATCTACTACGGTATTTTTCACTCAAAGCTGCAATATGGAATTTCTTGTTAGGGTGGTGCTTATCTTAACAAAATACAACCTCTATTAGTTATTCAGAAGCATTTATTAAGAAAATTATGTCGAAAACCTGTTAGATATCCTAGTTTTCCTTTGTTTTGTGACCTGAAAATCCTTCCTGTTCGTCATCTGTATTGTTTTAAAGTATTGAAGTCATTCTTCATGAAATTTGGTAATCGTAATTTTCGATTAATTTCTAATTACAATTTACGTGGAAACTGTTCTTACTTGATATATGTTCCATTTGCTCGTACTACTGCATACCGTAATTTTTATTCTGTTTTGTCAGTTCGCCTATTTAATAAACTTCCACAGTATGTCAGGGCAATAACAACACCTGGATTGTTTCTAAAATGTGTGAAAAATTGGCTTTTCAACCTCAACTACGCTAGTTTAGAATCGGTTAATTTCGACATTCTGATTTAAGTCTACATTTAATCTCACTGTTTTCCTAATGTTTATTTATGAATTTAATTGATTTTTTCCTTCTTTTTTCCTTTTTCTTTGTTTGAATTTTATTTTGAAATACCTTGTTGTTTATGGCCACCCCATCATAAACTTTAATTTAAATGTAATAACTAATTGAGTGGCATTCAAAACTGTTTCACTACTTTTGTAAGTAAAATACAGAATGTCCCAACTTTCATGTAATTACAACTTGTTCTTTATACTTGTAAAAAGGCATCAACTAAACATCAACTAAACAATTTAGAGATGGCATTAATAAAGATAGACCGCCATGTACTTTTCATTCTAAGTTCACAAGTTTGGAAGTCTTATCCTTGGAAGAAGAGAAGCGTTAAAATGACTACATTATTAATTGATGAATTATAGGCTCACGATGGTACGGAAAGTTGCTTATGAATACGCAAAAGCATCGAATTTAAACTATACAGTGAAATGGGACGAAAATCAAATGGCTGGCTAAGACTGGATGCGTAAATAAATACAAGGAACGAAATTCAAATCCCAGTTTGCGAAAGTCAGAAAACACCAGCGCTGCACGATCATTCGCTTTTAATAAAACCGCAGTTACAAAGTTCTATAATAATTTGTCCCAAGTCTTGCAGCGACATAATTTTATTGCCGACAGAATACTCGTATGTAACTTTGATGAGTCGGGTGTATCTACTGTTTTAGACACTCCCTAAGTTTCGGCTCCTTTATCACAGAAACAAAGGGGGGCAAATTGTTTCATCGGAGGTGAACTTGTTACTTTTGGTGCTGTTATTTCGGCAAGCGGAAACACTATCCCACCGCTATTTGTATTCCACGTGCGCACTAAAAAGACCATTTTCTTAAAGGTGCACCTGAAGGAAGCATCGCGGCTGCAAATAGGAATGGCTGGATTATGGATAAATACTGATATATTTGTATCAGTATTAAAATATATCGAAAGAGCATACTTAGCTCTACAGATCATCCGACTATAGTATTATAAGATAATAATGAAAGTCACATCAGCTTACAAGCTATAACGTGCGCTCGAGATATTAGAATATTTTTTAAGTCTCTCCCCCACACACAATCCATAGCCGATGTCACAGATATAATGCCAAATTGCAATAGCAACTGATGGAAAATATTCCTACAGAACGCATTTTAATTTCAAGGCTATTTATCAATGCCGGTGATGATTTATGCGGGCCCGATAGAAGTAAAAATATGGAAGGGCAGATGACAGAATGACGAAAGGGTACATAGCCGGCTTCATATGTGTATGCAGCAGCCATCATAGCAGGCTTCAGGAGATTAGTCGCAGTATCTATATAGTGACTGCGGTACAAACTTCAAGTGAGCTACCAATGAGTTGAACAACTGGAGCAAACAACCTCCAGTGAGTGGTCAACTAAAGTATCTGAAAGCCTGACAGCACAAAACTAATGACATTTCAACCGGCGGGCGGCACCACATTTTAGAGGCCTTTGGGAGGCGCTCGGCTCACATTTGAAGAGTATTCTACATTTCTCACTCAAATTAAGGCATGCCTCAATTTAAGGCCTTTATGATCTGACTGTTCTTACTGCAGGATATTTTTTAATCGGAACATCATTGATTAAACTGCCTGAAAATATTTAGCTGGCCAAAACATAAACAATCTCGATAGGTGAAGATACATATACGACTAACGCAACAGTTCTGGCAGCAATTTAGCACAACGTACCTGCATCTACTTCAACAGCGACCAAAGTGGCTTCAGCAAGAGCCGAATATCAAAAACGGAGACATAGTCCTGGTCAAGCAAGTGAATATAGACTATAAGTGAATTTCAATGAACCTTCCATCACAAGCATAATAAAAGTTCTGCCCAATTCGCAAGGTCAACCGACTTGCTCTATCGTTCTTGGCTGTAATGGGCTATGCAACATTACGCATTGCGCATGTCGGCCGTTATTTAATTTGAGTTTGACAGCCGGTTTGGCGTCAAATGTGACTGGTCAGCAAATATATCAAAGCTGAACGTAGGTCCATTCGCACCTAATTTATATAAAAAGAAATAAAATCAGTTTTGTAGCTGGGAAAATTGATCTTTTATTGAAAATGAGATGTGCGACATTTAATTACAATAGTAATTACGATACACAAAAAAGATTTCGGTATTATTCGTTTCCAACAAATAAGAGTTCATTGAATTCCTAATTCCGCGAATTCCCTTGACTTCAACCGATTTGCCGTTCCATTTCAAATGCATTCAGTTCCCAGTGAAACCTGTATTTGCAATGTACATAAACCAGTCACAAGGGCAATCGTTGGAAGTGTGCGGCATAAATCTGGAATTGCCATGCTTTTCCCACGGCCAGTTATATGTGGCGTGTTCCCGAGTTGGGAAACCATCCTCACTCTTCATTTACGCTTCGGATCAGAAAACAAACATAGGGACGGGCTACAGTCCGCTTGGGCGAACTGTTGGATACCCTATTCTTATTCCTATCCCTCATAAGTGGGCGTGACAAAAGTCTAAGTATGGTTGAATTGTTAAGAACGCTCTACATATTTTGTTACATAACATTTAAAGGATTTTATCAACAAAAAAAAAACGCTCCCTAGCTCAAACTTGGGTGTTTCAATAAAATTGTTTTATTTAATTGTGGGCGTGTCTGTAGGCGGATTTAAAAAAAAATAACACATGAGAATAAAGGGCCCCTAGAGAGTATATATTATAAATTTCAGCTCCCTAGCTCAAACTTTGAATTTAAAAAAAAAAAATAATAATAATTGTGGGCGTGTCAGTGGGCGGATTTTGAAAATATTTACACATGAGCATAAAGGGCCCATAGAGAGTATATACTATAAATTTCAGCTCCCTAGCTGAAACTTTGGATTTTCAAAAATTAATATACCCTTAGAATAGGGTATAAAAAAATTGTTTTATTTTTTTGTGGGCGTGTCAGTGGGTGGATTTTGAAATTTTTTTATCCCGAGCAGTTTTAGGAGTCATAGATCATATATAAAAAATTTCAGCTTTCTAGCTCAAAATTCGATTTTTTCCAAAATTTGGTTTTTTTGAGTTTGTTGGCGTGTCTGTGGACGGATTTCAAAAATTCGTAAACTTGATTATTTCGGGACCCTAGAGAGTATATGGTTAAAATTTCAGCTCTCTAGGTCCAGTTTAAAAGCCTAATTTTTGGCTACAGACGGACGGACGGACGGACGGACGGACGGACATGGCTAGATCGACATTACTATCGATGCTGATCATAAATATAGTAACTTTTAGGGGTCTACGGGCAATATTAAGGTATGTTACAAACTATGCGTCAAAATTAATATACCCTTAGAATAGGGTATACAAATGTTGTATATCATGCAGCCTTAAATTGATTTTGTTTTTAGATTTCAATAAAGCGAATAGAATTCAATTAAATAAAAACTTGATTTTATTATATTTTCGCCAAATATTAGACGGGACGATGTCCGTCGGGTCAGCTAGTTTACTTATATAGCTTAAATTCATTTTCAATGTTTCGCTTTTCAGTGAACACCGTTCGTTGGCTCAATGTAGGTATGGTTCATTAAGTTACGAAAAGCGATCATTATTTGTGACAATAGCCAGATCTTTGGGGCTTACTACCCCAACAAAATGTACATAAAGAGTACTGAGTTTATCCCCCCGGAGGCATTTATCTATATTGATGTATAAGGGCTGGTCCAGACGAGGGATGGTCCATACGAGGGTGGTATCCCGGTATTATACCACCGCTACCGCAGCGCGAGAGATAAGCGGCTCATCCGCGGCGGGGACGGCTCATGAGCTCCTCCGTTTTAGTACCGCAATAGCGCAGAGGGATAATTTCTATACGGAAAAGCAATTTGCCGAATTTTAGTGGCTTTTTGAGGTGGGAGGGGTCAACATGCCCTCCCAAGTCGGTGCGTTACTCTAGGTAACATCCTCTTAGTTTATAAGTTAGACTAAGTTAGCTTGGGCGTTTCTGGAAGAGACTGGGCTCGCCAACTATTGGTGGTCCTTCCGGTAGGTGATTGATTCTGTAAGGCTTCAGTCAGATCATGGCAGCGCATGTGCACGTTGACGAGTGCCAGGAGCTCGGAAAGCAATTGGGATTTTGACCACTTTTTACGCAATTCAACGAGTGCTGAGAATCCTAATTATTGTTAGAATACGTTAAGTAGTTTAAGTAAGTAGAATAGGTAGTTTGGATGTTGTTTAATATAAAAATATAAAATCTCAATAATGATACCGAGTTTTATTTAATTTTCTCGAGGAATAAATAATGTAAGATTAGTTCGTAAAATAGTTTTTAGGCCGAAGGCAATAATTATAAGATATAGTTAAGTTTAGGGCGTCCGCATAAGGAACAATAATCTAGAATAAGTGTCATGTTAATTTTAAGTTAGATGTAATAATTTTTGTCTCGTATGTAAGTTGATATTCAATAACAATTAAAAAATGAGTAAAAAAGCGATCTTTATTCAATAAAACCCGTTCGTTGGCTCAAAGTAAAATAAATAAAATAAATGTTGTTCATTAACCGCCTGAAACGAAGCTTGTCCAACCATTTTGAGAAGCTTCTCATGAAAATTGATTGATTGATTGGATGTTTGTACTTGGCCCGGCGGAATTCGAACCGGTGACCTTTCGATTAGTAGAGCACCACACTAGATTAGATTAGATTATTGGGGGGAGGTGGTATATTGTATCCAGATCACTGCGGCCGCTTGTGGGCCTATTGTGGTATCCTCCATTTAGAGCTCGTCCGAAATGCCGCAGTTTTTAAGGAAGGCAGCTAATTCTTTTGGAGAGCTGGCAGCTATGTCTGCTGCTTCTACTTACTCCTGTAAGTATGTTTCGTTTTGATTAAGTAGTTGCATTCACACAGTATGTGTTCTGCTGTTTCAACGTCTTCGTTGCACAATCTGCAAGTGTTATCCTGTGATATGCCCATAGTCATCAGGTGTTTTTTAACACGGCAATGCCCTGTGAGGAAGCCTGTGACTAGTCGAATCTGACTTCTACTAAGTTGTAGTAGTTGTTTCGTTTTTTTGTTGGAACTGTTTGGCATAAAGTTTTTAACGTGTCTGTTTCCTTCCAGTTTCCCTCCAGAAATGCAGCCTCTTTTCCTCAAGCCATGTTTTGATGCAGCTTTTAATAGTGCTTATTGATAGCCCACAGAATGGTCTTGGCATCATAAATGGGGATGCAGATCCTGTTCTGGTTAGTTCGTCTGCTTTTTCATTGCCTTCGTATCGACTGTGTCCAGGCACCCAAATCAGTTGAACTTTATTTGTGGTGCCCAGTAATTGTAGAAGTTGGAGAAAATCCCAGACCAGTTTTCATGTCACTTCAAAAGCGTTGATTGCGAGTAGAGCCGCCCTGCTATCGGAGAGAATGTAAATGTTTTTGTTTTTTTAGAAGCCTGTTTAGATTCTCTAGAATGCATAGCTCTATCGCGTAGATTTCCGACTGGAATACGGTGCTGCTTGTATCCATTATCATACTAGCGTATAGGCACGTTTCAGTGCGAAGGCCGTATACTCCTTCTCCAACCCCTTCATTTGTTTTCGATCCATCTGTGTACCGTACATGAGAGTTTTTGGCAAAATGTAGGTTTATTCTGTTCCCAGTTTAGACGGTCTGGGAATGTAACCTTGAAGTTGTGTCGGAAGTTGTATCTTGGTAGACATTTGTCTGTTAGGTGTATTCCAAGTAGTTCGTGTTCTCTGAATTCCTGTAGGATTACAGAGTGAGCTATGTTGGAATGTGATTCATCTTCTGTGATGAGCGTATAGGTGTTTACCATTGCTTCTTTCATGAGTTCTATGTGAAGTGGAGGGATGTTTAGTATAATTTCAAGTGCAGCTGTTTGTGCAGTCGCTGAATTTTATTGAGGTTAGCCTGTGCTGACCTCTGCGTTGCTTTGTGCCACCAAACAGCAGCTGCATACGTGATTATAGGTCTTGTATTTGCCATATAAATCCAGTGTCATTTTGGGGTTAAGTCCCCAGTTTTTACCAAGTAGGCTTTTGCTGGTCCAAAATGAGGTCCTGGCCTTATCAATAGTTTTGGTAAGGTGAGAATTCCATGTAAGTTTTCCTTCTAGTGTGATTCCTAGATATTTAACTTCCGATGAGAACTCTATTGTTTCGCCAAAGAGTGTAGTGTAGTGTGGCGCAATACGGAACTAATTTAATAACAACAAACACTACCACACTACGCTGGTCATTCGATCCATTGACATGGAATGACAATAAACGCTACTACACTGCGCTGGTCATTCGATCCGTTAATAACACAATGACCTGACCAGCTTCTTAATGAATGAATATAGCTGAGCCAGCTATAGTCATAATATTGTAACCTAGTTGTAAGTAGAAACTATGAGACATTTAAGTTAAGTGTGTAATAGTCGTACCTCTTAGCGGGGTCAGTCACCTTGACGTGCGCACCATCACCGCAAACAAATTCGATGGTGCCGGTGCGGAGGCTTACGACGTAAAGAGTCATCGGGCTTGCAAGGGCCAGGCCGTCCGATGAGCGTCAACCAAGAACTGACCAGGACTTCACGTCCGCTCCTACCCCGCCCTTACATACCCCATCTGCCCCTCTCCCTTTTTGCTTACCACCCCCCACCCCCCCCCCCCTCCTTACTTACAACTTTTCGGCAATGCCCGGGGAGACAACCCCAACAACAAATCCCCAAATCTAAGGTGGAACAGCTAGCGCCGAGAGATGAATGGCTAAGGGGTTCTTAGTCGATAGCAGCGAACTTCGGATACCAGGCGACCTCCGATTTCAAGATAGCCTTCCTGTGGTTATACGGGTAGACCACGGGCGACCTTCCTCTCCCGTTCACTCGTGGGAATCAAAATAGATCCGTTTAATAAAAAACAAATAGAGAATGATGCCTCTACAACTGCATCATCAACTAGGGATGTTTCAGAACACCCTGCTTTACCAACTGGGGATGTTTTAGAACACCCTGGCGTAAATGACGCGACACCTGCCAATCGGGAAGGGTCACAAACCACAGATTCGGAGATGATGAGCTTAGAAGAGAACTTGTCCCTCCTTAGTGAAGATATCTCTGAGTCCAGTACGCTATGCAATGTTAGCATACTCTCGGATGAAGTGCATCCCTTGAATACAGGCGCGCCGGAGACCTCTGGCATAACTGCACAGACTGAGTCTAAGCGCGTCAAATTCACACCATCCGAACAGCGCCGTTTTAAGCGCGCGCTGAAAAAGGGAAAAAACGTAGAGCAGGCCAGAGCACTTGCTCTGTCGACAGAGGTCGACACAGGCTCCGAGGTGAAGCGTATAAGGTCCGAGGACAATACGCCGCCCCAATCCGAAGCGAAACGAGCTCGCACAGGAAATACAGCCGTCGACAAAGTCTCCTATAGAGACATAGCGAGCTTTGTAAGACTGGGTGTAGTACCTGTCGATCTGGATCGCAATCCTCTCAGTAATGAGCAAATGGCTCAGATTCAGGAGAGGATTATGGACATCACCATCGAACAACGTGATGAGGGGACCAAACCAGCCTTCCGCGGTACAACTTTCAAAGCCGGATGGCTAATGATAGTATGTGCGGATGCTACCACTGCAGAGTGGATGAGCACAAACTTCGCGAAGCTCAAAGAGAAATGCGGGATGGAAGTGACGCTTGTGGGGGAAGAACTGTTCCCGAAACCACATATCGTCAGAGCCTTCTTCCCACATAGTACCGGAGTAGCGAATGAAAGAATACTGGCAATTCTAGATGGCCAGAATAAAGAACTCAACACCAGAACGTGGAGAGTTCTGCAAAGATCTGACGACAGAGATGTCGCCCATATGGTCCTTGCTGTAAACGAAAGCACGATGAAGCGACTTGTTGAGCTAAAGGGGATGGTCTCGTTCAGATTTGGACAGATCAAAATAATCCTCAAGAGCGCGGACAAATCGACGAATCAGGCGTCAAGAGAAAACCAACAAAAGGCTACAACACCAGGGGCTAGTATTAGTACTGCCACTGATGCTTCAGAAA
This sequence comes from Portevinia maculata, assembly GCA_949715645.1. Classification (NCBI taxonomy): domain Eukaryota; kingdom Metazoa; phylum Arthropoda; class Insecta; order Diptera; family Syrphidae; genus Portevinia; species Portevinia maculata. The sequence goes on along the minus strand of OX454528.1, from coordinate 64,658,897 downwards.
AGCCTTCCACAAGCGCCAACAGTAGCGCCACACCACCAGTGGCTGGCATTAGTGCTGCCAAGGGTAACTCAGTTGCTAAAACAACTGTGGTGCTGGATGCTAAAGCAAAGGCTAAGAAAACGGACAGCACAAACGCGCACCGTAACCGCTTTAGGCCAAAACTGGCGGCCGAACAGGCACATATAAGCGGGAAAGATGGACAGAACACCAGAAGTCCAAGGGGGAGACAAAGTGGTCTCTCTCAACAGGGTTACGTACGACGCAGGGGTGATAACAAACCTCATAGAGTGCGTAATCCCGAGTACGTGAAGAAGAAATGACGTCTCTAACTGTGCTGCAGGCAAACCTGCACCGCGCTATGGGTGCATCGGACACCTATAGCCAAAGATGTGCCGAAAGGAACGTCGCTCTTGGTCTAATCCAGGAACCATGGGCAACTACAGGTAAGATCTTTGGTCTTAACAGCAGAAATAGAGAGCTAATTTTTGCCAAAGGTAACTTCAGACCTAGGGCAGCTCTTTCCATTGCGAAAGATATAAAATTCTCTCTCATTCCAGGTTTCAATACTAGGGACCTGGTGGCCGTTTTAATTGAACGCCACAATGGCCATGTGATACACAAGTTTGTATGCGCATCGGCGTATTTTGCTGGGGACATAGAGGAGGTACCACCTACACCAGTACAGGAACTTGTCCAGTACTGCCAAACTCAGCAAGTACATCTTGTTATCGGCTGCGACGCGAATGCACATCACCAGATTTGGGGCAGCCGAGACACAAACAAAAGAGGTGAGTTACTTTTAGATTACCTATATAGTAAAGACCTAGTTATTCTAAATAAGGGTGATAAGCCCACTTTTAGGAACAGTATACGAGAAGAAGTTTTAGACCTTACTCTCTCGTCTCCTTTTATACAAAACATTGTAGAGGACTGGCACGTGTCTGATGAAGCTTCTCTGTCTGATCATATGCATATTATGTTCAGGCTGCGATGCAACACCGAGTGCGCGCCGGTCAAATACAATAATAAATTAACTAACTGGAGAACCTATAGTGAAAATCTGGCAATCAGAACTGATCTGCTACCAGATTCACCACTAACACCGAGTGATGCGGACGCTGCACAATGTCAGCTTAACGACATCATTATCTCATCCTTTAGGAATAGTTGTAAGGTAAAGCGCACCGTGGTAAAAAGAAGCGTACCATGGTGGAATGAAAACCTGGAAACTATCCGCAAGAAGGTGAGAAAACAATTCAATAAATCGAAACGCACCGGCGTATGGGATCAATATCGATCCATGTTAACCAAATACAACCAAGAGTTGCGAAGATCTAAAAGGGCCTCATGGCACGCAAACTGCGAAAAGCTGGAAAAACTCCCAGCAGTAGCGCGGCTCCAGAGAGCGCTTTCAACAGATCCTTCAAACTGCATGGGATTGCTCATCAAACCTGATGGAACAATCACAAGCGACCGGGAAGAAACTCTAATAACCTTGCTGCAAGTTCACTTCCCTGGTTCCCTAACTGTCGATCACACAACTGATCAAACTACTGAGGTTTCATATCCAACTAACCTCAGCAGAAATAATAGTTTATCTGGTAGACTATTTAGTCCAGATAAGGTAAAATGGGCAATAAACTCATTTAAACCATTCAAGGCACCAGGAAATGACGGAATTTTTCCAGCCCTCATTCAAAAGGGTCTGGAATTCTTCCTACCTAACATGATTGCCTTATTTAGGTTCAGTTTCAACTGGGGCTACATACCACGCACTTGGCGGGAGGTCAATGTAGTATTTATCCCCAAACCAGGTAACAAACCTAGTGAACTACCTAAATCCTATCGTCCCATAAGCTTGACATCGTTTTTCCTGAAAACAATGGAAAGAATAATTGACGTTCATATCAGAGAATGCGTTACTTTTAGCATGCCTCTACACCCCTGTCAATATGCGTATCAAAAAGGCAAATCAACGGAAGGCGCCCTGTTAAAACTAACAAATCACATAAACAACGCCTACCGTTGTAAAGAAATTGCACTATGCGCTTTTCTTGACATAGAGGGTGCTTTTGATAACACCGGTTATGATTCAATATCAAACGCTTTAATTCACCGAAAGGTAGACTTTCCCACCATAAACTGGATAAAAGCGATGCTCGAAAGTCGGAAAATCACTGCTTCGTCAGGACAGACTTCAGTATCAGTTTCAGCTATAAAAGGCTGTCCACAAGGAGGAGTTTTATCACCCCTCCTGTGGTCTTTGGTCATAGATGACCTACTTCAAAAATTAAGTAATTTAGGCTACGACATAATAGGGTATGCCGATGACTTGGTCATCATTATTAGGGGCAAAGAATCAAACGTAGTTACTTCACGTATGCAAAACGCCCTTAAGATAGCTATAGACTGGTGCGTCAAGGAAAATCTCTCCATAAACCCCAGTAAAGCTATCATAGTTCCTTTCACAAAAAGAAGAAATCTCAGCTTAGCTCAGATTTCACTAAATGGCACGACCATTGAGTATTCCGACGAAGTCAAATATCTTGGAGTAATTCTGGACAAAAGACTAAACTGGAACTCTCACATCAACAACAAAATCACCAAAGCTAACAGAGCTTTATGGGCCTGTCGACGCACATATGGCAGAACCTGGGGAATCTCTCCAAAGATTGTCCACTGGATCTACACAGTGATGATAAGACCCATTATAACATACGCCTCCATTGTATGGTGGACAAAATCCACACAAAAGGTCGCAAAAGAGAAGCTCAAAAAGGTACAACGGCTTGCGTGCCTTGGTATCTCCGGAGCCATGCGAACCTGCCCAACGGCTGCCATAGAGGCAATAACAGGTATTACACCTCTCCACATATACATTCAAAAAGTGGCAATCCGCAGTGCAATAAGTCAAATACAGTTAAACGAGATAAGTCTTAACGATCATCCGGAACTTAAGACCCTTCTTGGTGAACTGCCAGAACTCAACATGAACTGCGCGGTCACAGACCGCATCCATAAAACACTATGCTTCAATAAGCGGTTCTCCACGGAGATTCCCAAGAGAGAAGCATGGGTTAGTAATAACCCACCTAACAGCCACAACGGCATAAAGTGGTATACGGATGGTTCTAAAATGGAAGCGGGGGTAGGAGCGGGAATTTACGGACCAAACAAACGCTTTACGATACCCATGGGAAAAAGTCCCAGCGTATTTCAAGCAGAGCTCCACGCCATTCAAGAATGCGCTAGCCACATAAATTTATCTGGTATAAAAGGTGCAACCATCCATATATTCACGGATAGTCAAGCAGCTATAAACGCCCTTAGCTCGCATACGATTGACTCCAAATCAGTAATGTACTGCTTCAACACCCTACAGGCACTCGGAACAAGTAACAAGACCAAGCTATGGTGGGTTCCGGGTCATGTCGGGGTGGAAGGTAACGAAAAGGCCGACGAACTGGCCAGAAAAGGTTCGGAAACACCCTTCATAGGTCCCGAACCCTTCTGCTGCACTCCTAGATCAGCAGCAACGGCAGCAATAAAAAGCTGGGAATACAGAAAATGTATCCATCTATGGGAAAGCATCCCAGGTTTAAGACAGACCAAACAAGCCGTTCGGCCTTTCAATAAAAATGCCAGCAAATGCCTAAACCTAAGCAGGCATGATATCAAAAACTTAGTAGGTTACCTTACTGGTCACCATGGTTTAAGATATCACCTACACAAAATGAAAATAGTAGACTCTCCTGAGTGCCGACTCTGTCTTGAAGAGGACGAGTCAGCTGAACACATTTTATGTGAATGTCCGGCCCTAAACGGAATTAGAAAGAAGATCTTTTTCAGGGAACAGATGTGCCCTGAGGACATAAAGAATTCTTCTACTAGTAGAATTGTCCGCTTTACACGGAAAGTGGAAACTCTACTAGTCTAAATTTTTCTGGCCCACACGGCACAAAAGATCTTTTTAGGTCGAAGTGCCCCATATTAAATCGCTTTAGCGAGCCAGAACTTTAAAAAAAAAAAAAAAAAAAAAAAATAGTCGTAGTGAATAATTTTAGTATAAATATAATGTAATAAATCGAAATGAATCAATCAATAAAGCCAAGAGAAATCAATAGGTTTTTATTATTTCTGCACATTTGCCTTTCCTTTTCATTGCGGCATATTTGCATCTGTTTTTAGCGTTGTCATCGCTTTAACTGGCACAAGTAGGGAATCATAATCACCTCCCCCATACACTCACCACAGTAGCGTTTCTGAGTCGTCCTCGTCTTCTTCTCTTGGTGAATGCAACTATGGTGCTTTAAAGTATCGTACCTTAAATTACGAATTGCGTTTATTATTCTATAAAATCGTTTAAGTTCATTTTTCTGGAGACTTGTTCTTAAGAAAAAGTTTCTCCATCAATATCAGTTAATAATATTCAACAAGGATAAGCAGAAAATTAACAAAAATAACATCGAATAAAATTACCGCAAACACAAGACACACAACAATTTTTTTTTTGTTTTAAGTTGGTTTTGTGATAAGTGTTCTCCTTGACTTAGGTGAAAATGTTATAATTCTAATGGTTTTTTATGTGATACCACACAATGTTTCCTGGTTTTTAATAACCTTACATTCGTTACCACGTGAAGTGGACGGCTGGAGTTACAGTGCTGTTTCACGGTTCGCCACAACCGATCATCAGACTCCTTCTGTGGTGCTGGTCTGTCTTGTTTCCTTCATTTTATCCCGAAAATCCATTTCTTCCTCTGGGATTCGAACCTAGACCAGGATGTTATAGGTAGTAAAAGATTGATAGAGAAAAAACGTTTAATAAAAATATGTTTCTTGTTAAAGCAATAACCTTGCTGTATGTGTATGTAGGTATCAACCTAACAGATATATGTTTGGTTTGTTTTTCGTGTGTAAGTTAATGTGTACTATTCATTAAAGCATGAAAGTGTGCATTGAAAAAATAGTCGTTTTTAAGGAAGGCAAATAGTTTAACGAACAATTCATTGAAATAACGAAGTGTTCATTAAACAAAAATTATATTTGATGTTTTGCACATTGGCTCACTGAACTTGTACATTAAACCAAAGAATTTGAACATTAAGATAATGAATTTTAGTTAATGAACGAAATTTCAAAAGATTACGAACAATATTATTTTCAGTGAAGACGGGGATGAAACAATAACAATAGGCGACCCAACACTAGAACGCAAACACAATGGATTAGAAGTCTGGAATCCTGAGCTTCACAGCACAACACATCACGTCCGAGAACTTAACGTTGCCGGGCCGGTAGCACATTACTTCCCAACAAAATCAACGCGCACTTGGGATAAACGATGGGATTGTGTTTGCAGAAAGCTAATTACTCGGATGAAATAAAATGTCAATGCACAAAATACGAATAACTGAAATTAATAATACACACACTCTTTCACTAGAAAAAACCGAGAACTGTCATCAAAGAACCCAACATGCCTAGCTGAAGAAAATAAGAGCACATCCTAAATAAGGTTGAAAGTGCCTGTGTAATGTATATAATTCCCTTAATTTGAACTACCTTATTGAATGATTCTCCTATTCTAACTAACTATCTAACTGAATTATTCTATTAACCTCAAGACTTATATTATAATCATACCTACAATTTTCTCATTTTCCTGTAACATACATAAATTATATACATATATTGTCATACCGTGTTTCTTTGCACGCGGATATAGGGATGACTTCAGAAAACGACTGTCGCCGCTTAAGATTTCATCAAAAAAAAACTTGGCAGCACACATGCACCTATGACATGCACCGTGACACATCTGTAATTTGTAGTTAAGAAATTTGTATTGAAAATCCTGAAATTGAAAAATATTTACTTCCGCCAATTGAAATTGATGCCAAGCATATTCTAAAATTATGAAAAACAATTTCACATTAACAGATTTGCTAAATTCAATTACCTTTATAATGAAGTTTGGAAAAATAATAATAATAAAATCACGAACAAAATATTCGGCGGGATGTGTTAGTGGTCGGAGGGATGTCAAACTTTGACATTTCCTGAAAAATTCATCGCATCGGTTCATCAGAAACGAAGAAAATGGGTCTTGGAAGCACTGTTTATTCCCGCTAACTGACTTAGCGGCGATAGCTATCCCCGCTAAAGTTAGCGTATATAGGATAAGTTGTTGTTGTATTTTACATGCAAATTTCAAATTATCCCTATATCCGCGTACAAAGAAACACGGCTTATATAAATTCGATCGTTTAAACTGAATGAGTTAGGCTTCATCAGACACTTATGAATAAGGAACTAGTACCTTTTGTACCGGAAGTCTTTGATTTTTTACAAGCTGCCGAAACCCAAGAGTGTCAGTAATTTATAACAAAATAAATAACCTAAAGTTAGCGGGCGAAGAAAGTCGGGTGTTTTAAAATGGGCGCGCAATATCGGGGAGCGTGTCGTGGACTAGTCACGAATATTTCTAAAGTGGCAATGGATTAGATTAAAACAGCTAACTTCGAACAAGCAACTAATTGCGAAACCGTTGAACAGGATTTAGTGATATTCCTCGAACGATTGAAAAACGCGCGTTTCAATTTACAAAAGGGACGTAGTAAAGGAATGGGAATCGGTGGCTGATTACGGTGATAAGGCCGTTTCACCCATAGCGAAGATAGAGTATTTATTAAAATCTAAACTTAATGTCAAACAATCGATCAGAACACGTCGCGTATCAATCACCACAGTCAAAACATTAAAATAAAAGGCTTCATGATGAGGGGGCTGCAGGTTAACTGCTGAAACTAAATCGTTTCGGTGGAGATGCACAATTGATGAGGTTTTGATAAGTTAAATCGATGAAACGAAAATTAGCGCATTAAGAAAAAAACAAAGTGTTTTGTGTTGAACAAGTGATTTATTAGAATTTTAGGTCTTACCTTTAAGCGATTGGGAGAAAGAATGAGCGAGAGCTTAACGTAAGCCACTTTGTTTGATTAGGAAAACAGGAAATAGGAATTTTGTTGGGCATACATTGGGAATGGTTACATAATTTATGGTAAGAGGGCCATCTATAACTTCACAGTATTAACAAAGTATTATGTAGGGGATGAAGTTAAATACGTTTTTATATATTCAGATATTTCAACTGAACACTTCGAGTAAATGAAATTCAATGGCGACTTCTAAATTGACTGTTTACGAGAATCCCCAATTTAATGCCGCACTGAAATTTAATTTTGTCAATAATGGTCTCATAGGCCAACCGGCGGCAACAAGTGCGGGCTTCACGCTCATTGAAAAAAGTTATAGCGATGCAATAGTCTTATTGTTTGAAGAGTGTTGGAATAAGTACAAAATTGTCGAAAAATACATTCAGAAGTTTATGTGCATAAAACCAGTTTAGTCGGCAAGCGATGCGAGAGGCTTACGCCAGTTATACAACGAAGCTACCGGTACCATGTGTTCCCTCACTGCATTTAAGGTTCCTTGATCACAGTACTACATTGTACTTAAATCATTGCTACTAAGAGCCCTACCATCTTCAGTGAGAGTACGTTTCATAGTTTACTAGGCAATTCTAGCATTGCTTTAAATACATCGCATAGTCAAGACAGCAAGTCTATCGGGTGAAAATAGCGGAAGTGGGGTCAGCGGGGAGGAGAGCCTAGCAGGCCGAATAAGTTTTGTTAAAACCGAAGTAAACGCGCTTGAGAAGTCAAACATAGCAGAGAAAGCCGATAGTGCACCTTCTCAATATAAAGAGCGTCATGGTCAGCAGGGGGGTTGCTTTCACAAACTCAGCGAATCGAAAAATATCTCTTCTGTAACAGCGAAAAACATGGAATCTCCAATTGCGACAGTAATATCGAAATTGAAGAGAAAAGAGCTTTACTCAAACGGCTTGGTCGGTGTTTTCAGTACGCAAGGTCAAACCACAGTTCCAAATTTTGTGCCAAACATGCGGCGAGAGGCATTTGACTTCGATGTTCGAGGGGAGGGGGCTGTCTAAAAATAAAGTTTCGTAAGAAGCATCAGAACGAAATAAAGAGCCCATGAGCCGATCGGTCAATCTTATTGCGAAGGAGGAGATGGGAAACTCCAGAATACTTCTGCAAACGGCTTAAACGTTTGTAAGATCTCCCCAGCCAGCTGAGCGAAATGCAATCGGTATTCGATTAATTATGGATCGTTTAAGCCAAAGCACAAACTTGTCCGGGTAGTTTAGAAATAAGCTCAATCTCCCCCTTACTGGGACAAAAAGAGTTCCGAAGAGCGAACGTCACAGTAAATTATGATTGCCGGAAGGTCTCGATAAAAAGTCAATATATGTAGCCAACAAACGGTTCATATAAAAGCTAATAGACCAAGAGCACGAACTAATTTTTCGGTCTAAGAGATAACCGAAAGATATTTGCATGAGTAGAGAGTGTATCGAAAATACTAGTCTGGCAGCAAATCATGGCAACCAAAGCGTGTTACACCGCGTTGAATATGCGTCATTTTCCACAATAGTAATAATAAGTGTAACCACTTGAGTATTGATAGAAATAAATGCTAAACCAACAGTGACTGCACATCACTAATTATGAATAATTGAATTGAAAACTAACATACCTAACTTACTTAATGACATCTTCTTTGTTCATTCTTTTTATAACTTTTTACTCACTCCTCTTTTATAACTGAATAAAACTACACTGAATTTGAGACACGTTTTATTTATTTTTTATATTATTAACTCGACCGGTTAAGATTAAAATAATCATCGAGCTTCATCCAGATGCGGATAATCAATTTTATTTTTTCTTAACATCGTGGATAAACTTTGATTAAAGTGGATTTATAAAGATAACCCCAAATATTGTTTTTCTTCATTTCATAATTCTTTTTGAACTCCAGCTACTTTCTCGACAGCATAAGATGACACCTAGCCACACTGCGAATATCGACAAACTTCTTGGGAGAGAAAACTATTCAACCTGGAAATTTGCCATCAAGGCATACTTAGAACATGAGGAATTATGGGACACAATTGAACATGCAAGTGATAAAACTGTGGACCCAAAAAACGATTTAAAAGCCAAGTCCAAATTGATTCTGCTGGTAGATCCGACTATTTTTGTCCACATTCAGGAAGCAACCACCGCAAAGGAAGTGTGGGATAATCTTCAGCATGCTTTTGACGACTCCGGGCTAACAAGAAAGGTGGGTTTATTGCGTGACTTAATAACAACAAGCTTAGATAATTGCAGTAACGTGGAGGAATATGTTACGAAAATAATGTCCACAGCACACAAACTTCGAAACATTCAGTTTGTAGTAGGCGACGAGTGGCTTGGAACCTTGCTTCTCGCTGGCCTGCCCGATTCATACAAACCTATGATAATGGCAATGGAAAGTTCTGGTGTACCAATAACTGCGGATGCTGTAAAAACGAAAATACTACAGGAGGTTAAAGTATCAGACTCGTCGGCGTTTTGTATCAAACATAATAGAAATGCTTATAACAGTACGTATCAGAAGTCAAATAAAAATCTCAATCAAAGAGTTCATAACAAAGGCCCACGCTGCTTTAAATGTAACAAGTATGGGCATATTAGCAAAAACTGCTACAGTAAAAAGAAAGATTCCAATAACACAGTTGACAATAACACATTTTTTGCGGCTTTTTCAGCAGCAACAACTCTTGATGACAACAGCTGGTACGTGAACTCTGGAGCGTCGATGCATACGACGAAGCATCAAAGCTGGCTGTACGACATGAGATGTCCACCAGTGCGGAGCATCAAGGTAGCAGATAACAAGATGTTGGAAGTTAAAGGCTGTGGAAAAATTGACATAGAGATCAAGGCAAAAAATGGTTCTATTCATAAGATTCAAGTGAGAAACGTGTTATATATTCCCGAGTTGACAACGAATTTTCTGTCGGTAAGTCAAATGGTCAGAAGAGGTTGTGAAGTAAAATTTGAGAAAAATGGTTGCACAGTTTATCAAGCCAAAAGAGAAATCTTGACAGCGGCACTTCGTAATAATGTGTATCTACTAAACACAACAACAAATAATAATTGTGCTTTGCTCTCATTCGTCAAAGATAATGATAATTATTTATGGCATCAAAGAATGGGCCATCTTAATTTTTCTGACTTGCAGAAGTTGAATGAAAGTGTTGAAGGGGCTAACCTGTCACCAAAACGAGAGGAAATCGTTTGCACTATTTGCCTTGAGGGTAAACAAACAAGGCAATCATTCAAGCACACTGGTACAAGAGCAACTCAGCTATTGGAGGTTATCCACTCAGATTTATGTGGACCGATGGAGAGTAAATCATTCGGAGGAGCAAAATATTTGTTAACATTTATAGACGACTACTCAAGGAAGGTATTTGTATACTTTTTAAGTAGTAAAGCCAACGTATTTGCCAAATTCAAGGAATTTAAGATGTTAGTTGAAAACAAATTAGAGACCAAAATAAAAATTTTGCGCACCGATAATGGTACCGAATACACAAATAAAAACTTTGAACTTTACTTAAAACAGGCAGGAAAACAGCACAAACAGGAATACAGCACCAAACTACAAATCCTTATACTCCCGAGCAAAATGGGCTGTCTGAAAGGATGAATCGGACTCTGGTAGAACGTGCAAAGTGTATGCTCCTCAATGCAGACCTACAAAAAGTTTTTTGGGCAGAAGCGATCTCCACGGCAGCTTACATTGTCAACCGCTCTCCGACAAGATCATTAAACTATAAAACACCGGAAGAATGTTGGTCAGGAAAAAAACCAAACTTGAGTCATGTGAAAATATTTGGATGCGAAGTAATGATGCACATATCTAAGGAGAAAAGGAAAAAATGGGATCCAAAATCAGAGAAGCTAATTTTTGTAGGATATTCTTCGGACAGTAAAGGTTATCGGTTGTATGATAGAAACAAAAAACGGGTAATTAAAAGCCGTGACGTTGTGTTTTTAGAAGAAAAAATTAAAAGAGATTTTGTTACCATGCCGTTATCTGAATTAACACCAAATAGGTTGAATGATAACATCACATGTGAGTCAACAAAGCCAAGGAACACAACTAAGGAGACAAACTATGATACTGATGATAGTTACGTTTCTGGAGGTCATGATGACGACGACGATGATGATGATTATCATCCCGATGAAACCGTTGATGAGTCAAGACAAAGCCCTATAAAGCTGAGACAAAAAAAACAACCAAAGGTAACAAACGGTATTTCCTATTTGTGTCAAGATGCCATTAAAAAGGATCCAGAAAATGCTGAAGAGGCTTTAGCTAGTGAAGATGCAAATGATTGGATCGAAGCAATGAATACAGAGTATAAGTCGCTTTTAGAAAACAATACATGGTCATTTACGGACTTACCTACAAATACAAAAGCAATCGGATGTCGTTGGGTGTTCAAGACCAAAGTAGATGATTCAGGTAATAGGATACGGCGTAAAGCTAGACTTGTAATAAAGGACTATGAGCAAAGGAAAGGAGTAGAATACGATGAAGTATTTGCACCAGTAGTGAGACAAAATTCAATGAGATATCTCTTTGGTTTGGCTGTTAAGTATGATTTACTTATTGAGCAAATGGATGCAGTGAGTGCCTTTTTGCAAGGTGATATCGATGTGGATATATATATGTGCCAACCACCCCTTTACGAAAAAGGAAACCAGGTGTGTAAGTTAAATAAAGCAATATACGGATTAAAACAGGCATCACGTCAATGGAATACAACTTTTTGCAATGCTTTAAAAGATATTGGATTGAAGAGCCTTGATGTAGATGCAAGTGTTTATTATAAAATCAAAGGCGGTGATATGATTTTTATCTCAATTTATGTTGATGACATTCTTCTTTTTACAATAATAAGGAAACGGTGCAGGCCGTAAAAAAGAGTTTGTGCTCAAAATTTAATATGAAAGAACTTGGAGAAGCAAAGCAATGCATTGGTTTTAAAATAACCCTCAATATGAATATCGGTGAGTTGTATTTAGATCAAACAGCTTATATTGAGCGTATTTTACAAAAATTTCGAATGATTGACTGCAAAATATCTAGTTCACCGAGTGATCCAAACAACAAACTTGTGAGCTCAAAAAATAATGAAGATTTGCTTGTAGATGCACCTTACCAGGAAGCGATCGGAAGTTTACTTTATCTATCTCAGGGAACGAGACCTGATATAAGCTATTCGGTAAACATGCTTAGCAGATTCAACACCAGACCTGAACCCCAACACTGGACTGCTGTTAAAAGAGTTATGAGGTATCTCAAGGGGACCAAGGATTACAAACTAGTTTTTGCGAGAAATCAAGATGGAAACATAACCGGATTTTGCGATGCAGATTGGGCTTCGGATTGTGAAGACCGGAGGTCGTGCACAGGTTATGTTTTTATGTTTCAAGGCGCTGCAATATCTTGGAGTTCAAGAAAGCAACAGACAGTTGCACTGTCAACCATGGAGGCGGAATACATGTCGCTGGCTAGTGCCACCCAGGAAGCAGTTTGGCTGAAGCAATTGGAAGACGAGTTATGGCCGCAACTAAGGAAGTTTCCATTTCCTCTTTATTGCGATAATCAGAGCGCAATTAGGCTTGCGTCAACAGATTTGTTCCATGCTCGCAGCAAGCACATCGACGTGAGGTTTCATTTTCTGCGTGACAAAATAGCTGACAAGAAGATAGAGGTCAAATTTGTGGGAACTGATGAGATGACAGCGGATATCCTAACAAAGGCAACTTTTAGAACAAAACATGAATACTGCGCAAGAAAAATGGGTTTGCATTTAAGGGGGGATGATAGAAATAAATGCTAAACCAACAGTGACTGCACATCACTAATTATGAATAATTGAATTGAAAACTAACATACCTAACTTACTTAATGACATCTTCTTTGTTCATTCTTTTTATAACTTTTTACTCACTCCTCTTTTATAACTGAATAAAACTACACTGAATTTGAGACACGTTTTATTTTTTTTTATATTATTAACTCGACCGGTTAAGATTAAAATAATCATCCAGCTTCATCAAGTACAAGGTGGCGCTAATCGGTCGGTGAACAAAAAAAATCGGAAGGTTATTTTTGCGCCACCTTGTATGCTCTAAGCGACAGAGTAGATCGGCTTAAACATGAACGAATTGGTCTAAGACGTTTTGCACGCAGCGAAGTAAATTGGAGACGACACTGTTCAGAAGATAATGAAAGACAGTAAAAGGAAAAAAACCATTTAAAGATTGCAGACCTGGAAAAACTTGGTTTTCTTTATTTTTAAAAAGAAAACTTGCTTCAAAGAAAGCTGAAGAAATAAGCAAAGCCAGAGCAAATACACTTCGCTTCAACTGAATAAGCACACAAATTTGTAAACATTCGTTGTCCATTGTTTCAAAATCTTGTGCCGTAATATATCAATTGATGATGCTAACTGTTTGCTTATGATGTTGAGAAAATAAATCCGAAAGAATAACTCAAAAAGTACCGCTATTTTTTCTCTAGCTCTCTTGCAAAGCATTCAATATGGAAAAATGCATTTTTATTTTGCGTCAACTGAAGGTCAAGGTCATTATTTTCACTGCTTATGAGTATTCTGTAGAGATTGACACATTAGATCAACAGTTGAAGTGCTTCAAGTGAATTTGATTTGATTAATTGTATTTCAAAGAAAAATGGGTAGATCAAAATCTCTAAATAGTGTTGGAAGAGCTAAAATCGATTAAATAAAAGAACAAGGACTAACCGGGCGTTATATAGCTGACACAATTGGACGAAGTTTTAGTGTGGTCTATTCTTATTTAAGAAGCAAAGATTCGTGCGCAAAAAACATGAAAGGGGGTCAAAAAACGGCAACAACAGCAGTTGATCGAAGAGCAATTTTAAGATGTGCTGGAGGGAAATTTCGCTGGACTACTTAAAGAGGCTGTACGATTCCATGCCGGATTACGAAACTATTACGAATAAAGGCGGCAGTACCCACTACTAAAATTAACCAATAAAAAACTATTTTAAGAAAAAAAACTTGTTTCATTTAATCCCAATAACTTTTATTTCCAATTTCCATATTAGTGTCTATTCAGTTGACGCAAAATAAAACTGAATTTTTCCATATTGAATGGTTTGCAAGGGGACCAGGGAACAAATAGCGGTAGGTACTTTTTGAATTATTCTTTCCGATTTATTTTCTCAACATCATAAGCAAACAGTTAGCACATAAAATGATATATTACGGCACAAGGTTTTGAAAAAATGGACAACGTAGCTTAGAAAATGTTTTTGCTTATTCAGTTGAAGCAAGGTGTATTTCTGAGGAATCAATATAAACGTGGTCCTTGGAGCTCACAGAATATCTTAAGAATACAGTACACGAAGATATGATGAAAGATCCGTCTCAGATATGAAATGGGGATGAAACTAGCTTTTGTCTTAGTCCAAAAACAGGCAAAGTTATTGCACCGAAAGGATACAAAAATGTGTATCAAATAAGTACTGCTCACGAAAAAGATACGGCCACTGTTCTCATTGCTTTTTCTGCGGATGGAAGGATGCTTCCTCCGATGGTAATTTTTCCATATCTTAGACCACCGAAAGATATTGTCAATACCATGCCAGAACACTGGTTTTTGAGTCGAACCGAAAGTGGATGGATGAAGATTCAGACCTTTTTTGAATACGTAGCTAATTGTGTCGATAAGTGGCTTGAACAGGAAACTGTCAAGAGGCCACTTATATTGTTCGTAGATGGGCATAAGTCCCATCTTACAATGGAGTTAAGCCAATTTTGCAGTGAGAAAAATATTATATTCTTTGCCTTGCCACCTAATACCACTCACATTATGCAACCTGCCGATGTTAGCCTCTTCAAGCCTTTTAAGTCCAGTTGGAAACAAACAGTGCATTCCTAGCAAAAAGAGAATCTCGATGTTATTCTTACTAAGAAATATTTTTGTCCTCTGTTGCAAAAAGCGATTCTCGGTAATAAAAATATAAATGAGTCAATTAAAAATGGATTGCGAAAGTGTGGAATATGCCCATTAGATCCGAAGGCTGTGGATTATACCAGATGTGTAAAGACGACTGCAATCAACAGTAGCATTCAGTCAGAAATGTGTTTGTCTGATAGGTATAAAATTGCTGCTGAGGTTATTTTGGAGCTGTCCTCAAAATGGCGTGAATGCGGACTGAATCCTGATGACATAGTTAAAGTTATAACTAAAGCATCGACCATACCAAATGTATCATCTTGCTCGCCAAAAATTATATCTGACGGAAAATTGGCGTGTATCTTGGAGGAGGCATCCAACATTTTAGGAGAGCAAGCTCATTTTAGATTTAGCCCGCAGCCCGGAAAGTTCATCTAATGTTCCAGTAGTTCAACCTCATTTGCCAGCAGAGCCAATAGGCGATCCGAAGGAAATCATTCCTGTTCAAAAGGAGTTAAACCACACCTCAGAAGAACATATACAAAGAGAACCATACTGGATTCCAGAAGAAGAACATTACAGTGAAGAGGAGCAAAATGCCATATCAACAATCTCGCTTGAACGTTACACTAGGTGATATTGAAATACCATCAGACATCTTTGATATAGACATTAGCTCAAACGTTAACAAATTGAAAAGAAGATTTAGAAATAATCAAAATACCGTCCTGTTTAACTTCAGATGTCACTTTAACTTAATCACCAAGCGCTCGGTCAGACGTATCACATGCAATAGCGATCCACCTATTTCGAAATCCAAAGACTAATGGATCTCCAAGTTCTATATCCTCACAAGGTTGGAGGGAAAGATTTTGAACAAAGAGTGGAAAAAAACTGGAACAGCGGAAGGAAGAACGTCTGGTCAGGAAGCTCCTTAAACAGAACCAACCTAGACGGAAGCCGAAAAGAAGAATTATAACCAAGAAAAGTTCAACAACAGCCTCGGAAGCTAAACAAATCTGCAAGAAATGTTTTAAAGAACTTATAAGTGATGTTGGGGATGATAATCGCAAAAATATAGGTTCTGGTTCTTATCCTTTGTGGTTCCACTTTAAATGTACTTCCTTGAAAGAACTCAGTTATGCTGAAGCATCATACTCAGATTTTATCTGCCAGTATGTGCAATTTAAATTATTTTTTATTTAAAATTTAGCTATAAATATACGCTCTATGCATACATTTTTGAAGTTCGTTTTTTGTTGTTTTGTTTTGTTGGAACTTATTAGGTCAGACATAGTGATTGACAAGAAGTTGAGGTTTTTCTGACATTTTCATGATATTTTGGGGGACAAATTGATAACGCGGGACAGCCATATCTAATGCGGGATGTCTGGTCACTATAATAATGACACAGATGATAAGTCAAAAGCCGACAGTTCTTAATTCAACAATCCCTCTATCGCCCAACCGAAATGGAATAGATGGAATTAAAAGCATAACAATCTTTAAAATCCAAAGAATTTCGTTTCGAAAATTGGAGTACATATTTAGCCCCAGATATAATACAAATAATGGAGTGGAAATGGAAAATAAAAGAGAACCTATATGATCAAGGTTTATGGTAAGCTTAGACATGTCATTAAGTCTTTACAAAACAACATGATTACCTATAATATACAGGGTTTGCAATAGGGACATAACAATTCTGTACTCTTATAAATACAATAGCGCCATAATTTTTTGTATGAATTGTCTAAAGGTCAGTAAAGGCTTAGATTTTTGCGAATATCTCAGTCCACTTATAGGCAATTGAATGGAATCGAATTATATACTTAACATGACATGTGTACTACATCTGGAATAAATTGAGCACTATATCTCAATTATTCTGTATTTTATTTGAATACAAAATTGTTATGACCTTATTTTAAAAACGCGATATATACATATGTATATGTAAAATTGTTCACCATCTTAGAAGCTGTAAGAGTTTACAATAATATGGGTGTCCGATATTGGGAAATGCAGCAAGATGCCATTTAAAGAAGTTGCCGGTATCGCAAAACAAAGCTTTTAAAATTATGTTAAATCTGCCCTTTCATAATTCAACCCTAGATTGATTTTTAGGGTTCGAAAACTTAGAACTAATTTTAACAACAGCTGTGATAGTTCTGAGAATTCTCTCATAAACCAACTAAATGCTTAGGTAATCTGGGATATTTCCGTATAAATATTTATTGCGTTTGTATTTACTTATTCATTTATTTATTAATTTATTAATTTATCTATTTATTTATTCATCATTATTATATTTAGTATACCCTATTCTAAGGGTATATTAATTTTTATTTATTTATTTATTTCTTGTTACAAAAGAACAAAATCTTTCATAGACATAAGGTCATACATTACAAATTAAATAGATGAAATAGGAAAATACAAAGAAAACGTAGCGCAAACAAATTATGACTGAACACTATCAAGTAATTTTCTTTTTATGGCGGAAATTGATAAGTTAAAATCGATTAAATTGACATAAGCATTATACGATATCATTAAACCGTTAACCGAAGACGAACGACCGTAGTTTGTACGAGAGTGGTCTACTCTAAAAAATCGAGTGCATCGCAGGTTAAATGATGGAACATTTATATTGAGAAGGCTTAGAATATCTGTTGAATCAATCTCTCCTATAAGGGTCATATGAACAAAGACAACTCTTGCCACCGTTCTCCTAACTTCTAATAACTCTAAGCTTATCAATTTAGATATATAAGGTGGATATAGTAGGGATACCAAGCAATAGACGCATATTCTAATACAGATCTAACAAAAGCTACATACAAACTTTTAATAACATAAACGTTAGAAAACTCACAAGCATAGCGCCTTAACATTCCCCATGTTCTATTTGCCTTGTGTGTGATAGACACAACATGGTAATTAAACGATAGCTTAGTATCTAAAAACACTCCCAAATCTTTGATTACAGAAACACAGGGAATGACTACGCCACCAAAAGTATACGTATACATGACAGGTGATTTACAGCGGGAAAATGTCATGACTGAACATTTCGGGACATTTAATGAAAGGTAGCTTTTAGAGCACCACAGATGAAGTTTCTGAAGATATGAATTTAGAGTGTGAAAAGAGTGATAATCATTTCCTGGCAAAGGCATCCGCAAACATTAACAAAGAACATTCAGGAATAAATTCGACAATATCATTCACAAACAGAATAAAAAGTAGCGGCCCAATGTGCCTTCCTTGGAGAACACCAGAGGTTACTGATATATTTATCGAAAAATTATTACGAAACTTTACATTTTGAAATCTATCAGTAAGGAAGGAAGACAGCCATTTTAAAAAGAAAATTGGAAATTCCAATTTTGTAAGTTTAAAAAGTAACATTTTATGGTCAACACAATCAAAAGCTTTACTGAAATCCGTACAGATCGCATCAACCTGGTTACCCCTACTGACTTCAGAGATCACAAAGTTAGTAAATAACAAAAGATTGGTTACAGTTGACATCTTTTTTACAAATCCATGCTGATTACTGCATATGAGGGATTTACAATAGAAATGTAATCTTTCTGTAACAAGAGAATCAAACAATTTTGGAAGAGAAGATTGTTTACATATACATACGAGTACCTCTATAGTTTGCAATTTTATTTCTCCTGCCAGACTTAAAAATGGGTACTATAAAAGAGGTTTTCCAAACAGATGGAAATGTGCCAGTTTTTAAAGATAAATTAAAAATATGACATACGATTTTATTTAAAGGATTTTATTCGGAGAAGCAGCTAAATTCTTCAAAACATCATTTTCAGATTTTGACGCATAGTTCGTAACATACCTTAATATTGCCCGTAAAAGTTACTATATTTATGATCAGCATCAATAGTACTGTCGATCTAGCCATGTCCGTCCGTCCGTCCGTCTGTCGGCAAAAAATAGGCCTTTAAACTGGACCTAGAGAGCTGAAATTTTAATCATATATTTGCTAGGGTCCCGAAATAATCAAGTTGAAGAATTTTTGAAATCCGCCCACAGACACGCCCACAAACTCAAAAATACAATTTTTCGAAAAAATCGAATTTTAAGCTGGAAAGCTGATTTTTTTATACCCTATTCTAAGGGTATATTAATTTTGACGCATAGTTTGTAACATACCTTAATATTGCCCGTAGACCCCTAAAAGTTACTATATTTATGATCAGCATCGATAGTAATGTCGATCTAGCCATGTCCGTCCGTCTGTCGCCAAAAATTAGGCCTTTAAACTGGACCTAGAGAGCTGAAATTTTAACCATATACTCTCTAGGGTCCCGAAATAATCAAGTTTACGAATTTTTGAAAATCCGCCCACTGACACGCCCACAAATAAATAAAACAATTTTTTTTCTAAGGGTATATTAATTTTTGAAAATTCAAAGTTTGAGCTAGGGAGCTGAAATTTATAATATATACTCTCTATGGACCCTTTATGCTCATGTGGAAATATTTTTAAAATCCGCCCACTGACACGCCTACATTTTTTTTTTTTTTTTTTGAAAATTCAAAATTTGAGCTAGGGAGCTGAAATTTATAATATATACTCTCTAGGGGCCCTTTATTCTCATGTGTTAATTATTTTTAAATCCGCCTACTGACACGCCCACAATTAAATAAAACAATTTTATTGAAACACCCAAGTTTGAGCTAGGGAGCGTTTTTTTTTTGATAAAATCCTTTAAATGTTATATAACAAAATATGTAGAGCGTTCTTAACAATTCAACCATACTTAGACTTTTGTCACGCCCACTTATGAGGGATAGGAATAAGAATAGGGTATCCAACAGTTCGCCCAAGCGGACTGTAGCCCGTCCCTATGTTTTTTAATATATATGGCTCCTAAAACTGATCGGGAGATACAATTTTTAAAATCCGCCCACTGACACGACCACAATTAAATAAAACAATTTTATTGAAAAGTCGAAGTTTGAGATAGGAAGCTGAAATTTATAATTATAATATATACTTTCTAGGGGCCCTTTATGCTCATGTGAAAATATTTTCAAAATCCGCCTACTGACTTTTGAAAATCCAAAGTTTGAGCTAGGAAGCTGAAATGTATAATAAACACTCTCCAGGGGCCCTTTATGCCCATGTGAAAATATTTTCAAAATCCGCCTACTGACACGCCCACAATTTAAAAAAAACTTTTTTTGAAAATCCAAAGTTTGAGCTAGGAAGCTGAAATATATAATATATACTCTCTAGGGGCCCTTTACGCTCATGCATAATTTTTTTTTAAATCCGCCTACTGACACGCCTACAATTAAATAAAACAATTTTATTGGAAAACCCAAGTTTGAGCTAGGGAGCGCTTTTTACAAAAGCTTCGTTTTTTCGATAAAATCCTTTAAATGTTATCTATATATCTATGTAGAGCGTTCTTAACAATTCAACCATACTTAGACTTTTGTCACTTCCACTTATGAGGGATAAGAATAGGGTATTCAACAGTTCGCCCAAGCGGACTGTAGCCCGTCCCTATGTTTATTTTATTTTGTATGTTTAAATGAAGTTTAAATTCTTCCCATTATTTATGGGTATTTATTATTTGCTATACAAGAAAATGTTTCAGTAGAAAGATAATGTATCAAATCTCTGAATTGTAAAATGTGCGATCACAGACTTTTTTGGAAACATTATTACGAAATAAAGAAAAAAGAGATAAGTGATAAACAGTTATCCATTATCTATTAACCTTCCTATACCCACACCATGTTCCAAAAGAAACGACCGATTGATGCCGTGTACTGACCCACACGATTTCGGCATAAGCGCTCGCACCATGCTGAATTGAAATACGCGACGAATCATGAAGCTACCAGTAAGCTCATTGCGATAGCATCTTCCTTTATTGAAAAAATTACGAAAATTTAAATTAGTATTCTGACAGACCAACGCGCGGGTATAGGAAGGTTAAACGAGCCCAGTTTTGTTGCTCTGGGCTTAAAACACTATAAGTAACAATGGAATAATAATTGTTACCTTCTTCTCTGGAGGTCATTGTTGAAGATAGGCCCCCCTACCTCCAGATACCTCCAGATATTAGTTCATTTTGAGTAAAAAAAACATGAAAGGGGGTCAAAAAACCGCAACAACAGCAGTTGATCGAAGAGCAGTTTTAAGATGTGCTGGAGGGAAATTTCGCTGGACTACTTAAAGAGGCTGTACGATTCCATGCCGGATTACGAAACTATTACGAATAAAGGCGGCACTACCCACTACTAAAATTAACCAATAAAAAACTATTTTAAGAAAAAAAACTTGTTTCATTTAATCCCAATAACTTGAATAAATTCGACAATATCATTCACAAACAGAATAAAAAGTAGCGGCCCAATGTGCCTTCCTTGGAGAACACCAGAGGTTACTGATATATTTATCGAAAAATTATTACGAAACTTTACATTTTGAAATCTATCAGTAAGGAAGGAAGACAGCCATTTTAAAAAGAAAATTGAAAATTCCAATTTTGTAAGTTTAAAAAGTAACATTTTATGGTCAACACAATCAAAAGCTTTGCTGAAATCCGTACAGATCGCATCAACCTGGTTACCTCTACTGATTTCAGAGATCACAAAGTTAGTAAATAACAAAAGATTGGTTACAGTTGACATCTTTTTTACAAATCCATGCTGATTACTGCATATGAGGGATTTACAATAGAAATGTAATCTTTCTGTAACAAGAGAATCAAACAATTTTGGAAGAGAAGATTGTTTACATATACATACGAGTACCTTTATAGTTTGCAATTTTATTTCTCCTGCCAGACTTAAAAATGGGAACTATAAAAGAGGTTTTCCAAACAGATGGAAATGTGCCAGTTTTTAAAGATAAATTAAAAATATGACATACGATTTTATTTAAAGGATTTCATGTTGGACTCCGAAGCAGCTAAATTCTTCAAAACATCATTTTCAGATTTTGACGCATAGTTCGTAACATACCTTAATATTGCCCGTAAAAGTTACTATATTTATGATCAGCATCAATAGTACTGTCGATCTAGCCATGTCCGTCCGTCCGTCCGTCTGTCGGCAAAAAATAGGCCTTTAAACTGAACCTAGAGAGCTGAAATTTTAATTATATATTTTCTAGGGTCCCGAAATAATCAAGTTGAAGAATTTTTGAAATCCGCCCACAGACACGCCCACAAACTCAAAAATACAATTTTTCGAAAAAATCGAATTTTGAGCTGGAAAGCTGATTTTTGTATACCCTATTCTAAGGGTATATTAATTTTGACGCATAGTTTGTAACATACCTTAATATTGCCCGTAGACCCCTAAAAGTTACTATATTTATGATCAGCATCGATAGTAATGTCGATCTAGCCATGTCCGTCCGTCTGTCGCCAAAAATTAGGCCTTTAAACTGAACCTAGAGAGCTGAAATTTTAACCATATACTCTCTAGGGTCCCGAAATAATCAAGTTTACGAATTTTTGAAAATCCGCCTACTGACACGCCCACAAATAAATAAAACAATTTTTTTTCTAAGGGTATATTAATTTTTGAAAACTCAAAGTTTGAGCTAGGGAGCTGAAATTTATAATATATACTCTCTATGGACCCTTTATGCTCATGTGTAAATATTTTTAAAATCCGCCCACTGACACGCCTACATTTTTTATTTTTTTTTTTGAAAATTCAAAGTTTGAGCTAGGGAGCTGAAATTTATAATATATACTCTCTAGGGGCCCTTTATTCTCATGTGTTAATTTTTTTTAAATCCGCCTACTGACACGCCCACAATTAAATAAAACAATTTTATTGAAACACCCAAGTTTGAGCTAGGGAGCGTTTTTTTTTTGATAAAATCCTTTAAATGTTATATAACAAAATATGTAGAGCGTTCTTAACAATTCAACCATACTTAGACTTTTGTCACGCCCACTTATGAGGGATAGGAATAAGAATAGGGTATCAAAAAGTTCGCCCAAGCGGACTGTAGCCCGTCCCTATGTTTTTTAATATATATGGCTCCTAAAACTGATCGGGAGATACAATTTTTAAAATCCGCCCACTGACGACCACAATTAAATAAAACAATTTTATTAAAAAGTCGAAGTTTGAGATAGGAAGCTGAAATTTATAATTATAATATATACCTTCTAGGGGCCCTTTATGCTCATGTGAAAATATTTTCAAAATCCGCCTACTGACTTTTGAAAATCCAAAGTTTGAGCTAGGAAGCTGAAATGTATAATAAACACTCTCCATAGGCCCTTTATGCCCATGTGAAAATATTTTCAAAATCCGCCTACTGACACGCCCACAATTTAAAAAAAACTTTTTTTGAAAATCCAAAGTTTGAGCTAGGAAGCTGAAATATATAATATATACTCTCTAGGGGCCCTTTACGCTCATGCATAATTTTTTTTTTTAAATCCGCCTACTGACACGGCCACAATTAAATAAAACAATTTTATTGGAAAACCAAAGTTTGAGCTAGGGAGCGCTTTTTACAAAAGCTTCGTTTTTGCGACAAAATCCTTTAAATGTTATCTATATATCTATGTAGAGCGTTCTTAACAATTCAACCATACTTAGACTTTTGTCACTTCCACTTATGAGGGATAAGAATAGGGTATTCAACAGTTCGCCCAAGCGGACTGTAGCCCGTCCCTATGTTTATTTTATTTTGTATGTTTAAATGAAGTTTAAATTCTTCCCATTATTTATGGGTATTTATTATTTGCTATACAAGAAAATGTTTCAGTAGAAAGATAATGTATCAAATCTCTGAATTGTAAAATGTGCGATCACAGACTTTTTTGGAAACATTACTCGTATTACGAAATAAAGAAATAAGAGATAAGTGATAAACAGTTATCCATTATCTATTAACCTTCCTATACCCACACCATGTTCCAAAAGAAACGACCGATTGATGCCGTGTACTGACCCACACGATTTCGGCATAAGCGCTCGCACCATGCTGAATTGAAATACGCGACGAATCATGAAGCTACCAGTAAGCTCATTGCGATAGCATCTTCCTTTATTGAAAAAATTACGAAAATTTAAATTAGTATTCTGACAGACCAACGCGCGGGTATAGGAAGGTTAAACGAGCCCAGTTTTGTTGCTCTGGGTTTAAAACACTATAAGTAACAATGGAATAATAATTGTTACCTTCTTCTCTGGAGGTCATTGTTGAAGATAGGCCCCCCTACCTCCAGATACCTCCAGATATTACTTCATTTTGAGTAATTAATAGATCTTCTTTGTTAAATAGAATTCGTGAAAATATAGCAAAAAGAAGCACTAATATCAACCATGCCTACATTATTTTTAATTTTTAATTTAATTTATTTCATCAATAGAGTACATTTCTCTTATAGACTAATAACAATATGATTTGTTGAATATTAATAGATAATTCATATACATATAGACGAAAAAGAAAAAAAAATAAATAAAGAAAAAGAAAGAACAATAAACAATAAGATTTCAATAGTGCAATTATACTAAGTCTGTCTTAAAATTAGAAGAAGTTTGTTTTTAAAATCCAACCTGCTAGAACTCCTGAACAAATCGATCGAAGTCATTATTGAGTTTGTTTCTTTGATGCATCGGGCAATAGGCTCATTACGAGAAAAATTGGTAGTAAGAAGATCTTCACGAAAGTTAAAATAACTGCGAAGACGACGAGAGCACAGATGGAAATTGATCATACTAAGCAATTCAGGACACTGTGTTTGATAATGAATTAAACCTCTTATAAACATGACCGAGAAATACTTATGTCGAATACGAAGGGAGTTCAAGTTAATCAAAGAACATCTAGTATCATAAATAGGTGTGTCAATTCGCCAATTTAACTTGAATATTACGAACCTAGTAAAATTTCTTTGAACCCTTTCAATCCTTTTACAGTAAATATCGTAATACGGGTTCCATATTACACTGCAATATTGGAGGTGGGGTCTAACTTAAGAAATGTAGAGGGATTTTAGAGTGTAATTATCAGTAAAATCTTTAGAATTATGTACGTTTGACGAAGCCTAACATGGAGTTGGCTTTGGAGATAATGGAATCAATGTGGTCTTTGATTGTAAGACGCGAGTCCAAAATAATGCCTAAGTCTTTCTTAGAATACACTCTTTCAATTTGTGTAGATTTTATGGAGTATCTATACGGAATAGGTACCTTTGATCTGCTAAGACTGAAGCACTGGCATTTAGAAGACTTTCTGCTTAGGACCAGATTTATGGATTGGTATTATATGCGAAAGTTTCCAAGCATTCAGAAACATACCGGAGGCGATAGACTTTCTGAAGATAATACATAGAGGTTTAGAGAGAATTCTAGCGCAATTTTTACTAGCTGCAGTAAGACTAAGTATAGCTTCCTCAACATGAGTCCTTTAGAAGTGTAGATACTAACATCAGTATGTAAAGCATTTAAGAAAATGACCCATACATAAGTACAAAATGTATGTATAAACATAGGGACGGGCTACAGTCCACTTGGCGAACTGTTGCATACCCTATTCTTATTCCTATTAGACACCTAAAGAGTCTTTATTATAAATTTCAGCTCGGTAGCTGAAATTTTTGTTTTAAAAAAAAATTTAAATTATGAGCCTGTCAGCGGGCGGATTTTGAAATAATGTACACATGAGCATAAAGGGCCCCTGGTGGGGCTATTTTCTAAAAAAAAAAAAACACTTCAAATGGGATTTTTTTTTTTTTAAAAATAACGGTAATACTTACAAAAGTAGAACCGACTTCTTCATCTTGTTTTTAAATCAAGTGATTTCCATGAATAGTTTTTAAAAAGATTAATTTCTTCCACACTTCCACACCAATTGTTATCATCGAAATTCCCGATTCGTGGTGAGGAAGACAATAAAACAATGTTCGATTCGCGAAAAAAGATACAACCTCAGAGAAAACACGATGAGTAATAAACAAAGAAATATCAGAGCTGTTGATAATTTTATATCGCCATACAACGCCATCTAAATCGCTATTATAATTTCAATCATTCTCCATACACTATATCGGTTTTCCCCCAATTTTTCGGGCAAAGGTTCACTACTTTTCAATAAAATATCTTTTTAGTCGAATCCCAACAAATTTTCATTTTAATGCGGACTGAAGAAAACCGTTTCGGTAAGTACCTACATGTTATACATTTTACTTCCTTAAAAACAAGTCAAAAAAAAGTCAAAGAAATCGAATTATTTTCAACAGCAATGCATTCATTGCATCTGATTTATAAACGCATCTTCACTTTAACATTCAAAAACATTCCGTGCCTAAATTAAAGTTGTACAAATCCTTTTGTAAATTCTCTGCGGATTTTATGCGTCGTCGGTCGTTAGCAAATTCTAAAATACCATATCAGAGTCTACCAACTGGGTCACGGCCTTTGACTTTACCCCTGTATATTGAAAACTTGTTGTGTGAATAGCACACTATTAAGTCCTGTCTTCTTGTAGACTTCATAAATATAGTATAAACATGAGCTTTTCTTCGGAGAATTGCATTCAATTCTGCAAGTTGAAAAAAATGCAAGGGGTACGTTGTATTTCAAGGCTAGTTAACACAATTTAATGAGTGGCACATTAAATGCAACTGCAGGCAAACTTAAGTAATTAAGAAAATTGTTTGGTTACCCTCATTAATATTTTAGGACTGTAGTCAACTTGTTTTCCAATCGAAGTCATTTATAAAATGTATATAGATGTACATTTCTTGATACTCTTCGCCTTTATGTTCATAGCCGAATAAGGAATAAAAATTTCCCAAAACCAAAAATCATTGTCTTTGATCTATAAAAGGTGGTTGTGCTTGCCTTCGTAATGGTTATGGCTATTTAAAAATTCGATTTTCTCTGATGCATATTACGTGACTACGGACGGTAGGATACTTAAGTTGGCATACTGTATAAGTGGATCGGAAAAGAAGAATGGCTTATAGCTTTTGAGTTCATTTCTTCCAAATGCGGTGCAAATGAAAAAAAAGCAAAGCAATTGAAATTCCAATGTTGTTATTCTTTTTAAGAAAGATTAGTGTATGTATAAATCAGATTCTTAAAAGCAGTCCGCATTATCTTATAATTATTGTTTATTTATTTATTTATTTAATACTAGAACAATATTTGGTTTAAAAACTAAATAATGTACAGTAATTTATTTTTAAAGTCAAGGTCTCGACAAAAAGAAAAGTCAATGTGTATACAAACGATGCGCTGTTGAAAGCAATCATGTTACGGGCTCATTTTGCGAGAGAACATTATGGTTTGGCAAAGATGCGTGGGTGCATCATTTGGTATGCATCATCGAGGCAGGAAGAGACACCTTTCGTGACAGTATGTATATTTAATATAGCATTTAAAGGAGTATGGCGTATAGAACATGACAACCAAATCTTCAATTTGAATGTCTCTGTTCAAATGAATTGAATAAATTGAGTATGTAAATATATTCAAAAGTAGACGCAGATCTATTGAGTGAAATCAAGTTCATACTTTAAAGTTATTTTATTCGTGATCAGCATCGATACTAATTTCGAGCTAGCCATGCCCGTCTGCCCGTCGGCAAAAATTAGGCACTGAAGCTCGATCTGAATGAGGTAAAGAGGAAAGGGTAAAGATAACCTGCCCGAACCGAAGCCTGCAAGGACACAAACATGGGAACATCATAGTAGAATCGCAGTCGATGCTGGTGATATGAAAGAACTACTTCTGCAGACTGTTTAACGGCGATGACGAACGAAATCCCGCTGTCAGAAAAATTCACCATTCAACCTGGACGATGAAGATCAACAATTCCGCCCACCCGACCTGGACGAATTGAAGATAGCCACATCTAAGCTTAATTCCAACAAAACCGCTGGAGATGGCCTAACCGCCGAGCTATTCAAAGCAGCAGGCGGTGACTTGGTTAGGACCATGCACCAACTCATCTGTAAAATATGGTCGGATGAAAGTATACCCGATGAATGGAACCTCAGCATTGTTTGTCCGATCCTCAAGAAAGGAGACCCTCTGAACTGCGCGAACTACAGAGGTATTAGTCTTCATAACATCGCCTACAGG
Source organism: Portevinia maculata (assembly GCA_949715645.1). NCBI lineage: Eukaryota > Metazoa > Arthropoda > Insecta > Diptera > Syrphidae > Portevinia > Portevinia maculata. The sequence goes on along the minus strand of OX454528.1, from coordinate 64,630,836 downwards.
ATCTTATCTGCCGTGCTGTGTGAACGCCTGAAGCCTTTGGTCAACAACCTGATTGGTCCCTATCAGTATGGCTTCAGGCCAGGAAAGTCTCGCATCGACCAAATATTCACACTGTGGCAGATCTTGCAGAAAACCCAGGAAGTCCAAATCGATACCCACTACATTTTCATCGCCGCCTATGTCAGCATTTGTAGAGACGAGCTATACAATGTCTTGTTTTACATCCCTGCCACACTCGTCCGTTTGTGCAGGATGACAATGGAGAATACACGCTGTCAAAAAAGGATTTAAACAAGGCGATGCGCTGTCATGTGACTTCTTCAACATCGTTCTTGAAAGAATAGTACAAAACTCAAATGCTAACACCAGAGGCACTACCTTTCAAAAGTCCGTCTATCTTCCTGCCTACGCCGACGACATAGACATAATCGGCAGAACGCAGCGGGTTGTCACTGGCGCGTTCGTGAGTATTGAGACGGAGGCGGCGAGGTGGGTTTGGCAATCAATGAGGGCAAAACCAAGTATATGCTGTCATCGTTAAAGGACACTGAACGCCGACATTATGGACAAAATGTCACTATAGAGAGATATAACTTTGAGGTGGCTAAGGACTTTGTCTACCTTTTCTGCCCTTGGCTTTGAACCCATTTTGCTAAAATGGATAGAGTCATACCTGGAAAACCGTTTTTACAGTGTTCGCTTCAGGTCCGTTCTTTCGGCACCTTTCTTAGCCAGCACACAAGGCAGTCATCTAGGTCCCCTTTTATTTATTCTAACAATTAACGATCTTGAAAGGATCATTCAACACTCAGCGCTCTGTCTCTATGCTGATGACGCCAAATTTTTCAAAACCATTTCTTCACAACATGACTCCAGCATCCTTCAAATAGATCTAAATAGTTTTTCCAACTGGTGCCTTAAGAAGTACCTAGAAATTAATGTATCCAAATGTCAGTCTATTACCTTCTCAAGCAAAGCAAACTCATCACTTGGCTTCGTTAAAAGATGGTCAAAAGAATTCTCCGACCCATACGTGACCAAATCCCTGTATATTACTTTTGTTCGGCCATTCCTAGAGTACGCTAGCCATGCTTGGTGTCCCTTTCAACGAGCTTATGTATGAAGAATCGAAAGCATTCAACGTCGTTTTCTTCGATTTGCTCTTCGTGGTCTCTCTTGGAACGATCCTCTCATCTTACCTCAAACCTTAATGTTTTTGACTTCAACCGCAGAACTTCCACTCTAAAAATCGATCTCCTTAAGTAACCGCCTCCTCTTTTATTTTAGTCCCTGCACCTCTTGCGTCAAATCAGCCCTTCTCCATCACCCCCTAATCAGTTTTTAAGCCCTAGCTATAAGTCTTAGTTTTTTGTTTAGTTTTAATACATTTAGCTTGTATTAAGCCGAATAAATGGGGGCGTTCTCCCCACCAAAATTCAAAAAATACCTAGGCTCCGCAATGAACTCAGGCAATAACACCAGCGCTGAGATTAAACGAAGAATAACTCTTGCCAATCGCTGTTTCTTTGGGCTATGAAAGCAATTGAGTAGCAAAGCCCTCTCTCGAACAACTAAAGTGCCCTTTATAAGACTCTAATAATCCTAGTCCGTCTCTATGGTGCAGAGGCATGGACTCTATCAAAAGCGGATGAGGTCACTCTTGGTTGTTTTAAGAGGAAAATCATTCGAGTAATTTTTGGTCCCGTCTGCATAGACGGTGAATGGAGGAGCAGATACAATGACGAACTGTACGGGCTTTACAGCGACATCGACTTAGCCAGAAGAGTGAAGGTCCAAAGACTGAGGTGGCTGGGTCATGAAGACCGAATGGACGTCAATGCTCCGGCCCGGAAGATCTTCGAATCTACACCCGAGGGACGATGCAGTAGAAAAAGACTGCGACTCAGGTGGCGCACGCAAGTGGAAGAGGACCTTAACCAACTTAGCGTGCGAAACTGGAGACAGCTGGCCAAGGATCGTGCTGGCGGGAGACGCTTGTTGGTTGAGCCCCAGGTTCACCCCGGACTGTAGCGCCAACTTAAGTAAGAAGCTCGATCTAGAAAGCGGAAATTTGAAGCAATTTCTATGCTACCGAAATAATCAAGTGTAAGAATTTTTAAAATCCGCAAACTGACTGTCGGCGAACAGTTAAAAAACTTTTATCGAAAAATCAAAGTTTGAGCTAGGAAGCTAATATTTTCAATATATAAATATTTTTAAAATCCGGCCACTACTTAAAAAAAAAACCTAAGAAATCATTGTAAATGAAAGTCCTGTTCCTCGAATGTGTTCAAAGTATGTTGATAAAGTCATTTTGGACAATTCCTTTACATAAAATGTTCTGCCATGCCCATTTTTAAGAGGCGTTTTCGTGCAAAAAACTTTGTTTTTTCGATAATATCCTTTAAATATTGTGTACCAAAATATGTAGATCCTTCTTAACGGTTCACCCAAACATAGATTTTTTCCACGCCCACTTAATGAGTGATGGGGAAAGCAATAGGGTAGTCAACAGTTGGTCCAATCAATAATACTTTCAAGGTGAATATAAATTTGGATAATCTGCTTATAGTAAACAATCACTATGTTTGACTATTGAGAGATTGAGACGATATCATTAATAATATTTATTAATTAAAATCAGAGTACCTAAACGGACACCGTAGATACAACTTATGTTTTTTGAAAAACGATCTTCCAGTTTTTACTTCTTGGTCACGATCAATTAGGAATGATGAAATCCAGCGAAACAGTCGTTTAGAGTGAATTCCAAAAGCTTTCAGTTTTTGAATAAGAATTGAGTTATTGACCTAATCGAAGGATTGATAAAATTAGTAACGAGGAAAAAGATGACAAATTTGTGACGGTGCGTGGATCGACCACTGGAACACTTCTGCAGACTGTTAAACGGCGGAGACAGCCAACAACCCGCTGTCAGGCAGAATGATCTGTTCAGCTTGGACTATGATAGCGAAAACTTCCGTCCACCCGACCTACACGAAGTGAGGATAGCGATATCCAAACTTAAGTCCAACAAAGCAGCTTTTCAAAGCTGCGGGAGATGGCTTGGTGAGGAGCATGCACCAACTCATCTGTAAAATTTGAACCTCAGCATCGTGTGCCCCATCCACAAGAGGAATAAGTCTCCTGAATGTCGCGTAAAAGATCTTGTCGGCTGTATTGTGTGAACGCCTAAAACCTTCCGACAACAACCTGATCGGCAAATATCAGTGTGGTTTTAGTCCAGGAAAGTCAACCATCGAAAGAACGTTCACACTCTGATCTTGGAAAAAACCCAGGAATTTCAGATCGATACACACCATCTATTTATCGACTTTAAAATCGCCTATGATAGCGTATATAGGGACGAATTATACAAAGCCATGCCAAGTTTTGGCATCCTCTCCAAAGTCGTCCGTTTGTGCAGAATGACGATGGAGAAATCTCGCTGCCCCGTCAAATTCGGCAAGAACACCACCGAACCATTTGATGTCGAAAAAGGTTTGAGACAAGGCGACGCCCTATCACTTTCTTTAACATCGTTCTTGAAGCAATTATACGGAACTCACAAGCCAACACCAGAGGTACAATTTTTCAAAAGTCCTTTCAACTACTTGCCTATGCTGATGATATTGACATTGTTATCCTGTCAAAAGTGGATGAAAACCTTCTGGGAAGCTTTGAGAGAAAGATTCTTTGAGTGATATTCGGTCCAGTTTGTGACGTTGGAGTGTGGAGAAGAAGATTCGACGACGAATTATACGGGCTATACAGCGACGCTGACCTGGTCAAAAAGCTAAAAATACAATGACTGACATGGCTGAGACACGAAGAGCGTATGGACAACAACGCACCAGCCCGACGAGTCTTCGAATCCATCCATAAGGGTCAACGCAGCAGAGGAAGACCCCACCTTAGGTTGCGCCCACAATTGGAGAACAAGCTCAACCAACTCGGTGTGCGTAACTGGAGGCAGCTAGCGAGAGACCGAGCTGGTTATAGGGGCTTGTTGGTTGAAGCCGTGGTCCAGCCCGGACTGTAAGCGCCACCAAAAGTAATAGTAAAGTAAGCGTGGACCGACCAGATACAAAACCATGCTGTGCAGACAAACATTCTTTTGTTATAAACTCGAGATTATTTTTAACTATGCGTTCAAAGAGCTTAGTAATCGCTGATTTCTTACAAATACTATCATAGTTGTCAACATTATCCCAGACTTGTAAATAGGGACAAGAAAGGATGTCTGATATTTATTTAAAAACTTTCCCTCGAGAAAAGGATCGTTAAAAACATTTTACAGTCGAGTACAAAGACTTGTGGCACAATTCTTCAGAATAAAAGCTGTAATAGCATCAGCTCCACAATTTGGGTTTGGCTAAAGAGACTAACAAAACCTCTTAATATCTGAGCTCCAGAGACCCAATATTGACAAGATCACTAACATTGAATATTGCCATTGGTGTAGACTGATTGAAAGAAACAAGCAAAAATTTCACGAGTAGACTCTACATTAGACGTTTCCACGCTTTGAAAAATGATTGGGATTCCAACAGAGTTTTGTTTTTAATTTATGAAATGCCAGAAGGATTTGCTATCTTGTTAAATTTTAGTTTCTATTGAAATGATATAAATTTGGTATAATTATTAATATAACCCGATATTTTAAACGTTTTAAAAGCTTTAATTTTAAAATTTTTAACTCGATGTAATTTTCTCTTATATCAAGAATGCTTTGATACTGCTTGATTGTTGGAGTTTGGGACAAATGTAACAAAGACATCTGCTGGTATTTCAGCAAAGCGTTTGAACATATGCATATCAATATTTATGTACGACAATTCATAGTACCAATCTATATTATTGAACATGTTTTTAAGCTCAATAAAATTAGCTTTAGAAAAGTTCAAACGATTAAAATCGCGTTTAAAATTATTAACGTCAATCATAATCATACATTTCGATTCTCATTAGTAAGTTTTTTTTTCATGGTTGATAAATTTATTTAGTAACGAGAATGAAACTTCTGTTAAAGCTTGCCTTTAACTTTATCATGGCAAACAAAAATTGAATCTTATATTTATGACAAAGAGTTGTGTACTTAAGTTTAATGAATGAATAAAATCAATGGAACAATTTATCTAGCTATCTATCTATCAGAAGGTTTCAATTTTAAAATAAAGATGGAGATTTATTATCCACGCAAAAAGCTAAATCGATTAATTGCGGAACAGGTCCAACAGGGGACCACGATTACAGTATCTCAGGCAAAGGCTCTCGATGGGTCCGTGTCAGGTTAAGAAATAACGTAATTAGGCATATTTAGGTGACACACAATAATTGATAGCTATAACTTTCAGAATTAAAACTATGTATTTCCCTACCTCCTCCTTGCGGGGCAGTCACCTTGACGTGTGCACCATCATGGAACGCAAATTCGATGGTGCCGGTGCGGAGGCTTACGGCGTAAAGAGTCATCGGGCTATTCTGGTAAGGGACAGGCCGTCTGATGAGCGTCAACTAAGAACTGACCAGGACTCCACGTCCGCCCCGCTTCTCCCCTTCTCCGCTTTCTCTTTCTCCCCAATTACCCCCTCCCTCAAATCCGTAAGTCCTACTTCCCCAACAAACCCCTAATCTAAAGGTAGCAAGCGCCGAGAGATGCATGGCTAAGAGGGTGCTTAGTCGTTAGTTTGCAAACTTCGGATACCAGGCGACCTCCGATTTTAAGACAGCCTTCCTGTGGTTAGACGGGTAGGCCACGGGCGACACAATATCCCGAATACTCGTGGGAATCAAAATTGATCCAAAACCAAAAAACCAAATAGAGAATGATGGCTCTAAGATTGCATCATCAACTAGGGATGTCCTAGTCCTGTCGATGACGACACGACATCTGTCAATGGGATAGAGTCTGTAATCATCGACTCTGAAATGGGGGAACCTGAAGAGAACTTGTCTCAACTCAGTGACTCTATTTCAGAATCTAGCACCATATGCAACAGCATATTATCGGATGAAAGACATCCCGATACAGAGGACGTAACTAAGACAGTCGGCAATGTGGCACGGACTGAGTCTGAGTACGTCAGATTCACACCATCGGAACAGCGCAGATTTAGGCGCGCGCAGAAGAAGGGGAGCACCATTGAGCAGGCCCGAATCTATGCGAAACAAACGATGGTCAACAAGAGTCCCGAGGTGAAGCGAACGCGATCCGAGGATAATACCCCGCCTCAATCCGAAGTGAAGCGAAGTCGCACTGGGAAGACAACCGTCGACAAAGTCTCGTATAGCAATATAATGAGCTATGTCAGACTGGGGGTTGTACCAGTGGACATCGATCGTAATCCTCTCTCCAACGAACAAATGGGTTTGATACAAGAAAGGATTATGGACATCACGATTGAAAAACGTGACGAGGAGGTCAAACCAGCATTTCGCTGTACTACTTTTAAAGCCGGATGGCTTATGATAGTATGCGCGGACGCCATTACTGCAAAGTGGATGGAAACAACCTTCCGCGAAGGTTAAGGAGAAATGCGGGTTAGAGGTGATGTTTGTGGGAGAGGAAAATTTCCCAAAACCACATGTCATCAGAGGGTTCTTCCCGCAGAGTACCAGTGTAGCTAGCGAAAGGATCCTGGTCTTATTAGACGGCCAAAACAGAGAACTAAACACGATAACGTGGAGAGTTCTGCAAAGATCGGATGACAGAGACATCGCTCATATGGTCTTTGCAGTCAATGACAGCTCCATGAGGAGACTTGTGGAGCTAAAGGGGATGGTCTCGTTTCGATTCGGACAGTCCAAACTCATATTAAAAAGTGCTGATAAGACGGCCAAACAGGGCCCGAAAGAACCTCAAAAGCACATCACCAAAGCGCACGGCAGCACCGCAACTGATCCAATTGGGGCCAGTAGCAGTACTGCCGCGAATTCAGCAGCTTCCAGCACAGCAAACACCAGAAAGAGAAGCCGCAAGCGCAAGACCAAGCGCAGCCGAAAAGGCAAATAGTGCGCACAGCACCGCCAAAGAAAGCCAACAACGGTTCAGGCCTAAACTAGGTATGGATCGTAAGAAGGCATGGGCGCAAGACGGACACAAAAACAAAAGTCCGAGAGGTAGATCTCGGACACCTTAAGCCAGCGATGTGCCGAAGGGAACATGGTAAGATATCTGGATTAAACTGTAAAAATAGAGAGATCATTTTCGCCAAAGGTCCTTTAAGACCACGGGCGGCCATTTCTATTAAGAAAGATATAAAATTTTCTCTCATTCCAGGTTTCACAACTAGGGACCTGGTGGCAGTTCTAATACACACATTTGTGTGCGCATCGGCGTACTTTGCTGGAGACACTGATGTAGTTCCTCACCTACCAGTACAGGAAATTGTCCGGTACTGTGAGGACCATAAACTACACATCATAATCGGCTGCGATGCAAACGCACATAACACGATTTGGGGCAGCCGAGATACAAACAATAGAGGTGAGTCGTTATTAGAATTTTTATATAACAACAACCTCGTCTTTCTAAACAAGGGAAATAGTCTCACTTTTAGAAATTCCATAAGAAAAGAGGTGCTAGACCTTACTATCTCATCTCCTTTTATGAAGGATATTATAGAGGGCTGGCATGTGTCTGGCGAGGCATCTCTATCGGATCACACGCACATCCGATTCGAGATAAGATGCAATGCCGAACACGCGTCAGTCCGTTATGACAACAGACTGACTAATTGGAGAACTTACCGCAAAAATCTAGCGGTCAGATCTGACATGCTGCCAGAAGCACCATCAACAACAAATGATGCAGATGCTGCGCAATGTCAAATAAATGATATTATTCTTGCCTAATTCAAAAGTAGTTGCAAGGTTAAAAGAACCGTGGTTAAAAGGTGCGTACCATGGTGGAACGATAACCTTGAGTCTATTCGAAAGAGAGTGAGAAAGCTTTTTAACAAAGCCAAACGCACCGGCACATGGGAACAATATAAATGCATGCTGACCATATACAACTTAGAGTTGCGCAGATCCAAAAGAGCCTTATGGCGTGCAAACTGTGAGAAGATCGAAAAACAAAAAGCATGGGATTGTTAATCAAATCAGATGGTTCAATCACACGCGACCGGGAAGAAACGCTGAAAACTTTGCTTCAGGCTCACTTCCCAGGGTCTCACACGATGGTCATTACAGATGACCATATAGCGGAGGTCTCAATTCCAAGAAACCTCAGCAGAATTAATAGTTTATCCGGAACACTTTTTACTCCGGATAAGGTTAAATGGGCAATTAACTCATTTAAACCATTCAAGGCATCAGGAACAGACGGTATTTTTCCAGCCCTCATTCAAAATGGAATAGAATTTTTATTACCATCCATGATTGCCTTATTTAGGTGCAGCTTCAACTGGGGGTATATACCAGTTACCTGGAGGGAGGTAAACGTAGTATTCATACCTAAACCGGGAAACAAGACGAGCGAATTACCTAAATCATATCGTCCGATAAGCTTGACATCGTTTTTCACCCCTTTTGTGGTCATTGGTCATCGATGACCTGCTACACAAGTTGAGCAATTTGGGCTACACTACAATTGGGTACGCCAATGATATTGTCATCATTGTCAAGGGCAAAGACTCAATTGGAGTCACATCAAAAATGAAAAATGCTCTAAAGACAGCCATAGACTGGTGCATCAAGGAAAATCTTTCCATAAATCCCAGTAAAGCCGTCATCGTTCCTTTCACTAAAAGGAGGAAATTAGACCCAGGCCTTATCACAATAAACGACACGGTCGTAGAGTACTCCGACGAAGTGAAGTATCTTGGAGTAATCCTAGACAAGAGACTTAACTGGAACTCCCACATAAATAACAAAATCACTAAAGCTAATAGAGCTTTATGGGCCTGTCGTCGCACATATGGCAGAACCTGGCGAATCTCTCCAAAGATCGTCCACTGGATCTACACAGTGATGATAAGACCCATTATAACATACGCCTCCATAGTATGGCTCACAAAGGTACAACGGCTTGCGTGCCTTGGTATCTCCGGAGCCATGCGAACCTGTCCAACAGCTGCCATAGAGGCAATAACAGAAATTACACCTCTCCACATATACATTCAAAAAGTGGCGATCCGCAGTGCAATAAGTCTAATACAGTTAAACGAGATAAGTCTTAATGATCATCCGGAACTAAAGACCCTTCTCGATGAACTGCCAGAACTTAACATGAACTGCGCGGTCACAGACCGCAATCAAAAAACAATATGCATCAAGAAACGGTTCTCCACGGAGATCCCCAAGAGAGAAGCATGGGTTAGTAATAACCCACCAAACAGCCACAACGGCATAAAGTGGTATACGGATGGTTCTAAAGTGGAAACAGGGGTAGGAGCGGGAATATACGGACCACACAAACGCTTCACGATACCCATGGGCAAAAGTCCCAGCGTATTTCAAGCAGAGCTCCACGCCATTCAAGAATGCGCTAGCTACATTAATTTATCTGGCATAAAAGGTGTAACCATCCATATATTCACGGATAGTCAAGCAGCTATAAACGTCCTTAGCTCTTATACCATTGACTCCAAATCAGTCATGTACTGCTTCAATACCCTACAAAAACTCAGAATAAGAAACAAGACCAAATTATGGTGGGTTCCGGGTCATGTCGGGGTAGAAGGTAACGAAAAGGCCGACGAACTGGCCAGAAAAGGTTCAGAAACACCTATCATAGGTCCCGAACCTTTCTGCTGTACTCCTAGATCAGCAGCAACGGCAGCAATAAAAAGCTGGGAACATAGAAAATGTATCCATCTTTGGGAAAGCATCCCAGGTCTAAGACAGGCTAAACGAGCCATTCGGCCCTTCAATCAAAATGCCAGCAAATGTCTAAACCTAAGCAGGCATGATATCAAAAACTTAGAAGGTTACCTTACTGGTCACTATGGTTTAAGATATCATCTACACAAAATGAGAATAGCAGACTCTCCTGAGTGCCGACTCTGTCTTGAAGAGGACGAGTCAGCTGAACACATTTTATGTGAATGTCCAGCCCTTAATGGAATTAGAAAGAAGATCCTTTTTCAGGGAGCAAATGAGCCCCGGAGGACATAAAGAATTCTTCTACTGGTAAAATTATCCGCTTTACACGGAAAGTGGAAATTCTACTAGATTAAATTTTTCTTTCCCATACGGTACAAAATATCTTTTTAGGTCGAAGTGCCCCTCCCTTATAAATCGCCTTGGCGAGCCAGAATTTAAAAAAAAAATCCCTACCTCAGTTCCGCTATAACATCTTAGACAGGCACCTTATCAGAAATCAAACGAAGAATGAGTCTTGCTAATCGCCTGGGCTAATTTCCTGGGCAGAGAAAGCAATGCGCTCTCCCGAACAACTAAGAAAACTGTGTATAAGCTTTTAATAATCCCAGTCCCGCACTACGGAGCATGGACAGTTTCGAAAGCAGATATCATTGATCGTTTCATTGGAGCGATTCAATGACAAACTAAACGTGCTGTACAGCGTCATAGAACTGGTCAAATATCTGCGCATTAAGTATATTAGATTGCTAGGACAAGAAAGGGCTAATGCACATCTATGCTCCAGTACACAGAGTTCGTGACTCCAACCCAGCGAGGCAATGCAGTACAGTGAAAGGCGAACTGCAGCCACTTGGGGTATGTAACTGTAGGCATGTAAACTAACCGACACTTTAAATCGCTTTGTGTGTCATACGTTTATTAGCTGTAAAACTGTATTCGTAAAGCACAACCCTACCTACATTCTTTCACATTTCCTAAATCTTTTGTAAACAAACTAAAATCGTCAAAACTTCCCCAGCTATGGGGTACCTTTGAAAAGTTGTGTTTAGAACAATTTTTTTTATAAAAAAAATACCGTTAGTTAGAAAGGTTATGTTTTTAACTATTTACATAATGTAAAGAAAAACGAAAGAGACAAATAGTAAAACAAAACAAAAAAATTAAAACTGCCTATTAAACATTATAAGAAGAAGGATTTATACTAACCATATAAAGGGTGATTTTTTAAGAGCTTGAGAACTTTTTTTTAAAAAAAAACGCATAAAATTTGCAAAATCTCATCGATTCTTTATTTGAAACGTTAGATTGGTCCATGACATTTACTTTTTGAAGATAATTTCATTTAAATGTTGACCGCGGCTGCGTCTTAGGTGGTCCATTCGGAAAGTCCAATTTTGGGTAACTTTTTCGAGCATTTCGGCCGGAATAGCCCGAATTTCTTCGGAAATGTTGTCTTCCAAAGCTGGAATAGTTGCTGGCTTATTTGTGTAGACTTTAGACTTGACGTAACCCCACAAAAAATAGTCTAAAGGCGTCAAATCGCATGATCTTGGTGGCCAACTTACCGGTCCATTCCTTGAGATGAATTGTTCTCCGAAGTTTTCCCTCAAAATGGCCATAGAATCGCGAGCTGTGTGGCATGTAGCGCCATCTTGTTGAAACCACATGTCAACCAAGTTCAGTTCTTCTATTTTTGGCAACAAAAAGTTTGTTAGCATTGAACGATAGCGATCGCCATTCACCGTAACGTTGCGTCCAACAGCATCTTTGAAAAAATACGGTCCAATGATTCCACCAGCGTACAAACCACACCAAACAGTGCATTTTTTGGGATGCATGGGCAGTTCTTGAACGGCTTCTGGTTGCTCTTCACTCCAAATGCGGCAATTGTGCTTATTTACGTAGCCATTCAACCAGAAATGAGCCTCATCGCTGAACAAAATTTGTCGATAAAAAAGCGGATTTTCTGCCAACTTTTCTAGGGCCCATTCACTGAAAATTCAAGCGTTGCTCGTTGGTAAGTCTATTCATGATGAAATGTCAAAGCATACTGAGCATCTTTCTCTTTGACACCATGTCTGAAATCCCGCGTGATTTGTCAAATACTAATGCATGAAAATCCTAACCTTAAAAAAATCACCCTTTATTTGTTTGCGGATCGTGAGGTTCGTAGGGGTGGGTGGGCTGTGGGTGTTCTAGTGACATAAGCAATGTTATTTATCAACGTACCAACAAAGGTCAATGATGTACCGATCCTTCTTTGAAATGCCATGCACACCTACCCCAAATAGCGCCTGGCAAATGAACATTACTTACTGCACAAAAGTATTTAGTAATAATTTATTTTGTTGTTGTGAATACAGAAAACAACTTCCCATTGAATTATTTACTTTTTACTTTCAAATATATTTAAATGCGTCCTTACCTATATAAACTGTAAAACTTCGTTAAAAATGCAAATGATGGTAATGCACTCTTAATAAACTCTAGAAATTTTAAGAGAGTATCGTTGTTAGTTTAAGATTAAAGATGAAGTGGCAAAGCTGCCGTACTGGCATAGCATCCCCCTATTCCCTAAGTCGACCCGGATTGTAGAGTAGTTAATAAGTAAGTAGAAATTAAAACAAAATAACCGTGAGATATCAGCCCGGGCACAGGCAGACGGACTGACTACTCGACGGACGGAATTGCGTGATACAATTTCCGCACCTCTCTCTCACACTCAGTTTGAGTTCGAAATTTCAGTATGATTGCAATATCTTTCTAACTTATTTACACTTACCACAAAAAAGTTAAAAATGAAATGTAAAAGCGGTTAGAAATCGAGGTTATTATCTAAATGCAAAAAAGTTGGGTCTAACGTCTTCTTTCCAGGTCATAAATTAATTTAAAACAAATTATCTGCCGTGCGAAGTTGAAACGAACAAACCCACGTATTTATAAGAAAGAAATCAATTTTGGTATTGTGCTTGAAGTCGCAACTAATGCTTCTGACCGCAAACGACGAAATTTAATATCAATGAAAAGCCATTGGGTTCAAGTTTTATACTAGAGATTTATACAATAATACAAAGGACTTTGTTTTCTCTTTCACAGAGAGGAAAAAGTTTGTGCAAAGTTTGGAAAAATGCGGGTCACGTTCATTCTGTACCAATGAAAATATGGCTTTAAAGGTAATGAAAAGGCAGATACATATTCATTTTAAATTCCAAACTATTCACGTATATTATGTATCTATTTCTGTTCCTTTCCTTTTTAACTTTGTTCTTAAGAGAAAGATATTTTAATCATGCTGAAATTTCGAACTAAAACTGAATATAAGGTATGATATTATTACGAGGTGGAGGGAAATAGCGCCCTTCGAAATGCCAAATTTAAAATGTAGTTTTTTTTGCTAACATAGCTTTGAAAAAAATAAATAGATTCAAGTATGGAAAAAAATACTGGATTATTTCCACATCCACTTATAAAACTAGCCACATTTAGGCGATTCTTTGCAACGCGAATTCTGCTTACGCAACGAGTGGTCAAAATCTAAATTGCTCTCCGAACGCCTGAAAGTCGTCAACGTGCCGTGAGCCGACTGCAGCCTTACAGCAGTAAGTCACCCCGGAAGCAATACAACAAGTTGGCCAGCCCTATTCCTCTCATAAATGCCCTAGCTAACTTAATCTGACTTAATGTTGATCCCTCCCCCTCAAAAAGCCGTGTCGAATTTGCGTGTCGAATTTATCCCTCTCCGCTTTCCGGTAGTAAAACGGTTTAGCTCATGCGCATTGGCGATGTCCCCGCTGTGGATGAGCCACTTATCTCTCACTCTCGTCTGGAACAGCCCTTTTGAATCAATATGGATAAAAACCTTCGGCGGGATAAAGCCAGACCGGAGCGGACTGGGGTAGCAAGGCTAAAAGATCAGACTTTTGTCGCTGGCCATTGCCCGTGCAAGGTGACTTTAAGTCACCTTAATGAGGAAATTGTCAATCCTATCCAACTGCACCCCATCGTATAGGACCTTGTTGTGATAGTATTTTAAAAAGTTGGATAAGGGCATTCGGAACAACCGGAGACAGGCCCTAAGACATTGTCTTTCCAAAACCTGATTATTTTATATATAACTATGCGCTTTATTGAACCACAATGGACAACAATAAGCGATGATCGGCCTTATAAGGGCCACATAGCATAAGACCTTCAGTCTGGGGTCAAGTTGACTGCAATGAAACCGTCTCCTGTTGTTTTCCACTGCCCCACCTCTTGCGAACGTCTGACAAACATCCAAGAGTATCAATTGTCAAGAGAAGCTTCCAAATTTGCCGTTCGGATTCGGCTTATTAAAATTCTAGGACCCTTCCACTTCGCTAAAGTAAATCGTTTGAGCAGCTAGATTTTAGGCCCTGTATTGTTTTTTTTATATTTTGTTCTATATGCCATTAAATTATCGGCGTACGCTATGCGTCAACATTACTCATGTGGTCTTATTTCCACATAAAAATGAAAGCTATTTCACGTCACCTTATTACGACTCTAGAGAAGTCCAAAAAAATGTGTCCTGCATTTCCGTCCGCCTGTGGCCGAGGCTCCTCCGCTGGGCAACCTAAAACACTTCAAAGGGCGGAAGAAAATGCCATATGAGCTCAATCTGCTTTTTCTGATTGTGTAGAATTGGGGCAGTGGATTCTGCTACCTCTGATCCGAACACATCCGCCTCTATGGGCAAGAGGCCAATCGAGTTGAAGATCCAGCTTAGTGGATTTGTAAAGCTTAGCGCCTTCGCAAAAAGGGGCTCTGCTCGAAAATTACGTAACGCGAAAACAGACTAACGCCTACTGTCTACGGGAGGAGGGTAACAGACGACAAAAGTCTAGGTATGACAGGTACGAGTCAGGCGGGTCGGATAGAATCAAACGATAAATGTACCCACTACTTTGCGAAACTTAGCGGCGGGTCAAACAACACCAACTTTTTCCAGAACTAGTCGCCGGGTCCGACCGAGGTCAACAATACCAACTCCGTTAAGAGTAGGATCGGCGAATCGGTCAACACACCAGCTCCCTTCTGAATCTTACTCAACACCAACAATACCAACTCCTCCCAGAACTAGTCGTCGGGTTGGATCGAAGTCAAAAACGCAAACTTCTCCTTGCATCCATTCGTTGGGTCGGACAAAGCCAAACAACACCAACTCCGTTCTGAATAGAGTCGCCGGTTCGGACACAGTCTACAACACCAACTCCTGATACGGTCTGGTAGGCGGGTCGGACCGAAGTCAACAACACCAACGTAATTGCTCAATCAAAATTTCGGTCTACTCGCTACATTTCCTCTTGTCTCGTCTTAGCGAGTCTCCTGGAGGATGTGAGCCGCGCTCCTGAAGAGAAGAATACAATACGGATGTTAGTCTAATCATATATTATTAATTTTTTGTTTGTGTGTTTTTTTTACTAACTTATTAGCTAGTTTTACTAACTTATACTAACTAACTAATAAAGTAGGTTTTGCCTTCATTGGCCTAAAACAACAACAACAACATGCCGGGCATTATATAGGGCGATTTCGTCGCTGGCGGGTGCGTTGTGTCTGGCAGGCGGTGGTACACACGGGGTTGGGTACGTTGGGTTTAGCTTTTTCGATCAGTGTATTTTTTTTAAAGCTCCTGACCCGCCTAGGCGAAGAAAAACGGTACGTCGACCTGGATAGATTTATTGTACCATAGGTCAGAGAAAATTTTAGGCTAGTGCGTTCTAATGCTTCTAGCAGGGGATTTGTTCAAGTCTTCATTACCTAAGAGTTCTTTGAAGAAGATCCTCTTTCTGATTCCGCAGAGGTCTGGGCATTCGCACAATATGTGCTCCGTGGTTTCTTCGTCCTCGAGGCATAGCCTGCACTCTGAAGAGTCGGCTAAATTAATTCAGCGCATTCTTGAATGGCTAGGAGCTCTGCCTGGAACATACTAGGGCTTTTTCCCATTGGTATGGAGACATTGAGATTTGGTCCGTGAAAACCAGCTCTTGTGCCCGATTCCATTTTAGAACCATACTTATACCACTTTAATCCGATTTGGCGGTTCGGTGGGCTACTACTAGCCCATGCTTCTCTAAAAGATATCTCCGTATCCGTAGAGAACCGCTTATGGAAACATACTGTTTTTGAAGGCGGTCTGTAACCGCGCAGATCATGTCAAGTTCTGGAATTTCTGAGAGCAGCGTCATAAGTTCCGGGTGGTCACTAAGACATATCTCATTCGTTTGTAGCAGGGTATGCCTGCAGGACTAGTCGCCGCATCGGGCCGAGGTCAAAAAAACTACATCCTCCTAGTATCCAGTCGGCGGAGAGTGCATTCGGCAATTAGTTAATTAGTTTATTAGTTAAAAACTTTGTTTTTCGTATATAGCTATAGTATTTCTGGTACGTATGTGTATTAATTTGTGTACTCAGCCTTTATTGTCTCCAATGTGTTCTGTATTGTGCGATGTAATTGTTATTTGCGTAAGGAAATGAAAACCATTAATGAAAAACGTTATAATTTTGTTTCTGCCAACCGATATCGTTGGCAACCAAATGACGACTACCACGAGCACTCCTTCGCTCGTACTACATTTCATAAATTTGCTTTCACTTCTAGTGCTAGAATATAATATACATACAAAGTTAGAAAAAAGTGGAGAGATTTAAAATTACTTGTTCATAATAAAGCGGTTATAAGGTAAACTATAAAGAGTGCTGGACTGAAGAATATGAAAAACAAAAGGAATTTAAAGAAAGCAAAGAAGTGTAGAGCGCATTAGCGTAAATAGGCAAAACAAAAATTAACACAGTATAAATGTTTTAGCTTCTATTATCCATGATCGCTAAAATCGATAGAAGACCGCAAGTGATTGATTACTGCGCCCTTCCAAAAGCCTTTCAGAAAATGGCAATCAGGCAACCCTTATGGTGGGTCGTACAATATGTTCTCCGTAATTAATGTTAACGGTCGCCACTCTGCATATTTTTACAATGCGTCCAATAATCGAACGTGAAGGTGGGAGGTTCGGATCTTGCAGAGGTACGACATCAATATCTTGTAAGTTTGACTCCCGCCTTTGCCATTTCGGGCTTTATTGCAAGGAAGTTAAAAACTCCTTATGCCACCGTTTCCAGAATCCTTGGAGCATTGCCTGCAAAAGAGACAAATTAGTATGAATTGAAACACAATTAGGAACGTCGGGTTGGTAAATGGATTTTCATTTCTACGTACACTCTGCTTCAACTGAACACAACACAAACCTTTTCTAAGCTACGTTGTCCATTTTTTCAAAACCTTGTGCCGTCATATATCATTTGATGATGCAAACTGTTTGCGTATGGTGTTGACAAAATAAATCGGAAAGAATAATTAAAAAAGTACCGTTATATTTTCTCTGGTTCTCTTGCAAAGCATTCAATATGGGAAATGCAGTTTTATTTTGCGTCAACTGAATAGACACAAGGTCATTATTTTCACTGCTTATGAGTATTCTGTGGAGATTGAAACATTAGATCAACAGTTAAAGTGCTTTAAGTGAATTTTATTTGATTAATTGTATTTCAAAGAAAAGCAGTTAGATCAAAATCTCTAAATAGTGTTGAAAGAGCTCAAATCGATTTACTAAAGTAACAAGGACTAACCGGGCGTTCTAAAGCTGACAAAATTTTACGAAGTTTTAGTGCAATTTAAGAAGCAAAGATTCATACGGAAAAAACATGAAAGGAAGGATGATGAAGTCAAAAAACGGCAACAACAGCAGTTGATCGAAGAGCAATTTTAAGATGTGCTTCCAATTCCTGCGACTCTGCGGCAAAAATAAAGCAAAAAGGCGGTGTTACTGCAAGCGTTTCAACAGTGCGAAGGGTTACCAATAGTGCCAAACATCTAAAACGGTTGAAAATTGAAAAGAAACCACCACTTAACGAGAAACGGAAGTGTATGCGCTTAGAATTCTCTAGACTCCTTATGAGTTTTAAAAATGAATGGCGTCACGTTGTTTTTTCGGATGAGAAGAATTATAATTTTGATGGCCCTGATGGGTTTAATTATTACTTCTACGATGTGAGGAAAGAAGAACGATTTTTAGCGCTGCATCATAGTCGAGAAGGTGGTGTTATGGTATGGGGAGCAGTTAGCTACTATGGCACTGTTGAGCTTGAGTTCCAAACCTCAAAAATGACTGCATTTAGTTACAAAAGAAATTTGAAAAGATATTTCCCTAAATTTTTTAGGCATTTTTGGACCCATAAAGTGAACAGCAGGACAAATCCCCCTTCCACACGGCGCGCATAGTAAAAAATTGGATAGAGGAGCAGAATGTGGAATTGCTTCAATGGCCGCCATACTCACCGGACCTGAACCTTATAGAAAACGTTTGGGGATGGTTAGTACAAACAGTTTATGAGTCTGGCCGTCTGTTTGAAGACAGAGAATCCCTTATTGCAGCTATTAAATTGGCCAGGGGGGAAATTTCACTAGACTACATAAAGAGGCTGTACGGTTCCATGCCTGATGGAATTTACGAAACTATTATGAATAAATACCTGACTCCCACAAATCACCAAAATGAAGAACTTGCATTTCTGCTCACCGTAGATCGCTTCGTAGCACGTCGAGGTATACCGTGTAAGATATGGAGTGATGTTACCAATTTTTGTGGTGTCAAAAGACTTCGTTGCGAACTGCGTGATGCTGTTTTTTTTAAAGTGTAGTAGGTACCCTTATACCTTTAAGAAACGCAATCTCTTCCTTAAAATTCAAAAGCTGGGCAATTCTTATCAGTTGGGTCTCGAAGTTACATAAGTGACGGTGATGAGTCGAAATTTACGTATGGTGTCTTCTAGTTTCTCACGCAAAAGAATAGTCTGGAAAACAGTATGACTGCGTAAAATCCAAATTTGCCTATACATCTTTTCGATGTCAGCAGTTATCAGATATACAATATACATGTCTTCAAGCATTTGGCGAATATATCATGTTGAATAGTGGGGTCAACAATTAAAGTTTCATTTAAGGACATTAGATTGCAGGACTTCGCGGATACATCAAAACAACACGTGTATTGGTACTACTACTGTCGCATTTCAAAACGGCGTGGTGCGGAAGATAGTAGCTACGCTGATTTGCAGTTTGAAGTTTTTCTCTTGGCGGAATTTCTTCCATATTCTCAAGTTAAAGGTATGTACTCCTCGATGAAGGAAGAATATTCGTCGCGTAGATTGCCGTTTAGACTAAGTCTACGCTGAACTGAATTGAAACGTGTAAGTGCGTTGGCAAAGACGTTTCCAAAATTAAGATCAATTGACGGTATAAAAGGCAGTTGCACCTCGTATTTACCATCAGCCGACGAACATGGGTTGTGGCAAAGTTTTCTTCGGCAAGCTGCTCCTCTAGAGACATAAATGCTTCATTCGATATTTCCTCTAACCTCCAAAATTGTTCCAAATCAAAAGCCTGCTAAATGTGTAAAATGAGCATGTACTTCAGAACCTGGTAACAAAAACTGCGAATAACTTCCTGCATGAAGGAAATGAAGGCAAATTGGAAAACATTTTTGGCAAAACTTAGCAGTCAGCTTCAACGAATTCCGAATTATGAAGAGAATTAACATTGAGATAAATGTTACTGCTGGTTACTCCAGCCCATGTGGCGGCGATTCCAAGTATCGGAACACGGGATCGTTTGCAAGGATTGGGAATGCCTTGTGCTATTTGCTCGGTTATGAGTTATACTTTTGATGCTGAGTCGAGAAGGATTCGAACAATTTGGTTAATTCCTTGTTTGTTCCGAATCTGTGCAAGAGCGGTTTGTAATAACGTTGAACAACGACGTTTAGATTCTAATGGTTGGGTTGCGGTAACGGGAGTTTAGTGGTCTTGCTCAACGAAAACGTAATATAACCTTCTTCATATTGTTATTGGTTTTCCCAAATTATCGAAGGATTTCATAAATATCGTTAAATTAACCCAAGTGAAACGGAATGCAATTAACATTCTTAGAAAAAACACAATTTGTGAAGCGATATTCAGATATCAGTTCTGTTTGTAAATATAATCTATAAGTTTTTGCCAACCGTAAAAGCGGCTAGGATTATATATACATACTATTCATTTAGCAGATAACGTCTTTGCAAACATATATATGTGTATATGTACATAAGTGAATTTAGGTAGGAAGATTTTCTCACTTCACTTGAAACCGGCTCGAGGGACCATGTTTTGGAATGGAATTTTTGTTAAAAAATTTGTTTTTTTGTGTGCATACAGTATTTGTTTTATCTATATTAATGTGTGTATTCAGCCTTAATTGTACATTTGTACCAGAGTTTGCTCGCTCTCCCTCCACAAAATGTATTGCAACTTTCGATGCCATGGATTTATCAGTACCTAGCGATACATCTTAACAATGAACATACTGATGCAGTCGAAAGCATGGCAACATGATGAAAGTTAGTCCTGTACTGTAGGCCCGACCATGAGGATTCCATTTAGCGAGATCTGCGACGATGTGAAACACGATGCTTCGAATACTGCCCGAAGTTTTGTAAATTTGTGGCCCAGTGTCTCGTATTCCTTCAAGAAACATACTGTTCTTTTAGAGATAAGTTCTTGGCTAACCTATACGCTCAAGCGATAAAAAAAAAGTATAAACGCTATGTCGTATGATGACCATTCACCACTACGTAAGACCTCAAATTGTGTTTTGAAATGTATTTCACACTCCTTCTGCTCATCTGTCCACTTGGAGTACTTATCGTATAAATTATCTATCTCGTAAAACTTCTCCACATATTCGTCCAACGCAGCCAATCTATCATAGATGGTTGGTTAAAGGATTAGTCGGCGAGCTCCAAATCCGTGGAAAGATTCCAACTGCTAATATTTAGCGATGATTCTGGCTGATACCCTGTCATGGCTGGCGCAACCAATAACTCTAACGAAATCTTGAGATTTCTAGACTTAGAGCGTTTCCGAAGCCCCTATTCCCAAGATGTCCACATTCTTCCTGTGTTTGTGAAGTAACAGAGAATTTGCAAATATTTCGTTATTAAAATTAACTTGCTTCTAGGTATTGGCATCGTTTTCCCGCATTTATCCCAAGTTGGCAATTTGCTGTAATCCAACTGCTCATCAAATTTCGATTGTGTCTCCTTATAAATCTTCGATAGGGCTATAAATATAGTAATGGTACTACATACATCTTTCAGTCGAAAGCAGTGAACTGAATAATGCCGAAATATTGTCCACTAAGCTTTTAAGTTGAACCGCAGACGCTTTTGGAACCTTTGGCAAATCGGATAATTTTACGATATAATCCATAAAAATAAAGCAGCCATTGTCATATCGCTCCTTTAGCTTTGATAATTTTCGTGATGAGGTGAAATGCCTTGACTGCTCCCAGTGCTTGATGGCCGCATTGTAACAAATATCTAAATTTTTCAATTTTTGTCAGACTTCGTTCGCTGTCTACCAGAATTGT
Organism: Portevinia maculata; assembly: GCA_949715645.1. Lineage (NCBI taxonomy): Eukaryota > Metazoa > Arthropoda > Insecta > Diptera > Syrphidae > Portevinia > Portevinia maculata. The sequence goes on along the minus strand of OX454528.1, from coordinate 64,609,520 downwards.
AAAGCATCGATGAGACTTTTCTATTCTGAATATCTTCCAGTAAATATTGGAAGGCGTTGTTTTAGTAAATTATTCACGGAATGAGGTGCGTCCATTGTAGTGTCCAACACACTGGTACGCCTGTTATTTCCCAAAAGCGAAAGAATTTTTGTTTTAACAAGTTGACTGCGACATGACCCACTGATAGGTCAGTGCATTTTTTCTCAGGAGGTCATATGTACCACCGGTGGGTCAGGCGCACGTAGTTAAAAGTTCTTTATTTGATCTATGGAAAAAAGGAAGGTATATTTTTGAAGTGATGATCACTTTTGTTTAAGCGAAATATACTGGTCTTCTAATTCGGCTCGAGCTATATCCGAAGGTGCCAAACGTTCAATTTTTGTTTGGTATACCAAAACTTGTTTTAAATAGGACTCTAGTATTCCCAGCCGACATTTGAGCTCTGTGGACGAAATTGAATTCGCCTCCCTTTTGTCGATTAGCAAGTTTGTCTTAATTCCTCTATTAGATTTTCTTCTGCCATCCTGACTATCGAGGATTTACGAGAGAAGAAACACAAGCAGCACTTCTAAGAATAAATCTCCTTTCAATTTTTTCAACAAAAATTATAGCAATGCGTAACGAAGAAATTCCAATTTTATTCCTTATCTTCCTGTAATAGTCGAGTTTACTGAAAAGTTTTTTTAGGTAGCGATAATAGTCCAAAATAGTGACAATTTTTTTTTCTCGAACTTGATTTTATACGGCGCTTCCTTTCTACGGGCGAACGACCGAAGGATAACGAAAAGAGGCGACAGTAGAGATATACGAAAGTATAATTTCTACACTGGTCGTGGGGTGGTGCGAGGCTACGGTAGAGAAAAGAGTTCAATTTTGAATTTGAGCTTTTGAAACAACAGAGAGCGCTTAGAATGCAATTGGAACGTATAATTGATTGCGGATTAAATAACTTCTTAAAGCGACGACTTGAATCCCCAAATTAGTTATTTTTATTCTGTATTTAATGACTGAATTAATATGTAGCCTGCGGGTGATATAATATAGCGAGTATTATAATTATTATGGTTTAGTCAAGTAAATAGCATGCAGCATTCAGTCAATTTAAGTTGACGGTGTATTTATTGCAATTTATAATTTAAATGTGTATGGTTTTGTTGAACGACCACTTGCAAGTTTAATTTAACTCACATTCACATAATATGACGATCGTACCTTGGCGGGTGATATTGAACTTATAACGGGTCCGCCAAATAACTTTTTTTTTTAAAATGCTTTAAAAATACTACTGAATATTTTCTCAAATTTCTTTTTTATTTGAAAGTACAATCCTTCCGGTTAATAATGGAAAATAATTTCATTCAAATGGTTGCCTCGACTGGCCATGCAGTAGCCTATAGTAGCGTCATACCAAGGTCTTTATGCAAAATTCGTCTCAATGATGTCTCCGAAATGTTCAATTGTTGAAAACGACGGTGAATTGATGTTTATGGCGCTTCACGCACACTTTCTGCCACAGCAGCAATATTCTCGGCTGTACGCACTGTTTTTGGCTTTTCACGCTTTGGTTTATCGATGAGGATGCCAGTTTCTTTCACTTTTTTCACAAGATAACGAACATACGGAGCTGAAGGTGCTTCTGTTCTTCCAAAATCCGTACCCAATTTTCGCACACATTCTGCAACATTACCGTGATTTGCAAAGTAATGTCGCAATATTTCCCAGCGTTGTTCAAGCGTATACACAACCATATTCGTTCAGCGGAAGGATAAAACTAATTATCTGTCAAATCAGACGTGAGCTAAGTGTTACCATTCACGAAATAAGCACTAGTTAAAAAAAAACGTTAGATGGCGGACCCTTTAGTTATAACCCAAATTGTTGATTCCTTGGCTCAATTCTAGCCCAAACGTTCTGCCGGTTTTTCTTTTGTGTTCTTTTGTCTGCTTTCTATGTTGTTCCTCTCGAACTTCACAACCTATATTCACAATACCGAAACCGAAACCGAAAGAGCGCCGACATTGTTTTTTAAGACGGAGTCACTGCTAGCTTGCGGATGGGACGTCTAAATATTCCTTGCGTTGTCTTCAAATCGGCGACTCTGACCTTGCCATCTGGCCCGTTGATGACGTTTGTGATTTTCTCCAAAAGCCATTTTTGGGGTGGGATGATGACGAGCGTAACAACTGATAGATTTTGACTGGGGACGTCCACCTGCACGCCTGTGCAGTTCGTGGATGTACTCGTTGGACCACCTCTCCCAGAATTGGGTTCTGACGGCATTTATACGACGCCACCGATTGATGTAGCTGATGTCTGCTATTTCCACTGCTGGTTCTGGAACCGCTTTTAGATGACCCGATGAGCAAATGTGCTGGAGTGAGTGCATCAACGTCATTGGGATCAGAAAACTGTGGAGTAATTGGCCGAGAGTTTATTACGGCCTCGATCTCTACCAGCGCTGTGGATAGCTCTTCGAATGTAAGCTTGGCACCTGCCAAACTCCGGTATAGGTGGCCCTTCGCAACCTTGACCGCCGCCTCCCAAATCCTACCAAAGTTGGTTTCTCTTGGGGTATAAAACGAACTGAATTTATTTAAATCTTGAATTCAAAGTTTTTGTAATTTAGTGTGAATCTATGATTTGGTTTATCTGTTGTTGCTGCTTCCACAAGTTCTTTCTCTGACGCAAGCTCTGTTTAACAAATATGTTTGGGAAAATATTTTATGAATAAGGACTTATGCAACGATGTAAATATAAAAACAGCAAAGACAATCCTACAGTATAAAAATATACAACCGTTTAGAGGTAGATAAGCGAATTCAAATGAATACAGCTGTTTATACCTATGTACGAGTATATTCCAAATTTAAGTTTCTCAGTCCTAAAACAGAAGATAGAACTGGTAAATATTGTATACGTGTAAGAAGCGCAACGATTATACAAGTCGTTCTCCCTCACTGCAGAAAACCATCTGAAACCATTTCTTCAGTGGTATTCTTTTTCTGATGAAGTAGAATTCATTGACACTAGCAGAAGCATGAGTACGAAACCCAAATAGGTAGCTGTTACTGTGAATGAAAATCCCCTTTTATTGCCCTCACCCAAATAGCAAGCTACATATGTATCGTAAAGACGTTGGATTTATTACCAATATGGTATCTTACAAGAGTATATCAATCTCAATAAAAATCAAGCAAGTGGTTTTGTACAAAGATTGGTTCGATCACGCTTGTCGATTTAACATTTTTTTTATCACTTTTCTCACACTCTCTTTTCTACATATGTACATTGTAGTCACATATATATTCATATGTATAGCAATGACCCTTTCTTCAAGAATGTATGAAAGAAAAATGTAATTCTTTAAGAAGTCACTGTTTCTCCATGAAGTGAATAATTTATGTTTTGTTCGCAGTGGATTAACGAAATACAAGTTGTACCTACTAATCAAGATTGATTTGAAAACTTGCTGTACGTCAGAAAGGCATTGAGTAAAGGATAAGAGATTAAATATTTATTTGCGGAGCGTTTGATTGAGCAAGTTTTAAAATTCGATTATTCTCCTTCTTACCAGTGCATGTACCTACTGTACATTTTTGTCTGCCTTTCTTAGGCTAACTTCCCAGGGTCCTTTATTATGGACATATTAAGTGACCATATGGCGGAGGTTTCAGCTTCAAGAAACCTCTATAGAACTAACGGTTCCAGAAAACTATTTAGTATGTGGGGTTGGTATGAGAGAACTTTAAACTCATTTAAACAATTCAAGGCACTGGGTACCAACGGTATCTTTCCAGCCCTAATCCAAAAACATGCTCATATCCATTTCTACTTTACGTGCAGCGAAGAATAGCTCACTTAAAAGAGCCCCTAAGACGAAAGATACGATCTCAAATTTTTGAGAGTTTGTCTTTATGATTTACCCAGCCATACTCACAGCCTTGCGTCAAACATCAAAGTGAGGAAAACCTGGCTTTGGCTTATTGTGGAACAATTTCAGTAGGTAGTTGTTGTGTTGGAAGAACTTTAATAAAAGATGGAAAATCTTAATTTTATTACTTTTTTGGACATATTTTCATCATCTTCGCCCTCTTCTGATAAATAAGAAGATGGAGGATTAGTTAAAAACGCTGAAAGATGAACAAGAAAAGAAAGATGAAGAAGAAAGAAAAAGTGCAATGCTATAAATTTTGTTTCTGAAGTAGTGAAATAATACATGGTGCATTTATTTCAATTGCATTCGTTCAAAATGCATTTCAATAATATTACTGCCGGATTATAGTTCGAGTGTCAAGACGGACGGCAGATATGTTAGTTGAGAAATTTTGATAATGAATTTAATACAAGCTCTTCACATGGAGATTTTTTTCTATAGTTTTTCCTCCAAATTTATTTCTTAATACTTACCGCATTTAAAAATAAATTGTATCTTTCACTAGTAAGATATCTTATGGAACTCCTTCCCTCGGCATGTGGGAAGGTTAGGCGGCACTGGACAGTTTCGGACTAAACTCAAGTCCTTTTATATGGAGTTTCCCAACTGATTTTTTTTTTGTTTTTTGTTTTTAGTACACAATTCTTTATTTTGTTTACTTTAATTAATTGAATGGAGATGTATGTATATATTGTTTTTGCCTTTTAAGTAAAATTTCCCTAAGAAATGTTACATTTTTCTTTCACTTTGCTTTTTTTTTTATTTTTTCTCTCGGAACATGTCTTTTAGTAGCTTGTATCAGAATTAAATTGTTCGTGTTTAAGCTTTCACTATATTATAAGATAATTCTATGTCTTCATGTGTAAGCATTCTATTGAAATAAATAAATGAAATGAAAAGTATAATATCTCTGTACAAGCGAAAAATAAATATCTATCTATCTAATTTATTACAAAATTTAAAAAGCTGGTAGCATTTCTGCTCAACTATTATCCTTTTTATGGTAAGATATATGTATATATTTTGTGGTATAACAGATTTGCCGGAAACAAAACAACGTACCGTGAAGTTTTAATTTTGTTCAATGTAGTTAGCTATTTCAACAACACATATGCAGCTAAATTATATTCGCTTTCCGGAATCTGAAGTTGAAAAACTGCAGTCGCGAGTAAATTTACAGAAGTAAGATTTCATTATGATACCATGGGAGCAATCCATAAAGTACCTCGGGGTCCACTTTGATACAAAACTTACATTTGATCAACATATTCAAAGTACGTTAAGGAAAACGGGTATTGCAGTTAAGATGCATTACCCTTTATCAATAAAAAATCTTCACTCACAAACGACAATAAGATTATAATTTATAAAGTGATTTTCCAGCCTAGCATATTATATGAGTGTCCAATATGGGGTACTACAGCAAGATGCCATTTAAAGAAGTTGCAGGTATCACAAAACAACGTTTTTAAAATTATGTTAAATCTGCCTTTCCATAGTTCAACCCTAGATCTCCACAGAGGGGCGAATATTGAATTGATTTTCGATAGTATTCGAAAACTTACAACTAATTGTAATAACAGCTGTGGTAGTTCTGAAAATGCGCTTATAAACCAGGTAAATGTTTAATCTGTGATATTTCCGTGTAAATATTTATTGCGCTTGCTTTCATTTACTAGTTATACCCTATTCTAAGGGTATATTAATTCTGACGCATAGTTTGTAACATACCTTAATTTCTGCCCGTAGACCCCTAAAAGTTACTATATTTATGATCAGTATCGATAGTATATCGTCGGCAAAAATTAGGCCTTTAAACTGGACCTAGAGAGCTGACATTTTAACCATATACTCTCTAGGGTCCCGGAATAATCAAGTTTAAGAATTTTTGAAATCCGCCCACAGACACGCCCACAAATTCAAAAACAAACAATTTTTGGAAAACATCGAATTTTGAGCTAGAAAGCTGAAATTTTGTGATCTATGGCTCCTAAAACTGATCGGGAATTAAATTTTTAAAATCCGCCCACAATTAAATAAAACATTTTTTTATGAAAATCCAAAGTTTGAGCTATTGAGCTGAAATTTATAATATACACTCTCTAGGGGCCCTTTATGCTCATGTGAATTTGTTTTTCAAAATTCACCTACTGACACGCCCACAATTTGAAAAAAAAACTTTTTTTGAAAATCCAAAGTTTGAGCTAGGAAGCTGAAATATATAATATATACTTTCTAGGGGCCCTTTATGCTCATGCGTAATTTTTTTTTTAAATCTGCCTACTGACATGCCCACAATTAAAAAAAAAAATTTAATTGGAAAACGAAAGTTTGAGCTAGGGAGCGTTTTTTTTACAAAACTTGCGTTTTTTCGATTAAATCCTTTAAATATTATATAACAAAATATGTAGAGAATTCTTAACAATTCAACCATACTTAGACTTTTGTCACGCCCACTTATGTGGGATTTGAATAAGAATAGGGTATCCAACAGTTCGCCCAAGCGGACTGTAGCCCGTCCCTATGTTTATTTATCAATTGCTAGGTGACCCGGCAAACGTTGTTTTGCCATATAAATTATTTCTAGTGAATATTTTGGTAGGGGCATGAAAAATAACTAACTTATAGTAAGTGTGTGGTGATGTGGTCTATGACTGATAGAGGAATGGAGCGCTGTGGAGGATGACGGCTTATAAAAATAACAAAACAGCAACTTTTAATTTGTTTAATTCATTGGTCTTTATTACAATATATACATTAACCCATTTATTACCAAAGACATTTAAAACTAAAATTTAAAATTTTTTGTAACATAACTTTATTAGTGTCGAAGAAATACAAAAATATTTTTTATTTTTTTTTTTAAAAGTAGGAAGTATGGTTTTTAAGTTGTACGCAAGCAGGTACAATGGGAAAATATGTTTGCTAATTTTTCACATGAAATTTCTTAACGCATTTTTTTTCCACACACAGACCTATGTCGCAGAACTCACAAACCCATCTGACTTGCATGCGGCTTACTCCGCATCTAAGAGACTTTTCAATTCTCTTTGGAAAATGGTGACCTTCAGATAAAGCAGCGCTTGCAGATATGGAGCGTTTTGATGTCGAAGGTTGGAAAACTGTATATCTTCTAAGATAATATCGAGCAATATCTCTTTGAAACGATAGAAGTCATCTTCGGAATCAGCTGCGACTTTATATAGTTTCCAAGCGTTCACCAATGTAGAGCTTAGCATTGACGTAAAAAGCTACTGCCACCACTTTATGCCTCGAATTTTGATTTTATAGGCACACACTGGTCGTGTAATTCAACGCCACTTATACAATTATTATAATCCGCAATTAGGTTCGGCTTCTGAATAAAAACTTTTTTTTTCCTACTGATGACCAACGTTTGACATAATGCATGGGCTGGATAGTATGTTCCCATAGTGACAATATAATTATCACTTCATTTTACAAAAAGAATATTCTTGTTTACGTGCTCTAAATGCCATTTTTCTCCTTCTTGAATACTTTTTTCAGCTTCAATTGACATTTTTTATGTTCGGTTTTCTCTTGCTGTCCCTGTAGCTCTAAAGCCCTTCTCTGTCAACAATCGCAAAAGCTTATGAGAAGTAAATAGTTGTCACAATATATTATGTGATCAGAAGGAAATATAACTTTTTCTAGAAGCTCAAGTACAACTCGAGATCCCAGTGGCATATTTAACAAATCAGCGTTCACATTTTTGCACCACAATAAGTATCAAAGTTATATAGGTACTCGTAGCTACAACTAATCGTCAACATCCAGTTCTTGAAACCATAACGAACAGGTTTTCCTCTTATGAACTGTTTCGAAGAATGGTGGCCAAAATACTTGATCATGGCTACATCAATGGATAATTTTTCGTGACCCATTGATGATATCTTTGGCGCAAAAGATTCATAAGCGGTCTGAGCTTTGCCATTTTGTCTCGAACATCTAATTGAATATTATCTGCAAAATGAATTTTTCGATTTCAAAAAAACCATTTCGCGACATGTTGTTTGCTACCAATGCGGTTCTTGTATCCTCATCTAAATTCCAATACATGGACTCCCTGGGCATTGAGTGGTAGCCACTGTATAACATTATGCCTTATGAAAATTTCCAAGTCTTCTTTTTGGAAAAATTATTCCCACAAAATTTTGCACGCACTGAGTATAATAGTATTTTTAATTGTCAGTACTAATATCGCTATTTAAAAATTGGGATTGGTGGTAGAAGGGTGAAAATTGAGGGTTAAATGTATTTTTTAATGCCAAATTATAAAAAAAACAATAAAAATTGTTTTTGGGGTGGGGTCACTTAGAGGAACAAAAAATAGTTTACGACCTTTTCTCAGACCTACCAAACCAACGCAAAAAATTTCATCAAAATTATTCAAGCCGTTTCGGAGGAGTTTGGTTTGAAACACTGTGACACGAGAATTTTATATATATAGATTTACTTATTTATTCATATATTTATTTATTTACTTATTTATTTATCTATTTACTTATTTATTTATCAATTTATTTATTCATTAGTCCATCTATTTTTCTGCTTGTCAAATGAAGTTTTTTTTCGTATTTTCCTTCGATAAATTCTTCCCATTATTTATAGATATTTATTATTTGCCATACAAGAAAATGTTTCAGTAGAAAGATAATTATCAAATCTCTGAATTGTAAGATATGCGGTCACAGACTTTTTTGAAAACATTATTACGATATAAAATGAATTGAATTGAAAAAATCAATTTTACTTTTTAATCTTCTCTCGATTTTTTTAGAAATGTGATATTCCAAACTTTTTTGGTTGCTAGACGGTTGCTTAATTTATATCAGAAAACCAGCAAACAAAATCCGTTGGCTGTACTTGGTAATTGCGGTATCAAAAAAATGCAACGTTAGCGCCTTGGAATGAGTACAAACGTCAGCCTCCCACATCTGTGTTACAGCAGCCTTAAGGTCCACACAGACGATACGGCTGACATCTTTGAGAAGCTGGTGGTCTCTTATTCATCCTTCAGGCTGAGAGAATCGCATATATATGGCAAAGCTGAGAAATAATTTTCATTTCGGGTGTCCAACGGTTAAAACTTCTCGTCTTCTAATGTGTAGCGGGTTGTTGTTATTGTTTTGCTGGTTTTTCGCCTCGCTCTATGGCATGGGCATAGCACCAATCCTGCTTTGCACTTTTTGTGTATTATCATTTAAGATAATTAAATTTAGAATAGAAACGTGCAAAGAAATTCTTTGCCGCGTATGTTCATACTAAAAATTTCAGACCAGCTATACTGGCACTATTCGAAACATAGCTGGCTGCATAGTCAGATTTTTCTGATTTTGAACTCCATGAATATAGGGTTTTTCTTTTCTGGACGCAGTATCGGGACGTATATAAGGAATGATGTAGCTTACCAGCTTCAGCCACAGTACGGCTACTGTTCAAATCCGGAATTCAATTTCATGTGGTTAAAGCTCATCGTTCGTAAGCAACTCATTCATTACTGCTTCATTTACAGGAGCCTAAACTAAGACAGCAATTCGACCTGTTTCCAAACCTGGAGTCTTATGTACATAAACCTAGACTCTCTTGTTGGTGAATCGTAGGTACATAAACCTAGATCCTAATAATTTTCAATAATAAAAAAAGAGTCTTTGAAAGCTGTCAAGTGCAATCTATATCTTCGTTTATTAAATTGGCTTCTTTTATACATAAAAGCAGCTAAGCCTAGCAATTTAGGAAATATTCAAATATACAAAAATAGCGTAGTCTAAAAATATAATAGTTTATAAAATCGCTAAGTCTAAATATTAAACACATTCCACAGCTATTAGAGACATTGCACATATAAAAATATAATAAAGTTATTAAGCAATGAATCATTGCATTAAAATGCATGCGTTCGAAAAAATGCAAAGTTTACCTGTCATTGGTTATTTTTCTCTTTTTCCTTATGCGTTGATTGGTATGCAAAATAATAACAAATACCAGGTCGACTCAGATACGCAAGTAATGTGTATCAAGCTACAAACAAATGAATGACCTGAGTATTAAATTAAAACAATGAAAGGTAAACCAAACAATATGCCCCGCGTACTGGTAGTTTAACAAGTACCTAAACGATAAATGTATAAAAAGGAAACCATTGGTTATTGTTGGAGCTAGTAAAAACTTAATTAAACAAGCTTGTTACTATCTGGGCTATCTATGAATCTACTACATTAAATCTAATTTGCAGAACTCCTTCTGTCTGGGCTTGATTGGTTGACGTGTTCGCAAAAAGGAAAAACCCAAAACCCAGGTTTACTAAAAGGCAGAAATCCTCTTTATTGTTCAAATGTCGGAGAAATAAGGTGTTATTCGTTTCTCTCCATTAACGGGTGGCGTATGTTGTTGTTCCCCATGGATATTGAACCTGCACCGCACGGGTCACAACCCAACACACTAACATCTATATCGTCGCCACCGACCGTGGTATGGGTTGGTTCAACGTATTTATTTTGTTCTTGCAATAGTAGTATGCTATCAAGGAGATGACGATGGTAATTGGTATCAAGATTACTGCATGTCCGATGATACGAGTATGTTGAATTTCATACTGCTTTAATTTTGGTGGCAGAGTTTCATGAAGATGTTGAATGTCCTTCTCCAATTTCTGATGTGCATTCTAGGAACCCTTGTGATTGAGGTTTGAGGTCTACTTCTGGGGTTGGAATTTTGACTTCGGCGAGATTAATGATAGGTTTATATGGTGATCTTGTGACTGATGGATAGATGTTATGTCCGCCAATCGTTAAAAATCTTTTTTTAAGGTACAGCAACCTGGTTTTCTTGAGGATGTAATAGTGATCTGAGATGTATTTTTATGACACACCATACTTATAGTACTTTCCTCTGATACAGCATAAATCCAGGAGTTTGGTCTATAGAGTTCAATCCTTCATCTTTCCTTTTGACGCGGCATGTGCTAGCTTCAAACTTGTGATTAAACAAGGCTATTTCACAAGCAAATGTATTTAAGCTGCATTTCGAAGCAATAAGAAAGCTAAAGAATAATAAGGCCGCCGGCTCTGATGGCTTATCAGCGGAGCTATTTAAGTACGAAGGTGATGATTTGGTAGGGCGCATGGATCAAATCATCAACCAAGTGTGGGTGGAAGAAAGCACGAGGTGTAATGTGCAGTTTGGAAGCAACTCTTCCGAATTATTCCAAAATTGTACGGATTTCGGCAAGGAGATGCGCTATCATGTGACTTCTTCAATCTTGCTCTGGAGAGAATAGTGCGAAGTTAACACGAAGGCACTATCTTCAATAGATCCGTCAGCTGCCGTTCGCATCGTGTCGTGTTAGAGGCTTTCTCGACGATTGAATAACAGGCGAAATTGGCTGGTCTTGAAGTAAATGATTACAAAACCTAGTACATTCTATTAACAAACAAACAAACATCAAACCATCGTCTAGGACAAAAAGTCACTGTTAAGGAGTTCATCTACCTAGGAGTAAACATCAACTCCACGAATGACACCTTAGTGGAGATCCGGCGGATTACCTTAGGAAACCGCTGCTACTTCGGCTTAGCGAAACAAATAGGTTCAAAACTCCTCACTCGAAGGACGAAGTGCATGCCCTACCGAACCTTAATTCTACCACTCCTGCTTTATGGTGACGAGTGCTGGACGTTAAGTAGAAAAGAGGAGCTAATATTGGGTTATTTTGAAAGAAAAATACTCCGTCGGATTTTTGGTCCTGTGTGCGAGGAGGGCGAATGGAGGAGAAGCTACAACAGCGAACTCTATGAGCTGTACCAAGATATGCATGTAGTCCAAAAAGCTAAATAGTTGATCCTTCCCTGAAATAGTTATATGCCGGTACATCCTTTCGATATCAGTAATAAAGACGACCCCGTGAAGTCGAAAACGTAGTAAAAACGAAATAAGGTCGTCTTGGATTGTTCGTCCTGGTGGTCCTTCAATGAAACATTGGTTTAGATTTCCATATATGCGTCAATCACTACCGTTAGTTTGGTAGTGCTGCTTTCTGGTTTGATCACACCATGATGTGGCAAAAAATTATGTGATGGGCCAATCTGAGCCATGTCGATTACTTCCATAGGTCCTAGTTGTACATACTCTTCCGTTAAGCTTGTGTAGAGGTTTCTAAGTGACTCATCCTTATTTAGTCGTCTCTCTTAGGCAAAATATCTTCGTAACGCTAGTTCCTTCGAGTAACCCAAAGCTGATGGTTGTTTGGCAAACGGTAGGCTCACGACGAATCTTCCAGAACTTGGATCTCGTTTAACTGTTTTCTCGAAATTTTCCTCGTACATATCTTTCGTCCGCTCCCGATTGCCCGCAAACCATTAGCCCGCAGCTCATTTGCCAGCAGTATCAAGGGGAAACAATGAATGTGCTCTCCGTGATTCTCATAAAATCAAGTCTCTTACATCAAAATTTTGTTCGCATTAAAAAGAGCATGGTGCAGTTATTCACCACGTTCACCAGTTCTCCCCATTTTTTTTTTTATTTTGAAACCAAGCAAAATCTCTAAGAAAAATATTTGTTCGTTCTAAGAAGAAAGTTACCACGAATTTGTTGTGATCCTTAAAATAACGACTTTTGTTGCAACGACAATCACTAACCTAACTACTATCACTATTTTAAGTGCAACCTTACTGCTAGAGGCATCAACGAAAATGCGCCAATTCAGAAAAATTCCAATTTTTATATACACTTTGTCGACGACTTTTTCGCATCGCCTTCTCCGTGATTCTCAAACAATCGAGTATCTTAAACTTTTTGCCTTTGACACGAAAACCCGAAAAATCAACGCTTTCAAACCACCGCCCTCAGCCCCTTCAAAAAAAACCCTGCTATACGACTGCATTTGATATCACGATGCTAATACCTTCACATACAAGTAAATGGATTTTGGTTATACCTTCACTCCCAAAATTATGCTATCGGCTCTTGATCTATAAAGGTATCCAGCATGTAGGTATGTTTTCCATCTTTTCGGAAAGATCTCTGAAAAATATGATAGATTAAAGCTTTTGCAGTGCTTTTGCCGGCGTGGAAGAATACCTCTTCAGAAAGATGGGGGAAATAAAATCTGGGCCAGCGAATTTGTGTATGTCGGGGTCTTTAAGTAATCTTGCCACTGTATGAGTGCGACAGTGGATTGGTGCCATGGTGTTTTCTTCGCTCTCGAGTGCAGGAGATAAAGCACAATCTGGAAGCGTTGAGCTAGCGATAAATTAAGCAGTAAGCAGATTTTCCTTATCGTTGGAGCTGACAGCTGGAGTGATATGATAAACCACTGTCAGGATAGATATCGAGGCCGAATTGTTTACCAAAAGTTGTTGCTACCCAGTGTCTCAACTTTTGTTCGAATTTCACTGCAGTCATTTCTGGCTCGTTTGAAATTTGTCTGTCCCATCTGAGAAAAGGATTGGCCTTATATGACCGAAAGCTTAACTCTTTTAACCTGATAGCCTCTTTGAAGCTGAAGTCACACTACTCGTTTACTTCAGCTTTGATACTCTTTGTCAAGGGCTAAATGAATTCATAGGTGAACAATTTCATGTCCGCAGCAGCATCAACATCGCTATCGAAGAGCGTAAATATCAGTTAAAATTCCTAAAGCAACCGTTTAGGTTTTCCAATTTGGCTTTTTTTTCTTATGCCATACAGTTTTTATGGAGTTTGTTTTTTAACTTTGTAGTGAAAGTACGAAAAATTTCGCTCTATCATTGTTGTTGCTTTCTTAATATAATATTGGACAACATTGACGCCCATAGCTCCGAACACCTACAAGATTTAATTAAACTTCTAAGCATTAATCAGAATTCAAAGAGAACTTTTGTAATTTCATATTTCAGATAGGCGAATCTATCAAAGCGCTAAATTTTTTAACTTGAAATGAAATAGGGTTTATGAACTTTAACCCTAAGGAATCACCCTAATTTGGACGTTATTATCTTCCAAACTATGTACACACATTATGTATATACCTAGAAAAGGTAGGTTGTACAAATCAGTAAGTTTATAGTGGCTCAAGTGTAACCATACATTTAAATGTTTAACTTACTCTTAAAATACAATATCTTCCACAAAAGTCAACAATGTACCGAAACTCAATTACGCAACAATACCATAGAAAACACAATTGGGGGACCGCAACCGCAAGCCAAAAGAAATACCTTCCCAAGCTCGGAGGAACCAAATTTTGCAATTATGATCAGGATATACGTTGGTTAGTAATCTCAACGTTTTGTACTGACTTACGTTTATATACTTATATGTGTACGGTCATGCATATCCTATATATCATTGGTATGTGTGCTTGGCCTTAACCGCAGAACTTTACTTTGAGGGCGGCTTACTAAATTGGATGAACACCGCTTACATTACTAATCGTATATGATAGGTACAGGGATGAAATACATAAGATCTGATTCGAAAAATTAATCAAATGGAAAATACTTATGACCACAACGCCGCAATTATCTGAGTGTTATCCAAACACCCGTCAGACACGAGTGTAATTGCAAATAGAGACATTAGCAATTTGAAGTTTTGAATGTCAGTTGGGGGAGTTATGTAGCTATCTTATTTTAAAACAAAAATTGTTAGGAAGGACATGGTTTACATAATTTTGTTTTATACGTTTTTTTTAATGGAAAAAAAATGTTTTTGTAAAAAAGACGCCCGTAAAAAGTGGCCATGGCAGAAAAGGGCAACAGGGGTGATGCATACATGTAGAAGGATAGAACGAAAAAAAACAGCCAGTCGTTATTTAACTTTAGTGCGAGTCGGTCGCTGTCTTTATGTATTTATTATTTTAAACACAATATCCTTTCCACTTATCTATACCTAATAAATGTACATACATGATAAACGAATGAGTCTTTTTTTTATAAGTCCGGATCCTACATACATTACCCCAGTAACGATCTATGTAAAAACAAAACACCTTTAAACCCACCAATAAATATTTCTTTAAACGAAACTCATTTTTGCAATCAATGGCAAACTGAGAAGAGAATGGATTCTTCATTGATGTTTGGCAAACATTATGGTGGTATTCTGCTTTGTTCTTGCGAACGGTTCCAATGTTTTTTTTTAACCTTGCTTCTCATTATTGCTAGAATGCATTTTTATCGAACAAAAAATAAAACTTCCAGAAAATGTGTACAAACAAGAAGGGCATGGTTCATGCGTACGGTGACCATATTTGTCAAAGCAAAATAAGTTTGTTTTGTGTACAAACTATTTATTAATAAAAAATCAACATTAACCCCGGTATTCACCGACCTTACTAATGCAGATTTATGAGCGCTCATAAAAGTTATGAGTGTCACTTTTAATTTGGGAGCAGTAATATCTTAAAAATTTCGGAAATTCGAAATCAGCTTGGACCCTTGACATTTAAACATATGTTTTCAAAATGGAAAGAAATTGTATTTTGGTGTTTGTTAATATAAAGCTATGTCCGAACGAATTTCCACATGTAATTGTTCACTAGTGATATTTCTTTCTAGCTATCAATTTCACTTTAAAATTACATACACTCGACAGGACATAAACCCGGCCACCCGCAAGCTCTGATTCGATTTTCTTTAAAAGTATAACACATACAACTAAAAAAGTGGTGCCTACAGAAACTGGTTTTTATGTCAATTAAAATGATTTTAAAATAATTCTTAAGCAAGAAACACAATGCTAACGATTTGCTTTGTTTTGTCTATATTTTGCGATTACCATTCTTTTTTCAGTGTCTGTTATCATTTTTTTAGATTTAGTCCAGTGTTTGCTCAGCTGCGTGTATTTTTGCGTTTTTTGTACGTTGTTAATAATGGATACGACACCTCAGGAAGCAGCTGAAGCTGTAGCACTACTTCAAGCAGGCGTTGCGCAATGTGAGCTCGCTCAAAGACTTCAAATTAGCAGAACTTCGGTGCAACGAGTTTACAGAAGATACATAGAGACTGGGACATTCGATCGACGTCCAGGTACGGGCAGACCTAGGGATACATCAGCAGCAGATGATCGGTTTATTGAGCTTACTGTTCTGCGAAATCGCCGCCTAAATGCAGTTCAAGTCCAACAAAGTCTGCGGGACGAACACCAACTGTTCATAAGTTCAAATACTGTCAGAAGGAGACTTTTTGAACAGAACCTGATTCTAAAGAAAGCTGCAACAGGCCCAGCATTAACTGTAGCCCCCCTGAATTTGCTCGAGAGCAAAGGGATTGGACGTTGGAGCAGTAGGGTAATGTACACTTTCCTGATGAGGGTAAGTCTAACTGTAAGTGGTAGACGTCAGAGAGTATATCGTCGCGTTGGTGAACGATATTCTCAATGTAGCATCGAGGAAACTGTTGCCTATGGAGGAGGATGTGTAATGGTCTGCGGCGGCATTTCCTTAACCGCGCATACAGCTTTAGTTTTCATCGAACCAAACACACGTGGATTGACTTCTCATCGCTATATTTCTGAAATCCTCGCAGACCATGTATTACCTTTGGCAGGATATATCGGGCAGGATATGCTGCTAACGCATGGCCTAATGCTGCATATGTGGTGACCCAACCTACGGGACGTCGGCATTCATACGATGGACCGGCCAGCTCGAAGCCAGGACTAGAATCCGAAAGAACATTTATGGGATGAACTGAAACGTCGGGTTCGAGCCCGGATAAGGCTTCAATAATGCTTCCAGAGCTGCGAATCGCACTTGAAGAGGAGTGGAATGCTATTCCTCAAGATTTCATCGTCCGCCTCGTGAGGTCGATGAATGCAAGGATGCTGGCAGTTATCCAAGCAAGAGGAGGCAATGCCAGATATTGACCAACATTGTTTTTTAAATTTTTTCTTTGTTATTGGATTACGAGTACATTTTTTTTTTCATTTTATAATTCCATTAATTAACACAACTGGAAAATGACTCTTTTTTGTATAACCTTAAATAAACACTGAATTAATTGAATAATCCCAATGAGTTTTTATTCATTTTATTCAACGTATATCGCACTTTCTGTTGGTACTACTTTTTTAGTTGTATGTTTTATACTTTAAAAGAAAATCGAATCAGAGTTTGAACGTAGCGGGTCAACCGGTTTATTTGCTGTCGAGTGTAGTCTAAGTTAGTTGGTCACATAATTCATATATCTAACTTTCACTTGTTCTTTTATTTTATTGAAATGTATCCGACTTTACGCAAAATAACCTGATAGAAAAGATCCCAAGTAACACATCCAGCGGCTATGCATTTTCGGTTCCAACACTGATGCTGTTATATTGGAATTATTGTAGGTATTTGCAGCATGTGTCCAAAGCAGCCATTCGCTGTGGTAAGAGAGAAATAAAATTAATTGATCGCATTTTCGAGCTAGCGTAAACACAAACACAACCCAAAAGACTTGGTTAATAAGTTGCAAAAATTTAAAATAAGAGCTTCTTAGTTTAAAAAATGTTGTATTGTGAACGGACGATTCCCATTGATATTGCTGTCAATCGCATTTTTATAATTGGCTGCGATTGACAAATTTTGAAATATTGAAATTTTGAACTCAAACTGGGTATGAGGTATGACATAACGACTATGGACAAGTCCAAAAAAGGGTATCCCTAATAATAACCGTCCGTCGGTCCTTCTGTCCGTCTGTCCTCTGTTACCGATGCTGAGGCCACATGGGTGGACGGATTAACTTAAAATTTCGTGTTTTGGGGCTTGTAGGTTTTCTCACACACCGATTTCTCAAAAATGGCTCTAACGATTTGAATACTTTTTGAAATATAAAATAAGTGAGGTGAGCGTAAGATAATGGCGTACTCAATTTTTTGGAATATAATCGAATAACGGTGTCTTACAAATTTGCTAATATTTCAAAAACTGGTCAAGTTATTTTGGATGAAATTTAAACACCGACTTATACTACTATTTGTAACGAATTTGTATATAAAATATCTGAAATGGCTAGTTGTTATAACTTTTTTATTCATGGAAAAAATTCAAATTTTGGAAAATTTTCCTTTTTTCAAAAACGGCTATAACGATTTTGATCAATTTTAACGCCTTGAATACTTCGTTGAGTGTCAGAAAATGGCTTGCTTTGTTTTTTCCAAATGACTCGAGTACTTTAGGAAACCAACAATATCTCAAAGACGGGCAACGTAATTTCAAGGAAATTCTATGTTAATATTAGATACAGATTATGTAGACGATGTCTGCTTTCTCATATTTTAGAATTTTTGTTTTTACTTATTTTATAATTTGTAACAGCTAATACAATTTAAAAAAAAAAAACACTTTTCTTGAAAATGGTTTCAATGATTTTGATTTTTAAGATTTTTAATACTTTTAGTAAACGTAAGAACATAATTTGCATACTAAAAATTATAAAGTATAAATTCATATAAATGTATTTTTTAAAATGTCGATTTTCTCAAAAACTGTGTATGTTTTAAATACAATACAACAAAGGTAAAAGAATGTCATGCTCAGTTTTTACCAAAAGAATTAAACTACGATGCTTTAGAAACGCGAGGATATCTCAACAATCGGTAAAGTGATAAGTTTGCTTCAAATAGACACATTAAGATCGAAAGATCGACGGTTTGATTTAAAAAAAAATTTATTTGTTTTTTTTTCTTTCATTCTTCTTTTATTTTTACACGTTATTTAATTTATTAACTCTAACTAGATAAGCCGCTGTCTAGGTGAGGCTGCACCTATCAGGTTAGTTGTCGGTTTAGAACTGATTACCGAAATACATCTTAAGTCTAACAATGCGTCGCATTTATTCGTTGGTTTCGAATAACCGTGCTCGTGTTGGGTAGTGGGGGAAAGGGGACACATCCGCTTAGGATTGGTTTTGCAATGTATGCAGAAATGGCGTGGGAAACCATTGTGGAATTTACGTAAGGTAGAATGGCGGTGTGGGGCATTTTTATTTTGTACGAAGTTCCAACAGTAAGTACGTACATACACCTTTTAAAAAACATATTGTGACCATCAAATTTTAAAATATTAATATTGCCACAAGACCACTAAAAGTTTATATATTCGTGATCAGCATCGATAGTATTGTCGATCCAGCCATGTCCGTCGTTCGTCCGCCCGTCGGCAAAAATTAGGCCTTTAAACTCTCTGGGAGACAAAAATAATCAAGTTTAAGAAATTTAACGAAAAAATCTATTTTTGAGCTAGAGAGCTAACATTTTTAATATATTGTCCTTAGGTCCCTAAGATGCTCGGGAGTTGAAACTTTTTAAATCCGCCTGGCCGTAGTTTACAAAAACAAAAACAACTTTGCCAAAAAGCCAAAGCTTTAGCTAGGAAGCCGAAACTTTTAATATATGCTTTTGAGAGGCCCCAAATGCTGATGTTTAAATATTTTTAAAATCCTCCGACTTACACGCCCATAATTTTTAAAAAAATCGTGTTATCGAAAAATCAAAGTTGCCTTTAATGCTGATGTTGAAATATTTTTAAAATCCGCCCACTGACACGCCCACTATTTAAAAAAACGTTTAATTGCAGAAAAAATTGTAAATGAAAGTCATATCCTTCGCAAAGTAAGTAATTAAATTCATTTTTAACAATTCCTTTTATATAAAGTTTTCTGCCATGCCCACTTTTGGGGGCGTTTTTTTACAAAAACTTTGTTCTTTCAATAAAATTCTTCGAATGTTGTGTAACGAAATATGCAGAGCATTCCTAACAATTCACCGATACCTAGACTTTTGCCACGTCCACTTTTTGAGGGATAGTATAATAGAAATAGGGTATCCGTTTGCAGATTAATTTTTGCTTCGAATTCTCATTTTAAATTGTTCACTTCACGCCCCTGGTTTTTTGGTATTGGTTGCGATTCGTGAATGAAATGACAAGTAGATACAATTGTCTTGAGTTTATGAAGAACCACTATGCAGAATTCCAAGTTTGTAGGTTTACACGGGACTGATTTACTTAAAACAAGTTATGAGAAATCACTTTTCATTGGTAAAACCTCCTCTCTATCTAAGCATATGACCTACCTTTATCCATTTATTAGCTCATTACATGAATGCCGTGCTAAACAAAATATATGAATAAAAAACATATGTATCTAACCATTCGTAATTTTAGATAGTTACCTTATATTGCTTTCGCAAGTCAAAATAAACTAGCAATTTCCATAATGGATTTCATTCATTCCAACACATTTCCTTCGAATTATTTTTACACCCAAATTCAAGCTCCACTTCCTGCCGAAAAACGTAACATACCGATAGCTACGGTCTTGTACTTTCTAACTCTCATAAAAAGTATTACAAATATTGGCAATAAATTAGCTTTTCGTGCATAAATATACATTCATTCACGGATATAGGAGTATGTATGTATGTTAGTTCATATACATATGCAGCTCCGGTAAGATTGCCAATATTTTTTTTACGGTTCTTTAGTCCCTCATCACAGTTGGTAGGTAGTGTTGGAAGTGTAAAGATTGATTGATACATATAAACCATATATTAGAAACATATTGGGATTTATACCAAGTGAGGCGTGAAATTTGTTGGAAATTCACCCAAGACAAGATGTGTGTTTTATTTAATGTATTTTCCTACACGATAATCAGGCAGTTGTTATATTACCATGCGATTTGAATGCAAAACTTACGTCCAATTTATTCACATTTAGTTTTCGTGGAGACATCAATCATGGCGTAAGCGTAGGTTGGATGAAGTGCCAGGAAAATTTTGCAATCTTGTGTGACCGAATAATGTCACCAAGAAAGGCTCTACACCGCATTCGTGCAACATTGCACAGCGTACAAAAAGTAAGAGGACAGAAAAAACTAGAATAAGAAGTTGCAATAAGGCAGCGCGACTGACTCAGTTGGTACTGTAATGTTCAAAGGAGAGATCCTACGAACCCCATCCAAGAGGCAATATCAATCAACGTTCCTTTATAACCGCAAACTAGAAGCAGGTCTAAAAAATTAATCATTCAAATGCAACTACACCAGCATTTGATTGGCCTTTGCCTAGGCTTGACGTCAGGATTTCATCATATTGAATTAGATGAGAATTCAATGGACGTTACTTCATTCTCAACTGACAAAGGTTCATACTGATTCAGGCGTCTTCCCAATGGTTTAAAGATGGCACCAAATTCATTTCAAAGATTAATGCCAATTGCATTCTCTGGTTTATCACCAATGCAAGCATTCTTATATATGGATGATTGAGTTGTATTTGGCGCGAAGAATCGCATATATGTTAAACAATTTAAGAGATGTATTCGAAACGTGTCAAAAATACAATTTAAAATAACATCCTGAGTCAATTTGCTATGGAAAACCCATCCTCTAAATTAACATG
Source organism: Portevinia maculata (assembly GCA_949715645.1). Taxonomy (NCBI): domain Eukaryota; kingdom Metazoa; phylum Arthropoda; class Insecta; order Diptera; family Syrphidae; genus Portevinia; species Portevinia maculata. The sequence goes on along the minus strand of OX454528.1, from coordinate 64,588,198 downwards.
CATGAGACTAGATCTCGAGGAATACCATTTTACGTAGAGTGCTTAAGGGGAAAAGATAACTATGCAGCATATGCATTGTCGCGCATAAATTTTAAATAAATTCAAAATATAAGAAATTCAGCCAACAAAATATTTAAAGTCACAACTAGGCTGAAATCTTATAAAAAAAAACGTCGAATCAACAGCCGACAAAATATAAAAGTTATCTAATTTTATACGAAGTGTTTACTAGGAGAAGTTAGAAAGAGAAACCGTATGGAAATATAATTAAGAATAAAAAAGTGATCACTATAGGAATAAATAACCTTATTACTTTCGGAAAAATTGACTTGCATCATTTATTTTTACTTGGGAAATAGAGCTCTAACAAACCTTCGAATTGCTCTGACGCCTACAATTATAAAAATAACAAATGATGACAGAATGATTATACAAAAGTATGATAATGATCCAATTTGTGATAGTCACTAAGCGATCATATGTACAATAAAAAGGATGCGACGAAAATACTAGTGGACAAATATGAGTAGGAATATTATAAAATATGTTTAGGGATGTGACAAGTGTCAAAGAAATAAGTCATTGAAAAACGAAAAAGAACCAATGATTATAATTATAACTGATACACCAATAACCGCATTTGATGTAGTACTGATAGACACCATTGCACCATTACCATTACCATTCCGTATGCAGTCACAGTAAAATCTGATATCGGTACCAATCCCTGATTAAAGTGCAAATACAATAATTGCCAAAGCAATCTATGACCATTTCATACTAGTTTACTAGGTCCCATGAGGAAAATAATCACAGACATGAGCACCGAATATAAAAATCAAATATTTGACGAAATATGTAAATTAATGAAAGTAGAAAATGTCACCTTAACGGCATAATATCACCCAACGTTAGAAACTGTGAAAATAAATCACAGAATATTAAATGAGTATGTTGGGTCATACATTTCGATAATAAAAACGGACTGGGACGAGTGACTTAAATATTTCACGTATTGCTACATTACTCAGTGTCATGCACCACTATTGCCCATTTGAATTAGTGTTTGGTAAATCCCCAGGCAATTACGACTTTCTTTTGTATGCAAAAGTGAACTACATGTACAACAATGAATGCGTATGAGAAAGAAGTCAAATTTCGACTTCAATAGGCTCATAAAAGGGCAGTGGAAATTATAAAAAAACCAAATGGATAATTAAAAAGTCGTATATGACAGATATAGTAATTGCTTAGATATAATAGTAACAGATTTAGTTCTGGTGACACAAGTAGGACATAAGTTAGACAATATCTATAGGGGCTCATTTAAGGTAGTCAGCATAAAAAAAAGGAGCAATGTAGTCTTAAAAGACGACAACCACATGACAAAGACCGCCTTAGTCGTCACAAAACAAAAAAAAAAACAAAAAACAAAAAAAAAATAAAAATAAAAATTTAAAGTGCTTATTAAATATTAAAAATGAAATTTAGAATTTAAGAATAAATATATAAAGAATGAATGCATTCTTCCGAAAAAGCGAAATGTAGCGCGAATTTGCCTGCACTGCACTTCTATATATTAATACGGAGTTGCCTATAACGTGTTTCCCCCGTTTTTTGCGTCACATAGATATGCCAACACTATATATATTTGGGTTGGGGGCAATATATAGAGGTGCACAATACAAAAATTATCCACATATATAACACAATTATGAATTACAGCAGGTAAAATGAAGCGAATTGGATAAAATTACAACAATAACAATATTGCTGTGTGAGGCAATAATCTGCAATCGGAACGGAAAAATTTTATATCATGAAGTTACTTGAGAATGCCCAAGCATTCTTGTTACTTGAAAATGCTTGAAGTTACTTGAAAATGCTTGAAGTACTTTAAGTTAATTGAAAATGCTTTAAGTTACTTGAAGTTACATGAAAATGCTTGAAGTTACTTTAAGTTACTTGAAAATGCTTCAAAACTTGAAGTTACTTGATAATGCTTGAACATACTTGAGGTTACTTGGACATGCTTGAAGTTACTTGAAAATGCTTGAAGTTATTTGAAAACGCTTGAAGTTACTTAAAAATGCTTGAAGTTACTTGAAGTTACTTGAAAATGCTTTAAAATACTTGAAGTTACTAGAAAATGCTTGAGGTTACTTGAAGTTACCTGAAAATGCTTGAAGTACTTTGCATATTATGCATTTGATAAGGCTTGAACATACTTGAAGTTACTTGGACATGCTTGAAGTTACATGAAAATGCTTGAAGGTACTTGAAAATGCTTGAAGTTACTTGAAAATGCTTGGAAATACTTGAAGTTACTAGAAAATGCTTGAAGTTACTTGAAGTTACCTGAAAATGCTTGAAGTACTTTAAGTTAATTGAAAATGCTTGAAGTTACTTGAAGTTACATGCAAATGCTTGAAGTTACTTTAAGTTACTTGAAAATGCTTCAAAACTTGAAGTTACTTGATAATGCTTGAACATACTTGAGGTTACTTGGACATGCTTGAAGTTACTTGAAAATGCTTGAAGTTATTTGAAAACGCTTGAAGTTACTTAAAAATGCTTTAAGTTACTTGAAGTTACTTGAAAATGCTTTAAAATACTTGAAGTTACTAGAAAATGCTTGAAGTTACTTGAAGTTACCTGAAAATGCTTGAAGTACTTTGCATATTATGCATTTGATAATGCTTGAACATACTTGAAGTTACTTGGACATGCTTGAAGTTACATGAAAATGCTTGAAGGTACTTGAAAATGCTTGAAGTTACTTGGAAATGCTTGGAAATACTTGAAGTCACTAGAAAATGCTTGAAGTTACTTGAAGTTACCTGAAAATGCTTGAAGTACTTTAAGTTAATTGAAAATGCTTGAAGTTACTTGAAGTTACATGAAAATGCTTGAAGTTACTTTAAGTTACTTGAAAATGCTTCAAAATTTGAAGTTACTTGATAATGCTTGAACATACTTGAGGTTACTTGGACATGCTTGAAGTTACTTGAAAATGCTTGAAGTTATTTGAAAACGGTTGAATTACTTGAAGTTACTTGAAAATACTTGAAAATACTTGAAGTTACTTGAAAATGATTGGTGTTACTTGAAGTTACCTGAAAATGCTTGAAGTTACTTTAAGTTACTTGAAAATGCTTGAAAACTTGAAGTTACTTGATAATGCTTGAACATACTTGAAATTACTTGGACATGCTTTAAGTTACTTGAAAATGCTTGAAGTTACTTAAAAATGCCTGAAAAATTTTATATCATGTGAAATCAGAGAATGCAATGTCGAAAAATTTCATTCTTCGATTAATATGTATAACGGTTTTTTTTCAACTTATAGAATAAATTGGTCGAATTTCGACCATGGGACGACCCCTATACTTATAAATACATTCTAGTCCCACGGGCAATTAAGTTGCTGGTCATTGGAATCCCAGCTCATCAGCATATCTTCACCAGCAATCTGAATAAAATTACATGCAGCATTCATATTGAATAAACGTAGGTACTAAAATCAGCTGATACAATATCAATTTCTAAATTCTGCCACCCACGATGTGATATATGGTTATCTACCCTAAATATAGAAAAATAAATAGTGACCTTCATTTCAACATGGCCGCTGAATTAGAAAGCCATTTCTTTATTGTAAGAGTATTAGGCAACATTTTAAAGTGGATGACGTCTTAAAATAATGTTCAGCGATTTTGAATTAACTATGCAGCACTTTTTCTTAGTCGACTGATACGTACTTTTTTGACCAGGTCGATGTCGCTGTACAGCTCGTAGAGTTCGCTGTTAAATCTCCTCCTCCAAAGCCCGTCAACGCAAATTTCACCGAAAATCACTCGAAGAATTTTGCGTTCGAAACGACCAAGAAGATCTTTATCCGCTTTTGCTAATGTCCACGCTTCTGCGCCGTAGAGCTGGACTGGGATGATGCAGATCTTATATAGAGTCTCCTTAGTTTTTCTTGACAAGGCCTTACTAATCAATTACCGTCTTGGGCCAAAGAAACAGCGGTTGGCAAGTGTAATTCTTCGTTTGATTCCAACTGTGGTGTCATTATCAGAATTAATAGCGGAGCTGAGGTAGACAAAGTCCCTTACTATCTCAAAGTTGTAGCTGTCTATCGTGACGTTCTGTCCGATTCGTCGATGTTATGTGTCGCTTCTTGTTGACAGCATATACTTGGTTTTGCCCTCATTCACCACTGAACCCATTTTTGCTGCTTCTGTACTAATACTTGCAAACGCACCAGTGACAGCTGGCTGTGTTCTCCCAATGATGCCAATGTCGTCAGCGTATGCAAGTAGTTGCACAGACCTGTGCAGAGTTTCGCACAATTTTCTCTAGTATGATGTTGAAGAAGTCACATGACTGCGCATCACCTTGTCTAAATCCTTTTTTGACATCACAGAGCAGCAGGCGTTCTCCATCGTCAGTCTGCATAATCTGACAAGTTTGACAGGGATGCCAAAACTAGACATGGCTCTGTATAGCTCGTCTCTATAGATGCTGTCATATGCGGCTTTAAAATTGATTAAAAAATGGTGGGTATCGATTTGGACTTCCTGGGTTTTCTCCAGGATCTGCCGTAGTGTGAATATTAGCCGTGGACTTAGCGGGCCTAAAACCGCACTGGTAGGGACCAATCAGGTCGTTGACGAATGGTTTCAGGCGTTCACACAGTACAGCAGATATGATGTTATAGGCAGTGTTCAGGAGACTGATGTCTCTATAATTGGTGCAGTTTAGAGGGTCTCCTTTCTTTTGGATCGGGCAAACGATGCTGAGGTTCCATTCATCAGGCATACTTTCTTCTGACCAAATCTTGGAAACGAGTTGGTGTATGCTCTCCACCAGGTCATCTTCCGCTGCCTTAAAAAGCTCGGCATTTTAACCGTCTGGTCCAGCATCTTTGTTAGACTTAAGCGTGGATATCGCTATCCTCACTTCGTTTTGGTCAGGTGGACGGAAGTCTTGGCTGTCATCGTCCAGGCTGAATGATTCGTTCTGCCTGACAGCATAATTTGTGTCGTCTTCGCCGTTTAGCAGTCTGCAGAAATGATTTTTCCATGTCCTCAGCACCGACTGTGGCTCTACTAAAAGATTTCCTCGTTCGTATCTACAGGTCTCTCTGTTCGGGTCTTGTTTCCGTGACACGTCCTTTTTACCTTTTGGTAAAACTTCCGAAATTTTTTCCATTTTTCAACGTGAATTTCAATATGCTTCAGAGAATTTAAAGTGAGTTAAGTTTTAATACCTTAGCTAAGCCGTTTCCGAAAAACTCCCTCCTGCTATGCTTATGAAATTTGAATCCTGCAATTTCCTTTAGTTGCAATCGAACTTGGCAAATCCGTTGATGTGGAATTGTTTGTCATAATTTTAAGATACGAGTATGTTCTGTATGAATTTGTATACCCTATTCTAAGGGTATATTAATTTTGACGCATAGTTTGTAACCTGCCTTAATATTGCCCGTAGACCCCTAAAAGTTACTATATTTATGATCTGCATCGATAGTAATGTCGATCTAGCCATGTCCGTGCGTCCGTCCGTCCGTCTGTCGGCAAAAATTAGGCCTTTAAACTGGACCTAGAGAGCTGAAATTTTAACCATATACTCTCTAGGGTCCCGAAATAATCAAGTTTACGAATTTTTGAAATCCGCCCACAGACACGCCCACAAACTAAAATTTTTTTTTTCCAATTTTGTGCTAGAAAGCTGAAATTTTTTATATATGATCTATGACTCCTAAAACTGCTCGGGATTAATTTTTTTCAAAATCCGCCCACTGACACGCCCACAAATAAATAAAACAATTTTTTTGAAAATTCAAAGTTTGAGCTAGGGAGCTGATATTTATAATATATGTATACTCTCTAGGGGCCCTTTATGCTCATGTGTCAATTTCTTTTAAATCCGCTTACTGACACGCCCACAATTAAATAAAACAATTTTATTGAAACACCCAAGTTTGAGCTAGGGAGCGTTTTTTTTTGATAAAATTCTTTAAATGTTATATAACAAAATATGTAGAGCGTTCTTAACAATTCAACCATACATAGACTTTTGTCACGCCCACTTATGAGGGATAGGAATAAGAAAAGATCCAACAGTTCGCCCAAGCGGACTGTAGCCCGTCCCTATGTTTATTTTAGAAAATACATTTTAACAAATTTAATGTTTTTTCATACAAATCTACTTTAAATTATCTCTGAGAATTGATTTCACTACGTAATTGAAGGTATTAATTTGTAGACATTGTGTGGTTAAAAACTATTTTTTTAAACAATTTTTTTTTTAATTTTCACACATTTTTTTTTTTATTATTTTCATGAATTATACATCTGTCTTACGACACTAAGTATATTTTATAACAATTTGAAAGGAGATATTCTTGATCTTCAGCAAAGTCATTTTGTTAATTCTGATGGTTTCTATTGTTGTGAAATTATACTATTTTATATAATGCTAGGAGCTGATGTTATGTAGGTATTATATGATTTGTTATTACAGTGTTAGAACTCAGGTTATGAGGTCACTCGGTCGTCTTCTTTTGAGTCTTCGTCTTCTTGTGGTTTCTTGGTCAAATAATGTGTTGATGTCGTTGTTCGCATGCGAAAGATTTCTTGTTAGGTATCTCGTGCTGGGTTTTATTATTTCCTCCCTGACTGTTGGTATTTCAAGGTCATGAATCATGATGTATGTCATTGTTACAGATGTACCACTCAGCATTAATTATCGTCCGTAGGATCTTAGATTGTCTTGTCTTTGGATTATGTTGATGTTAGATATTCTAGGTGTGCCCCATATTTGCAGCCCATAGGTTCATATAGGTTTGATTATTGCCTTATAGAGTAATAGTTTGTTGCTTGTTGATAAATTGGAGTCCTTGGAGAGGAGCCAGTACAGTTGTCTGAATTTTAGTTTCACATGGTTGCGTTTTTGTTCAATGTGATGTTTTCATGTCAATTTGGAGTCCAAGTACATTCCTAAGTATTTTGCTACTGAACTTACTCGTATAACGATGGGTTTATTGTTAATGTTTAACGCTATGGGTGTAAACTTTGTTTTAGTTGTGAAAATTACTTGTACTGATTTGTCATCATTAATTTTAACGTTCCAATTTTTAAACCATAACATTATTACGTCGAGATATTTTTGAAGTTGAGTGGTTGTAGTGTGAAGGCATTTGCCCGAATTTAGGAGAATCGTGTCATCAGCAAACGTTGCTATCATGGAGGATGCCCTGGTAGGAGGTGGAATGTCAGCTGTAAAGAGGACATAAAGTAAGGGTCCTAGGACGCTACCTTGTGGGACTCCGACTTTCGTTGAATATAAGTCTGAAGATTCATTATTGTATCTTACATAGAATTGTCGATTCGTTAGATAGCTTAAAAGGTAGAAGTCTTTTGGGAGTAGATTATCGAGTTTGTGTAGAAGGCCAGCATGCCATACCTTAACAAAAGCCTTTGGTACGTCAAGAAACACTGCTGCGCAAAAAACTTTTTCATCCAGGTCTGCTGATATTTTGTTTATGACTCGATGTACTTGTTGAATTGTTGAGTGTTGTTTTCTAAATCAGAATTGATGGTCGGGTATTAACTTTGATCGGGTCAGGATGGGTTCTAGGCGATCAAGAAAAATCCTCTCAAATAGTTTGGAGAGAACGGGAAGTAAACTAATCGGCCTGTAAGAAGATGTTTTCGTTGGGTCTTTTCCTGGTTTCTGTAAAGCAATTATCTCTGCAACTTTCCACACTTTCGGAAAGAATTTAAGTGTTATTACAGCATTGAATAGATTGCGTATATATAGGAATGCTGCATTAGGTAGTTCTTTGAGCAACTTTCCTGTAAGTAGGTCATAGCCCGGAGTTTTATTTTGATCCATTTTAGTTGTAATGTACTTTATTTCCTTTAACACATTTTTGAAAGTAATAATTTAAGCCTACCATGTTTTAAGGGCTATTTCTACCTATCTGCAACCAAAGGTGGCCACAATTAGAATTTTGATACATAAATAAAAGAAAAATTTCCTGCAAGATGTTTTGTGTGATATTTTTTATAATTTCCGTTAATAGAGTTTTCTTTCCGTAAACAGAGACCATGGTTTAATTTTTCAATTCCGTAATAGCGAAATTCCGTAAAAAGAGAGATGAATGTATTCAATTTTAGATTACATTTTTTCCCTCACTGTAGATTCGTTCCTAACCATTCGCCATCCCTATGGTTATTATCACAGTAAACCCCACAATAATAAAGTACAAAACAAAAATAAGTCCGTCAGCAATATAAGGTTCAGCACGCAGCAAGTGTTTCCTTAATCTATGAAAGTTATGCAAATTACTTTTCGGAAAATACATTATTGTCTTACTGTCGGGAAAAAGGTACGAATGTATAAATGCGTGCACGTACGCATCAACTGTTTAATACCTAATTATACTTTACTGCATTGTATTAATTGTCAATTGTGGTGACAAGCTGTGCAACAGCCCTTCTCTTTTATTGTACTGATATTGTCAATGTTATCGGCATCCAATAAAATAGTATTGTACTTCAAAAAACAACAAGAGTATGAACCGCGCTCTAAGTGTGCTCCCAGAATGCACATAACGGACATAAATTATTACTTATCAATTTTTAAACCCTTATTTACTGCAGCCTTCTGGATTATCACTCAACGGCGCTTTTATTGGCCTATTAAAAATAATGGAGAATGGATGAGCATTTGGCTTGGAAAGTATATATAAAGCAGCTCAAACTTTGCCTTAATGCATAGCCCTTTGGGAGGACATGTTGTTCCGCTCCTGTTTAGTTGTTTTTGAAGTAAGTGATGAGGCATAAGGGGATTTGAATTGGATTACAAGTTTTCAGCTGCCGGTCGGCTATCATGGTTCATGGTGAGGGCTGTTTTCATAGTAAGCCGCGTATGCCTGTGCTTTAATGCTCATTTCAACTTCATAAATACGATACTTTTTGAAATGTTTATCTTAGAAGATTATGCCCTGTTTAAATATTGTGCGGATGTAAATAAGCACATTTACATAAATAATAATTTAGCTTGAATAAGCTTGTTTATAAAATATTAGATTATGCTTTCCAAAATAAAGCCTTAGAACTGTCAGTAGCTAAGTAGCTATTCCAAGGGATAAATATTGAAGTGAGCATTTGAAAATTGTGTAAGAAAGCGGACTTGAAATGATAAAGAGCTTTGTGCGTAGTTGTTTAAAGATATCGTTAGGGAGCATATTATGGTATAATATATACATATCTTTCCAAATAAATTTATTTTAATTAATGTTTTATGTACATTCCCAACTATTAAAAGTGTATATAGGTACAGAGTGCGGCAATATAGCAGCGGGTATAGTAGCAATATTTGCCCGGATGTTGGCATGTCTTATAGGGTCCTTGGACAGTTGACACAACCAAGGGATTTAAAAAAAAAACACACACAAAAATTGGCAAGAGGCCATAGCAGTTTCTCTGAAGGTACCTCAACACCTGGGCTTAAAACTGGGATTTAACACTGGTCCAGATGAGCTTTCACAGTGGAATTCCTGGCACATTCACCGCTTTGGGTATTTGGCTTTTTCAGCGCCTGTTGGTCGCTGCGGCTCGAGTCCTTGACCGCTGATTATATGGGGTGCTATGGCTGGTACCCCGATCGGTCGAGTGAATTACCATGGTTTCAAGGCTGGAAGCCAATAGTTCGTCCTCCGATGAGGTGCCAACACTAGGCGAACATCTTTTTTGTTTTTTTTTTTTTCTGTTATTATATTTTTAATTTGTATTTTTTTATGTTTATTCTGTTTCATTGATTTTAAATATTGGTCCCACGAGAGTGTCCGCAAGGGTTGAAACATCTGACCATGCGGCTCTCGACACGGCTCTCGACACGGGTACATCAACGCTGGGGCTTGGAACTGGAATTTAACTAGGGTTTACTCCAAACAAACACTCTGACCCAGAGTTGGTTTTGGTCCACAATTGGCTTTGACAGTGGAATTCTTGGTATATTCACTACTTTGACCTCATTACCCCGGATCACGAACCATTGTGGAACTTACAATTCATCGTATCAGCGAATTTCCTTATCCGCCACCATAGGGAAGCGCCTAGTGGTATATTCAAAATGTAATCTTAATTTTAAGCAGTTTGTTATGGAGTCCTCATATAGACCTTAAGTGGCAAGCATAACAGACATAATATAGATTTGTACTACTAGATGCCCTTTCCTTGAATGTATTAAACGATGATTTTTTTTTTTGCTGGAATAATAAATAATAATTCAATAGCTTAATGCTTGAAACAAAAAAAAAACGAATGATCTTATTTGAAAACTTGTATAATTTGATTCGAAAAACATGGCAAAATTTGAAGTATTAGTTGCTGCAAGGCTCGTAACAGAAAATAGTGGAGAATCAAAACAATTGTCAAACTTTTTTAGGATTAATTGAATAAATTATCATGACACATTAGGAGAAGAATCTGAAAACTTTATTTTTAATTTGTTAGAGCAACATAATTAACTAACCAGGTAAGAAACAGTCTGCTCAGTAGTGCAACCATGTAAAGGTAGCTACTGAAGTTGAAGCTTCTTCCAATCAAAGCAATAGCTCCGGAACAAATTATAGAGGTAATTACTATAACAAATTCATATTATGATTATAGACAATATCCAAAATAATAGAGGATGAACTAGAGGTAGAGGCATAAGAAGAGGATACCATAAAGCGGCTCTTACACGGTCAATCGAATGACATCAATCACCAGCATGTGTTTGTGAAAATGTATCTGTATAAGTCACACACATTTGGTGAAGTCTGATTGACGAAAATCAAAGCAAGTTTGATTTTGCATGATGAACGTCATGCCAATTGACATTTGTTACGGGTTGGATTGACGTAATTACTTCATTGTGTTTTGTGTCACGGAAGCGAAAACATGTCTGGCGCCAGCGGAAAATCGAAGGACGATGAATACCGAGCATTTGTATGAATTAATTGAAACGTATCGGTCATTACCGAGTTTATGGGATGCCAAAAGGAAAGATTATAGGGACCGAAACAAAAAATGCAACAATATGAAGTTTTACTGCAAAAGTATAAAGAAAAGTATCCTGATGCACAAAAAGCGGATGTCACCAGAAAAATAAATACGTTGAGATTGATATTGCAGATATTGCAGCTGTAAATTTTAAATCCTCAAATGAATTCAGTGTAGCAAGATATCGCAATGTTGTAGAAAGTCTCTGGTTTACGGAAATCGCTTCACGCATGCATGTATCTTTTTTCATAGTCAAAGGATAAATTATTTTAAGCAATTCCTCGTAAGTCAATTTCTACATATCTTGGAAGCCTAACTGCGGATAAAAGTACAAATTACTCGCTCTGGAAAGCCATGAAAGGCATTAAAAAACCAAAAACGCAAGCGCCACCCATCAGGAAAATCAATGGAGAATGGGCGAAGAGTGACAAGGAAAAAGCCGAAATATTTGCAGAACATTTGGAAGAAACATTTAAACCATTTGATCAAGCGTTGCTCGAATTTCCTGTCCTAACCGTGGCACCTGACAATTATAGAATAAAAAGTGTATCGCTAGCCGAACTACGCTTCGAAATAGAGAAACTAAAATTAAACAAAGCTCCTGGATATGACTTAATCACAGGACAGGTCCTTAAAGAGTTACCTAGGAAAGCTTTAATAAAGTTTGCATATCTTATAAATGCATCGTTCAGGTTATTGTACGTTCCACGACAATGGAAGGTAGCTGAAGTTATAATGGTTCCAAAGCCCGGTAAACCACTGAATGACAAAAAATCATATAGGCCAATATCTCTCTTACCGATAATGTCGAAGGTATTCGAAAAACTTTTGTTAAAGCGCCTACATCCGATTATCAAAGAACGTCGATTAATACCTGACCACCAATTCGGATTCAGGATTAAGCACTCTACAATCGACCAGGTTTACAGAATAACCAATGTAATTGAAAAAGCCCTAGAGGAGAAAAAAATATGTTCTAGTGTTTTTCTCGACGTCTCTCAGGCCTTTGATAAAGTATGGCATACAGGGTTGAAACATAAGCTAAGACAAGCTTTTCCGAAACAGTTATCTGATATCCTTAGTTGTTACTTATCAGACAGACTCTTTCGTGTAAAACACGGAAATGATTACTCTGAATTTAAAGAAATCGCGGCAGGAGTTCCCCAAGGAAGCGTTCTTGGACCGATCCTATTTCTAATATACACTAGTGATATTCCTCAAGAAGAAGGCACAACAGTAGCCACATTTGCAGACGATACAGCTATATTAGCGGTCAGTAATACCGTTGAATCAGCAACTAATAAACTCCAACGTTCTATTGACAAAATTTGTGATTGGACAAAGACTTGGCGTATTGCTCTCAACGAGGCCAAATCAACGCACGTGAATTTTACTTATAAAAAGGTAGACAACTTACCCATTTTCATTGATTCGGTACGAATTCCGTACGCAAACGAGGCAAAATATTTGGGTATGACACTCGATGCGAAATTAAAATGGAAACCGCACGTCAAGAAGAAACGCGAAGAGCTCGCCATTCGATGTAAACAAATGCACTGGCTGCTTGGTAGATTTTCCCAACTCAGCATGCAGAACAAGCTGCTTTTATACAAGCAAGTACTAAAACCGGTTTGGACATACGGTATACAACTTTGGGGTTGTACCAAATCCAGTAATATCAAAATTTTACAAACTTTTCAAAACAAAGTGCTAAGAAAAATAGTAAATGCACCATGGTTTATCAGAAACACTGATATCCACAGAGACCTAACTATGGCTACCGTCGAAGATGAAATAAAACATTTTGCCTGCAAACAACAGACACGCCTTCACGGTCATTGCAATATCACCATGCTACAAATTCAAGACGATACTAACCTAGTGCGCCGATTACAAAGGATAAAACCATTTGAATTAGCGCAATAAGATGTAACCGCGTGCTTATGGCGGTATTAGCAGGTGCCTCCACTGGGAAGCTGCCTGCCAAACGCGTAATTTACAGTTTAAATAAAACTACTAGATAGGAATAACCTAGTTGTAGTATGCAGGTTTCGAAGGGAGGTGGTTTTTGTTTTCTTATCTTAAGTGAGAAAGAGTCGCATGTACGATTTTCCACCTACCCCTATTATTCGTCCGAGCCTAGTTCTGGTTCCAAGTCTCGTGCTTTTAACCAGGATAGGTAAATCTCAGCTTGCTGAGAGTAACGATAATATTACTATGGCTTGGGAGTAATATTAGAAACTCTATAAAAAAAAAAGAAAAAAAAAAAAAAAAAAAATTCCTCGTAAGTGGAGTTATACATTCTCATATAATTTTTATAATCGTCCTGTGCAGATATTTTCAATTCATTCAAAAGATTTTCATATGTGAACTGATTCCTTTTTTTAACCACTCCTTCATCCAAATTCTCTTTTTCTCGACATTTTTTTCTTTTTCCTCTTTATGCAATATGCAATAGCAATATATGCAATACAATCGTCCATTTCACTCATCTCACATCCGTACACTACGAAAACTCACAAAAACTAAAAATTTCACGTCAATCGATAGAGGTGTGTAAGGGGTAGCGTCAATCTACACATACACGATGCATGATGTCGACCGATTGACCGTGTAAGGGCCCCTTAAGAACAACACAAAGTCGGAAAACAGAGATGTCCCTATCAACAGAATCGGGGGAACCAAAATAAGTGCAGGTAGTTCTGCTCGTAAGGAATATCTGGTGGCAGAATTAAATGAAAAGTCGAAAAAAACAAAACAATATTCTCAAAAGGTGTATCAAATCTAAAACTCATGTAAAAAGAAACAGATAAGAACATCAATTCCATGTAAAGGGGCCCTTACATGGTCAATCGAATGACATCAATCAGTAGCATGTGTTTGTGAAAATGTATCTGAATGAGTCACACACATTTGGTGAAGTCTGATTGACGAAAATCAAAGCAAGTTTGATTTTGCATGATGACCGCCATGCCGAATGATACGTGTAAGGGTTGGATTGACGTAATTACTTCATTGTGTTTTGTGTTGCGGAAGCGAAAACATGTGCGGAAAACTGAAGGACGGTGAAGACCGGGCATTTGTATCGGATTTAATTGAAACGTATCGGTTATTACCGAGTTTATGGGATGTCAAAGGGAAAGATTATAGCGACCGAAACAAAAAATGCAACAATATTAAGTTTTACTGCAAAAGTACGAGTATAAAGAAAAGTGTCCTGATGCACAAAAAGCGGATGTCACCAGAAAAATAAATACGTTGAGAACGAACTTTCGGCGCGAGCTAAAACGTTTAAATGAATTAAACAAAAGCGGATCCGGTGTTGATAATTTCAGTGAACCAACTCTTAGGTGTTTTAATGAAATTAGTTTCATTAAAGACATCGAATATCCGTGTGTATCTCGCAGTACAATTCAAGAATATATTGCAAGAGCAATATATGCAATACATTCGTCCGTTTGCTTCAGCGCACATCCGTACACCACGAAAACTCGCAAAAAATTAAAATTTGACGTCAATCGATTGAACTGTGTAAGGGGTAACGTCAATCCACACATACACGATGCATGATGTCGTCCGATTGACCATGTAAGGGCCCCTTAAGAGATAAATATAATGATCTTAGTGGAAGATGAAGAAATAATACTACTATTAAATATGTTTAAGATCTCGGAAAACTGACAATTCCACCAAGATCGGATATAATAATAAAGCATCAATTTGGATTTAAATGAAGACACAGCAATCTACTAGCAAATGAGATCAAGGAAGGAATTTCATAGCCAATTCATTAGTAGGTGCGTTTTGTTTCTACACAAGCGTATATGCAAAGGCCTAGGTAAAAAGATACAAAAAATGCTTCACTGTTACAGGGCAGCACTATGATGGCTGTCATTTGACTTTTTGGCTGTTTTCTTCGGTCAAACAATAGAATATTTACCTAAAAATTGAATTCCAAAATAATTCTCAGATGAAAAATCTTATTATACCACAAAATTGCGAATTAAAAGTGTAAAGTTGACCTCTGTAGGACAAGCAGTTTGCAAATGGCAGCGGTTCAATATTTTTTTTTTGTTCAAAATAAAACTTCACACGCAAGTGAAATTTGGGCGTATGCGTCAGTTTAGTAGGTGATATTCCACAACAAAGTTATCGGAATACGTAGAAAATGGTGTTTGGAAGCACTGGTCTATATCCGCTTAAGGACTTATCCCCTCTAAAGTTAGCGTATAAAGGCTAAGTTGTTATTTAATATTCAATCGTGATTATGACCAGCGAATGGAACAAAACACATCAAAATATAAAACACCAGCGATAAACAAGAAATAAAAAAAATGCGCCGATTAGTGTGGCACCATTGAGCAACTATGCAATATTAACAAATAAAAGCAAATTCAAAGACATCAAACATTTGAACGTTTGATAAAGGAAGTCAAAATAGACATTCGAGATTGAATATTTGTGAAGAATTTCAGATGTTTTTCATGATGAGAATGAAAAACTTACCTAGGTACCACGAATAATTTCTATAAACAGCTAATTGCTTTAGCAGACAAAGCATATATAAAGAATTATATATCTCATATTACAAATCTAAGTTAGATGAAATACAAAACAAGTGCCTAGAACTACTAAAGAATGATTTATTTTTTTAAAAAGGAAATCCGAATCCCAGAGCACTCAGACTTGGTAACGGTCCATTGCACTACCAGGCAGAAATCCTGAAGAGGTTGGAGAAACAATGTGTTATTCGTTTCTCTCATTTAATGGGTGGCGTATGTTGTTGTTCCTCGTGGGGATTGAACTTGCAATACACGGGTCGCAGGCCTACAAATTACGCTCTACCTTAACGGTGCCGAAAGCTGGACGATAAATAGGAAAGGAGAGTTATATTCGGTTCTTTTGAAAGAAAAATACTCCGTCGGATATTTTTTCCCGTGTGCGATTAGGGCGAATGGAGGAGAACATATAAGCGTGAATTCTATGTGCTGCAGCATAAATTAAATTATGTCGACTACATTGGGTCGGCCACATTGAGCGAATGGAAAATAATGCTCCAGACATGAGGTTCTTCGACTCCTAGCCCCCAGATTCGAGAAGGGAAGGAATACCGAACCTCTGTTTTATAGACCAAGCCATCACGGATGCCAGAGCGTTTTGTCTGGGCAACTGGAGCAGCGTGCCTTTGATCGCAGAGGATGGAAGGCTGCAGTGTCACTCTTTACGGGTCGGGATCCCGTTAAGTAAAGTAAGAATAATATTCCGAAAATATGTACAGTAAAGGTCATCCAACTTGCGATTTGTTCCGTTTAAGACTTGGCATTACTAAATATGGATATTTCAGGAGCGTTTTACAGTATTGTTAAACATTTTTTTTTACAAAAAAGGTGATTCTGCAGTAACCACCTTTCGCACTTTTCGAGATTATGGTCAGCATAATCGCCCTTCTGAGCGCACGATTTCCAACGCAGCCAATAAATTCCGAGATACCAATCGAAATGTGTAAAAAAGTCATTGATTTGTGCACGTGGCCACTTGGTGAACGTTTAAATGATATTGAATTTCACATTTAATGGCAAAGTCTAAACAATAAAATGAAAACAAATTTCATCAAAATTTCTTAAATACGTGCTAACACATGATTTTACGAGCGGATAGAGATTCATTATTAATAAAGCTGTAGGCAGGTAGACAGACATGTTAGGCTGGCATATAATAAGTTTTGTAATCTTCACACTCTTGCTTCATAATGTACACAGAAATGTTTGGATTGTTTCACATCCAGATGAATATCATATATTTTTATTTTATTGTCCGTTAAAGTTCTCATAGAATCTAAAACGTTTTGTTCACTCATATCCTTTAGTGCACATGAGGAAAAATTTGTCAGTGAATATCTACCATGGAACCACGCATGAATCCACATGTTTGCCCAACTAACCATGGATATTTCATTTGTGCACATCCCGTAAATATTTGCAATTCAATTTCATATTGTGTCCCTTGGGAGGTTCTTGTACGCGCGTATACAATATTTTATTATTTTAAAAATGATTTTGGACTTCTTCTCAGAAATACGTAAATTGTTCTAGGTAATACGCTGATCGCATCAAAAACTGAAAAATTTCTTCGAAGTGTTCGCAGTGTTCGTGTTAGATTTAATTTGACATTTCAAATTTTTTACACTGATCTGAAAATTTATTTGTAGACTAAAGATTTTTGATTCCATAAGAAAACATTGCCCCCATTTATTATTCCTTAAATAATTTCTTCATTGCTAAAAGCATAGACAAATTAAAACAAAATAACAAAATCATAATGAAGTTTTTTCTTTCATATTTTTTCAATCAGCTGTGTCGCTTAACCTTCGCATGGGTGGAAGTTTTCAAGTACCCGCATGAACAGTATCTACCCGGGTAGATACATTAGATTCTTATATACTTTGTATGCAATTTTTCATTTATATTGTATTCTTACACTATTTTCTTCTTTCTTTATAGCTATTGTTAAATAATTTAAATTAAATTTTCAGAGTTTGGAAACGAGGCTGTTCACTTTCGGCTTATCTTGGAGTTCTGCTAATGATGGGATGTCACAGATCAAATTTTGAAGCTGTGAATAAACTTTGGTGCAAAAAGTCGTATCCTATCTATTGTGCTACAATGTTAGTATGTCGCTTCAAATCAATTACTAGGTTTATTAGATTTGATTCTGAACAAACACGTACCGATCGCATGGCATCTGATAAGGCAGCACCTATCAGAGATGTATTTGAAATGTTAAATTTCAATCTGGGACATCATTTTCGACCATTACTGTAGACGAGCAGATATATCGATTCAGAGGACGTACTAAGTTCACACAATATATGCCGTCCAAGCCCGCTAGGTATGAAATTAAACTTTGGTGGGCTTATGATTCTGCAACATCCTATTCTCTTAATGGCCAGATTTACACCGGAAAAATCGGTACAGCAAGGGATGTAAATCAAGGTGAGCGTATCGTAAAACAGCTAGTTGCTCCATACAAAAATACTGGGCGAAATATAACAATGGACAACTTTTTTACTACTCTTCCACTGGCCTTGAAATTATTGAGTTGGAAACTATCGGCCGTCGGAAAGTCGAAAAAAAAAACAAACGATGCTTGCCCAATGAGTTCAAGGCCTCAAAATATAGAGAAGTTTTGTCTACAGAGTTTGGATTTAGCCAAATCGTCACGATTTGCTAGGTTAGGTTAGGTTAGGTTGAAGTGGCTGTTAGCAGAAAGCCAACACACTTAGACCAATGAGGTCCGTTGTGATGCCACATGGATCGGGAGTTTCGATCCCTACTCGCTAAAACCATTTGGAGCTTCTAATGAAGCACGATAGACTTCTAACATCTGTATTAGCTAAGTCACTGAGTTCGTTGGCGAAAAAGGCTCCTAGGTAGAGATTTCTTTAATGGGAGAGTACAGGACATGTGCAGAGGAGATGAGACGTAGTCTCCTCCTCATCCCTGCAGCTTCTGCAGAAGTCGTTTGAGTAAACGCCAAGCCTTGATGCGTGTCTGCCTTTTAGACAGTGTCCTGTGATGACACCTATGACAGAGCCAATGTGCAGTCTGTTGAGTAAGATCAAACTCAAAGAGCTTCGCAGATCCAGCTTTGGCCAGATTTGCTTAGTCGCTAGACATGTATCACTACCTGTCCACCTGAGGTTTGTACTCTTGACTGCGGATAGCTTGAACATAAGTTTGAAAGTAGCGATGGGCATACCTATAAAACCTTTATCAGGTAGAAGAGGTAATGCGGTTCCGTTTTTGGCGAGTTCGTCTGCCCTACAATTCCCTGGGATGTCTCTATGCCCCGGCACCCAACAAAGGTGAATATTGAACTGCTCTGCCATCTCCTGCAGAGATGAACGGCAGTCTAAGGCTACGATGGAATTGGGAGAGATTTTAGCGCGGCTTCACTATCCGAGAAAATGCAGATATCCTTAGCGGATATCACATTTCTCTTCAGCCACGACAGGACTTCCTTAATCGCCATGATTTCCGCCTGGAACACGCTACAATGATCAGGAAGACTTAAGGAGAGACTGATATTTAGTCTTTCTAAGTAAACACCCCCACCTACCCCCTCGCTAGTTTTTGATCCGTCGGTGTAAAAGTGGATCGATTTAACTTCCGTGCAAACCAGCATCCTCCCAGAATGATCTGGTGGGGATAGTGATTTGGAAATTCTTTTCGAACTGTAGTTGGGGTGTAGTGTAGTCGATGTTTCTAGATACGGACCCAAGTGAGTCCAAAATGATAGAGTGGCCAATATTCGTATTGATCCACTGTGAGGTGGCTTTTAAGCGGACAGCGGAGCAGGCAGCCATCTGCCTGCTAAAAATATCCAGGGGTGTCAGATGCAGTAAGATGTCCAGTGCGGCGGAGGGGGTCGTACGGGGTGCTCCGCTGATACACAGACAAGCTGTACGTTGCACCTTGCTTAGCTTATCACGGTTTACCGCTTTATCAAGAGCAGTCCACCAGACAACCGCCCCGTATGTCAGAATCGGTCTCACTACCGATACGTATAGCCAGTGAGATATGCGGGGCTGTAGGGCTCACTTATTACCGATGGCTTTTTTGCAAGAGAAAAGTGCTACTGTCGCTTTTTTTACTCTTTCTTGTAAGTTGGGTTTCCAGCTAAACTTCCTATCGAGGATAAGACCCAGGAATTTGGCTTCATCGGAAAATGTTAAGCTTGTACCGTTAATGGAAGGAGGATCGATGTGAGGGATTTTATATTTCCTGGAGCAGAGGACAAGTTCGGTTTTATGAGGGTTAACCCCCAACCCACATCTTCTTGCCCAACTTGTCAGCTTATTGAGAGCATTTTGAAGTAGCTCTTTTAGGGTGTTGAGGTATTTCCCTGAGACGGCAATAGCAACGTCATCCGCATAGGCAATCACCATGCAACCCTCCCCCTCCAGGCATGTCAGTAGTTTATTCACCACCAAGTTCCACAGAAGGGGGGAAAGGACACCACCTTGTGGCGTACCCCTACTGACAGACCTCCTAGCGGATGAATCGCCCAGTTTCGAATTGATAATCCTGCTTGAGAGCAAAAGATTGATCAGTTCCCCAAGCGAGCCATTCACATTCAGTTCTGTCAGTGCATTTGCGATTGCAGATGTGTTTACGTTGTTGAAAGCGCCTTCTATGTCTAGGAAAGCAACCATAGTGTATTCCTTGTGGTAAAGGGAGTATTCAATAGTGCGTACCAAGGAGTGAAGGGCGGTTTCCACCGATTTACCCTTATTGTACGCGTGTTGGGCCGCAGACAGCAGTTGCGGGTTTATGTTCATACGAAGATGGATATCAATCAGACGCTCCAGCGTTTTGAGGAGGAAAGATGATAGACTGATAGGTCTGAGGTCTTTGGGACTAATATGGGAGTATTTGCCTGCTTTGGGTATGAAAACCACTTTTACTTCTCTCCAAGCCTGAGGAATGTGAATCAGCTTTAAGCAACTTGTCAGAATCATATCCAGAGTTGGAAGGATGATATCCGAAGTCATCTGAAGTTCGGCTGGTATTATGCCGTCAGGTCCTGCAGACTTGAAGGGCTTGAAGCTTTGTAGCGCCCAAAGGAGCTTGTCCCTAGTTATCAGACTCTGACTCTGAGAATTTGTTACCTGTGAAAACATAGGTGACCTGTTTAGGTTGCTATGATCGGTAATGTTAGAGCTACCTGGGAAATGTGTATCAAGTAGCAGATTGAGCGATTCCTCGCTAGATGTAGTCCACGAGCCATCTGCTTTCTTTAGGCAGCTGGGCATAGTTGGATTTGAAGCCTTGATGCCTCCGAGGATTCTTCTATTTTGCCACAGAAGAGTCTCCACGATGATATTTTGGCCCTTCTAAGTTCTTTTTTATATGCTTTGAGGGATGTCTTATAGGAGTCCCAGTCAGTGTTGGATCTTGAGCTTTTGGCGCGATTGAAAAGTCTCCTGCAATCATTTCTCAGTGGTCCTAATACAGGTAACCACCAGTGAGGCTTCTTTTTCCCCCTGGGTAGTATGAGGGGCAGGAAGCAGCCATCGCTAGATTAAAAGCTCTGGTGAGCTTATTAACCTTGTCGTCAAGCTCGCTAGGATTGCAAGGGGGACTTAATAGTTCAGAGGTAATAAGTTCACGCATAATATCCCTGTATTTGGGCCAGTCTGTTTTCCGAGGGTTTCGGAATGCTGATTGGCGAGAGGTGTCAGCGTTGTCAAGATTGAAAGTGAGATATCGGTGGTCGGAGAAAGAATGGTCAGCCGAAACTTTCCAACTCGATATCATTTTGTGGATGCTTACCGACACAAGAGTAATGTCTAAGACTTCTTGTCGGTTTTTAGTTATGAAGGTGGGTTCATTACCCGTGTTGCATACAATGAGGTTAGTTCTTAAAATATATTCATAAAGCGACTCACCTCTATTGTTAATATCAGTGCTGCCCAACGCAGTGTGATGCGCGTTGGCGTCGCATCCGACGATGAGTGCAGGTTTTCGCCTCTCTGCTTCCGCGATAAAGCTCTCCAGGTTACCACCAGGGAGAGGTCCCATGTTGTCGTGGGAAAGATACGCTGATGCCAACCAGTATATGCCACCAGCAGTCTCTAGTTTGACAGCCGTCGTATCTCGATCGCTGAAATTAGGGAGCAAATATGCATTAAGAGTACTCTTCACCAATATGCACGATCTAGGTTTACCTTTGTCGGACACATATAGTGGGTAGTATCCAGGGGTCTTAAGTCCACAAACCAGGTTGTTGACAACCCAGGGCTCTTGGACCAAGACTGAGTCTTCTCCAGTTTTTGTTAACCGGAGAATAAGGGCGGCCGAAGCCTTAATGGAGTGTTGGAGATTAATCTGTATGATCTGCAGCATTGTTGCTACAATCTTGTAGAGAAACCCCCACCACTGTGTTGTTGAGGTCCTCCAATTCAGAGGACGAGCTGAGGAGCTCATCCTCACTCAGAAGATCCTTGCTGGACATGTCTTCCAATACAGAGGACGAACTCAGGAGCTCGTCTTCCCTCAGAAGATCCTTGTCAGGAATTTCGTCCGTCTCCATGACCGACTGAGAGTCGATCACAGGGATTGAAGACGTGGTGGGTTCTGTAGAGGGCTCGGGAATGTCAACCTCTAAGGATGGGAAGGTGACAGGTGCGCTAACACCCGACACATCAGTTTCCGAGGGATGATGAGGTCGCTTGTCAGCGTCTACATCGTCCTTCTTATAAACTCTCAGCGTGATGTCGTTCCATCCGAACCGAATCACGCCTGCAGTCGCCGCCAGATGAGCAAAGGATTCCTGATTGATGACAATGACAGCACATCGGTAGGAACCCCTTTGTTCCTCCAGTTTAGCGACCAATCATGAGTCGGAAGGGATGGATTGCTGATTTTGATCAGATGGAGAATTCTCTCAGGGGATGAAGGGCTCACTGGGATCCAGGCACGCGATCTAGGTCTGCAGGTGATATCCTCTCTCGCAACAACTTCAAGCTTGGCCCCTGGCCATAGCTCACCAAGCTTATTGATCTCGAGCTTGTAAAGATCCAATGATCGTTGATCATCGCAGGCGATGAGTTTCACGCGGCCCTGATGCCAACCGCCATCGTGAATTATTGGCGGTGGTCCGGGGATGTCCTTATAATAGTCGGCGAAGTTTCAAGTAGGGTGAGCATGATGAGATCCCACCGTTCAAGTGAGATCCTGCCGTCGGCGTCACTGCGGTCGATGACTGCGACCACAATTCCTTTTTTGAGGACATCGCTGAAAGACTTGTGAGGTTTGACGATGGACGCGTTAGGAGGAATGCTGGTATTGTGCAGCCTCAGGCGCTTGGAGGCCGAAGCGACCTCCTCCACCGATCTCTGTCGTTTTGACGTAATGTCTCCGCTGGTCTTGTCCTTACCTGAAATGATATATTTTGTGCCCAGGCCAGTCTGATGATCTGTGCAGGGGATCTATCTATCTCATGGATAGCGCCGATAGAGCCAATTATACGATTGGCATTGCGTCTGTTTTTGTAATGCAACTTGGAGGGGTTGCGGTGAGGCGCTCCTCTACTGCAAGACGCGCTAGTGGAAGCCGGACCATGTTGCACAGGTGTTTGTGTTTGGTAGCATCCGTGCGTATACTGCCAGTGGAAGGACCATGAATTTCCACAGTCTTGCCAATAACAAGTGTAGCAGGGGTGATTCCAGGGGGCAGCTTAGGAGCACTGCCTGGGGGGGTGCTGCCAACAGAGGTGGGACCATTATGCACAGTCCTGCTTCTACTGGAAAGATTTTTGTTTTGCTCGCAAGTACTGACGGAAGACCCACGATTATTCACAGTTCCGCTATCAGCTGCCATATGAGCATATCCGGTAGACAGCTTCGTCGCCGTACTACCGTCCGGTTTCAAAGGGATACCGGCCTTAATATTTTGTTTTTGTTTTTGTTGTTTTTGTTTGTTCATAATTATGTTCCCACGAGTAGCGGAGAAAGGAAGG
Organism: Portevinia maculata; assembly: GCA_949715645.1. Taxonomy (NCBI): domain Eukaryota; kingdom Metazoa; phylum Arthropoda; class Insecta; order Diptera; family Syrphidae; genus Portevinia; species Portevinia maculata. Next base: position 64,564,613 of record OX454528.1, on the reverse strand, counting down.
TCGGTCTGTACAGAGATCCGCATTGTACAGATAAGGCTAGCTGATCCGGAGGTCACCAGGTATCCGGATACTCCGTTCGCGACTGAGCTATTTATTAAACTGGGCCCTCAGCTAGGCTGACTATCGGCACGGGTCGTGTGACACCTTAAGTCCAGCCCAGTGGATAAAGGAAGGGAGATTGAGAGGAAATGAGAGTGAGTGGAAGAAAGGAGAGTGATAGGGAGCTAGGGGAGGGAAAGGATGGAGGGGGAGTAGGATCGGACGGAATGTCCTGTGGGCAGTTCTTAGTAGATGCTGATTCAACGACCAGCCTGCCATGGGTGACCCTTCTGACGACGGAGGTCGTCGACAGTGTAGCCCGTTGAACCAGCATCCTTAAGCCTCCACACCGACACCATTAAGAATTAATGGTACTCTCGACAAGGTGACTGACCCTTCGTGGAGGCACGATTTGCTAATATGTCCCTAAAAACAATAAGGCCGTCGTTTTATTATCAATTTTCCATAGCAATAATTCAGTTTCGGGCCAAAAAAACAGAGGTAATTAACTATTATAACAGCACGAAAGGTGAAGTGGATACGATGGATGTTGAGCCAGTTTACACCAAACGTAGGACTTGCCGTTAGCCTTTCACCGTATTCTATAATTTGATCGATACAGCCGCCCTTGCTGCGTCTATCATTTATGCTAAGAACAATCCGCATAATCAAACAGCTGTAAAAAAAAGTAGAAGAATTAATTTCCTTGAAATCCTTGGTAAGAATTTGTGTATACCACATCATATCAAGGACATATCTTAAAACCGAAGAGTGATAGGCAAATTTTGCATACGAAGTGCAATAGAGTGCGTTTTAGGAGAAAGTATTGACACAATCAATGATGACAACGTCGAATTTATTCCAAATGAATACAAAACCTAGGGACGGGCTACAGTCCGCTTGGGCGAACTGTTGGATACCCTATTCTTATTCCTATCCCTCATAAGTGGGCGTGACAAAAGTCTAAGTATGGTTGAATTGTTAAGAACGCTCTACATATTTTGTTATATAACATTTAAGGGTTTATCGAAAAAACGAAGCTTTTGCAAAAAACGCTCCCTAGCTCAAACTTTGGTTTTCAAAAAAAATTGTTTTATTTAATTGTTGGCGTGTCAGTAGGCGGATTTTAAAAAAAAATTACGCATGAGCATAAAGGGCCCCTAGAGAGTATATATTATAAATTTCAGCTCCCTAGCTCAATCTTTGGATTTTCAAAAAAGTTTTTTTTTAAATTGTGGGCGTGTCAGTAGCCAGATTTTGAAAATATTTACAAATGAGCATAAAGGGCCCCCTAGAGAGTATATATTATAAATTTCAGCTCCCTAGCTCAAACTTTGGATTTTCAATAAAATTATTTTATTTAATTGTGGGCGTGTCAGTGGGAGGATTTTGAAAATTTTATCTCCCGAGCAGTTTTAGGAGTCATAGATCATATAAAAAAAATTTCAGCTTTCTACCTCAAAATTCGATTTCTTCGAAAATTTTGTTTTTTTGAGTTTGTGGGTGTGTCTGTGGGCGGATTTCAAAAATTCGTAAACTTGATTATTTCGGGACCCTAGAGAGTATATGGTAAAAATTTCAGCTCTCTAGGCTCAGTTTAAAGGCCTAATTTTTGCCGACGGACGGACGGACGGAAGGACATGGCTAGATCGACATTACTATCGATGCTGATCATAAATATAGTAACTTTTAGGGGTCTACGGGCAATATTAAGGTATGTTACAAACTATGCGTCAAAATTAATATACCCTTAGAATAGGGTATAAAAAGATAACAGTAGTCGTAACCTTCAAAAAGGTGCGTGCGTGTTATGCCACTGAAAAGAGAAAACGATCTACCCGTCAGGGGTGTGTTAAATGCCGAAAACCTGTATGTGCAGAGCACAGCCTAACCCAAACAGTGTGTCAGAATTGTTACATGCTTCAAATTTTTTTGTTCTTCCCTAACTGTTCTATTATTTATTCAAATAAACTATAACCCAAGATTGGCTGTTTCTAATTTAATTTCAGTGGATGTTCAAGCTTTACATACTTTTGTTGTCAATTTTTATTACATTGAAGGAGATTTTTCCTTTTTATACCCTATTCTAAGGGTATATTAATTTTGACGCATAGTTTGTAACATACCTTAATATTGCCCGTAGACCCCTAAAAGTTACTATATTTATGATCAGCATCGATAGTTATGTCGATCTAGCCATGTCCGTCCGTCCGTCCGTTTGTCGGCAAAAAATAGGCCTTTAAACTGGACCTAGAGAGCTGAAATTTTAACCATATATTTTCTAGGGTCCCGAAATAATCAAGTTGAAGAATTTTTGAAATCTACCCACAGACTCAAAAAAACATAATTTTCGAAAAAATCGAATTTTGAGCTAGAAAGCTGAATTTTTTTATATATGATATATGACTCCTAAAACTGCTCGGGATATAAAATTTTTAAAATCCGCCCACTGACACGCCCACAAATAAATAAAATTATTTTATTGAAAAACCAAAATTTGAGCTAGGGAGCTGAAATTTATAATATACACTCTCTAGGGACCCTTTAAGCTTATGTGTAAATATTTTCAAAATCCGCCCACTGACACGCCCACAATTTAAAAAAAAAACTTTTTTTTGAAAAATCCAAAGTTTGAGCTAGGGAGCTGAAATTTATAATATATACTCTCTGAGGGATAGGAATAAGAATAGGGTATCCAACAGTTCGCCCAAGCGGACTGTAGCCCGTCCCTATGTTTTTCATACAAAATGTATGGATATAAATATATCTACCAGGGTAGATACTGTTCATCTACGTAAAAAAAACTTCAAAATTTAAGAAATTACTTCGCGAGGCTGGTTAGTAAATAATGCTATGCATCCATCTTGCATCGTGTCAGTTTCTACTTACGCTTCTGGTGCTTCTGATGCCCTCCGAAGCTTTTCTATTCTCCGCAGCTCACATTACAAACGCGCCAGGTTACAAACGGCCATCCAATTGTCCTCCTACTGTAACAAGTGGTATATTAGGAACGGCAGATTGTGTAGATTCGTTCTCCATTTTACGAATCGCCTGCAATGAAAAACTGCGTGCTCCATATGTTCCTCCTGGTCTTTACATTGTGGGAAAAAGGGCGAACTATCGTATTCAATTCGATGTAAGTATTTTCGATAGCCACCGTGACCAGTCAGGAACTGCATAAGGTGGTAGTTGCTATTTCCATTTACTCGATTTGTCCAGGTTAAAATTGTCGAGATCAACTCGTAAGTTCATCTGCCTTTGTAGTGATGTCCCACCTGGTTTGCCACATAGCTATTGAAGATATTTCTTCTTTTGCTTTTATTCTTGCAATTTAGATTGCATCTTGTTCACCCGGTGTTCTCCTGTTGTAGATCATCAGCATCCCGTCAGCTAGAATGTCTATGGGAATCATTGCAGTTATAACGAAGGCCGTTTTGTCCGAGATGGGTCGAAAACCGCAGATCGTCGTTTATTCGCTGAGCCTGTATGCGAATGATTGCTTGCTTTTTGTTTCTTTCGTCGAAAGTGCCGCCGCCTAAATTGGCGCGGCATACAGGAGGACTGAACTGACAACTCTAGTTAGAAGGATTCTCCTAGCATAGGTATCCAGGGCAACTAAGTTTTGGCAGTTTTCGAGAATGTGATGCTTGCAGTAGTAACCACTTGTTACTCAAGTAGGTACTCCACGTGCGATTTAAACTATCGCCTGGTATCAATTTTTACTCATTGGTACCTTATAGCTTCTTTTGATTGGATTATTTGCTGTCCAACCTGATATTTACGTACTGCTCAATTACCCTTTCACTACCCCTTTCAATGGATGAATTCTCTAGATGGAATCAACGGTGCCGTCTACAGTTGCATTCAGGTCGAACTACTAAGTTTATTCCCTATATGAGCTGCTTCCACATATTTGGATACCAGGTCTATAGGGATCTCCAATACTGAGCCAGGGTGTTGGAAAAGAGTTGGTGGCGGATGAGCCCTTAATGGGTCAACGGCAGCGCTCATATCCCAGAATGGAACGCTCTACACCCCAGGTGCTACTCAAAAACTTGGGTCTGTCCTTACGCGGTAAAAGGCAGATATTACCGCGATCCAGGAGATACGATGGATAGGATCAGGTATGATGAAAAGAAAAAATGGTGACATTTATTACAGCAGCCATAAAAGATTGCATGTATTAGGATGCGGATTCGTCGTGGGAAATCGGCTTAGGACGAAGTTATTGACTTCAAGGCGATAAGTGATCGCCTGGCTGTGATCCGCATCAAACCTTCCTTCCAAAAGATAAGCCTAATATGTGCACACGCCCCTACCGACGAGGCTGAAGATCCCATCGAGGATGAGTTTTATGACCTCCTGGATGGAGCCTACGGAGCCTGTCTGGAGTATGATGTGAAAGTGGTACTCGGAGACTTCAATGCTAAAGTCGGAAAGGAAAACATCTTCGGCGGGTTACTTGGTAAGCACAGAATTCACGAAACGCCAACAGACAACGGCCACCGACTAATCGATTTTGCAGCAGCTCGTAATACGGTGATAAGTAGCACAAGGTTTCCAAGGCTAAGGATCTACACAGCAACCTGGTGCTCTCCAGACGGTCGAACCGCCAACCAAATCGACTATGTGCTAATCGATGCTAGGTACTCATCCAACATCCTCGACGTGCACACATTCCGATTAGCAAATGTCGACTCTGACCATTTTGTTGTTGCAGCTAAATTCAGAGCTCGACTGTCCAACGAGAAGAAGCTGCGATAGTTCCTCCGAACTATTTCAAACATGCTCCGGATTTCGGCAAGGGGACGCGCTATCATGCGATTTCTTCAATCTCGTACTGGAGCAGATAGTGCGCAGGGCAGGTGTCAACACGGAAGACACCATCTTCAACTGAAGATCCTTCAGCTGCTGGGTTATGCGGACGATGTTGACATCATCGACCGATCACAGCGCTCCGTGAAAGTAGCTTTCACGGCGATTGAAAAACAGGCCAAATCTCTTGGCCTTGTAGTAAACGGGGACAACACTAAATACACATCTGTCCGCCGCCTAGGACAAAGCGTCACTATTGATAGCAACAATTTCGAGGTAGTTAAGGAATTCATCTAATTCGGAGTAAACATGAACTGCACGAATGACACCTTAGTGGAGATCCGGCAAAGAATTAACCTAGGAAACCGCTGCTACTTCAGTTTGGCAAAACAACTAGGTTCAAAACTCCTAACTCGGAGGACGAGATATATGCTCTATAAAACCGTTATCCTGTCAGTTCTGCTTCATGGCGCCGAGTGCTGGACGATAAGCAGAAAGGTAAAGCTGATACTGGGCTCCTTCGAAAGAAAAATTCTTCGGCGGATTTTTGGTCCTGTCTGCGAGGAGGGCGAATGGAGGAGAATGTGGATGTAGTCCAAAAAGCCAAAATACGTCGACTACATTGGCTCGGCCACATCGAGCGAATGGACAATAATGCTCCAGCTAAGAAGATCATCGAATCCCAGCCCCCAGCTTCAAGAAGGCAAGGAAGACCGAACCTCCGTTTCGTGACTCTATCTCGTAAATGTGCTTTATAACGACAGCAATATCGTCAGCAAACCCAATTACTTGGAATCCTCGTACCAACTCAAGTCTCAGAAGTCCGTCGTACATGATATTCCATAAGAGGGGGCCCAGGACTGATCCTATTGGTACTCCCGCAGAGACGTTGTAGTATTTCAATGCCAGACGAGATATCAACTGCCAATACGGTAACCCTCTGCTGGGTAGTAGGGCACAATGACATCTCGGGCAATGAGAAAGCGGATGAATTAGCAAGGAAGGGATCGGAGATGAATGAATCTCTGGCCCTAGCATCCATAAGAACCCCGCTAAGCACATTAATGCTAAGTATCGACACCGAATCAATGAGTAGAGCAAACTTACTTTGGGTCAGCCTTGATAGATGCAGACACACAAGGGAGCTCTGGCCAGCGGTTAACAGAATGAAATCTAAACCATGATCGGGTTTAACCGCAAAGACGTTCGAACGCTGACGGGGGTCCTCACAGGACACTGTGTAGGGGGCCTACACGCCGAGCGGCTGGGCATACTGCACAACGACTACTGCAGGAGTTGCAGGGCCGTTGAAGAAATAGAATCTATACGTCACCTGCTATGCGAATGCCCTGCCCTTGGAACAAAAAGATTGAAGATTCTTGGCAGCTACTTCTTTGAGGAGCTGGAAGATCTGGCTGCTTTAGAGCTGAAGAAACTCCTGAGATTCACACATGAAACCGGGTGGTTCTGCTAAAGCGAATTAGTGAGCTGTTAAACAGCTGTTTCTTTTATTTCTCTTTTTAGGTTCCCAGAAAGTTTTAAAGAATCCCAAAATGGACACAATAGACCCAAACTGTTGGTCTAAATGAGCCACAATACCCGTTACAATGGCATCCATCTACTAACCTACCTACCATTTAAATGCTTCATCAGTTTCATACCTCAGCCTTATGCTTGTAAAGTGGTTGGCTACTATCCTCCGTAAGTAGTACGGTGTTTCCATCCTGGGTAGTGATCTTCTGATGAACGACCAATTTGGCAAATTAAATACGTTTTTTGATGAATACTGCAGAGTATTCTTCTTTGCCATATCGCCATCGTTTCCCTTTTATTATTTCAGCTGCTGTATAGACTACTGGCTTAATGGCTGAAACCGAATTGATAGTCGGGCAGCGCTTCTTTCTCCTTTGCTACAGTGAGCAATCTGTCGTATATAATCCTTTCAAATATCTTACCCATTGTGTCCAAAAGGCATATGACGATGGTTCCCCAGGTGATTTGTCTCCTTATGGTAGAAGTACCAAATGTTGCAGTTTCCATATGTCAGTGAAAACTCCTTCTCCTAGACACTTTTGCATTACCGCTATAAAAATGTCCGGTTCTAATCGAAACATTCAATGTTAATGTTAAAGTTAATGGGATCTACTTGTGATTTCACAACTCTAGGTTTTTATTAGACTCGCTTTGGAAAGAATCGCTGAACTACTTTTGGGCGATTGTTCATTCGGGAGATTTGGGCGATTATTCGCTTGATATTCTGTGCATATCGGATTTCTTGGCCTTTTGGGCCTTTTTCCCTATAAACAATCGCCCCAATTTAAAAATTCAAAATCGCACAAATGAAAATGAATATTCGAACGCGATTGTTCGCTTTCGTAATTTGGGCGATTTTGTTTGGGGCGATTATTTATACAGCCGTGAACTGTTCGCTGTTTCATTTTTGAGAAGTTTATAGAGTAATAGCGTAACGACTACAATTATTGCCACCCCAAATTTTTGACCCAACTATTGGCACCCCATCATTCAACTGTGATTTTCTCAGTAACCCTTGGTCCGAATAGTCAATTTATTTTATTTTAACTTGCATTTTTCTCACATTTCTGCGTCATTAGTTTGGAGATATTCCTTTTTAGTTCTCTTTTATAAGTGAAAGTGAGAACACGTGCGACAAAAAAAAACCTTCGAAATTTCCTTTGTTTTCGTTAAGGACCTATAATTTTGTTTCTCACTCCTTCCATTTACATTTTTTAAAGAATTTTTTTTATTAACTATAATAATACATTAAAGAAGTCACTTTTAAATATATTTTGCAAAAAAAGTTATAATTTTGTTAATAAAAGGGTGCCACAGAAAAGAATAGGGTTCAATTATTGGCAGAGGGGTGCCAATAATAAAATCAAAGGTAGCTACAGTTATTGGCACTGCCAATCGTTGTACTTTTATGAGTGCCAATAGTTGTAGCTTTCAACCGTTATTAATTTATTGAACAAAATGACAAAAAAAAACTTGAATTAGAAACTTATTTTAAATTCGTTTCCTTTAAAAATAATATAAAAAGTATTTATTTAATTATTTTAATTAATTAATTTTGGAATGAATTAAAAACTAATTTTTGTTCCTTTATTTAAAAATATGATATAAGTTTCTATTTATTTGACTATTTTAATTAATTAATTTTGTAATGAATTAAATAATATATTTTTTTATTTTCCTATAAAAAATATGTATATTTAGCTATTTTTTACAAAACTATATACCTATTTACTTTTAATTAAATAGATAGCTATGTTCCTTTAAACAGTGAAGTAAACGACAGTTCCCTAAAAATATATATATTTATTTATTCATTTATAAATACTGTATTTATCTATTATGTTATAATTTAAATTATTGTTTTAAAGAGTGCCAACAATTGTAGTTTTTTGGGTGCCAATAATTGTAGTTTTTAGTAAGCTTTTTTTAAATTGGCATTTTAAATATATTTTCAATTATTTAATCTTTATTTATATTACTCAAGATGCGAAATTTAATATTTTATACTCTGGTAAACAACAGATTCAAACAAATTTAGAAATAAAAATGTTATAGTTGATCAAAGTTGAAATTTCCTTAGAGGTGCCAATAATTGTAGTCGTTACGCTAGTGCAATATTCGAAATGTTTTCGCATTCAAAATGGAAATAAACTCATAATATAACAAACGTGGCCATTAGGTTGAATAGAGGCAGCATCTGGAACATAGCGGGTCGTTTGGTGTTGATTTTTTTGATGGACCAAACAAGTTATCATATGGACATAACACCTACGGTAAATTGTTTTGAAAATTTAATACAGATCTTCACTTCACGGCTTTTGCTCAGGTAGCGTCATAGTTTGTGTTTTTTTTTATATTTGTCTTTAATAATGTCTAGGAATTGTGTAGTTTATGTAACACCTGTGTGTTTTTCATTATACGCTTATGCTTTCCAAAACTATCTCGTTAATGTAGGTATACGCAGAATACCAACTTCAATCTCAAAATGACAAATGTTCCAATCCTGAATTTTATTTCATTTGGGTCAAATTGTATGTCCAATAGCAATTAACCCAGTACTGTTTTATTTTCAGAAGCCCAAATTTGGACAGACATTTAACTTAAACTGAGATAAATTTGCTTTCTGGTTCCAGAATTGTGACCCTTCATTATCGTATTGAAATAGTCATTGCGGGCAATTTTAATATACATAACTGATATTGGCTTCGACATTCTGGACAGACAACACCTGGATTTGATTGAACTTGTAAATGAGGTCACACGAATACCAGACATTACAATTTAAGCCGCCAACGCAATGGAGTTGTTTCTTATCTACCACCCTGAATAATACGGTATGGACGTCTTATCGTTCGTCAGACAACTGTGCCATATCAGCAAATTTCTCTTACTCCAACTACATAGATGAAGAACAAACTCCTCAAAGAACCGTACGGCAATGTGGAGAAACTTAACGGTTTCTTCAAGAGTTTTAACTGGTTGCTGTGCTTCCTTGACAACGACATGGATTCTGCTGCTGATATGATAACAAACATAATTCACTTAGGTATGAAAACCTTTATATCTAACAGGATAAAAAGTATCAAATCTGAGGTAAACACGTGGTGTGTTGACTCGAGTTACAAAAAAACACTATCAGGTTAAAAGGGGTAAGCTTTCGGTAATATTGGGTCAAACCAAATGCGGAAAACTGAAAAAAAGTAAACGTGCCAAAACTGACTGCAATGCCCACATTTATCGTGTGAAATTCACCAAGAGCTGAGCCACAAAATACTACAAAGTCCCAAGGGTAGTAAAAACGTTTGGCCATTTGATAAAAACAATTACCTCTATTTGTATCCCTTATTCTAATATCGTTTGTCAAAATATCACAGGAAAATATCATCGGTCAAAATATCCTGATATATTTTTCGTTTTGATTTTTTTGTTTGTGTTACGAAATTTATACATTTTGTTGGTCTACTGGAGATACCCTTATAAAAACGCGCCTATTATTATCTTACCAGAAAAGGAGAAAGATAAACGGAATTTATTTCGTTCCGCAATATTTTTATTGTAAATTGGAAGATGGTAACCCTAATAGAATTGGTCTCTGAGTTATAGCGAATTATTATACATACTATAGCAACCCTGTGAGAGCTTTAAAGAGGGACCGATTTATGTAAGTCATTGCAACCAGACTGAGAGACAAACATCCTATCTTCCCTGTACTGACAATTTTTGTTGGATAGAGTAAAAATATTCGAAACACAAACCGGTCGTTATAATATGAAAAGCAACTACAATACCCATAACCAATACCTTCGTCACTGAAGAAAAAGGGTAAACATCATCTCCAGCCAGACTGGACCGGTGTTGGATCGAGCCGGGTGCGAACGAACTTACGTTTTTTTACAGGCGCCTGTTGGGGCTTTGAATGTAGTAGAACTTTTGAAGTTAAACAGAAAAGTTTAACTGTTACGGACACCTTGCAGCGGGAGCAAAGTCATATATCGAAACCCACTTCGCAATTATCGGATTTCGGACCCAATTGCTTCGTCGCAATTTGCCGGATTTTCGAATTTTTGCTGCCGGGACTTGTCGAATTTTTTGACCCCATTGCGCCAATGACGGCATTCGCAAAATTTATGGTATATTCACATTATGACATTACTTTCGGCCTACGTTGTATTGTACTCCTTTTATTGGAATTAAAATGTTCCGTTATATGCGTACTTATTTTTTTTATGCATGAAAATAAAATATAAAAATGGTCGACGGTCAAACAAACGCCTTAACCACACACACAAACCTTACCAAACTACCAAAGGCGACCATAATGTGTAGATACATTAGTAGCAGGGCGGAGGAACATTTAAATTCGTACCGTGGAAACTGATGGCCAATTTGAGAATGTCGCTTTAATTTTACATTATTTACAGCATTAAGTTTTACCTGGATCTCCTTGCAACCAAAAAAAAGAAGATATTTTTTCGAAGTGTCCTTAGAAACCGCACAGTATTTTTGTGTTCCTTGAAACCCTAAAAAATGTACATTAAATCCGTACAAATACTTTTCCAATATGTCCTTAGAAACCAGTATTTCTATGTTTATTGTTTATTTCAGTGAATTGAAGTTTTATCAATTATATTTCTCTTCTCCTTATTTGGTATACGAGTTTAACAATTACATAAACATCACGCCGAAGAGGTATGACTTTAACGCGCGAACATGTTCACATATACTCTTTTATATAGGTATATTGCCCTTTACTTATTTTTAGTCCTGTCATTATTTTTAATAGGTTGGTTTTGTATTTTTCTAATTAGACGTGGTTTCGTATGTACGATTTTCATAGCAACCTTTTCTTAAGGGCCACAAGATAAATGTATCGGATTTTTATATAGGTTTACAGGTTTTTCTAAGGGTTGAAGTCGGGATCGGCTCAATTATTGCAGTCAGGTCAGGTGACCTTGGGGCCAGCTGAAAGTGGAGTTTCTGGATATTAATTTGTTTGGGAATTTTCGTTCGTCTGGCTTTGTGTGCAGTTGCTCCATCTTACTGGAACCATTGTATATATTTAACAATATAGATTAGATAGATTAGATAAGATTCTTTATTTCATGAAATATATGTACAATAGTTTGTGTTTGAGAACATGAGCATGGCCGAAATAGCCGTCTATATATATATTCCCGAAAACGAAATCCCGAAAAATTATATAAAACGAAAAATTTGGCAAATTTTTAATTTTATATAATTTTTCGGGATTTTGTTTTTGGTATTCTTTATTTTATTTTAAATGTAATTGCAATTTATTGCAAAACATTACAACGCAAAAAATTGCAAAACATTATTACGCTAAATGGAATGGACAAACACTTGTCTATTTTACATTCAAATTTTTATAAAATGAAAAATGTGCGATGTTTTGCAATTTGCAATGTGCATTCAGTTGTGCTGATCTTATATAGCTAGTGTGATAGCTGACCGACTACATTTTTCTTAGCCAAGTGAATATCGTAATATTTACGCGGAACGTAACGAGCGTTCTGAAATAAGTTCTCTCACAGGAATTGCGTTCAATATGAACTTGTATTAGATATTGTTTTGTCATGGATCGTTTTTGATAAGTTTTGGTTAATAAGACTTACTGTTTTTGATTTGTTTTATTTATTTAAAGTTTTTTTATTTTGGTTATTTCGTTAAATAAATTTGCCAAATTTTGTTGTTGCTACAATAAATCTTTTAGTTTCATTTTCGGAATTTTGGTCTTTCGGAATTTTGGATTTTCGGGATTGTGGCTTTTCGGGATTTTAGTTTTTCGGGATTTGACGTTTTCGGGATTTTTAATTTTCGGGATTTTGGGATTTCGGGATTACGTTTTTCGGGATTCTGTCCGACTCCCCGCTTTGGAGTGTCCTGTTGAAAGTCAAATAAAGTTGAACCATAGGAAATCAGATATTGAATTTTTTTTGGAGATTTTGTCAACTTATCGAGAATAATTCAATGGAACATAACTTTAAAACAGGTGTTACAAATACAATCTCACTGAACCGTCGCGTTGAAAGGCGCATCAAGTTCACCATAGGAATCCTATCACGAAGCTGCGCCCTGCTTTAACTTCAAAATGGTGTTCGTAAAACCAGAAGGTAATGTTTTGTAACGTTGCTGTAAAGCGCCGTGTATTAACGCGAAGGTATTAAATAGTATTGACACTCAAACTTTTTTTCTTGGATTAGAACTTGTGGCGCTTGTTATATCTGAATTTTCGGTTTGAGTCAAAGGTCAAAGCGCACGCAAAACCTTTGGACGCACGTAAGATCAAATAGATGTTTAAAAAATATGACTTTATTGTTTGAACTCTAACAATCAAATGCACAGAACATTTTTTTACACTTCATAACATGGACAAATATTTAGATACAGGCTTTAGTTATTATTAGGCGTGATAACGGAAATGCATCGCACACAATTTTATATATATTTGACCTTTATACGACAAATTTACCTACAGGGTGGCGCACCAATTGTGCCAAAATAAGAAATTCAAATAACTTTTTTTAAATCAATGTATTTAATCTTTTTTATTGTATAGAACATTCAATTTTATTTTATATAACTAATTGTTTTTGAAGATAATATACCGTAAATGACCTCCATGCTCATCCACGCATATGCGACACCTGACCAGAAAATTATTCATTGCGGCCTGAAGGGTTGAAGTCGGGATCGCCTCAATTACTATTTTAAAGGACTGCTTCAATTCAGTCAAATTCCTTGGTTTCGTATTGTACACCTTTTGCTTGACATAACCCAATAAAAAAAAGTCTGGTGGAGTCAGGTCAGGTGACCTTGGGGGCCAGTGCAAAGTGATGTTTCTGGATATTAATTGTTTTGGATTTTGGGTTTCGTTGGAGCTATGTGTGCGGTTGCTCCATCTTGCTAGCACCAAATGCTATTAAAACGGATACTTCTTCGGCGCAGCTCTGGGTAAAATTAACTTCTTCAACATCTTTAAATAATGGTCCCCATTGACAGTTACTCTTACACCGTTTTCTTCAAAGAGGTATGGCCCCACAATGCACCTTGATGAAACTGCGCAAAACACAGTGACTCGCTCTGGATGCAGTACCGTCTCATGGATTATTTCTGGATTAGATTCACTCCATATGCGGCAATTTTGCTTATTAACATTGCTGTTTTGATAAAAATGGGCCTCATCAGACATAAACAAGCAATTTATCAAGCTGTTGTCTTCTTCTGTTATTTCAATAATTTTTTTGGAGAAATTCCAGGCGAATAGGCAAATCCAGAGGGTTTAACTTGCCTGTAAGTTGGACTTTGTACGGAAACAAGTTTAAGTCATCATAAATTACACGTCGTAATGACCGTCTGCTAACTACATTTAGCGCCGATAAGTTTCGAGTCGAAACGCTTGTGTCTTGAACCCGAACATAGGGATCTCAATGGTGCGGTCCTCGTGCGATGCCTCCAGATTCGGCAAACATGTTTACCAGCCTCATAATGGTCTATCTAATCGGGAGAGTGCTGCCAAACTCCCACCTAAATTCCATTTGGACGGAAATGAAGGACTGCAAAGATGGATACTGGTGCACTATGCAAATTCTCTTTTCGGTATCCCAAGCACTCAGTTTAGTAAATGTAAATAGTAACCTGCCAAGTAAAAAAATAAATAAAGCCGATTACTCACACAGAAAAAAGTTGTTAAGTTTTGTTTTTGTAGCACGATTCGTGTGCCACCCTGTACTTGCTACTGATTCAGGGGGTACAGAGGGGATGAAATTAAACTATTTTCGTTAATGCCGCGATCAATATTTAAGTTTTATAATTATTATTTCTCTGAAAAAAATATTGTAAATGATTTAAAGAATTATTATGTATAGTTTTTGTTATTATGTTGTATATATTTATACCCTATTCTAAGGGTATATTAATTTTGATTTTAACTTGTAACTAATTCACCACGCAACGAAGGAGTTTGCAGATACTAAATTATAATTTTACAAATCCACGTCGAAACGAAGGAGATGTGTTATCACAGCGTATCAGCCGTCATTTTGAATTATTTGTTCACTCTTTTTCTTCAATTGTTCCCAACTTTACATCTGAGTGCACTAAATGTCCAATAAGTATGAAAGCTTCCCATTTGATTTGCACGCAAACACTGACACAGATACCTAGGCAATTAGTGGAATTTTTCAGCTGTTTCTTAGCTTGGGGACAAATTGGGAAAATCTGTCTCAGTTGAGTATCTTGCATAGGTATTCTGTGATCCAGATGACGACTGATAGTATAACCAAAAGTCTTTGACGATTAACGAAGGTGGTAATGCCAAGTTAAAATTTAGGTTTACACTGTGAATTTTTTTTTAATAGGATTTTATTAGCATTGTTTAAATCTCTTCCCTACACACTCATACTCACTATTTCTTTGAGAAAAAAATGAAAAACATACTTATTTTCATTTTTAATAATACATTTTATTTCGGTCTTGTTTTGTTCTTTGCTTCGCAATAATTTATAATCCTTTGACGGAGCTTTCTCTTTATTTTCATGTTCTTGTAATTTTAATATTAAGTACCTACATGATTTGAAATATGGTTTTATGTTAAATTTGCTTGTCCATTTTGTAATGAAACATTTACATTATATCTGTCAGGGAAATTAATTATCATCAAATTGTAGTTTTTTTAATAGAAAAAAAGATCACTTCGATAAATTCTTTTATTATTATGTTCGTATTACTTATGTTATAAGTAACAGTACATTCTTCTATTTTCTTTTAATTTTTAATGTTTTATTTGGTAACAACGATATTAATAATCCTGTCAAAGGTACTTCTTTTGACATAATAAACGTATTACATTTTATTTCCATTTGAACAACTTAAATATTATAATAACATAAAATTAAAACTATCAGACAGAAATCGTACATACTATTTTTTACATGTTTAAAGTACAACTTTTGTTTCGATATTAACAATCCTATCAAAGGTTCTTCTTTTGACATAATTAAGGTATTACCTTTTATTTCCATTGGAACAATTTGAATATTATAATTAAAAAAAATTACAAAATAAAAGACAGAAATCGTGCATACGTTACTATATTTTAAATGTTTAAAGTACAACTTTGTTTCAAAAGTCAATAAACCGCACATCCGGTGCAACATCGATGTAAATGTTATTTTTCTCGAAACTGCGGTAAAAACGCCATCATTTTTCGAATATCCGGTTCTGTTTGGTGAAAAGTTACATAATTGTATCTTTTTTATAACAGACAATGTTTTTCAACACAATAGTATCAGATAAGTTAGTTGTTTGGTCGCGGTACTTAACGGAGAGTGAACGTCGTAAAGCTATACAAGCTCAGCTTTAAACGTGATTCATTAACTTTTATAAAAATATTATTAACGTCGATGTTACACTCGATGCACGAATTAATAATTCGTTGGGTTCGCGGTACTCATCTGCAAAGTCGAATAAATTGACGATGAAGTATCGAAACAAAAGTCAATAAATTAAATACTAGATCAGGCTCTGATTGGCAGTATTTGTGATTTAAATAAAGTAAAATTATTTTGATGTGATATTGCTTTTCATTTCAAAAGTATTCTATTCATTTTAAGTATGCCGTAAATCCAATAAAATTTTCTTTGAATATGAAGTACCAAGTCCGAAATCGTACCGTCCCTAGACGTTTTTGTACAATCTTGCGATGGTGCGAGGCCTTTTTTACAATGTCCGCATTTGCCGCCTTGGTAAGTTTTCTTTTCTTATTTGCAGCTGATGATGATACTGGAAGTATTAGTTTAAGTTCACAAAGTGAAAGTTCAGAAAATTAAAATAAAAAAACTAGCAAATTTAGTGAAAATGTGTTTAACATGAATTGATTCAAGGAAAACGGCGATATAATTTTGTTTTACATTCCATAACAGAACACCAATTGTACGCTCGGAATAAAATGCTAGTTTATAGATCTATTGCGTATACAAAAGAATGTAAATGTTTTATTGGATTCCATTTTTTGGACATAAGCACGCAGAAAAGGAAAAAGAAATTAATATCACAAATCAAGATAGGTAAGTACCTACAGACTTTTTTTCATTGTGCTATTTTGTGTATAATTATATATTCTCATCGATCTGCTATTTAAATGACATTTAGCTCAATTTCAACAAACATAGTCGGAATTTGTTGCATATTCAAAACATTTAAATGCAGAGGCTACGAATTCTTGTTCACGAAGTAGTTAAAGCATACAAAAATGAAACTGTCATCGATCGAAACTGCCGAACTTAACATGAATAAAACAATTATCAGTTCTAGAAAGGATTGTACGAATATGATGATTTTTTGAAGTAGGAGTAGCTATTACGCATGATGAATAATATACAAAAAAAAATACTCCGAAAAATCAACATGCATATCTACTTTTGCTCTTGGACGCAATGTTGAAGATTTGTTCTTTGGGAATATTCTATTAACCATTGACTATTTGTATAGTTTTTTGTGACCAAGTATTAAACAAATCATAAAATAAATACAAACAATTATTGCATTTTGGGTCAAGTATATATTAAAATTTATTGAATAGGCAATACCATTCATCTTCGTGCTGGTGTAGCGTAAATCGCAAGAGTTGCCTGCATTTGTTTGAAACATTAAAAGCGCAACTATATCATGCCGTTGCATTTGTTAAACTTTTGTCAGGCGCCAAAACGAAAGACACGCCACCTACCAAATCTCGTTTAGGATTTCTTGGTGGATTTTGTAGGTCAAATGTTGCTCTTGGTTTGGCAGGTTTGGCTGACTTTTTTGCAAAATACAGCACCAAATTTAGTGAAGAATGTTTCTTCTAACTCTAGGGGAGAGCGGCGTTAAAAGCAGTATATTCGACTCTTTATATCACAAAACAGAAATAAAAATGCATACCTACTACATATTGCTGTCACTGCTTCCAGCTGCTGATCTCATTACATCACATGTTTTTAAAAGACAAAATCACAAAGTTACCAACCCTTTCATAAATAATTTCGAAGAATAATTTTGCTCATTTGCTTTGTTTTTCATTTACTTGAATGAAGATTAATATAAGTGTATTGTAAGTGTAAATATTAGGATCCAGAAAATGTTTCTGTTTCCGAGCTATCAAACGAATAACTGAATAGCTTGAAAAACAGAACGACGTTTTAGGAAAAAGGTTGGTCAAAAATGGGTATTTTAATCTAGAACTCCAGAGATTATGATTTGATAGTACGTTGCGGTTTGACTACTCTTGCGAAAAATCGTGCATACAAAGTAACTAAGATTTTTTAATATCTTTAATGAGTGAGTGTGAATGTTTAATGTCGATTTGCGCGATTAAAATTTGTTTCATTTCTAGGATGTAGTATAAAAAATTGTTAAAGCGAGCATCCTTTCTCGCTAATTGTAACAATTTAACGGTGTGGAAACTTAAAAGTTTGCTCTGATTGGTGGTCAACAGATAAAAAATATTATGATACCAACCTTGCAAAATTCTTGAAACTTGGTCTGGAAGTAGAATACCGATCACGACTGAAATGTACATATTGCAAATTATCTAAATAAAATATGAACTCAAAACCTTTTCCTCCTCTTTATTGTGCTAAATATAAAGGCAAATATATAGGAAAGAATGTAGGTAATACAAAATCTTGTCTTAATTTTTTCTGTCCATTTGTGTGTATTGATCTTTGTTTGGAAACACCTTGATTTTTAATACGCCCAAATTTCATTCTGAGGAAAGATTTTGGAACGTCATTAAAATTTGTCAAACTTATTTCAACATGATTTTGACTGTGTGCGAAATTCATTTGAAAATTTGAAATTAAACCACGCGAGTTTCATTTTTCGATCGCTATTTGAATTCAATTCTTCTGAAGAATTGAGTCCACGCGGTGTAGTTTCATTTTTCGATCGCGGTTTAAAGCCTCAAGTTTTGGACAAATACGGCCGTACCTAAGTCTATAGTTCGATTTTGGTCTCACCTGTTTCCCATCCGTTAAAAATGTGCCATAAATTTGCAATAATTAATAAGGAACTTACCTCTTATTAATAATCATGGACTGTGGTAAATCAGTACTTCGGGAGCCGGCTACATGGTCCTAAAAACAAACATGGGACATACTCGTATCTTCGACTTTAACTTCGGACGGCTTCAACCTTCATTTAAAATTAATGCTATTTCATTCAATTTGAAAATTATCTACATAAGTTAATCTAAGAAAACAAGGCCCTAAAAATTTAAAAACACTTTCGTCTAGGCGATAACGACTGCGAGGTATCTAATGAGATATCATCTCTCAAACAAATGATTTCAGATCTTCAATACATTTCAGTAATATTCCCCTATTGATTGAGAAATCAAATTGAATTTAAAAATTGAAAAATATTTACGGATATAATAAAATCAAGAATTGCCCTTGGGAATATTATGAACGTCTTTAAACACATTCTAATTTCATCGGAAATCAGCGGACTGGTAGCCGTACGATCAATATTTGTATATGATTTGAGTTCGATGCAAATAAGATTTCTTAAATAGGTTCAAATACAATTGACGATAGTGGTACAGCTGCGTGAATCAAACTGGGTTCTTCCCATGTAACTTTACGCACGACTTTCGTCCAAGCGATACTGGTGAACGAGATCGTCATCAGTTTGATTCAGGCAATCCTCATACACGATTGATGATAGACGTTCAATATTGTATGGTTCTAATTAAAAAAGTTAACTAGTATGCATCCAAGTGTTTGAACAAAACACATGTTATTTGTGTCCTATCGAGAGAATAAGTTCTGCAATTAGTTGATTAGTTTTTTAACACACTTTTTGTTCGAAAACGGTATACCATGTTATATGGTGCAAGTGCTCAAGTTTGGCGCACAGAACCATCATTTTAAAATCAAATTTTAAAAAATTTGGTGACGTTGTTGATGATAAAATTGATCAAGATAAAATCGCAACGACTACTGAATAAAAATGATACTCACAATTTGCAATCTGACAATTGGTTTGACAGAAACAACTGTCTGAAGTTTACACTGGGTTAAAAAAAAAAACACTATTTACAATTCTGAAGTGCTGTTACCCCTCTTTTGCTAAACAGCTGAGGTTCAATGAAACTAAAATGTGTTTTTACAGCTACATATATACATATTTGCCTGAAAGCAAGTCTCGATTTAATTATTCCGGTACAATATTGTTAACCTTTTGCTTTTGCCAACTTTTTGCTCTATAAATCATGAAAAATGCTATAGTTTTTCTGATAAATTGATGCGGGACGATACCTCATTAGCAATTTCGTAATCGCTATTGTCATGAAAAAAATTCAAGTTACATGAAGAAAATATTGAATCTTCAAACAATGTCATCAAGTCGATAGGAATTTCAAATGTTATGTGAAGCAATACCGTCGATATCGAAAACGATGACCCGAACGTGATGAGGGTCCTGATTGATGTGTTTACTAGTATCGCTTGTTCGACAAATGTTTGAAAAGTTACATGATGATTCATGATTTTGGTTCCAGATGAAACCAATTCTACTTAATAGTGGTGGAATTATGCAACATTACCACTACTACAATAAACATCAGCACTCAAGCGTAGGGTTATAAAATTATACATACCGAACAAGGACAATGCTGATGAATAACCTCAGAAAATGTGACATGCATAGGAATCGAAGATTAATACTGATAACCTAACAGGCATCCAGAAGGCAGTATATAGAAATCAGTAGTAACTTAATTTTAAAAATTGTATTATGTACTTGTGGAATTTATACTTACAAACATTTATTACATCTATTTGTTATTGCTATAACTAAGTAACATATTTAATTGCTTTAACATGTTTTACAATTTCAATTGCTGCATTTTATAAGTAGGTAATTGTAACAGAATTACATATTGCAAAATTGCCATACATATTTTTTTTTTTTTTTTTGACTTAGTAGAAAAAAATTTATATATACAAATAAAATATTTAATAATTTTTTTCCCTTCAGTTAGAAATAGTAAAAACATACATGTATAAAACAGATCTCACTTAAAATATTATAAACATGTAGATAAATGAGAGCAATTTTCACCTCACATCAGATTCTTGAGTGTAGATTTTTCTGCAAAATGTTAAAATAATAGAGTGAGCAAATATTGGATCATATATATTTTTTTTTAATGAAACACGCCATTGCATCTTATTTTTACTTTTTGTATCTATGCATTTAATTTCTCTTTGTTTTCTATAATCTCGTTTATTTTGATTATTTTGACTTCGACAATTTTGATGGGGCTGATGATGGAAATTTCGATGGCGAAAAGCGTGTGCTATTGTGTTTGACGTATTATCTCTTAATCGATTATGATTGGAATACTGTAGCAGGGATTGAAATTCGATTATCATTGTTCTTCGATGAGTATACTTGTGGAAAAGATCAAGGCATTTAATCAGGAGTGTTATGGCGCAAAAGATTACTTCTTTCAGTAAATTACTCGCTGTTTGGGTCAAGTGCAGGTGGCAATGTTCGGCATTCTCCGATATTGTATGATAAATGCTATAGTAGATAAAAATATTGATAGGTAAACTAATAGATAATGATTTGGAGACATTCGATGATGTGCTTGTCCCGCGCGCTGCATTGCTGCTGGGAACTCCCCTGGAAACAGAATGAGAAACACCTATTTAATTTAAAACATTTTTTGCTGTTCTTTGACTCAATGATTTTAAATATAATAACAACAATAAACATGAATCTACATAATAATCGCACATATAAAGTTATCTCCTTATGATTTAACATTGTGATTTGGGTCGGACATATATTGAGTGCTACAGGAATAAGGTAATGAGCAGGCTGATTTCGACAGATAAGCATGATATTTGGTCATATAATGTCAGAAGTTACATGACCGAAATAACAATATAATATTAACTGCGTTTTTGAGCGGAAATATTTAACCTTATTCTGTCAAAATACAAAAAGCCCTTACTTTGGTAAGCTGCTACGATTTTGTCTGAAAAAATCATGAAACGGCGTTATGAAGGTGATTTCTAGGGATAAAATAATAATGTAATAGTTTACAGATAGAATGACGAATGAGTTATTACTGAGTTGCAGAAGAAACACCACTAATATTAAAAAAAAAACCATACTGAGTTATGAATTCACTCACAAAACAATAATCCTTAGAGGAGCAACGAAGTTGCGTGAGCAGGCTAACCCATGCGGAGAAAAGGGTTAAATCCCTTTAATCTTTAAGCCGCAAAGCTTGCCACCCAAAAACTGTTTGATTCGAAAAAGTAAGCTGACATGGGCGCCTTCCTGACAACTACCTATAGAGGAGCAATGAAGTTGCGTGAGCGGGCTAAATCGAGTTTTATTTGGGACTTGTGCCCCATTTACAAAGATAAAACTCGGGCCTTATGTCCCACTGAAATGGGACGATAGATGTTTCTTGGCCTCGGCGGAATTTGAACCGGGGGCCTTTAGATTAGTAGTTCAACACACTAAACACTGAGCCAGTGCGCATACCATAACATCGTCGCTCGTAAAGCATAACTCAAAATTTGACGATTTTGAGTTAACTGTACAAAACGAGTCGCAAAAAAAAATAGAATTTTCTACCTACATATATACAATTAACTGTCAAACCGTCATAACTATAACTCTTAAACTGCCAGCATGAGGGCACAAGTGTCGTTTTGAATTTAAGGAAACATCCCTGTTGTTTCCCCAGCTAAATGACTTTATTTTATTTGTAACATTTTGCTTCTAAAAAAATTATAAAATCGTGATAAATAAGCTTCTTGAAAAGTGACACTTTTCGTTTTGTGTCATTTTACTGCCAAATTTCAGTGAATTTTTTTTGTAGTAAAACGTTTCAATTTGCGTTAAGTCATTTTACCTTGGAACAAAACTAGTTAATGAACTTCAAAGTTCTTTTGATTACTTTAGGAAGTGTCACTTTACCACTAACCTACATAGGTATTATTTTATATATTATTATAATCGATTTTTTCATTAAAGTTCCTGTTTTTTTTTATTATAACTTATTACTATTTAACAAAACGACACTTTTTCACATTTTTTTTTAAATTAGTAGCAATTTGGATGTAAAACGACATATTAAGTAATTTTTTTTTTTGAAAAACGGCTTTTTGTATTAACTTGAATATACTACTTGAAAGAAGAAAAAAAAAAATTGTTTTTTACTTTACAACTTTTTGGTATTCATTGAAATTCAAAACTAAAATGATTTTTTTAAGTTATGAAAAACTTCAAATGGCTTTTCTAAAAATGTATGAATTTTGACTTACCTATGTCAGTTTGCTTTTCAAGCGACGACATATTGTAGACAAGGACAAACAAATGGTGATGGCCTTTCATTGGATGGACTTTTGATATAATCTCTTGGTCAAGGCCGCCCCATTATAAACGGGCAATATTTATTTGCCTCGTTGATCGTTTTAAAGAATACTATCGTTCTTACTTAATGTTACTTTTAACAGAGCGTATTTTTAGATACTTTACATCAAAAGTAAAAATTGTCGTTGTCCTTAACATTTTCTTTGATTTGTCAATGTCAACTGAATGTTACTAAATGTTCCAGTTAGCCACTAAAGTCCCCACCGTTCTACGGATATACGCAGCATATTTGAACAGTTTGAGTTTACATTGGAGGTGTGTTGGAACGGAAAAAATTTACTGCCCATTCTCCTGACAGTTTGCTGATACTCGGTTGGGATAAACCGTATGTTAATTGACGGAAGCTATTAAAATGTAAATTAACGGAAGCTTGGCAGCAGTACGTAAATATTGATTGTGAGAAGAAAAACATCGACAATTTTGTAAATGAATTTAATAAAATGCCTGCAGTTCGAAGTGAATCCGAACCAGGGCACCTGCCGATACTTTTTGAGAATCCACAATTAGACTAAGAGTAAAGTAAAGTGGAAGGGCTATATTCCTTCAAATTCATATTGCTACTTTGCCGTTAAAGTAGACGTAAATAATTAAACAATAACAAACACACAAGTTGAAGTTCTAACCAATAATAACTTTCTTTATATCTTACAGGCGAAGATAGTCATGCTTACTTTAAGATTCGAATGAATAGTCAAATAGTTAGATTATCTCTATTCGTTCGAGGATAGAAGACTGCAGTGTCTCGGACAGAAATTCTCCACTGGTCAGGAGCCCGTTAAGTAATTAAGTAAGTGTTCGGTAGCAATGTAGCATAAAGGAGTGCACGAAGGTTATAGACATCTTCTTCCTTAACGGCAAGGCAAATATTACCCCCTTCCCTTTAATGCACTGCATCCCATCAGGCCCGCCTACTATTTAAAAAAAAAACGTTTTATCGAATATGTCGATGGAAATGAAGTTTCTGTTCTTCGCGTAGTTTGTAGGGCATACGATGTTTTTTGCCACGCTCACTTTCCTGGGGCGTTTTTCACTCCAACATTATTCTTAAAAAACTTAAAAAAAAAACAAATTATTTAGCCAATATCATTGTTAACAATTCCCTCATACAACGATTTTTTGAGCGTTTTCGAAAAAAACCTTGTTTTTCGTTTTGTAAATTTTTTTTGTAAACAATGACATTCTTGAAAAGTTGCCAGTACCTACAACGCCTTTTGCCACGCCAACTTTTTGGAATGTCGGTCAAGTTTTTTTTTAAATGTTGGTTATTATGCTAGAAAAAAAATCTTAAATAGACAAAGACTCTCAACTCAGTGCACCGCCCATTTTAAATAATAAGAATATGGATATGGAATGCAACTGAACAAGCGGACTTTAGCCTTTGCTTACGTTGACTCAATGCAATTGGTGCGTAATTGGCGTTGATACCACTGAACAAACAAATAAGGTTACATGGAATAAATTTCGAACTGTTATGACTTTATAACGGGATAAAAGCGAGGAAATCACTTGAAAAATCGGAGCGAGTGGATGATATACCAAACGTCGTATTGACACCTGACCTTAGAGGATGTAGGTTTTTCCGCCGAGCTGTTTAACAATGCCCTGAATTACGCATATTAAGCGGCACATTGGAAGAAGGCTTTGGTACAGCCTATCCCAAAAGGTGTTATTTAAGGCCTTTTAGAGTGTTGTAAATAGAGCCCTATTGAAGTGATTCCGGATAACCAGTGTGGTTCTAGGCCGGAGCAAGAAGATACTGGTTTCCCACATACAGTGGAACAAATACAAGAATAAATGAACGGGTGTTTGTCTGTTTGATATTGAGAAGGTCTTCGACACAGTATGGTTTGGAGGACTTATTTATAAGCTGACTAGGCTGGGTATGCACACACCGCTGCCATATGTTATTAACGTTACGCTATCGACATATCAGACTTACAAAATTGAGGTCATAATCATACTATTGCAGCGTGACTTCGAACAAATTGCGATGAAAAGGATATTGCGATGACTGTAAGTTAAAGATCAATTTTTAGAAGTCGGAAAAAATTCTGTTTAGATAAGGGATGTCAGATAAAACAGGAAATTGTTTTCCATTATGGAGGACAATGGAGAAGCGTAGTTATATACCTCAGT
Source organism: Portevinia maculata (assembly GCA_949715645.1). NCBI lineage: Eukaryota > Metazoa > Arthropoda > Insecta > Diptera > Syrphidae > Portevinia > Portevinia maculata. Next base: position 64,539,632 of record OX454528.1, on the reverse strand, counting down.
ATCCGGCTGAATCAGTATCCGTATTTTGATAAACATATAGACGCGTGTCTCTGTAGCCACGGCGTAAGAACGCATACGGTTGCCTATAGTGGTTAAATGCATGGAAAGGATTTGGGTGTTGGAGAGACTGTGTCTTTAGACTTGTCTATGGTTGTACTGAACTATTGAGTCCCAGTATTTTTAAGCTCTTGGCTTTATCCTGCCAGATGCATTTATCCAAATCGATGCTAATGTACTGGAACCGACGAAATATGCGGCTTAAATACGGCGGGGACATCGCCGCTGGTCACGTTCTCCTCCCTTCTGACTGGTCAACACACCTTTCCAGGAAGATGCACTTCTTTGAATTGATACCTCCGATGGGTGACCGATGTTTATCGGCCAGCTCCCGGTGGTGCGTCTACAACGACTGCTGACTATCCTGATTATTGTTACTGAAGGTTAAGACTCTTATGTGGGTTACGTAGGTAAGTCGATTTATGCTTTTTATAAACCAAAAAAACTACATTGTAACTAACTTGTTCACCCTTTCTTACTGATAATTACTGTTAAGACTTAGCCGTAAGGACTTGAAAGACATTATGAACTGATAAGATACACTTCGCTTCAACTGAATAAGTACAAAGATTTTCTAAGCTACATTGTCCATTTTTTTCAAAACCTTGTACCGTAATATATCATTTGATGATGCTAACTCTTTGCTTATGATGTTGAGAAAATAAATCGGAAAGAATAATTTAAAAAGTACCGCTATTTTTCCCTGGTTCTCTTGCAAAGCATTCAATATGTAAAAATGTAGTTTTATTTTGCGTCAACTGAATAGACACAAGGTCATTATTTTCACTGCTTGTGAGTAGTCTGTGGAGATTGACACATTAGATCAATAGTTGAAGTGCTTTAAGTGAATTTTATTTGATTAATTGTATTTCAAAGAAAAATGGGTAGATCAAAATCTCTAAATAGTGTTGAGAGACCTAAAATCGATTTACTAAAAGAACAAGGACTAACCGGGCGTTCTATTGCTAACAAAATTGAACGAAGTTTTAGTGTGGTCTATTCTTATTTAAGAATTAAAGATTCGTACGGAAAAAACATGAAAGGAGGTCAAAAAACGGGAACAAGAGCAGTGATCGAAGAGCAATTTTAATATGTGCTTCCGATTCCTGCGACTCTGCGGCAAAAATAAAGCAGAAAACCGGTGTTACTGCAAGCGTTTCAACAGTGCGAAGAGTTATCAATAGTGCCAAACATCTAAAACGGATGAAAATTCAAAAGAAACAACCACTTAACGAGAAACGGAAGTGTATGCGCTTAGAATTCTCTAGACTCCATATGTGTTGGAAAAATGAATGGCGTCACGTAGTTTTTTCGGATGAGAAAAAGTTGATGGCCCTGATGAGTTCAATTGTTACTTCCACGATGCGAGGAAAGAAGAACGATTTTTAGGACGGCGTTATAGTCGAGTAGGTGGTGTTATGGTATGGGGAGCAGTTAGCTACTATGGCACTGTTGAGCTTAAGTTCCAAACCTCAAAAATTAATGCATTAAGTTACAAAGGAATTTTGGAAAGAAATTTTCCTAAATTTTCAGGCATTTTTAGACCCGTAAACTGGACTTTTCAGCAGGACAACGCCCCCATCCACACGGCGCGTAAGTCAAAAATTGGATAGAGGAGCAGAATGTGGAATTGCTTCTATGGCCGCCTGACCTAAACCTTATAGAAAACGTTTGGGGATGGTTAGTACGTTAAGTTTATGAGTCTGGCCGTCAGTTTGAGGACAGAGAATCCCTTATTGCAGCCATTAAATTGGCCTGGAGGGAAATTTCGCTAAACTACATAAAGAGGCTGTACGATTCCATGCCGGATCGAATTTACGAAAGTATTACGAATAAAGGCGGCAGTACCCAGTACTAAAATTAACCAATAAAAAACTATTTTAAGAAAATCTTGTTTCATTTAATCCCAATAACTTGTATTTCCAATTCAATATTTGTGTCTATTCAGTTGACGCAAAATAAAACTGCATTTTTCCATATTGAATGCTTTGCAAGAGAACCAGGGAAAAAATAGCGGTACTTTCTGAATTATTCTTTCCTATTTATTTTCTCAACATCATAAGCAAACAGTAAGCATCATAAAATGATATAATACGGCACACGGATATGAAAAATTGGACAACGTAGCTTTGAAAATGTTTGTGCTTATTCAGCTGAAGCGAAGTGTATATCGAAACCCGTATAATACCTAATAAGCTACCTAAAAACCTAGAAAAAGTAAATTAGTAGCTCTCATGTAGCGAACTTAACAGTCAGGAAGTAAGGAAATTCCTTGCGATTCTCCATAATTATCATAGTATACAAAAGTTCAGCAGACAAATCAGATTTCTTTAGCCCTACAATTTCTTTTCAACATGCATACATCTGCCCTGTTAAGAAGAAATGGCGTAACTGCATTTTAGTAGAGTTTTGAGATAAATCCATTTTAGTGTTTTTGGTTTTCGTCAAATGAAATGTTTTTAAAAATTTTATAAAACGATTTCTTAATATAAAACTATATGTTATTTCATTGTGCGCATAAGTTTCAGTAATTTGGATTACTTAGAGAAAATAGATTTACAACTTATTCGCTTAGTATATATATAATAGGCACCTAAAAAAAATTACTTGAAATTTAAATAAAATTGAACAATTTGTGAAAAGAGGGTGACAAACTTGTTAACGTAGTGAATGGCAGATAAGGCCTTTTCCTTTAGAAAAGAGCTGAGCATGACAAATATGCCAATTTGCATTCGTAATTTTGAGCAATTATCAGTTGGAAATACGACTTTTAAGTTTAACACAGAAACAAGGCACTGTTGTTTAACGGATCCAAATATGTAGCCAACTAATTTTTTGGTTTTTGACGTTTGCGCTTGTTTTTTCTAAAGAAGGCAGCATAGCACTCCTAAGCACGGAAGCATTTTTTTTTCATATATTATACTCGTAGGTACTTACCATTTAATACATGCACCGTAACGCCTTTACTTTTTGAATTTGATGGATTGCATTGATACTGCCCGGAGTCAGAAGGTCGTGCTGATTTGATTAACAAAAATGATGTTGTTGTTTCGCCTTTGTTTGTTACCACTGAGACTCCACCTCGCGGCGAATCATAGTTAATTATCTATCAAATGAAAAAAATAAAATAGAGCATTATTATAAAAAAAAATACAGCCTCTCGGATTTATAAAGAAACATTAGATAAAAAGCTTTTTTATATCACTCCCTACCCTAACGAATTGAAACATATCGCATGGGAATGCCGGTTATGTAAGTCATATCGTTAAAAATGTAAACCAATGAGAAGTCTATACAAAGCCGTGGATAAAATACAGGTGTGGTGAAAAACCAGATCCGCACAAATTATTTTTCATCATTTAGATAACCATACATAAATATTTGCACGGTTTTTCCCTCTTCCACACAAACCCAAAGAAATCGATTTCTCGATTTTCATGGTAATGCAGCCCATACAGTGTTGCCCCAACAGTTCGAAACTGTAGTGCGGGGCTTTACAAATGTTGTACAATGCCTTACTTATTCCAAAACCATAATAAAAACAAAAGCAGAGGCTACAATCCGCTTGGGCGAACTGTTGGGTTGCCTATTTCCATTTCTATCCTCCAAAAATTGGGCGTTGCAAATATCTAAGTATGGGTGATTTGTAATGAATGATTCATTTACATATTTTATTATACATAATTGGTTTAAATGGTTTTTTAAAGGATTTTATCAAAAAACAATGTTTTAACAAAACTTTATTTAAATCAAATTAAACAAACTTTTATTTACATTTTTCGTTAAACAATATCAGCCGTATAAATAAACGCAAGTTAAGGGTGAGGCATCTTTAAATAATGAATTAAATGGGAATCACATTAAAAAACAGTAACAAACATGTTGCGACCAGCAACATGAGCCTACAATGTAGGGGGAAACAATCATCGACATACGATCATCCAGGCCATCAGTTCCAGCAGCGACCCATTAACCACATTTCAACAGCGTCGTGCTCATTAACCAACATTGTACAACATGTAATTCGACCACATTGTCAGTGCCAGCGGAAGACTCATATTCTGGATCGGCCTGACCCACTGCCGGCTGACATAATAAACATTAAAATATTATGTTCGGGTGACCCACTGCCACTGCAGCTGTCATAATAAGATATTATGTTGCAGCGATTCGAACTTGAATGTTATGTGGCGATCTGGCACACTTCTGTTGCCACACAAAGAAATGAGCAATTACGAAGTGAATCATCGCCACTTGAAACAATGGGACATAAAAGGGAACGGCGTTGTAGCAAACCCAGAAGTGCAGTATGGGAAACGTTTACACGATTATGGCCGTCATCTGTATTCTTGGTGGTGGGGCGTACATCGTGAACGAGATATGGAAGGCGTTAACGTGGTTCAAAATACTGAAGGCGGCGCACATTTGGGACTTGCTGGACTGGGGATAATTGTCAGAATGATCAGTATACAAGCAGAATTCACCGCGAACGATCGTAGTATCTATTAATAGCTCAAAGAAAAGAAGTATATCAAAATTGTAAACCAAAATATATTGTAAACCAAAATATATAAATTGTGTTATGTTCATTTATTTTTGGGTCCAAGGTTCTCGCCATTGAAATACAAGTTTGCCGTGGCGCATCGTTTGTCGACCATTTTTTTTTTCTTATTCGCAAGTTGCCGTGGCGCAACATTTGGTCCTTCGAGCCGGATATCCTTCGTCAAGGATATTTTTTTTTTTTTGCATCGTGTCGTGTAGTGAAAATAGGGGTGTTGTGATCCAACATCGGGAAAGACAGTCCCTATTACCTTTACTGTGAACTCTAATCCTTCGTCAAGGACATTTTTATTTGCATCGTGTCGTGTAGTGAAAATAGGGGTGTTGTGATCCAACATCGGGAAAGACAGTCCCTATTACCTTTACTGTGAACTCTAATCCTTCGTCAAGGACATTTTTATTTGCATCGTGTCGTGTAGTGAAAAGGGGGTGTTGTGATCCAACATCGGGAAAGACAGTCCCTATTACCTTTAATGTGAACTCTATAACCTATTGTGAACTTAAAGACAGTTAGTGTGACCCAACAACGGGCAATACGTGTTAGTGAGCGGAACGTGAACACAGAGCAGCTAATTGGCCACCGGCAAATACCAACCACTGAAGAAGAAGCAGCTATTTGACCATCGGCAGATACTGTGGAAACAAGGGAAAATCAGGTGCGTTGGAACTTATTGATACTTATTATATTGATTAAAATTGATTCACTAAATTTAAAATATTAAGGTTATCAAATTTAAATACTTTGACTAAAGAATAAAATCTTTGAACTCTAAATCAGGTAGAATAGGAAAATGAGTAAGACAAAGATAGCTACGGCCTACGAAACGGTCACTAATTTCTTAAGGGAAGTGAAGGGTGAATTTGACAAATATGTCGAAAGTAAGGCCACTCCTCAATCACGGTTCGCTATTCAAGCACGATTGGAGGAGCTGGAAGATATTTTTGCAAGTGCCAAACGGCACCACATGCTCATTGTCTCGTCTACTGAGGCAACTGACATTAAGGCTTCCTATTTAGAACGGGAAATTTTCGGACAACTAAAGGAAGCATACTTCTTATATTTGGCTACATTGAAGGAAGCCCTTGAGTCCCTCAATGTGTCCAAGGAAACACTGGGTCCCACCATTTCCAGTGATTTCAAACTTCCAGCCATCAAAATACCATGTTTTGGTGGCAACTATGAAAGCTGGCCGGAATTCAGCAATCTCTTCAGAAGCATTGTACATGACAATAATTCACTGTCTAAGGTACAGAAACTACATTATTTGAAGGCAAATGTAAGCGACGAAGCCGCACGTCTGCTGCAGCATTTGGTGATCAACGAAAAGAACTATGAATCAGCTTGGACAATTCTGACTACGCGATACGAGCACAAACGCTTGCTAGTCAATTGTCAACTGAGACTCTTTTGTAACCAACCGAAATTACACAACGAAGATGTAAGAGGCATCAAGGCGTTATTGGACACCACTAATGAGTGCGTCCAATCATTAAGAAATTTGGAGGTGCCCGTTCATCAATGGGATGCCATAATTATTCATCTTATGATCCAGAAATTGCCGTCGCAAACTCAGGGTCTTTGGGAAGAACATCTTGGATCTTCCAAAGCACTGCCTGATTTCGCGGATTTCACAGAGTTTCTCACAAATCGGTACAGAACTCTGGAAGCCATTGGTCATATCGCCAAGAATGGGCATGGACCAAACTCTAAGAAAATCTCCTTGCACACACGGGAAAATGATCAGTATTCATGTGCCCTGTGCAACGGATCCCACTCTATTCGCCGATGCAGCAAATTTCTATCAGCCGACCCAAAGAAACGGCAAGAAATTACGCGTCAACACCATTTATGTTTCAATTGCCTGGCAAGAGGGCATGACCGAAATAATTGCAACAGTCAATACAAGTGTGCTGAGTGCCAAGGTCAGCATCACACTTTATTGCATCTCCAAACAAACCATGCTGGAGGAGCCAACCCATCATACCAAGTACCCAATAGGAATGGCCAGCAATTTAACAAACAAAGAGACCCTCAACCGTCGACATCACAAAACTGCAACGCATACGTGATGGAAGATGTTCCAGAAGCAGCAGCAGTAAGACAGGAGAAGAAGCCACCAACAGTTCTATTGGCAACAATGCTGGTGAATGCGGTTGACCGATCAGGACAACTAATCACACTGCGCGCGTTGTTGGACCCTGGATCCGAAGCATCGTACATAACAGAATCTGCAGCTCAATTGCTGGAATTAAAGAAGACAAAACAGGTTACCGAGATTCTTTGATAGAACAGGATGTTGGCATTACTATTCAGGTTTTAATATTGTCTAAATTAACAGCATGGCTTCCAAGCAAGAAAATGGATTGGTCAGAGTGGCCACACATATCCGGACTTGCATTAGCTGATCCCCAGTTTAATCAACCGGGTAAAATAGATTTATTATTAGGAAGTGATGTCTACCCCGACATTGCGCTCCAAGGTCTTATCAAAGGAAAGGGTGGTACGCCCATGGCACAACAAACAGTGTTTGGATGGGTGCTGATCGGCCCAGCTTGTGGAGGCAATCGCTCGGCGAATTCCTTTTACACACAGACCGAAAACGTGGAAGGGATCCTGCAGAAATTTTGGGAAATTGAACAGGAACCACAAACAATGGTCTTTACCCGTGAGGAAGAAGACTGTGAATCACATTTTTTCGAAACGCATGACCGCCTTTTAGACGGAAGGTATAAGGTCTCATTGCCGTTCAAGGAAGGACGTCGTCCAGAACTTGGGATGTCGTACAACTCAGCTTTAGCGAGATTCTTGCAACTGGAAAGGCGTTTCAAAACAAATCCAGATTTTGCCCAAAAATACAAACAGGGAATAGAAGAATATTTTGAATTAAATCAGATTGAAGAAGTTTCGAATGTTCAATTGACCAACGCGCGTCAACACTATTATTTACCACATCATGCTGTACTAAAGGAATCAAGTACAACTACCAAACTTCGAATTGTTTTCGATGCATCCTGTCCCACATCGGACGGATCATCCCTCAATGATCACTTGCTGACTGAACGAAAGCAACAAGATAACATCATCGATCATATACTGCGCTTCCGAAAGCATCGAGTTGCATTCGTGGCTGATATCACCAAAATGTATCGCCAAATTTGGGTGGCTGACCAAGACGCTATGTACCAATTAATTTTGTGGAGGAGGAGAGAAAATAAGGCAGTCAAAACATTTCGTCTGAAGACGGTAACATTCGGTACTGCAACGGCACCATATTTAGCAATTAGAACATTATTGCAATTGGCAGCAGATGAGGGGCAAGATTTTCCATTAGCAGCAAACATTGTCAACAACAACTTCTATGTGGATGACGTCATACACGGAGCAGATTCCATTCCTGAAGCCAACCGCATGAGAGAGGAATTGATGAGAATGATGTCGTTAGGAGGTTTCCCTCTCCGCAAATGGGCTAGTAATTCCAACGAAGTTTTAGAAGCCATTCCCGCTGACTTCCGTGACGTAGAGTTGCCACTATCTTTCAACGAAAATGATTGCATCAAAACTCTAGGAATTCAATGGCACCCAGCACGGGATATATTTACGTTCAAATTAAATCGGGTTGAACGCAAATCATGTACTAAACGCACAATCCTATCAGATATAGCACGTATATATGATCCCATGGGTTGGATCTCGCCGTGCAACATAAAGGCGAAAATGCTCATGCAAGAGTTGTGGAAACGGGAAGTTGATTGGGATGAGGAGGTTGATTCGGAGATTAAGGCAGAATGGGAAAGGTTTAACATGGAACTTCGGGAGTTAGAAAATTTACGGATTCCACGATGGATCCACACAACCAAGGGGTCAGAGGTACAACTCCACGGGTTCAGTGATGCCTCCGAAAGGGGCTACGCCGCAGCAATCTATCTGCGCACAAAGACATATGGAATAGTAACAATAAGCCTCATAATCTCAAAAACCAAGGTGGCACCAGTTAAAAGGGAAACTTTGCCACGCCTGGAATTATGTGGCGCGTTACTACTAGCAAAACTGATGAATCACGTGGAGAAGATGATTCATTTGGAAGAATTTCAAGTATTTACATGGACGGACTCTCAGATTGTGTTGGCATGGATAACACATGCACCTCATAAGCGTGAGACATTCGTCGCAAATCGAGTAGCAGAGATTCAACGTCTCACGAACGTACAGAATTGGAAGTATGTTCCATCCAAGGAAAATCCAGCTGACATCGCATCCAGAGGAGTTTACCCAAGACAACTGATGGAATGTCGGCAGTGGTGGGATGGACCAGAGTTTCTTGAAACCTTCAATGCTCAAACACACCTCGAACAAGAAATCACAGACACTGATCTGGGTACTAAAAGAACGATTTTAAAACAGAGCAACAAGACATCGTATGTGAAACATCTGAATAAATGCAACGCCAACCAAAGTATACTTTCAGTTTGCATGCACATTCACAGCACTAGGGATCCATCACTAATGGATCGATTCTCATCGCTTCACCGTTTGCTGAGGGTCACCGCATATTGCATTCGATTTATTAGCAATTGCAAGAAAAATGTCCCCAATCTCTTTGGCAACTTAACCGTTGAAGAATGTGATGAGGCAATGATTCGAATTATCAAAATCGTGCAAACGGAACATTTTGAAGAAGAAGTAAGATCGATAACTGACCAGAACACACTCAACAAGAAAAGCACACTAAAACGATTAAGTCCTTTTATCGACAAAAATGGAGTGTTGCGAGTCGGGGGTCGACTAGAAAATGCAGAGTTACCTTATGATCAAAGGCATCCAATTATATTACCCGCAACAGGTTCGTTTACTGTATTACTCATCAAAGATGCACACATGCGAACCATGCACGGAGGGCAACAGCAAATGATGGCCTATCTTCGAACGAGATTTTGGATTCTGAGAATGAAGAGTGGAGCAAAGAAATGCATTCACCATTGTATTACGTGCTTCAGAAACAAACCAACTATTGAGCAGCAACAGATGGGCCAGTTACCCAGTGCACGCGTGCAAGTGGCCCGGCCATTTTACAACACCGGTGTGGACTTCGCGGGGCCGATCCAGGTCAAAGCATGGAAGGGACGATGTAACAAATTACTGAAATCATACATATCAATCTTCATCTGTTTGTGCACAAAGGCCATTCACATTGAGCTGGTGAGTGACTATAGCGCAGCCGCATTCCTGGCAGCATTCAAACGATTTGCAGCACGAAGAGGAATTTGTGCAAATATGTACAGCGACTGCGGAACCAACTTCGTAGGAGCTAAGAACATGATGACCGCTGAATTAAAGCAATTGACCAAGCAATGGAATACCGAAATTAAAGATCAATTAATTGCGAATGGCACCACCTGGCATTTTAACCCACCGGCAGCACCACACTTCGGGGGATTGTGGGAAGCCGGTGTAAAATCAATAAAGTTTCACTTGCATAGGATCATGAGAAACTACACATTAACATTTGAAGAACTATGCACCACTTTAGCACAAATTGAAGCGTGTCTCAATTCACGACCGTTATGTCCATTATCAGAGGATTGTGAGGACTTTCGCGTTTTAACCCCCGGACATTTCCTTATTGGATCGCCGCTCAACACCATGCCAGAGAAGGACGTTACTGAGTTTAAGGAAAACTCATTGACGCGGTGGCAGTTAATGCAGAGGATAATGCAAGATTTCTGGAAAATATGGAAAACAGAATATCTAGCGCGATTACAGCAACGACCTAAGTGGCTGTATCCCTCAACAAATCTTGACATCGGTGAGTTGGTATTGATGAAAGATGATCAAACACCTCCAACCCTATGGCCCTTGGGACGAATCGTCAGCACAACACCTGGAGCGGACGGATTAACACGCGTAGTCACAGTGAAAACGGCCAAGGGGACCTATGTCCGACCAATCGCCAAGGTATGTAAGCTACCAATCGAAACGTAAAGCAGTACAATACTCCTATACTATTTAGAGTTCTTTTGTTAGTTATAAACATACACACATACATAAGTTTACAAAATATGTTCCAACACAATCCAACGCACTTGCCTTTTCTTTTCTCTTTTCATGATCTTCACCTTCGTGCCGCCGGGCGGGGGAGGATGTTGCGACCAGCAACATGAGCCTACAATGTAGGGGGAAACAATCATCGACATACGATCATCCAGGCCATCAGTTCCAGCAGCGACCCATTAACCACATTTCAACAGCGTCGTGCTCATTAACCAACATTGTACAACATGTAATTCGACCACATTGTCAGTGCCAGCGGAAGACTCATATTCTGGATCGGCCTGACCCACTGCCGGCTGACATAATAAACATTAAAATATTATGTTCGGGTGACCCACTGCCACTGCAGCTGTCATAATAAGATATTATGTTGCAGCGATTCGAACTTGAATGTTATGTGGCGATCTGGCACACTTCTGTTGCCACACAAAGAAATGAGCAATTACGAAGTGAATCATCGCCACTTGAAACAATGGGACATAAAAGGGAACGGCGTTGTAGCAAACCCAGAAGTGCAGTATGGGAAACGTTTACACGATTATGGCCGTCATCTGTATTCTTGGTGGTGGGGCGTACATCGTGAACGAGATATGGAAGGCGTTAACGTGGTTCAAAATACTGAAGGCGGCGCACATTTGGGACTTGCTGGACTGGGGATAATTGTCAGAATGATCAGTATACAAGCAGAATTCACCGCGAACGATCGTAGTATCTATTAATAGCTCAAAGAAAAGAAGTATATCAAAATTGTAAACCAAAATATATTGTAAACCAAAATATATAAATTGTGTTATGTTCATTTATTTTTGGGTCCAAGGTTCTCGCCATTGAAATACAAGTTTGCCGTGGCGCATCGTTTGTCGACCATTTTTTTTTTCTTATTCGCAAGTTGCCGTGGCGCAACAAACATGTAATTAACTAGTTCACCGAAATCGGTGAATCGATGAGTAATTAGTTGAAATATAACTGAAAGCATTTTTAGTGAGCCTTTGAACGATATGATTTAATCCAATAACTGAATCAATTTCCATACAATTTATTATTTAACCAAAATGTCCATACCATTTATTACTTAAAGACAATGAAAACTTTTTTAATTAATAAACCGTTAATTAATTTTTAATCCACATTTCAGTTAATTTATTAATTAGAGGCATATTAAGTATTTTTTTAATAATACGGCTGTTTGAGTGCATTCCAAGTTATTGCTTCTAAGAAAAATCCTTTAGTCTTTTTTCGACAAACTAAATTGTTTACACATCCAAAAGTCTGCGCAAGTTTGTAAAGAATGCTGGGCTTTGTATACATAAGTTGTCCTTTAACGTACAACTTAAAAAAACAACGAATAACTTAAAAAAAAACCGATTTCCATATATATTTTTATTTAATTTGGTTTTTTTTTTTATTTAATTTGCTGTATATTTATTTAATTTGGTCCTTTACAATTTATTTGGACTGGTTTTACATCAATCAAGTCGCCGCGCAAAATGTGCCCTTTTTGCTGCTTTTTACATCACTTTTTCGAGCATCTCGGGCGGTATAGCGATGATTTCGGCACGAATATTTGCTTTGAGCTCGTCAATGGCCTGAGGCTTGCTGGCGTACATTTTGTCACCACACAAAAAGAAGTTCGGAGTGGTCAAATCAGGAGATTTGTGTGGCGGTCCTTGTTCGACAATATACACGTTAAGTTAACATAACTGAACAACTATTTTCAATGTACTGCGTCACAATTTCGGAGCGTTGTTGTTTCGGTGTGAAGTGATACATGGTTAAAATTGTACTGAATTGGAGTCTTAAAAACATGTTTACTCAAGGGAATCGGTTGATAAATGTCAAAGTTGTTTAATGTTTACATACCGATATACAAGATGCGGCTCCCTGTTTATTGTAGATAGATGGAAGACCAAAAGTCGATACTCGTCTTCTTGTACCGTATTTATATGGGAAAGCGAATGTCATCGTAATATTACTCCAGCGATGCTGCCATCCCAAATGTTTTTGTAATCTTCATCACCTGCTCACTGTTGTGGTATTTATATGATTTATTGAGGCTACTCCCTATGCAAGTATACTATTTCTCAATCCTGACTCATCTGTCGACAAGTTCTTTTGTATCACTTTTTAGTCGGTTGTCACAATTAATCTTCCTATACCCGCACCCAAAAATGTACATAACCCCCGCACGGTGCCTGGGAAAAAATCTAATTATGGGTGAATTTTTCAAAACGATTAACTTGTTATATTTACGACATTTAAAGGATTTTATCGAAAAAAACAAAGTTGTTCTAAAAAAACGCCCCTGAAATGTAAGCATGGTAGAAAACTATATAAAGGAATTGTTCAAAACGACTTTATCTAAATACTTTTCGAAGTAAAAGACTTTCATTTACAATGATTTCTTTAATAAAACGCTTTAAATAGTGGGCGAATTTTAAAAATATTATAACATGAGCATTAAGCGTTCTCAGAGAGTATACCTATATTCCACGTTTTAGCTTCCTAGTTCGAACCTAGAATTGTGAGCAAATTTTAAAAATCTTTAAACATGAGCATTAAGGGTCCCTGGAGAGTATATAGAGGGTGGCGTAGATCGGCTTATTTTATTTTATTTGGTAGGTTACTATTTAGATTTAGTAAAATAATTGCTAGGGATACCGAAAAGAGGATTTGGATAGTGCAGCGGTACCATGCCTTGCAGTCGTTTATTTCCGTTCAAAGGGAATTGTTAACGCCATCTACGAGTACCTTCGACGAGCACCACCACCATTAGGTTTCAACCGTAAGACAAATTAAAAACATAGGGGCGGGCTACAGTCTGCTTGGGCGAACTGTTGGATACCATATTCTTATTCCTATCCCTCATAAGTGGGAGTGACAAAAGTCTAAGTATGGTTGAATTGTTAAGAACGTTGTACATATTCTGTTATATAACATTTAAAAGATTTTATCAAACAAAAACGAAGCTTTTGTAAAAAAAACATTCCCTAGCTCAAACTTTGGTTATTCAATAAAATTATTTTATTTAATTGTGGGCGTGCCAGTAAGCGGATTTAAAACAAATTAACACATGAGCATAGAGGACCCCTAGAGATATATATTATAAATTTCAGCTCCCTAGCTCAAACTTTGGATTTTCAAAAAAAGTTTTTTTTTGTAAATTGTGGGTGTATCAGCAGGCGGATTTTGAAAATATTTACACATGAGCATAAAGGGCCCCCTAGAGAGTATATATTATAAATTTTAGCTCCCTGGCTCAAACTTTGGATTTTCAAAAAAAAGTTTTTTTTTAAATTGTGGGCGTGTCAGTAGGCGGATTTTGAAAATATTTACACATGAGCTTAAAGGGCCACTAGAGAGTATATATTATAAATTTCAGCTCCCTAGCTCAAATTTGTGTGGGCGTGTCAGTGGGCGGATTTTGAAAATTTTATATCCCGAGCAGTTTTAGGAGTCATAGATCATATAGGTATAAAGCTTTCTAGCTCAAAATTCGATTTTTTCCAAAATTTATGTTTTTTGAGTTTGTGGGCGTGTCTGTGGGCGGATTTCAAAAATTCGTAAACTTGATTATTTCGGGACCCTAGAGAGTATATGGTTAAAATTTCAGCTCTCTAGGCCCAGTTTAAAGGCCTAATTTTTGCCGACGGACGGACGGACGGACGGACATGGCTAGATCGACATTACTATCGAGGCTGATCATAAATATAGTAACTTTTAGGGGTCTACGGGCAATATTAAGGTATGTCACAAACTATGCGTCAAAATGAATATATCCTTAGAATAGGGTATAAACATACCTACGTAACGTAATAGATTTTGCGCCTCATGTGTTACATTTTCATAACCCTTTTACTTTTTTTTGTATTCAATCATCGCCGTATTATCCAGATTAATTTATTAGATTTAAACTAAGGTAATGAATTCATGTATAATAGTTTCTCAAATAAAATGAAATCCAATTTTTGCAGACATTTTATGCATCCAACAGTGAAGGAAATCGATCGTCTCTCATTTTTATTTCACCGGCTCTAAGAACTAGAACTCCCCCGAGTAGATGGACCATTATGAGGCTGGTAAATATGTTTCCCGAATCTGGAAGCATCGCACGAAGACTGTATAATTGAGATCTCTATGTTCGCGTTTAAGAGACAATCGCGGGTGTAGCATCCTCAATTCAGGCAAATCCAAGCTTTTCGACTCGAAACTTATCGGCGCAAATTGGAGTTAGCAGACAGTCATAATAACGGATAATTCATGATGACTTAAACTTGTTTCCGTACGAAGTTCAAATTGCAAGCATATTCGCCTGGAATTTGGCCAACAAATGATTGAAATGACCGACAAAGACAAGCTTGATAAATTGCTTGTTTATGTCTGATGCAATTTAAATAAGTTAAATTTCCGTATTTGGAGTTAATCTAATCCAGAAATACTCCATGAGACGGTACTGAACCCAGAAAGAGTCACTGTGTGCTGCTCAGTTTCATCAAGATGTATTGTGGGGCCATAATTATTTGAAGAAAACGGTGTAACAGTAACTGTCAATGGGAACCGTTATTTAAAGATGTTGAAGCAGTGCACTGCGCCGAAGAAGTATCCGTTTCAACAGCATTTGGTTCCAGCAAGATCGAGCAACTGCACACATAGACAGACCGGTTATCGCGGAGCTCCAACGAAAATTCCCAAACATATAAATATCCAGAAACTCCATTTTCCGCTGGTCCCCAAGTTCACCTGACCTGACTGCACCAGACTTTTGTTAATGAGTTTATGCAAAGCAAGAGGTGTACACAGTCCATTAAAACAATAATTGAGGCGATCCCGACTTTAACCCTTCTGGCCGCAATGAATAATTTTCTGATCAGGTATCGCATATGCGTGGATGAGCATGGAGGTCATTTACGGTCTATCATCTTCAAAAACAATTAGTTATATGAAATAAAATTGAATTTTCTATACAAAGAAAGAAAAAAGATGACATACATTTATTGAAAAAAAAAGATATTTGAATTTCTTATTGTAGCACAATTGGTGCGCCACCCTGTATTATAAATTTCAGCTTCTTAGCTCAAGCTTTGACTTTTCGATAAAACTGCTTTATTTCAAAATGATGGGCGAGTTAGTGGGCGTATTTCAAAAATCTTAACACTCGAGCATATTGGGCTCCTTAAGACAATATACCACTGAGGCCAATTAAATGCTGGTGTTGTTGCATTTATGTGATCTATTAGTTTTTAGGGCTGCCCCTCATTGTATAGGAACGTTGATTTATATTGTGCTTTTGACGGGGTTCATAGAATCCTTCCTTTTAACATGACAGTACCAACTGAGCCGGTCAGGCTCCCTTTTTTTGCGATAGGTTCGTGAATGAAATCCGGCATTCTACAGAAGCGTTAATTTCCCAGACAGTCTTTAAATAATTGCCGTATAAATGAGCTTACGTATTCTATAGGCTTCATATTCTTTGTCTACGAATATTTCGATTTGTGAACATGTTTGTAGGTTAATGGCTATTACCTTAAACTAGGGTGCGTTATGCTTTTTGAACCCCAGGAGGCACACCTACAAGTCTGGCTTTCATGTACACGTTTTGTGTGTTGCAGTGGCGAACGAAACCTAAAATTTTCTATGTGAGACGACCGATAAGTGATTGATGAGATCATAGTGGTAAAGGTGGTATCGGTAATTTTTCATTTACTTAGATTCAAAGGAAATCACTGATGTTATTTAAAGGAAGAATAAGTTCCTGCATCTAGGAGGACCCCAGTTACAGGGAGAAATTTGTAACATTCCTGGGGCATTAGTGGAAAATACTGCTGCTGATACTACTGAGGATGGTACTGCTGTGACAATGTGTTTAACCCATTCTCTCCCACTGTACTTATTAAAGTATAGAAATATTCCGTTATTGGATGTGTCAAAAAAAGGAGGCTCTGAAATAAAACTGAACTACTTAAGCTGTTAATTGACTCACTAGACAATTTTCAAATTTTTCCAGATTTTCTTTTGTTTTTAATCGCAGTAGGCGTGTGTCGAATTGAGTTTTAGGGGTGTCGCTTTTTACCTATTTTTGATTTTGCTCTCATCAAAGAAGTTTGTGCATGAAAAATATATTCAATCAATCAAATATTTATTTTTTTTCTTCAAGATTCAATTAAAAATAAAGCTAAAGTTCAGGAAAAAATATATTTCCACATACTTACTTATATATAGACGGAGGTAAGGAGAGCCAAAGTTGGCTGTACTTTTAAAAGTACAGCGGGTTCATGCATACATATTTTTTTTTCAGTATTTTAAAATGGATTTCAAAGTGATTCCCAGCAAATATTTTTATGGAAAACGTTTCTATAATCTCGATTCCGCACTAGACGAACTATCGAGTAATACGAGTTTAGTCAACGCTGAGATCGTTATGATTCCTCCACCGGTTGACTATGTAACGGATGAGGAGGATATAGATGAAGACAACATGAAGACATTAGAGATACCACAAGATGTTCCAGGTGAGCTTGAGATTTTTGGAGAGTCCATTTTGGCACCAGGTGATGATGGATTCGAAAGCGAGGATGACATTCCATTGTCCGAGCTAAAAAAGTCAATAGCTCCCCCACTATGGACAAAGACCATTTCATCAACAGTGGAAATTCCAGCAACAGAAAATTACTTGGAAAGAATCAAAAACTGTGCTTCAGAATTGGTTGGACTCAACGAAGTTCAAGTATTTGAAAAACTGTTTGATGCCGAGGTAAGACAACTCATTGTAAGCCAAACCATGTTGTATGCAGGACAAAAAAACCAACACAACTTTGCTTTCAATGAAGAAGATCTCAGAGTTTTCATTGGAATTCTGTTATTTTCGGGTTACCATTCTGAGGCAAGAGAAAAGAGAATACATGTATTGGAAACAAGCGCCTGATACACATGTTCCTCTGATAGCAAACAGTATGTCTAGGAACAGATTCCAAGCAATAAAGCGATTCATACATTTTGCTGATAACAATTATCTAGATTTAAACGATAAAATGGCAAAACTTCGTCCGCTCTGTACAATCTTATGCCAAAAATTTCAAAAATGGGGATTTATGAACGAGGATTTATCCATTGATGAATAAATGGTAAAATATTTTGGTCGACATTCTTTCAAACAATTCATTAGAGGAAAACCTGTGCGATTTGGCTTTAAAAATTGAATGCTGAGCAGCAAAGATGGTTATATGTATCAATTTGACACATACTGCGGGGCTAAGAACGTTAAACCTTCTTTGAAATCACTTCCGTTAGGGTCCAGAGTGATCCTCGATCTTTTGAAAAATATTGACTGCCCAAGTGATCATGCTATTTGTTTTGATAACTTTTTTACTAGTTATGGACTAATGAAGATTTTAAAGGAAAAGGGATTTAGAACAACAGGAACTGCTCGTGATAATCGGTTAAAAATAAGTCCCTTACCTAACAGTAAAGAATTTCAAAAGCAGAAAAGAGGAACTTATGACCACCAGTTTGATGAGACAAACAAATTGCTTTTTGTTAAGTGGAAGGACAATAGCATTGTTACAATGGCCACAAATTACGACAAAATCGAACCTTGTGAAAACGTCAAGAGGGGGAGCAAAGAGGAAAAGAAAAAAGTAAACATTCCTCAGCCCCTACTTTTCAAGAACTACAACATAAATATGGGGGGAGTCGACCTACCAGTTTATCAATACATACCCTATTCAGAGGGAAGAAATGGTGGCGGAGCCTATTTACAGCTATGATTTCATCTACTTCGTCCAATGCATGGAAGCTCCACAAGCTAACAAACAACTTCAAAGGCGATTTGCTTGAATTCACAAGGGCATTAACTCTCCATTACCTAAGATTCCATACACTTAAACAAGGACACCCTAAATTATCTGTTCAACGAAGCATCGTGGAAAGCGTATCACTTTCCCAAAAAAAAAATTAAATCAACTTAGATGTCGCCAGTGTCATTCAAGATCGAAATGGTGCTGCGAAATGTGTAATGTTTCATTGTGTATTGGGAAAGACTGTTTTAAAAATTTGCACATTAATCAAAATTAATATGGTATGCATAACCCCATTGTACTAAATAAAGTACACCTTTATATCTCTTAACCGAAACTCTTTTTAAATGTTTTTGTTTTGTAAGTGGCTTAACTTTGCTCAAAATAAAGAGAAAATACTAAAAAAAACATAGGGGCGGGCTACAGTCCGCTTGGGCGAACTGTTGGATACCCTATTCTTATTCCTATATCTCATAAGTGGGCGTGACAAAAATTTAAAGGATTTTATCGAAAAAACTAAGCTTTTGTAAATAAAAACGCTCCCTAGCTCAAACTTTGGTTTTTCAATAAAATTGTTTTATTTAATTGTGGGCGTGTCAGTAGGCGGATTTAAAACAAATTTAAGTATGAGCATAAAGGGCACCTAGAGAGTATATACTATAAATTTCAGCTCCCTAGCTCAAACTTTAGACTTTCAAAAATAAAAAATAAAAAATTGTGGGCGTGTCAGTGGGCGGATTTTGAAAATATTTACACATGAGCATAAAGGGCCCCTAGAGAGTATATATTAAAAATTTCAGCTCCCTAGCTCAAATTTTGGTTTTTCAAAAAAAATATTTTATTTAATTGTGGGCGTGTCAGTGGGCGGATTTTGAAAATTTTATGTCCCAAGCAGTTTTATGGGCCAAAGATCATATATAAAAAATTTCAGCTTTCTAGCTCAAAATTCAATTTTTTCCAAAATTTGTTTTATTTAATTGTGGGCGTGTCAGTGGGCGGATTTTGAAAATTTTATGTCCCAATCAGTTTTATGGGCCATAGATCATATATAAAAAATTTCAGCTCTCTAGCTCAAAATTCAATTTTTTCCAAAATTTTGTTTTTTTGAGTTTGTGGGCGTGTCTGTGGGCGGATTTCAAAAATTCTTAAACTTGATTATTTCGGGACCCTAGAGAGTATATGGTTAAAATTTCAGCTCTCTAGGTCCAGTTTAAAGGCCTAATTTTTGCCGACGGACGGACGGACGGACGGACGGACGGACGGACGGACATGGCTAGATCGACATTACTATCGATGCTGATCATAAATATAGTAACTTTTAGGGGTCTACGGGCAATATTAAGGTATGTTACAAACTATGCGTCAAAATTAATATACCCCTAGAATAGGGTATAAATATTTATTTTTTATTTTTAATACCCTTGGGTGTTAATGGGTTAAGGTGTTAGTAAAAACAACTTTACGACTACTTTTCACCAAAAAGAAACTTCGTTCGAAAGGGACCTGTCTAGACCGCACAAGCCAGATGATGGGAAGAGTTGCAATAAATTTATTTTGCGGCTCCGGAATCAGCCGGTTAAATGCTTTTTTGAAAAAACGTAGAAAGAAGCTGTCGATATAAAAATAAAAGATAATCACAGACGCATGGGCTATCCGAGACTTAAAGAAAACGTCTGTTGCAAGGATTCTAGAAGAGGTACAAAAGATGTGCTACATACACGAGCAAATCGCGAAGGAGATGAAGACGATGGTTCCTACTTCTTCGCCAAGTGGGAATAAAAGCGCCTACACTGCTCATACGCGTAAATATCCAAACGAAGAAAGGAATGTCAGAGAAGTGGACGAGTGGGTGACTTGGCAGATAGTAGCAATTGCCCAGCTAAGAATGGCAAATGCAATAAATGTGATAAAAAAAAATAGATGTAAAACGAAGTCTGACAAACGAAAACACATATTTGATGAGGATTTTGGTAATAGGATGATACGGATTGGACCATGAAAAATAAGTTTGTAGATGGAGAAAGAGAAGATGGGGAAAAAACAGTCAGTTGTAACCTCGATGAACACCACTGTTTCCAAGTCACAGGGTACCTAGAAGAAACCTCAAGCGGAAAATTATCTGTTCAATATTGGAAATTGTAAACTGTAAATGTTCATCGATTTAGGTTGGCGATTCAATCTGATAGGGACAATTTGCGTCCACCCTCAACAACATTGATAAATATCCGAACAGATTCGGAAAATCAGTTCAGGTCATACTTGAGGTAAGAGCTGGTTTTGTGAGGTCCCATTAACTGTTGAAAAGCGAAAAGAATTGATGGCATCTTTCTACGTTGTCATTAAAAATGGGAAACATTTGTTGTTGGGCTGTAATACAGAACTTAAATTAAAAGTTCTAAAACTTGGAGTTGACGTTAAAAGTCTATACAGGGTGCCGCACCAATTGTGCTACAATAAGAAATTCATATTATTCTTTTTAATCAATGTATTTCATTTATTTATTCTTTATTGTATAAAAAATTCAATTTTGTTTTATATAACTAATTGTTTTGAAAGATGATATACTGTAAATGACCGCTATGCTTATCCACGCATATGCGACACCTGATCAGAAAATTATTCATTGCGGCCAGAAGTGTTGAAGTCGGGATCGCCTCAATTATTGTTTTAATGGACTGCTTCGAGTCACAGTCAAATTCCTTGGTTTCGTTTTGTACACATCTTGCTTGACATAACCTCATACAAAAAAGTCTGGTGCAGCCAGGTCAGGTGACCTTGGGGGCCAGCAGAAAGTGGAGTTTCTGGATATTAATTTGTTTGGGAATTTTCGTTAGAGGACCGCCATAACCGGTCTGGCTATGTGTGCAGTTGCTCGATCTTTCTGGAATCAAATGCTGTTGAAACGGATACTTCTTCGGCGCAGATCTGGGTAAAAAAAACCTTTCCACGTCTTTAAATAATGGTCCCCATTAACAGTTACTTGTACACCGTTTTCTTCAAAGGAGTATGGCCCCACAATGCACTTTGATGAAACTGAGCATCACACAGTGACTCGTTCTGGGTGCAGTACCGTCTCATGGAGTATTTCTGGATTAGATTCACTTCATATACGGCAAGTTGGCTTATTTAAATTGCTGTTTAGATCAAAATGGGCCTCATCAGACATAAACAAGCAATTTATCAAGCTGTTGTCGTCTTCAGACATTTCAATAATTTGTTGGCAAAATTCCAGGCGAATAGGCAAATCCAGAAGGATTAACTTGCTTGCAGTTTGGACTTCGTACGGAAACAAGTTTAAGTCATCATGAATTATCCGTTGTAATGACCGTCTGCTAACTCCATTTGCGCCGACATTCAAAAAATAAAGTCGATATTATAAGTGGTCGAGGTTTAAAACTTTCGATATTTTTAAAAGTCGATTAAAACCTTGTCGAGATTTCAGCGAATGGCAAAGTCGAGATAATTAGTAGTCGACATTTTTTTTTGTCGGTAATTCGTACGTATCTCCTTGGATTTGCTGAAATGAGGATGCTACAGCCGCGATTCTGTCTTGAACCAGAACATAGGGATCTCGATAATACGGTCTGCTTCAAGATTCGGTAAACTTATTAATCAGGCTCATAATGGTCCATCAAGTCGGGGGAGTTCCGCCAAACTCACGCATAAATTCCCTTTAGACAGAAATGAAGGAGTGCAAAGCATGGTACCGCTGCACTATCAAAATCCTCTTTTCGGTATCCCAAACATTCATTTTAATAAATCTAAGTAGTAACCTGCCAAATAAAAAAAAATAAGCCGATTACTCACACAGAAAAAAAGTTATTACATTTTGTTTTTGCAGAATGATTCGCCACCCTGTATTTGCGACAGCCAACTTACAGAAATAAAATTAGTTAAAAGGATAACGAAACAAAATTGAAAAGAATTATGTACATACCACCATTATCACTCGATCTTATACTAAAAATAATGTTCATGACCAATGAAAAGAGACATACAAAAATGCAGACCCAAAAAGGTAAAATAATACTCAAAGACTTCTAATGATGTTTCGCGCACTGATTCAAAGAGAAAAAGGTTGATTGAGACTGCATTATAACCTTTTAATTAACGTTCCATGCTTCGAAGTTTCGTTTTTAAAGCCAAAACATTTAATTTTCTTCCCGAATTTTGATTTTATTCCATGGAAAGACATAAATTAAGTTAAGGATTTATATTTAATTAGAACTATTCAACAATGCATTAAAGGGCTACAGTGAATACATGGTCAACACTATGTGAAGAGTTTCCCATACCAAACTGGCATTTAATATTAATTAGTTGGATTAGCTACACTTCCAAAACTTTTGTTCTCAAAATAGGCCAAGGGAATTATTTAATGACTCCTTCTCAGATAAACTTTCCCAATAATTTACTTAAAAGTAATATTAGCTAAGTTCAGTTCTTTATTTGTGTTTGCTGGGTGGGGTTTTTCGATAGCTCCCTTAACGTGAAAGACGTAATGTAAACATTTTTATGTGCAGCTCAGACGCATCTATTTAACCGGATAAAAACTGATGTAAAAAATGAGATCGCTTTAAGCCTTCGTTGAAAAAGGGGTATGATTTGAAGAACCTTGATATGGTAACTGTAAGGAAGAAGGTCATCCTATATAGAAGTAATTTTTGGGCAAAACTAATAAATTTACGCTGAATGGGGTCTAATCGATTTGAATGGGGGTTGTAAAACGGTGTCCAAATTTATGAAGCATACATTAGATTTGGACAAACAAAACAACTGTACAATGACATAGAAACGTAAGGGTCATTTTTACGAAGCCCAGACTTATTAACTATAAAATTGATATGCTTTTTTTTTGGGAACGAAATAAACTCCGAGATCCTTAAAGCTTTAAACGTGACAGATGTTGATACAATGAATATTGAGAGGTGAAAGGAATATTTTTTCTAGAGAATGTCACATGTTGGCATTTAGTAAGGTTCAGAAATAAACCGTTTTTAACACACCAAGTGGCGAAGCTATTAATATCGGTAAGAAAAATTCTGTCTTGCTGATTAGTGATATATTTATGCATATATGTTTATACCATCAGCGTAGATCAGAATATTGCTGTGATTTATACATGCCTAAACATCATTAATGTCTGGTATAAATTGAATGTCCTGAGCGATTTCCTTGGGGAACTGAGCTTTAAAGTTTCCAATGGCGATCCTCTAAATTTAACATGATAAACCCTGATATAGGGTATGAATCAATGGACTTGAGCTAAGATTAGATTATTTCATGAGACATGGCCAAAAGCCTCCGAGAAATCAGTATATGTGTTGTATGTGATCCTTATACTGTCAGTCAAGAGTAGAACCCAGTATAAAACCGTACTTATTCCAACCGTACTCATTCCAGCTAAAAACGGGTACCCATGGTATTCCTGTAAATGTCTCAATTTTAAATCGGCTAATTTGAGAGCTGCTGGGCAAACTGGATCAACCATTTCCCAATAATGCAAATGAACGAGTAGCACTTCTTATAAATTTTTTCTTCGAAAGCAGCATATGAGGGAGACCATCGAGGAGTATGTTACCTTACTGAAACAAATGAGTTTCGTTTGCGAATTCGGTAAACTTCGTGAAAGCCTTGTGCGTGACAAATTTTATATGTGGATTATTTGACAGCTGCAAGCTGAGGCACAAGAAAACTGTATTGGAACAATACAATGAAGCCAACAACAATGGAAACCGAAAGAACAACAGCAAAAACGGTGGCAACCTGAATCAGCAACGCAAATTTGTGATACATGTGGACAACCACATGTACATTCTCCTGCAAACAAAGAAACCGCTACACAAAGATGTGCAAAAGTACAAGACAAGTAAAACCGCATTAATTATCGGAAACCAAAACGTCACATTCCAAGCTGCATACCGGAGCTGAGTGCAACAATATTTGTTTTTCTTTCAAGGAAAAACACAATTTAATTCTTTAAGTCAAACCATCGCACGCAGAGGAGTATTTGCATGAAAAACCTGGCCAAAATTATTTTTCGTTACCTTTGTCACTTTTTCAGCTTAAAACTAATATTTATTCAATAAAACACAGTTTCTAATTGATTTCTATTAATTTTGGAATATATTTTTAAAAAAAGACCGACTTTTTTTTATTTGAATTTTTTTCATTGTTCAAAAATTAATCGCTAGATTTTTATCATTCCGGACCGTCTGGAAGTAGAATTTCTAACGATTTTTTTTGACAATGATATTCTTGTTTTCGATTGCGTCTTTCCAAGAGAAGTCATTAGAGGATCAGAGCTGAGCAACAATCGATTTAGGGACGTCTTGGTTACAATCTCTCTTTGAGAACTTTTTAGCATATTTAAGACGATATAATCTGAAAGAATATTTTTGTTGAATGTACGAGTAGTTTTGCTTTATTTCGCTCACCTAAAGTGTTTGTTCCTGGCTTCTGCTGCTTCTTCCGATAGCTGAGCAATTGGAAGAAGGGCAGTTTCTATAGTAATTATAGACCCGTGCATTAAGATCTTGTGCATGGTCGGGGTCATAGGATGCGATGGATATAACTCGACATTAAGGCTGGCTGTATTCATTGCATAAAAACCAAACTTTCCGGAATCAATTTTGTAGCCACTTGAAATTGCTCCTAAAATTATTTTATATCTAAAAATCAAGTTAAAATCAATCCCTGTGACTTCAGCGGCAATTGGAGGGTTATTAAAAAATCTTCGACTTGTATTCCCGTCATTTGTATTGCCGAAACCTGCTCATGGTAGATCCACAATGAGCCCAAGCTTGTTTCTAAATTCCCGTTGAATTTGAATTTTTCTTATTTTACATACTTCTTTCTCATCTTGGGATCTAATTTGCCTTTTGTATGGACAATTTTTCTTTTTTATCTGTAAGGCTGTTAGAATATGCCTCTTTGTACTTTTGCGCTCTTCCAGGAGATTTAAGGATTTCTGTAAATACTTTTGAAGCAACAGTATTCCCGGTTTCTCTTAACTTCATCTGAGTTGCAAAAGCTAGTTCCTCAGTTTGAATTTTTTCTCGGATATTTTCAGTTCTTCTTCTCTTAGTAATTTCACTCGATTCTTCAAACGGCTTTTCAGGTCGCCCTGCTGATCTGACACTCGTAATTAGAAATGTGAAAGTCTCTTCAAGCCACTCTTTGTTTCTCTCTAAAAACAAATCATTTCTTCTACTAGAGGCTAACCATTTTTGCTTCAAATCGAAAACAATTTTAGATACGTTTGACTTATAAGTTCGAAGGTTTTCTTTTGAACAAGGAATATCTAACAAAAATAGTTTTAACTAATTTAATTTTTGGTTCATATCGACCTCTTCACTTTCTTCCATAATATTAAATAAATATTTTTTTGTCACAACGGTCGAACCAGATGATCCTAAAAAAATGCTATGCATTAAGAATTGAACCATAAAATATATCCTAGTATATGTAAAACAGTATAGTAACATTGCAATAACTAATCAATAAAACCACTGTATGGCGTATGAGTGTTTTTTTTTCACACGAAATCAAAAACTAAAACGTTCATAAAATTTCGGGTAGCAGCTAGTAGCAGCCAAATCTTTTTGCATTACAAAGACAAATATTCAATCTAACTTACAGAGTGCAAACTTTTACAAAAAAACATGGTATACTGTATTACAATCATTGCGTTTGACTCCGAATTAAAAAACAAACAACAACACAAGATTTCCAAAAATGCATTTAAAATGTCAATACATACCTGCGGTAGAACTCTCTATTAAAAAAAATTAAGAATTTTATCACAATAACTTGAAATCACTTACAAAGGAACACTACCGAAATTGCATGCATGCAAAGAAAAAATGCAAAAAATGCAAACTGTCAACTTTGAACTCAGTTTATCACAAGAAGAAAAAAAAGGCTGCAGCGCGTTGATCCATGTATATTTAGGATCCGCTATAGCAAACTTTTACTTCTTGATTACTCTTTGATTTTTAGAAAATTGAATTTTGGCCAGCTTTTCGATGCAAGTACTCCTATGTGCATCGGTAAGTTACAATGAATTATTATTCTATTTTAAAGTGACTAAAATGTGTTTATTTTTATTCCAACTTCTGGGCAGAGTATCTCGACGTCTAGGAGAGAACAATGGAGAACTTCTCGAGTCAGTTATGGCAATGTCCCCGGAACATGCAACAATCCAGAAATTATGTAGTCAGACTTTGCACTCTGCACAACGCTCTGACTGTAGTTTTATTTTCGAAGACCTGGTCGGTGTTATTTTCGACAAACATCCACAAAACTGCCTTGCATCATACACATATGCGACGATCAGGAGCAGTATGCAGTTTCAGTTTATGAAGGGATTTTTACACAGCATTTCTGCTCGTCTACTAAAAACGCTTTGCATCTTCCCGAACAATTTAGAGGAGCTTACTCTTTGTAGGTTTCCGCGTTTGAAATAAAAATGCAACACAACGATTGCGAGGATGAGTGTATTTTCGTTCTTGGAGTGTTGGTATGCAAATGATATAAAATCATTCTTTTCAAATGATGTATTAAAAACCCTCAATTTCTGACAAAAGGTGTGCTTTTTCACTCAAGCGTATACATCTAGACTTAGATCTAAAAAGTAAAAAAAACATAGGGACGGGCTACAGTCCGCTTGGGCGAACTGTTGGATACCCTATTCTTATTCCTATCCCTCATAAGTGGGCGTGACAAAAGTCTAAGTATGGTTGAATTGTTAAGAACGCTCTACATATTTTGTTATATATAACATTTAAAGGATTTTATCAAAAAAAACGCTCCCTAGTTCAAACTTGGGTGTTTCAATAAAATTGTTTTATTTATTTGTGGGCGTGTCAATAGGCGGATTTAAAAAAAATTAACACATGAGCATAAAGGGCCCCTAGAGAGTATATATTATAAATTTCAGCTCACTAGCTCACTTTGAATTTTCAAAAAAAAAAAATAATAATTGTGGGCGTGCCAGTGAGCGGATTTTGAAAATATTTACACATGAGCATAAAGGGCCCATAGAGAGTATATATTATAAATTTCAGCTCCCTAGCTCAAACTTTGGATTTTCAAAAAAATTGTTTTATTTATTTGTCGGCGTGTCAGTGGGCGTATTTTGAAAATTTTTTATCCCGAGCAGTTTTAGGA
Organism: Portevinia maculata; assembly: GCA_949715645.1. Lineage (NCBI taxonomy): Eukaryota > Metazoa > Arthropoda > Insecta > Diptera > Syrphidae > Portevinia > Portevinia maculata. Next base: position 64,512,005 of record OX454528.1, on the reverse strand, counting down.
GTCATAGATCATATATAAATTTCAGCTTTCTAGCTCAAAATTCGATTTTTTCCAAAATTTTGTTTTTTTGAGTTTGTGGGCGTGTCTGTGGGCGGATTTCAAAAATTCGTAAACTTGATTATTTCGGGACCCTAGAGAGTATATGGTTAAAATTTCAGCTCTCTAGGTCCAGTTTAAAGGCCTAATTTTTGCCGACGGACGGACGGACGGACGGACATGGCTAGATCGACATTACTATCGATGCTGATCATAAATATAGTAACTTTTAGGGGTCTACGGGCAATATTAAGGTATGTTACAAACTATGCGCCAAAATTAATATACCCCATAAAAATAGGGTATAAAAACGCTCGACTGTGGCTTGGCAGTATATAATATGCTGGCTGTCATTTGACAATTCGGCTGTTTTCTCCAGTCAAATGAAAATAAGAGTAAGAGTAAGAAATTCATTTATTTAACATGTTCTTATTACATTTTACAAGTAAGAATAAATTTTAAAGCTATGGTTTAGCCGTCAGCTTGGTTAGCAAAATGCTTATACATGTACATTTGTAACTTAAACAATATAGTTATTTTTTTTGTTAATAAACTTAATCAATCATACTGTGCTATTAATAGCGACCTGTATTTGTAGATGGATTTAATATAATAAAATAACTTTTTCCAATCACACTCGTTCAGAATTTGTATTGTCTCCTGCATGGTAAGGCATTTTTTTCTGAAGTAAGCTAGTCTTTGTGGTTTGTAGATTGGACAAACACTAATAATGTGAAAGCAGTCTTCTTTCGCTTTTAAGTTGCAAATATTACAAAACTGGTTGAAGCTTCCATTATATGGGCTGCCATTTAAACCAATCAACTCACTTTGAAAATAAGAGATATTTCACTATAGTTTAGTGAGTCATTGAAATAGTTTTTATCCTTTAGTTTGAAGTTCAAGTGAGATTACAATACTCTGCTATCTGATTCACGAGCTTTCTTTATAAATCGCACACGAATAGCATCTTCATTTTTATTTATTATTGTATATAACAAAATATGTAGGTCGTTCTTAGCCCAAACTTAGATTTTCGCTACGCCCACTTTATAGGATAGGGATAGGAAAGGGTAGGTACCTACTCATTAGCAATTGCACGATACCTCAATATAGAATTATTATATGCAGTACGGCGGAGGTGAACTGAAACTTAAACAATATTTGTAAGAATCGTCCACATCTGATCTATCAATTGCTTAAGTAGCTCATGTTAGTAGTAAAGGGTCTTTCATTAGTGACTTGACAACTATAAACATTCAGTGGGAACGCACCCTTAAACCGATCACCGAACTGTCAATGGCAAAATATTCAGTTTACAAATATGTAATTAAAATTTACTACCGAAATTCCGAGTCGGTGGCCGCAACTTTAAGAGCGTTAACGCCAATTTTCGAACGTAATTCTCTACCCAGTAGACAAGCTATTCACAGTCTAGCAAAAAATTTGAGTCAGAATATCCGCTGCTTGATGTTGCCGTGCCAGGAAGACTACGTTTTGACCAAAGTGTGGAGAATATCGCTGGAGTAGAGGCGTCCGTCGCAAACCAACCAAATCAGTCAATTTCACGTCGAGATTAATCGATTTCTTTTGACTTGTTTTTATAAATATAATAGATAGGATTCGAAACATTTCAAATGCATGTACCTATACAAGAATAACTTACCGCACTGTTATGATTCCAAAAGATGTATGCCGGTGGTTCTGGCGAATTGAGTATAACGCACGTTAAATTAATTGTTGAGCCGCTTTCAATATACAGATCCGGTGCGCCTATTATCTCAGTAGATGGTTCTAAAAAAGAAATAAGATTAAATTAAGATTATATATAAAATTATTTTGACATATTATATAATGCACATATTTAGACAAACCACGGAAGCGAATCAGAAGGCTTGCACTGAAGTGGGAGGGTTTCGATCCCTCAATAGATCATAATAACAAGACCACGGAAATCAACTCCACACGGGAATGAAAAAAATCCCCGTCTTCAACCTCAAGCAGGTTTATGAGATCCCATAAACAGTATATTATAATATTATATCTGGTGTATTTTTTATATACATATATGTATTTGTTTTTGTTCGTGATCATATATTAACACACTATTTTTCCTGAAGCTTGTAAGCCCAATTCAAAATGTCGAGTTGGGCGCTCGCTTGCGTTGGCTGGTTTTGCCATGCTTTGTAGAAACTTTACGAAATTTTATGTCAAAGCGCGCAAGCAACAATTTGGCAATATTAAATGACGCTTCAGAGCATACGCGCGTTAAGAAATAGATAATGAGAGATATAAAGCTCAGTTTGGCTTAGGCTAATACATAATATACAAATTCAGAATAGAATGAAGATTTTAAGTCTACTCCAGTTTTCCTAATAATTGTTCTTTTTATTCGCAAATTAAAAGAAGAATTATCCAGAGTAGCTAAACATTCATATGCGCCAACGCACACAATCAGGTGTGGGGTAGCCAAAATACCAACAAAAGACGTGTTTCACTTTTCGTATCTATATAGTTAAAACCTTAACTATACTTTAATAAAGTAGATAAACCCACATTTAGAAACTCCATAAGAGAAGAAGTTTCAGCGTTGCTCTCTTATCTCCTTTTATTCAAAATATCATAGAGGACTGGCATGTGTCCGATGAGGCATCTTTATCGGATCATATGCGCATCAGATTCAAATTGAGGTGCAAAACCGGACACGCAACAGTCCGTTATGGAGAGACTTACTAAGTGGAGAACATATCGTGAAATAAATACAATGAAAAAGTTCATTGTATTAATGAACTTTTCGTTAAAATTCAGCCAATAAACATGTTAGTTAATACAATGAACTGTCGTTCATCAATAAATGAAGCTGTTCATTAAAAAAGTTCGTTGTGTTAACGAATCTAATTCATTGATTTAGTATAATATGTTTTTCTTAAAAAAATTGTATTGTGTTTGTTGATTAACTTATTTTGTAAATTGAATCAACGAACTTTGCTCATTGGTTGACGTTTTTTCTACATTGAATCAATGAACTTTGTCCAGGGGTTAACGTGTTTTGTTAACTGAATCGATGAACTCGTTCGGACATTGATGTATTTTGTTCGTTGAATTAACGTATTGTGTACATAGATTTACGTAGGCATGTGGTTATTTGGTACTTATTTTAACGTATTCTGTTCATTAAATCAACAAACTTTGTGCATAGGTTAACGTATTTTGTTCATTGAATTAATGAACTTTGTCCATAATGTAATGAAATATGTTCATTGAAGCAACGTATTTTCTCACGCCTTAATTCTAATACCGAAATGTTGAAAAACTACATTTTAAAAAAATTATTGGAAATAAACTTAAAAATCGTCTAATAATCTATTTATTTACTTTTTATTTTGTTTCTGAACAATTACATACACAACAAAACTAAATAAAATACATTAAATGCTTCGTCTTATGATTGTTTTATTAATGGAGCTTTTTTCGATGTTTTGCTTTGCGAGCGGTTACAATCTGGATTAAAGGCTCACCTGAAAGTTAAAATTTAAATTAAGCAATACTTCGTCATTTTAATATGCTATAGTCTAAATCCAAACCATAATTCTGTACTTAAAGTAACCACATTAAGACTGAAGTTTGAAATATCTTCAAGCAATTGCTTAAGCTCTTGGCTCTGAGAGGTTAAAAATGCGATCAATTTTTATTTCGGCTCTCGCTCACGAGTTTGCGTTCTTCTATGAAACGCTTAAGTTGACTCAAGCTCATGAGCGTGAGCCAAGCAAGTGCTGATTAATGGCTCGTGAGCTGTTTTGATTTCAGAATCAGAAAGAAATTTTTTTTATGACAAAGTATTAAGTTTAATGCATTAATTTATTCGTTTGCCAGGTTCGTCAACAGTAAAATCATCCGTATCCGAGGCTTGTTGTTCCTTCGTAACTATATATGTTTTACGCAGTCAGGCGGTTACCCCGGCGTACAACCCCCAACCTGGAAGACCAGGCCCTTTGTTGGACCCCTTGGACTAAAGGGGCCGGATTCCTCTGGTGTCAGTAACCCACTTCGGGGATGTGAGATCTGCCGTTGGCCCATAAAGGGTTCATCCGCCACCATCTCTGTTTCAGGACCCTGACTAGTCCTGAAAAAATCTTCACTGACCTCAGCTCCAAATATGTCGAAGTAGCTCAAGTAAGGTAACTGTCATCTTGACTGTTGACGACACCGTTGATTTAGTCTAATGAATTCATCCGCTGCACGTCCTCTTTCTGAGGAGCTCATGTAAGACTTCTGAGACTCGTTTAGTCAGTCCTTCCGACAGAGCATTATAGTGTTGCTATTTTCTTCGCGTTCAACACTCGCGCTTATAAGTTCAGCAAGTCACGCCCGGATGGGCAGACCAGTATCCGGTGATGCCAATCAGCGCCTACCCTATTCACACACACCCAACGGATTGCAATTCATTATTGCACACCCAACGGATTGCAATGGCTAATAATCTGTCATTTTCAAAAAAATTAAGGAAATAGTATTTCTTAATATGTAATTGATTGCCAACTTGTGGTCAAGAAATATAAATATACATGAAGACAATTTACAAATTTGCTCAGTTTCTAAAGCAACTATTGTTGTTGGAATTAAACTATGTAGGAATTTCATCACTTCGCATACCCTTTCAAGTAAAGTTTTACGAAATTGCACATCCTACTCGTATGTGTGGAAATTCCTATTAGGCTTAGTTTAAAGTTATTATTTCCAATTCAATAACATTCCATGTAACATTGCCTACGACTTTAAAAACACAAATTGGAATAGATTTAAAAGTAATGTGCGACAAAAACTGAGAGATATACCGGTCATTAGTTCCAATCATATAAATTTTGCTCAAATTGATAAATCTGTGAATGCTTTTACAAATTCTGTACTTGATAGCATTGAGCAATCTGTCCCAAAAAAAATTAAACGCCGAGAAAATGGTAACGCACTACCACCTCAGATAGCTGAAACCATTAAAATTAAAAATAAATATAGAACTTTATGGATCAGGTCAAGAGATTACCACACTGAAATGAAAACTTTGAATGCAATTACCGATTTTAGAAATCATTCATGGAACCTTAAGCTTCAAGGTTTAGATAAAGGAAGTAAACCTTTTTGCAATATTATAAAAGTGGTTTAAAGGAAAAAAGTCTACATTCCAGCTTTTAAGATATGTAATACAGTATTGCTTTTTAACGAGGAAAAAGCAAGTGCTTTAGCAACTGAATTCTGTGCTAACCACTTAGTTGCAAATAATTTAACTGTAAACAGAAATATTGAAAACAACGTTTCTCAATCAATACAATTCCTTAATACAAGTACTATCGATGTTACGAATAATATTGTATCTACCAACTACTTAGAAGAAACTTTAAAAAGTTCCAAAAATACTAAATCACCTGGATTTGATGGATTAAAAAATGTATTCTTTTTTTTTTTTTTTTTTTTATATAATTTGTTTACGCTAAAGGGATTTTTTCTGTTGTTACAGTACCCTTATAATGCTTAGAACACAGTGTAAGCTACTTGGTATTAGAAAGAATAGAGAGATAGGAAAGAAGTGTTTGGGTGCAGTTGTAGGGTTTTTCTCCACGGGTGGTGTCTAAGTTACTTAGGGAGATTACGACTTCATGTATTCGGTATAAAGTAATGGACTTGGCCGGGATTCGAACGCACGACCTTCCATTCCGTAAGCGAATACACTACTTCTGCACCATTGCCACCCGCGATTCTTAAGAAATCTTCCGAAAAAAGGTATCAAATGTTTAACTATGCGTGTTTCAAAATAGGATAATTATCAAATACGTTGAAAATGGCAAAAGTTATCCTAATCCCTAAGCCGGGCAAAAATGCTTGCCTGCCTTTTAGCTACAGGCCAATTAGTTTATTAAGCTCTTTAACCCTTTCGCCCCGCATGGTAAATAAAAGAACCAGCAAAAGTTCAAAGAACCCTAGGATCTCCCATTTACATCCGAATTGGTTCAAATTTGTACCAAATCGTGCTTGACTATCTCTGAAGCAAAAACTAACGCTGCTTCACATTTTCGTTGCAGCTGTGACTCTTTATTTGTTATTGTTCTTTGGCGTGTCATGCAAAGAAGTTATGTGTTATAAGTTTTATTGCAGTTTTCCAGTTGATATAATTCGATATAGTGAAATAATTGCAAAAGGTAAGTTTTTTGAGTCGAGATATGGGTTTTATTGGCAGTATCTTGTAGTTGGTACTCAAATGTACCATGCGTCTTTGGTGCAGGGAAATAACTTCACGGGCAATAACTTCACCTCGAGTGGGCAATAATTTCACTTTTTTTTGTGAACTTAATGCCCACTGATGGTGAGCAATAACTACACTTTTTAGTGGGAAATAAATTCTCTTAAGATTTTATGATAATTCAAGAAACGTACCTCGCACCTACACCAAATCAAACAGTGACCTCAAGCAGGGGGGTTGCAGGGGGGCAGCATGCCCCCCCCCCCCATATGCATTGCACTGTTTATGGAATCTACTTGCGATTTCGCAACTAACTGCAACCCCCCTGCTTGTGTTCACTGTTTGATTTGGAGTGGGTGCAAGGGTCTTTAGTCATAATAGAAAAATTCTCAAATTATAGGTGGGAAATAACTTCACAAAATTTTGGGTGAAATTATTTCTCAACATCAGTGGGCAATAACTTCACAAAAAAAAGTGAAGGTATTGCCCACTCGAGGTGAAGTTATTGCCCAGGTGAAGTTATTGCCCGTGAAGTTATTTCCCTGCACCTGCGTCTTTTATAGTGGTTGATATATATGTACCACTCGTCTGCTTTGGCATTACTTTAGGTACGATCTTTGTTTCTTTTTGCTTCAAGATTCCAATGGATAACGACCAAATTAGAAAGACCTTGGAGGAAGAGACTGGTTCATCAAGCGGACAAGACTTTTCATCTGATAGCGACGATTTCTATGAACCCACAGCTAGAGATGAATCCGAAACAGACTCTGAAGATGATCACGCAGAATCCGCTTCTGAAGATGATTTGGATGGTGGACTAGATGGCGTTGAAGAGTTAGATGCTGAACCTGAAGCACGCGATATTCCAAACACTGCAGAAATGGCTAATGGTGAAGTGTTTGTCTGGACTATGCCAAGTGAAGCACTCATTCCTAAAAAAAATGTTTTTCCTCCACGAGGCTGTAGAATCTCAGAAACTATTCGCAGATCATCATCAATTCTCGACATTTTTCATAAACTCTTGCCACAGTCTGTTTATATTTACATAGCACAGTGTACAAACCAGCGCCTATACATCTACCGAGGATTGACAAAATATGAACGGAATAATAATATGCAACCAACTAACGCAGGTGAAATCAAAGTTGTTATTGGATGTATGTTCGTAATGTGCTACGACAGACTCCCTTGTCTAAAAGATTATTGGTCATTGCATTTACTTTCAGTAAAATAAAGTGAATATTTTGAGTTTTGGAAGAAATTGTTTTATTTTATTATATTTCAGACCGGACGAGTGGTACACAAAGGTACCACCTAACATCTCGACTGGTACATTTTTGTACCAGGCTGCCACGCCCTACCCCCTCCCCCGAGGGCTAATATCTTTACATATATAACTTAAAGGCGTTGACACTGATATACTAAAATAATAAAATTATTTCTAACTCATCTATTCGAATTGCGGGGCGAAAAGGTAAAGTAAGTGCTTAGAAAAATTAATAAAAAACAAACTATCGCAACATGTCGATCAGTTTGATATCCTGCACAAGAACAGTTTTGTTTTAGAAGACATCATAGTACTGTTCACCAGGTCGACAGGATAACAAAAGATATTAAAAATAATCTTACAATCTTGATGTTGAAAAAGCGTTTGACTCGGTGTGGCACGAAGGACTCATTCACAAACTCCTTGTTTTAAATTTCCCACTTTACATAGTAAAATTTTATTTCGTCCTTCCAATCAAAACGCACATTCAAAGTTTCTCTAAATAATTGGTATTCCGATGAAATTGAAATTGTTGCAGGTGTACCCCAAGGATCCGTTCTTGGACCGCTATTGTATATTATATACACATATGATTTTCCGAAACCCCATAACTGTAAGACCGCAATTTTTGCGGATGACATCTGCATTTACTCAACAGATTCAATTGGTTCCTTAATTGAAACAAATCTGCAATCTGCTTTGAATTTAGTCAAATCATATTAATATGCTGTCGTGACCTAACTTAACCTCATTATAACCTATTCTAAGGGTATATTAATTTTGACGCATAGTTTGTAACATACCTTAATATTGCCCGTAGACCCCTAAGACTTACTATATTTATGATCTGCATCGATAGTAATGTCGTTCTAGCCATGTCCGTCCGTCCGTCCGTCGGTCCGTCCGTCCGTCCGTCTGTCGGCAATAATAAGGCCCTTAAACTGGACCTAGAGAGCTGAAATTTTAACCATATACTCTCTAGGGTCCCGAAATAATCATGTTTAAGAATTTTTGAAATCCTCCCACTGACACGCCCACAATTAAATAAAACAATTTTATTAGAAAACCAAAGTTTGAGCTAGGGAGCGTTTTTTTTTTACAAAAACTTCGTTTTTTTCGACAAAATCCTATAATATAATATGTATCCAACAGTTCGCCCAAGCGGACGGGTAGTCCGTCCCTATGTTTTTCTCATTATTTTGATACATTTTGCATGAAAGTACGATGGTGCCGCTTGTGTGGACACCCCCCGGTGGATCCGCAACTGGCAGCAACAAAATAGAACATCAACAAAAACACAATAAAAATTCAATTTTGGGGGGGTGTGGTAGTATAATATTTCCGAACATTGAACATTTTGCTTAGTGCGGTAATGTAAACCTCGACCCGAGAGAAAAACTAACCGACGACCATGGCTGGCGAAGAAGAGTTATGTGGCTGCAAGGGGCGCCTTTTGTATGTCTGGAATATTTATTACCCGAATACGTTCAGTTTTAAAAGCATTATTTAAATTTAGTGCTGCTCCATTTTAACCATGCGGTGACCAGAGGATTTTGGTTAGTCTTAGACTTCTGCACCTGAGTTGCAAAGGCTTGACAGATAAAAAGTGCCGCTTTCAAATTAAATGGAGGAATATTTTTCAAATATGCTGAGATAAATAGCGGTGTCAGCTCGGTAGATATGCACTTCGGGTTCATTTAAATAAATTCTTAAATCAGATGTGCATCTCGAATGTAATTTTTCGAGGACGCGTTTGGGTGTGTTGACAATGTCCGCTCAAATAGAACTGGCTTAATGCTAGTTCTATACGTTTCTCACTTACAGGCAATGCTTTTATTGATTCGTGTAAAATCGAATGTCCAATTTTTTATAATAGATTAATAAATCATCAGATCTGTCTCGTGGAGTGCATGCTTTAACAAACACAAGTATGACGGCAAATGAAGTGCTTATACAGACTCGTTAATAAGTGCAGGAGTTAGTAATTATATAAAAAATATATAATTACATGAAACAAAAATAAAATACAGATAATGAATACGGTGACAATTTTTGTTAAAGCAAAATAAAGGACAATAGGTTGGTACATACAGTAGGTGTTAAAATGAAAAAAAAAAAATAAAAAAATATAAACATAAAGGGCGTTCCAAATACAAGTTTCTTTTTTCTTCATGTTATTTTGACACTGACAGCTCTTTTTCTGTCAGTCAGTATGTACATTCCTCCGCAGTACGAAATGAATCGCTTTGTTACGTAACAACGTTGGTAGATATTGCAAACTTATTTTAAAAGTGCTATGTTGCCCAAAAGAATGTGTATTGAAAATAAGTCAATGGCCGCCTCGGAGCTGCGCTGTGGTCGTTGGACTTTTTTTTGTATAGTTCCCTTAAAAATCCAGGTAATGCGAACAATCCAGAGAAGATACAAGCCCTTAAAGCAAATATACTTATATATAGAGTTTATACAGCCAGACACAGTCAATAAGGTCTTGAAGAATTGGTTTGACAACCTGTGCTACTTCGAGGCCAGGCATAGCAGCCATATTAAAGAAATCTTACTCCATAAATAATGGAAATCTTGCAGGTACGAGTACTTACTTAATTTTTTTTGGTAATGATAATTTTGTACCCATTCCCATATTCAGACAATTTTATCTGTTAAAGCAATTGTCTGATTGCAAACTATCAATGCCATTTTTGTTCAGCAGTCTTTGTAATTTTATCGTGATCAATTTTATCGTCAACAACATTACCGAATTTTTTAAATTGGGTTTTAAAATGATGGTTCTGAGTGCCAAACTTAAGCACCTGCAGCATTACACACCCGACTTAATCGGCCATACGAGACCGATATTCGGGGTATTTTTAACCGTTTTCGTATAACAAGTGTTTTGAAAACTAATTAACTAATTGCAGAATGTATTCTTTCCATTAAACACAAACAAATAATTATTTAACGAAATTTCATGTGTTTTGTTCTAAATCAAAGCTATTCCTCCTCCCCAGGATCAGGATTAAGGGAATCATAACGCTCCCATAAAACTGCATCCCCACTGGTCCGTCTCTGGGGTTCGCCATCAAAGTTATTACTGGCTTAAGAAACACCGTATTCATTAAATACTAATCAAGCTCACTTTTCGTTCTTCCCTGCTGCACATCTGTTTCAGGCATTAGTTCCTTTCTCCGTTGTGTACAATTTAGTCACGTACAAATCAACTAAGAATTCTGCGAGTCCTCTGCTTTAGGTAATAAGAACAGTGTTGCCAGCACTAACTATTTGTCGCCAATAAGGCTACTCGAACTTTTCACTCGCTCCTTGAAATTGCAATTAAAAATTATTAAAAACTTCATAAAAAAAGTCATTCATATTTTTTTTCTTTTTCGAACATACTCGTAGCACTACAACTTTCTAAAAAAAAATATTGCGACGACTGGGAGTTGAAAATCAACAACAAACAAACAATCTTGTTCAGAACACCCTTGGCAGCCATTGAGATGCGTAGTTAGATTTCTGGGTATCTTTCTCGACGAGTATCTGTATTTCGATAGACATATAGTTGCTTGTCTTGCTGTGGCAAATAAGGCTTATGCTCTGACAAGGAGACTGTTTCATAGCAGTCAACTTGACTCCAGAGTGTATGAGGCCGATCATCGCTTATGGTTGTCTATTGTGGTTGAATATTGAGCCCAGTTATATGGAAATGAATCGGGTTTTGGAGAGACAATGTTTTAGGGGCTGGCTCCGGTTGTTCCGAACGCCTGAATCTAACTATATTAAATACTATCCCAACAAGGTCCTATTCGATGGGGCTCAGTTGAATCGGATTATCAATTTCCTCATTAAGGTGGCCAATAAGGCTTATGCTCTGACAAGGAGACTGTTTCATAGCAGTCAACTTGACTCCAGAGTGTATGAGGCCGATCATCGCTTATGGTTGTCTATTGTGGTTTAATATTGAGCCCAGTTATATGGAAATGAATCGGGTTTTGGAGAGACAATGTTTTAGGGGCTGGCTCCGGTTGTTCCGAACGCCTGAATCTGACTATATTAAATACTATCCCAACAAGGTCCTATTCGATGGGGCTCAGTTGAATCGGATTATCAATTTCCTCATTAAGGTGAATAAAAGGCACATTGCAAGGGCGATGGCCAGCGACAATAGTCTGATCTTTGGGGCATACTATCCAAATAAAATGTACATAGACGTTCTGGATTAATTCCGAGAAGGCAAGAAAAACCAAAGCTGTGGCTTAAGGACCTACGCATGGATGCCAGAGCGCCTAGCTTCCTACATCAAATTTTGAGTTTCGAAAAAACTTTTTTCTTAAATTGTGGGTGTGTCAGTGGCCGGATTTAAAAATCGTTTGACATGAGCATTGAGCATGAACAGCCTTTAGAGAGTATATATAATAATCAATCAATCTTAGACTTTTTGATAAAAAAGTTTAATTGTTTGGTGTCAGTGCGCGGATTTTAAAAATTTTAACTCCCTAGCATTTTGGGCCCTTAAAGAGCATACAGTGGACGTCAAGTATAACGAATGATATAAAGTTTGAGGTCGTTCGCTAAAACGAATGTGTTCGTTATATCGAACGCTTTTTTACTTTCAATACATATTAGGTTAAATGACAAATGAGTGTATTTTATATACATTATGTACATCTTCTTTTTATTTAAAATTTAATTACACATGAGAAAAAAATCGCTGTTTTTTCATGATTGTTCCTTTGCCGAAGAAGCCATTTGTACAATCGATTTTCCATTTCTCCTTAACGCATGGACTTCCTTTGAATAGATCCATTATATGTCAACTTTAAGTTTTCAAGGATTTTTTTAATTTCACAAACTGTCGACTTTGGCACACCGAATAGTAGAGAAATTTCCTGAAGTTTGACACCTTTATTACAATCGTCAATGATTTTGACCTTTTCTTTTAATGTAAATCGCTTACGTTGAGTTTTGGACGATCAAAACAGGACGAAAAATGTTAATAATTATGTATGGATACACATCCGCATTCTTTGGGACCAAGAACAACAATACGGATTGCATGGAACAAGAATAGACGTAAAAATAATGAGCAGTTGTAAAAACGTTTGTTGTATTATAGGATACCAAATTTGTGCCGACGTTCGCTATTTAGAGATGCCAATGTTATTTTAGTAAGCGTTCGTTATATTGAAAATTTGCTATATCGGCATTCGTTATACTGGACCTCTACTGTATATCAACATTTTCAGCTTTCTGTTCAAAATTCGATTGTTTTGATAATATTGTAGGCGGATTTTAAAAACTCTTTAGGTTTAAAAAAAAATTACATCAAAAAATCAGGAAAAATATCCTCATTACAAAAAAGTAACTCCCAGACATATGGTTAACATTTCAACTTTCAGGCTTCACTTTAAACTGACATGCCTAGATTGATATTACAATCAATGCTGATAACGAATAAAGTAACATTTAGGGGTCTACGGGCAATATTAAGGTATGTTACAAACTAAGATTCAAAATTAATATGCCATTGTCTCGGGTCGCTGAGATATTATAATTTTTAAATTTTATTAAAAAATTTAAATTTCAAAAATGGACTTATTGTTTAAAAGGGGGAGAGTACGATAACTTCGGCTCCAAAAATTGACAACGGTTTTTTGTAAAGTAGTCAAAAACAACCATTTTTTTGGAGGTAGGGGCCATTTTTCGAAAAATTAAAAAACAAGGGCAACACTTACAATGAAGTACTATACCAGTTTTAAAAGCCAGAAACCTGTTCTTTAATCCGAAATTTAGATTTAAGTATTTATGTCAATAGTTTTTGAAAAATTCGCATGCAAACTCAAAACTTTGATAAAAAAAAGTTTATAACAGTTTTTTTCAAAATTGTGAAATAAAGTGCTTAATTGGCTTTTTGTGGGCAATTATTATATCAATTCCGAATCGACCACAAAAACCGAATGGTTTTGTCTTCTTGTTTTTGAGAAAATTGAAAATATGTAATATGTATGTTTGTACTTATTTAACATGTAATGCATTTAAAAACGATGCAAAAATATAACCGAACAAACGTTTAACTTTTGTACCGTTGTTTTTTTTCCATACACCATGTGATAAAGCGTGTAGTTATTGTTATTCACAAAGGTTATTCTGTGTTCAACCTTAGTGCAAATCGAGTGTTATTTTTTGTGAATAAGCAATGGCGGCTAAGCATCATCTAATCCATCCTAAATTAAATAACTTTTCAATATTTTGTTCGTTCGGGGATTTGGTGTCGACCAACGAAAAAATCATCGCTGTTTAAGAAGAAAAAGGTATAATCCCCACTAAAACGTCAACTCCCCACTGTGTTGCAACTTACCGATGAAGGTGGAAAAATGTAAAAACCATTAAGTTCGGTTGGACGTGACAAAAATTGTAGAAATACAATCAACCCATCTATCGGCACATTTTTCCATGGGGCATAATGTCGGCTATTATTCGCGAGGTGCTTGCGATAATTATCTCTTTTGTGATCAAAATGCCTGGGAACACGGTTTTTCAGGTAAACAAATTAAATCTTAAGCTACAACTAAAGGATTTTTTTTTAAATATTATTATTTATCATTATTTTAAAATTAGCATTTAATCGCTTGGCGCCATCATGACAATAAAAGGGAACATAATAAATCTACTATAATAGATTACTTTAACTATTGTCTTGAAATAGCCGAAATAAAAACGTCTCATACATAGTGTTGAGAAAATGTACCCTAGTTCTACGACTCGTGAAGTTACGAATCACAACAAAGCCGAATATGTTAACAAGACCGATACAACCAACACTACTAATGATCTGTAAGATCAAAACAAGCTTCTGAAAAAAACTATTTTATGCCGCAAAACAACGCACCATCTTCACAAAAATATGTCACTTTTCTTTTATTGATATACTGCCTTGCAAAAGGATTTGAGGACGACTTGGGCTCCCAAATCATGGAAATTTTACCATACGTAAAAAAAGTGTTTCATGGATGGTGAAGAAAGAGTGGGTTTGCAACTTAAGGACTTCGACCCTCCCACCGTTCACAGTGAGCACTCAACGAACTCGACAGTAACACCAGTACGGCCGATGATTTAGTTGACGAGACTTACATACCTTTTTAATATATTGAAAATTGACTTGACTATGTTTAACTAAGTCCTGACTTCCTCACAACCGACTGACTGGGATGCGGAATGCAGTGCAATTCTACCTGCTCGTGGTGCATTCTGGGTAACGCTAAATGAATTGCTGTACTTTCCTGGCAAAGATGAACCTATCCTCAGTCCTCAAAGTGAGGTCACCGTAAATACCAAAACACAAAAATCTCATAAAAAAGTAGTTTTATTAATTTTAAATTTTCTCAAAAACTAGAAGACATAAAAATTCGGTTTTTTGTGTTTGATTCAGAATTCATATAAACATTGACAACACAAAAGCCAATATAGCACTTCATTTCACAATTTTGAAAAAAATTGGTCTACACTTTTTTTTTCATTTCTTTTATCAATTTTTTTAGTTTGCATGCGAATTTATGTTAATAATAAATAATTTAATTAGAATTTAGCATTAAAGAACAGGTTTCTGGCTTTTAAATCCGGTATTATATACTTCTTTGTAAGTGTTGCCGTTGTTTTTTAATACTTTTTTTCTTCAAAAATTGTCCCTACCTCCTAAACGGGGCGAGATAAACCCCCCTACCGCTCTTCCCTAGTAAATGTTTGTTTTTGACCATTCTACAAAAAACCATTATCAATTTTCTGCGAAAAAGTTATCGAACTCGTGCCTTTAAACGAGTTTTCTGTACTTTATTGCATTATGTATTGTTTTACTTCGAACAAATAAACAAAAATAAAAAAGCAAAACAAATAATTTTGACCAAAAACACTTAGCTAAAATTAAAATGCTTAAAAATATACCGACGATCAGAGATTCCAGTAAGATAGATATTTGTAATGAGTGCAATTCCTTCAACTTTATTGCTTTTTAAATGCAAAATACAGGAGCAAATCTTGTTTTTAAAGCCGTAAGTGTAAACTGACACGCTAAGTTTTAAATTGGTATTTGGCTATTATGTAGTTTATATTGTAATACTTAATGAATAAACACAAGTTCGGACTCTACTGTTCTTTGAAAAAACGCCACAAAACTAATACATAATGTATAATTGCATTGAAATTATCAATTGTAAAGGGACTGCATTGCGGCAAATAGATTTTATTTCTGTCTCTGCCCTTAATCGTCCAAAGTAAAGCGGTTGCAGAATACTACCGGATACCCAAAATAAGATAAGAGTATGATGCACTATGATTCAATTTGTGAGAAAGGCACCACTCGTTCCTGATGTGAATTAAGCACCCAAAAATATGTCCAGGAATAATAGTTTTAAATATTTTTGCTTCGCGTATCTACTTATCTTGTTTTTTGAAATAACTTTTCAGATTTCCTCAAACAGGTCCATCCGAGCCATTTATCACTATATCCTGAAATTCATTATATACAATTATTTTCATCATGACCCTTGAAATATTGTTCATTATTTAAGAGGATGGAGGAAAAATGCCGAAGCATCAGTGCAATAATTTGTACTTTTCTTTTAACGTGCATTTTCCTTTAAATACGGCGAACGGTTCATGAGCTATCTTCTTTTAATCAAAGAGGTTACATGTCTCAGTCAAAAACTTCAGTTTTCTGTCTTCAATAGGTTTTCAATCACTAAATTTAAATTAAAACAAAGCAAAACTGCGCTTGCAAGTATGTACATACACGTTCGCACCCTAAGATTGCCATGTTCATTGTAACAACCTCATGACCTCTTTATTTCATGACAACGAAACACTATTGTTGGAAGTCAAACAGATGAAGTCACAAACAAGTCAAAACATCTACACCACACAGTATATAACATATTCATCGTGACAACCTCTAACCGAACAATGTATATGCTGTTATGGGATAATCAATTGTCTTTGCTTTGTATACACACAAAAATTAAAAACATGAAATCATCTTCAAACAAAAGGTTCAAGCAAGCTAGCACAATCAGGTGAAGTTAAGACCGAGATCCACAAGGGTGATAATACGAGTAATATGTACTCGAAACTGACCCATATTTACGAATCTTCACAGTAAGTGCTTTTAAAGATTTTAATAGTAGTTAAAGTTATATAAAATTGTTGAGTTATTAAAATGGAAATGATAAATTGAAAATCCAGTTTGGCCCCATGCTGCTATTTCCAAATAAAAAAAAACACTCTATGTAGTTTCAAGTGCTATTGTGATTGGGTATCGGTATTGTATGAAAAGTTACGCACTGTTCAAGTGCAGCGTCAACCTGTCTCTTGGGGCATAATCAAAACCTTGAATGATTATTTCCGATGCCAAGATAAATCGAGGGACCAGCACTTGGACACAAAAGACGAGACAAATGCCAAGTGAAAAGCCAAGACGAATTCTAATTAAATGGTATATATTGTGTGATACTTAGCTGCTACGTTTCACCAATCATAATTCTAATATGATTCGGTAAAAGGCTTGGGCGAACTGTTGGCTACAATAGTCCTACTCATCATAAAGTGGGCTTTAAGGATTTTATCAAAAAACAAAGTTTTCGTAAAGAAAACGCGCCTTTAAACTGGGCATGGCAGAAAACTTTATAAAAAGGAATTCTTGAAAACGACTTTTTCTACATACGAGTACTTTGCGAAGAATATGACTTTCATTTGATAGGACAGACAATGATTTCTTCCTTCAGTTCTTTTTTAAATCATGGGCGTGTCAGTGGGCGGATTTTAAAAATATTTAAACATGAGCATAAAGGGCTCCTCCAGGTTGGGGGTTGTGCGTGGGGTTAACTACCCAACCAAGGAAAAATTTAATGGTTACGAAGCAACCAAGAGCCTCGGATAAGGACGGACTCACTGTTGACGACCCTGCGAAACAAAATAAGTGCAACGACGTTCGGATCTGCACGTGGAATGTTAGAACCCTAAAGAGACCGCGTGCAGCCGAGCAATTAGCGGATTCCCTAAGCTGCTACCAGGCAGATATCACCGCCATTCATGAAATGCGGTGGGATGGGCCTTGCAAAAGAAGGATGAAAAACATTTACATTTACTACGGTGATTGCTACAGGGAACAGAAGCAGAGTCTATTTGGATGCGGAATCGTTGTAAGCGGCAGACTTAGGCAAGAAGTCTTGAGTTTTAGACACGTTAGCGAACGTCTTGTAACAATCCGTATCAAGGCTAGATTCGCCAACATTAGCCTAATATGCGCTCACGCCCCCACACAAGATAAAGACGATGCTACCAAAGAGTGTTTTTACGAGCTCCTCGACAAAACATATGAGGAATGTCCTAGATATGACGTTAAGATCGTCTTAGGTGATTTTAACGCCAAAATAGGAAAGGAGGACATCTTTGGTAGCACAATCGGAAAGCACAGCCTACACGACACCACGTCTGGAAACGGACTTAGGCTGATTGATTTCGCTGCGGGGCGTAATGTTACCATAGCTAGTTCACGATTTCCCTACCTCAATATCCACAACGGAATATGGCGGTCACCAGATCATCAAACCGTCAACCAAAACGATCATGCTGCGATCGATGCAAGGCACGCCTCCAGTATTCTAGATGTCCGAACTTTCCGAGCGGCCAACATAGACTCGGACCACTACCTTGTTGTAGCCAAGGTACGAATGAGCATATCCTGCACGCCACAACAGCAAGGAAATACTGTGAGGAGATTTAACGTTGAACGGCTACAATCGGAAGTTTTACCAAAAGGTAAAAAGGACGTGTAACGGAAACAAGACTCGAACAGAGACCTGTAAAGACGAAGAAGGAAATCTTGTAGTAGAGTCACAGTCGGTGCTGAGGACATGGAAAAACTATTTCTGCAGACTGTTAAACGGCGAAGACGACACAAATTACGCTGTCAGGCAGAACGAACCATTCAGCCTGGACGATGAAAGCCAAGACTTCCGTCCACCTGACCGAAACGAAGTGAGGATAGCGATATCCAAACTAAAATCTAACGAAGCTGCTGGACCAGACGGCTTGAATGCCGAGCCGATGAATGGGACCTCAGCATCGTTTGCCCGATCCAAAAGCAAGGAGACCCTCTAAACTGTGCCAATTATAAAGACATCAGTCTCCTTAACATGATGTCTGCTGTACTGTCTGAACGCCTGAAACCATTCGTCAACGATCTGATTGGTCCCTACCAGTGCGGTTTTAGGCCCGGTAATTCCACGGCCGATCAGATATTCACACTACGGCAGATCATGGAGAAAACCCAAGAAGTACAAATCGATACCCACCATCTTTTTATCGATTTTAAGGCCACATATGACAACATCTATAGCATCTATATACGAGCTATACAGAGCCATGTCTATGATGACGATGGAGAACGCCCGCTGCTCCATAAAGTTCGGAAACAATCTCACCCAGACCTTTGATGTCAAAAAAGGATTTAGACAAGGTGATGCGCTGTCATGTGACTTCTTCAACATCATACTTGAGAAAATTGTGTGAAACTCGCAAGCCAACACTAGAGGCACAATTTTTCAAAAGTCTGTGTAACTACCTACTTGCATATGCTGACGAAATTGACATAATTGGCAGAACACAGCGAGCTGTCACGGGTGCGTTTGCAAGTATTAGCACAGAAGCGGCAAAAATGGGTTTAGTGGTGAATGAGGGCAAAACCAAGTATATATTCAAGTCACCAGCCACAATAAATTGCATATTACATAACACTTATTCCGCACAGATGAACTGGGTGACCAACAAACTCCAGCAAGATGGATTGACTTGTTATTGTTAGTGATTTATTTCAAAAAAAAGTTAATATTCACAAGTACGATAACTAGGACGCCAAGAATTGATAACGCTTTTTTGTAGAAGCGTAAAAAACAAAAATTTGTTACTATTTGAGGGGGGTCTATCCTGAACCGTTTAGGAGGTAGGGGCAATTTTAGGAAAAAATGGCTTAAATTGAAAAAAAAAATATTAAAAAACAACGGCAACATTTACAATAAAGTTCTATACCGGTTTTGGAAGCCAGAAATCTGTTCCATAACCCTAAATTTAAAATTTTCAATTTTATCAATAACTAGAAGATAGAAGATATAAAACCATTCGGTTTTTATAACCCTATTCTAAGGGTATATTAATTTTGGGGCATAGTTTGTAACATACCTTAATATTGCCCGTAGACCCCTAAAAGTTACTATTTTTATGATCAGCATCGATAGTAATGTCGATCTAGCCATGTCCGTTCGTCCGTCCGTCCGTCCGTCGGCAAAAATTAGGCCTTTAAACTGAGCCTAGAGAGCTGAAATTTTAACCATATACTCTCTAGGGTCCCGGAATAATCAAGTTTACGAATTTTTAAAATCCGCCCACAGACACGCCCACAAACTGAAATTATTTTTTTTCGAAAAAATCCAATTTTGAGCTAGAAAGCTGAAATTTTTTATATATGATCCATGACTCCTAAAACTGCTCGAGATACAAAATTTTCAAAATCCGCCCACTGACACGCCCACAAAAAAATAAAACAATTTTATTGAAAAACCAAAATTTGAGCTAGGGAGCTGAAATTTACAATATATACTCTCTAGGGGGCCCTTTATGCTCATGTGTAAATTATTTCAAAATCCGCCGACTGACACGCCCACAATTTACAAAAAACTTTTTTTTTGAAAATCCAAAGTTTGAGCTAGGGAGCTGAAATTTATAATATATACTCTCTAGGGGTCCTCTATGCTCATATGTTAATTTTTTTTAAATCCACCTACTGACACGCCCACAATTAAATAAAACAATTTTATTGAAAAACCAAAGTTTGAGCTAGGGAGCGTTTTTTGCAAAAGCTTCGATTTTTTCTATTATATACTTTAAATGTTATATAACAGAATAATAGAGCGTTCTTCAATTCAACCATACTTAGACTTTTGTCACGCCTACTTATGACTGATAGGAATAGGAATAGGGTATCCAACAGTTCTTCCAAGCGGACTGTAGCCCGTCCCTATGTTTTGTGTTCGATTCAGAATTGGTAGTAACATTGACCACAAAAACCCAATTTAGCACTTCATTTCACAATTTTGAAAAAAAATTGGTCTACATTTTTTTATTTTTTTTTATCAAAATTTTGAGTTTGCATGCCAATTTTGACATAATTGACATAAATAATATTATATTTAGGATTTTAGAACAGTTTTCTGGCTTTTAAAACCGGTATAGGACTTTATTGTAAGTGTTGCCGTTGTTTGTTATTTTTTTATTTTTTTTAATTTAAGTAATTTTTTCTAAAATTGCCCCTACCTCCTGAACGGGCGAGATAGACCACCCACCCCTCCCATAGTAAAAAATGCTTGTTTTTGACCCTTATATAAAAAACCGTTAACAATTGTTGGTGCCATAGTTATCGTACTCTCCCCAGTTAATATGCCTAGGCACAGTAATTCATTTTATAATTTCGAAATTTTTTCTGACATAAATACACAGACCACCTGTAGGCCTCGACTCGCTATTGCATCGAATGGGTGTATGGAACTCAATTTAATTCAATACAAAAATATTCGTCCTTATCAGCTGTTATGCAAGTCTCTGAGAACATAAAAAATCTATTTTTTTGCCGATGAAGTTTTGCTCTGCATCAGTTAGGTTTCCGGTCAACCCTTGTATAGGGTGTTTTTTTTTATAGAGGTATACAACTTCTGATAGGGATAACTGTCAAACTAGTTGTCTTACTAATAAAGTGTGTTTGATTTTTTTGTTCAGTAGGTATACTTTGGCAAATCACTATGGAAAGACTTAAGCCAGAACAACGTTTACTAATCGTGGAAAATTAACCAACGACCACACCACGTCGAGTTAATCGGTTCTCGTCAGATCGCCGTAATTAAACGACGTTGCGCGCGGTTAGTACTTAGATGGGGGACCGTTTGAGAACAACCGCGTGTCGTTGGCCAGTTCCATCTACAGAGTTGAGGTAGATAATATACGTGGTATCACAATGGACCTAAATTGGTCTAAGTGTGTCGGCTTCTGCATATACACCTAACCTAATCTAACCTAATCGTGGGAAATTTATTTCCAAAATTCGCGCTCTGTTTGCCAAACTTATAGAGCACTTGTTCCACACATGAATTTCTTGAGTCAAACGTTTGACCTGTGAGTTGACCACCTCGTTCGTGTGATTTGACACCATTGGACTACTTTTTGTGCGGGTATGTCAAATCTCTGGTCTATGCTGATAAACCAGCAACGAAATAAGACCAGGTATGCTCGAAAAAGTGGTGCAAAATTGGACCGACAGGATGGCGTTCATAAGGCGCAGTCGCGGAGGCCATATGCCATAAATTATTTTTAACATTAAATACCATGAAATATGTGAACTAATAAAGCCAACTAATAAAGTCATTCCGATAAAATTGTTGTGTTATATTTTTTAAAAAAGTTGTTTGCCTCTATAAAAAAAAACACCCTATATATATGGCAAAACACACCTGTCAATACGTTTGATTGTTTATAAACGAATCTATTTTTTCGGAATGGAAAAGCTTCTTCTAAACCGAGCACTTTACATCTCGGGTATCGTGGTTAGTTTACAGATTAAGAGCGTACTTTTCGTTGTATCGTACAGAATTAATACATGCATCTTCAAATTCTTCCAATGTCTGTTATCATTACCCTTACACTTTTCTTACTATAAAATTTTACATCGTGCTTCTCTCCTAACTTTTGTAATACCTCCGTTTCCTTTTTCTGCACGGTGACTTCACCTCCACAGTTGATTGTTATTGCGTCCTCTCTTCTACCAACTTAAAGGGAGGCTGAGTTTATTTGTTCTCTTATTTATTTCTTTGTTTTCGCATTTTCTTGTTTACTTTCAGGTTTAATGTAAATTGCTTGCTTCAGCTGATCGGCAGATTTATTTTGTTCTTCATTTTTCTTTGACACGTATGTTATACGTGGCGTGAAGCAGAAGGAAATAACATTGCCTCATGCGTGTTTAGCCATCTTTGAAACTAACCAAATGATGAAAAATACGTTGTTTTGTACAGCCATTGCTGTCCTGGAACTCTTTTATTGCTTAAATGTTTGCGACTTGTATACAATTGAATAATAATGAGGAGACTATTGACCATAAATTTCTTCTTTCTGGGCACACCCACATAAAATTCGATTTTTATCATGACTTAATTGAAAAAAAGAAGAAGCTAACAACTGTCAAAATTCGCCATCCCCGAGACTGGTACCAATTTGTGAGGTCAGTGGGCGTAAAGCACAAATTTAATGTCCAAAAACCATCCTCAGAAAACAAAAATGAATATCGCCCGATTGCAATTTTACCATTTTTGAGGAAAGTTTGTGAAACAAAGATAAATAATCAGATAAAGGTCTCTCTGGATGACAAAAAAAAACTAATTGCTAGCCACCAGTCTGGTTTCCGCGTTAAAAACAATGCACCACGACTCTGATCAAAGTTTGTGAAGATATTAGCGCTGGACTTGAGAAGGACATGATGGGGTTAGTTGTGTTTTTGGATTTGTCAAAGGCATTTGGAAAGTAAAGCATACAATTCTGTTGAATAAACTTCAGACAAAATTTTGTTTTGAGAACTCAATTTGATTATATCATATCCTTTTGATAGGTCGCAATATGTGTTCAAATAAGTTGAAGGTTCCACATGGACCTATGCTGGGACCGCTTTTATTTTCCTGCTTCATCATCGATAAAATAGAATGTTTTTCAGGTTCGCAACATCACATTTACGCAATTGATGTTCTTATTTCCCAAATGTTTCCGAAATCGGATATAATACCAACCTATGAACCAGGAATTGTGAAAAATATTTTCCTGTCTTTTCCACTTCGCAAAGAAAGTGGTTGGAGAAGCTAGGTTTTAGGCCGTCTATGGGCCGTTAATGCCTTATATCTATTTATTTTTATTTTATTTTCCTGCACGGATGAAAATGAGCTAAATCTTAATCCTGCAAAATCAAAAGCAAGGCTTATTAGTAGAAGTAGATGTAAAACCTTTCACTCAATCAGATTCTAATACAATATGTTGAACATAATATGATAAATCTTGGGGATTATTTTAATCATAACATAAATTGGGACGTACATATTAATAGTACAGCCGCTTAAATCTATCATGCACTTGGAGGTTTAAGTCCCACTGCAAAATTTCTACCAACGAATGTACAGTTAAAGCTAATAAAAGCATTCATCTTATACCCATTTTATTGTTCAGCTGCAAATTATTTGCCTAAATGGACTCTGATTCGAAGACAAATCTTACAGTGGCATACACTAGTTGCGCAAGATACACTTTTGATCTGAAAAGACATAGCAATCGATGGTTGTCACAGACATAGTTACTTTAAGGGGTCCACGATCAATATTAACCTTCCTATACCCGCGCCAAAAAAATAACACATATACCCGCGCAAGTTAAATATAATGTCCAAGAAACTAAAATTAAAACACCAAAAGAGGCTGGTTGTTTATTTTAAACACTTTATTATCTCCCGGTCGGAACAGAACTGCCTTACTTAATAATATCTTACTTCTAACTTACAACCTATGTACAGCCAGAACTGCTGGCTCATCAACCATCGGTCATTCGCACAAACGGAAATCGGTTCATGTGAATGACCACCGAATGCAACCAAAGCACAAAATCACCATGCCATCGGTTTTGCGTTGGCCTTGATTTTGTATGCCGCTGGCAAGTCATCGTCGAATCTTGTTTGCGCAGCATTTCCTGTGGTTGTTGCCCTTTCTCTGCTGCAATACGTAACTCGCACGGTCCCTGGGACCGAAATTTCTATAGTGTATTTGTCATACTTTTTTACGAAAGCTTTAGTCAAAATAAATTTGTATGAATACTAATGGATGTGCTTAAAAGTATTAAATAAAATATAGGGAAAATATTTGCTTTAATTACGGCAAATTTCTTCACTTGAATATTAAGCTGTCTAGTACCCAGATTAGCTAGCTCAGGTACTAGCTCTGATACTGAACTCAGTACCAACGAAAAGTTAGTACTTGCTCATTTCTTCACATCGCTAGTACCGGAGCTAAATGCTCCAAGCCGTACTAGCCATTAATACGTCTCAAACTGGTCTAGTACCAATTTTTACATATGATATGCCATAATATCGTCAAACTGATATTAGTTAGTTAGTTTTATTTGTTTTTTTGTTGTAATTCATACGAAGATAGTTTTGTAGTATTTTCTAGCAATTTAAATCATTTTGCAGGATATTTTATTCGTAAGTGCAAGTTTTCAGTAGGTTATATTGTTTATACTACGAACATTTTTATTTCATGTTTGGTGTCACAGAAGAATGGAAAAACAAGAAATACAAAATAATAGCGCGAAAAAGTCTCGCTGCCCCAATCGGAATTCAATACTCAACGAACATCCGTCAGCGTTTGAAACGTTCGTCTCGGAAGTATTAGATAATCACGGAACCCATAATACTCAAACGAATGACGATAGCATTTCCGATGATGAGGACGATCCCAAGGACAAATATTTGCTCTATATTTAAGCAGCAGCGGCCACCTCTCGTTCTGAAAATGTTGCTGTCATTTGAATGAATCGGTCCAAATGGCGTATCAAGGCCATACATATTTTTGGCAGTATGCGACATACACTAGCGGCTGAGACGCGATTAACGTCGGCAGCCGCTATTTGCATCGATCCACTTGCCATTAATCTTAAAGTGACCAGTAATTGCTGTTCAAGCAATATGTAACGATTACTGGTAAAATCGTGAATAAAAATGAATAAGTGAATAAAACTAAAATAACATAAAAAATGTTTACCGTGGGTGTGGATGCTGCAATTCGTCCCCCACCAATTGAAGAACGTAAAAAAACGTTATTGTGGACAACCGAAATCGCCGAAAAAAGTCCACATCGTCCCAAGTATTAACCGTATTCCGTTGTGGCATATGGTAGATGCGGCGCTTCCCCCACCAATTGAAGAACGTAAAAAAACGTTATTGTGGACAACCGAAATCGCCGAAAAAAGTCCACATCGTCCCAAGTATTAACCGTATTCCGTTGTGGCATATGGCGCTCAGATCGACGAATTGCCACCCCTTCTTCACCATTCTCGTTCTCAAGGTGGTCCTCGAAATTGTTAAACAAGTTGTCCCCACCAAAAATCAAATCCATTTGCTAAACAACAATTTAAAATATCATCACAGAAAAAAGACATCAAAAAAAGAATAAAATTTATTAAAACGAAAATCGAACGAGTATTTACTTTTTTGACAAGAACAGGCAGAAAGTGAAGAAATAAAATCGACCTAATTTAGGTACTAACGATGCTAGACTGCCGATTTTGAGGGTCTAGGTAATACCGAATACTAACTTATACTCCGTACCAAATTCGCGTTAGTATTTGGTGAAGAAATGACTTAATACTTATTTGAGTATCAATTGTTGGTCTAATACTAGTACTAGTGCTAGTACTCGGTGAAGAAATCGGCTGTTAGTGACTAACAGCTTTTATAACAGCCTCTGAAAATAGTTAGTTTTTCTGACGAGTAATGTAAATTTTATAAAATCTTAATTTTTCAAAACAAACTAAAAATTTATCAAAAATCTTAAGGATTACAACATTAGACAAAAGGTTATATAAAATAATTTTCCACAGGCGTCTCACAACAGCAGTCGGAGCATTCCGTAATTAAATTACATGTTCCAAAAGAAACGATCGATTGATGCCGTGTACTGACCCACGCGATTTCAGCATATGCGGTCGCGTCTCGCGCCATGCTGAATTGAAGTACGCGATGAATCATGAAGCTACCAGTAAGCTCATTGCGATAGCATTTTCCTTTATTGAAAAAATTACGAAAATTTAAATTATTGGTCTGACAGACCAACGCGCGGGTATAGGAAGGTTAAGGCATGTTACAAACTATGAGCCAAAGTTAGTACATACGGCTTTTCATTAGGATATACCTATACCTTCATGAGTCATACAGTAAATACACAAAAAGGACATACCTTCGAGCGGCGGATGCTTTTACTAGATGAAATCAAAATGGTGACGCCGAGAGTCAGGATGACAGATACCTTAGATGAGCAACTTCGACTTATGTTATTTGGACCTGAGGTGAAAAAAGAATCGTCAAGACTGGTCAAGTTGCTGAAAAGGGATGGGGCGCATGAACCCTAACGGGTCAACGGCAGCTTTCACATCCCCAAAGTGGGTTACTGGGCATCGGAATATCCGGCCCGCCGTCCCTGTGTCAAAGCAAGGGTCTGGTCCTCCAGGTTGTGGGTTGTGCCGTGAAAAAGACGCATGTAGCATCGGATAATGAATAACCTTTAATGGTAACTGGAATACGATTTAAGACTGTGCTCCTGGAATGTTCGGACTTTGTTCACCCCAGGTGCTAGTCAAAAACGTGAGTAAGACACGAAAATGCAATTCACCGAATTTTGGTGGCTCGTTAAGGACTCAGTCGGCTCATGACGACTGCCAGGCGCTCGGAAAGAAATTCTTGGGATTTTGACCACTTGTTGCGTAAGGCAGAGTTGTCAAACCTCTTTTAGTAGGCGTTTTTTTACACATTTTTTTTTCAATAAAATTCTTTAAAAGTTGTAATGAAGATCCTTCTGAACAATTCTGCCATACTTCGATGTTTTTCACGTACACTTAATGATTAATAGGAATAGGAATAGGGTATCCAACAGTTCGCCCAAGCGGACCGCAGCCTTTCCCTATGTTTTATTTTATGAAATGAGCATACCGCGCTTTTTAATTGCTTCTTAGGACTTTGATCCATTTTCAAATAAAATAAAAAAGGTTTAGCAGTCAAATTCCCATGTACTACATCTGCTCAGAAATGTTTAAAGCCGAAAGCGTACAATTATAATTTTATGGAAATTTTTGATTGTGTGGTAACTCCGGGAGATTTCAAATTGAATGATCCATACAGTAGTAATAATATATAAGTAATAATTAAACACGGTTAGAATTGTAGTACATGTAAAGGCCGATTTTTTGCGCGGTGGTCCCTTACTCAAGTTACCTGAACCGGAAATACTCCAGCCTTTCCTTTCCATCATTAATCGTTGGGAAAAATAAAAGTGTATTTAGCAGAAATTTGCTTGACGCTGGTGCTGGAAGGAGCAAACTGATGTCAAAATGAATGATCTTGTGGTCATTAAAAACGAATGGCGACTTCGACGTATTACCAAGGATCACCCTTGATCCGATGGCAGAGTGAGAGTTGTGACTATAAGGACTAAGTTTAAATATTCGACACGCGTTAAGATTTGCATACTACCCAATGAATCATAATGAATTGTATTACTATTTACCTATACATAAAAATCGTTCACAATTTGATTTCTTTAGATGGCGTATCTATAGACGCTTATGACGCATCTGTAATGTGAACGTAGCTTAAGGAATGTAATGTGAACATAGCTTAAGCAGGGACACTAACAGCAGCATCAAAATGCCTAGTTAACATTTAGCTAGCTGTAAGGTTTTAGATATGTATAGGCAGTTGATCTGCAGCCACAAAGTAATGAGGAAGTTATAAACATAAAGTGTTTGAGTTATAATAAAGTGATTTAGTACCATATTTGTAGTTTTAATTATTTAACACAGGCCACAAAACTGATACAGCATCAACGCCCTATGACTGTTTTTTCAGATGATGTACCTGTCAACTTTTGAACTAAAGTATCTGCAAATATATTTGGACAAATTATCACAGTTTCTTAATGAATTTCTATATTTAATTTAATGATTATATTGAATGCACTTCACTACATAATCATAATCATTTATAACTTTGTATCTTTTAATCTAAAAGATTAGAGTAGAATAGAGTAATCTAAAAGAGTAGCTATGTGTTTTATTTATCCGCATTGCGCCAAGGCGGCCGATAATGTTTAAAGTAAATTAATTGAATTCATCAATTAAAATAAATGTTCAAAGTTAACGTAATCCAAAACACTAGTCTTGTGTAATCCGCTCCATAAATTGTAAATAGCCACTGCATGGCGATCACACACAAAACGTAGGAGCCAGCATTTGTGATTTCTTTTCGATATTAAATCGACGCAACGCCACCAAAAACCACTCCTTAATTAGCATTTTTTGGAAATAAGATTATTAAGATTATTTAAGAATTTAAAAGTAAGGAAACATTTTTTTATTGCTAATAGTTCTGAGGGTAAATAAAGGCAGCGAGGGAAGAGTATCGAGCCAGGAAGAGAGAGGAGGAAAAAATTCTGCAGCATTTTCAACTGCTGCTAAATGAGCAACATGTAGAGAGAGAGTGATATGGCAAAAAGAGAATCCAAGTCCGGTCAAAGGAGAACGGGTGCCAGAAGGGTCGAGACAACTGAAAGCAGGCAAAGGAGGCTGCAGTGTCTCGTGCAGAGATTCCTGACGGGTTAGAAGCCCGTTAAGGAAAAAAAAAATAGGATTTGCAATACGAAGAAAAATATTGAAAATTTGCGATTTTCGATTAAGAGGGCTTTGTATCCCTTAACTTTAGTGGATTAGGGATTAGAAAGAAAAACTTGCCAAGTATAACATCTAATGTACAATTTGTAACGTCTTTAACAGTTAACTAAGTTCGAAACCTGGCGTTTATTCAAATTTGCTATACTTGAAATATCTTATATGCACTACCGGCCATGTTCTACAAGGCGACACACGCGTTAGCTTAACTTTACCACTTAATTTAATTTTGATAGCTATTATAAGAGGGTTAAAATAAGATTTTTGACAAAAATTTTCAGTTCATATTCAACGTTTTTACCCGGCTAGTAAAAACATTTTTTTATTTGTTATAGATCATTGAACAGAACCCACATCCCACACTAGTGAATAATGGCAGAAAATAAAGAAATAATTAAAAAAAGGTTTGTTGTTCAGAAAATCGTAAAAGGAAGGCTGAAAAAATGAATGTTTTTGAACAAACTGAAATTCATATGTAAATTGTACAGAACTTGCAACAAATTTAGGCTCCTCACTTTGCCAAGCTTTTCCAGGCTTCCATGCTTTTACAGGTAGTGACTACACAGCAGCGTTCGTACGTAAAGCAAAATAAAAGCGTACAATCTTCTCTTCAAAAATGATGAATATCAAAATGTTTTTAGAAATCTTATAAATCCAGAAGATATTTCGAATGAAGATAAAATTAACACGATACAGAAATTTACTAATGAATTGTATGGAGTGAGCCACAACAATGTTAATAAAGCCAGATTTGATCTATTTTTGAAATTCGCTAGCATGAGTAACAACGAGGCATTTTATAAAGGCATGATAAACTTCAATTCCAGCAATATTCCTCCCTGCTAGAAATCTTTAATGCAGAAAATTCTAAGAACAATATTTATCAATGCCATGTGGCAAAATGCGACTGAAGAATCGTGCATTTTACATGACCCGACAACAATTTCCAATAAAATGCGCTGGTTGAAATTAATTTCCGTGATAGGTGATAATTATAAATTTTTATTGAAAATAAAAAAAATTGTAGAAAATAGTGGTGCCAGGATAGACCTCGTCATACCGGATTTATTTTATTCGTTTTTTTTTATCAACTATTTTTTAATATAAAAAAATTTGAAATCCGTAAAAGTGCACTTTCAGGATTGTGGGCTCCCGGACTATCTGAGTTGTCTCTAAGACAAACCTAAGATATGACTTCTCCGGCTGATAAAAGTATCAACATACATGAAATAAAAGATGTTTCTGATCTAGCTACGTTGCCAAAAGTACTTAGTACGAGCAATACAGATCACATTATTTTGTGTGGGCCTTCACAAGTATATCTAAATTATTATCAAGAGATGAAAATAGGCGTCATTTCTCTTCAACTCATTACTGTAGAATGCTTTTAAACGAAGAAACAATCAGACGTCGGTGGTTAGTTTTTTCAACATCAAACTGTCTTTTGCTTTTATTGTCGGCTGTTTGATTTAAAGTTATTTACAAAGTTGATCACTACTGAAGGTTACAAAAGTTGCAAACATTTGAGCGAAGCTTTGAAAATGCACGAAAATAGTCCTGCACATAAAAAAACATTTATCCTATGAGCTAAAGCTTTAATCAGGTTCAAATCTGGTTCAACTATTGACAAGGAAAAACAGAAGTTAATTTCTAAACAAAAATTACGAACGAACAATGTGCTTCAAAGATGCACATAACCTTGTATTTGGCTGAAAACATAACATGATAAATTATTTACTCCAAACAACGAAAAATTCTTAAGGCTTGTACAATTGTTGGCAAAGTTTGACCCCATCATGGAAGAGCATGTCAGATTGACAGTAAACGGTGATTTGGCTGACCATTATTGCGCCAAAAATGTACAAAACGAATTAAAAGAACTCATGGTATCCAACGTTAATAGTATCCCGCACTAAGGATTAAAAGTATTATGCAATCATAGCTGATTGTACTCCTGATATACAGTCCCTGGCCAAATTATTAGACGTAATGTAGTTTTTTAATATTATTATGTGTTGCAGTTTATATGCAATATTGTTATATTTAAACGTACATATAATGTGTTTTATTTAGGAGATTTTGTATATGATTCCATTTTGTATTTATTTTTAACATGTTGCACTACAGTGTTAACCAATTGATACGCGCAAGTAAACAAGTACAAACAAAGTACATAGAACTTTACAGTTTTAACTGGTCGCTGTGCTTCCTCGACAGCGACGTGGATGCTGCTGCTGATATGGTCACATACATAATTCACCTGGGTATGAAGTCTTTTATCCCTAACAGGATTAAAAGTATCAAACCCAAGGTTAACGCGTGGTGTGACTCGAGCTGCAAAGAGGCTATCAGGTTAAAAGAGGTAAGTTTTCGGCTATTCAAAGTCAACCCATCTGAGGAAAGCCGTAAAAAGTTTAAACGAGCCAGAAATGACTGCAATGCCCACATTAATCGTGTCAAATGCTCCTATGACCAAAAGTTGAGGCAAAAAAAACTACAAAGTCCCACGGGTAGTAAAAACTTTTGGTCATTTGTTAAAAACATCAAGAATTCGGCCTCGTCATCTATCCCGACACTTATTTACAACGACATTCCAGCTGTCAGCTCTACAGATAAGGCCAATCTGCTTGCTGCTCACTTTGCAGTCAGCTCAACGCTCCCAGATTGTGCTTTGTCTCCCCCTGTACTCGAGCCCGTAGAATTCTCCATGGGACCAATCCATTTTCGCACTCGTACAGTGGCTAGAGTACTTCGAGATCTACATACACATATCCGCTGGTCCAGATGGTATTTCCCCTATCGTTCTGAAGAGGTGTTCTTCCACGCTGGCAAAACCATTGCGCAAGCTTTTCCATCAGTCCTATTCTTCAGGACTCTTTCCGGGAAGATGGAAAACAGCATTTGTCCAACCTGTACCAAAAAAAGGCGAATCTTCTTCTCCCTCCTCCTACCGACCAATTGCACTTACGTCCCTTCTTTCTAAGGTCATGGAAACGCTGATAAACCGTCAGTTAATGAAATATCTTGAATCGCGAAAACTTCTTAATGACCGGCAGTATGGTTTTCGTAGCAACAGGTCCACTGGTGATTTGATGACATATCTAACCGAAAAGTGGAACCAATCTCTTTATCAAGGTGGTGAAAGTAAGATCGTTGCGCTTGATATTTCAAAGGCATTTGACAGAGTTTGGCATCAAGCTCTCTTGTCGAAAATGCGTGCATTTGGAATCGATGATACTCTTCTTCAATGGATTAGAAATTACCTTTCGGACCGTTCAATTCAAGTTGTTTTGAACGGCTTCAAGTCTGCAACTCACCAAATAAATGCCGGTGTCCCCCAAGGCTCTGTTCTTTCCCCGACTCTCTTTCTCATTTTTATAAATGATCTACTGTCTGTTACTTCTAATCCAATCCATTCCTTTGCTGATGACAGTACCCCCAGCTTCTCATATTCGTTTCTTGGGTCACGCCCTTCATCTTCGGGTGTGGAACTGGAACGGTAACGTATGTTAAGCTCATTAAATTCCGATCTTAACAGCATAACTCAGTGGGGTAAAACCAATAGAGTGGAATTTAATGCTTCCAAATCCAAAACACAATGCTGTCTCCTGTCATTAAAGCAAAACCCACACACACTGCCATTATCTATGAATGGCACTTGCATCGCTGAAACCAAAAGACTTTCCATTGTCGGTATGTGTGTTAATAACAACCTTCGTTGGAATGACCACATATTCGGTGTCGCCAAGAATCCCGCGAAATGTCTAGTCTTCCTTAAGCGTTGTAAGAAATATTTCACCCCTTCTGATCTGGCTACAATTTATTCGTCCGAAACTCGAGTACAACGCTCATATCCGGTCCGGTGCACCAATAACTTATTTGGAGTTACTTGACCGGATCCAACAACGCGCGATAAAACTCATTGGCGACCGGAACATCGCGAGATCGATTGACTCTCTTAGTCATCGTCGTAATGTCTCCTGCCTTTCGTTGTTTTATCGTTATTTCCACCATAAGCGCTCAAACGAAATTGCCAGTTGCATTCCTCCCCTTGAACATTTCAACCGCAATACCCATCATGCAAGGAATGCTCATCAGTTCACCCTCAAGCCTGTGTTCGGACGTACAGTGAAGTTCAAAGAATCTTTCCTCAGCCGTACAACACGAATGTGGAATGCTCTTCCCCGCTCCATTTTTCCTACACATTATAACCTACAAGCATTCAAAACCAACGTGCATCGGCATCTCACCTTTTCGTCTCACCCTAATTTCCTTAACGCCCGCGCTGTGTAGCTAATACATTATAAGGGTCCCAACAAATCCCTTTAGCGCGCGCTTATTATAAAAAAAAAAAAACAGTGCGTCTAATAAATTGGCCAGGGACTGTAGGTCATAAAGAGCAACTTTCAATCAGATTAAGATGCGCCGATATAACAGAGGATGCCTTAAGCCTAAAAGTATATTTTATTTAATTTTTACAAAAGATGATACAACGGGTGCAGGTCTCACAGAAAGCATTTTAAAAACATTGAGTGATCAATGCCTTAACATTAATGACTGCAGACGACAGGGTTATGATATTTGCGCGAACATGAAGGGGAAAAATAAAGGCGTACAGAAAAGAATTCTGGATATAAATCCGCTAACTTTTTTCGTGTCATGTGGATGCCATAGTTATAATTAAGTATTATGCGATGCGGCAAAATAATCAGTAAAATTTGTTTACCTGTTCGGAATTTTACCAAAATTGTTTAATTTTGCTTTATCGGTAAATATATGGGACATTTTGACCGATAATTTGAAAATATACACCCTCAAAAAATTAATTTTAATAGCTATTAAAAAGTGCCACGCGTTGGGAAGCTCGTTTTGAAAGCGTCAAAGCCGTTCGTTATCAGTTATGTGAAATGCACGATGTTTTGGTTTCTTTGGCCGATGTTATTGAACAAAGCGACGCTGCGACATCACACGAAGCGACCACACTTGCAGGACAAATACAAAATTTTAGTTTAATTGTTTCTATTATAGTATGGCATGATGTTTTACTTCAAACGTTGTGAGCAAACAGGTTTCGAACAAGTTATTGTACAAGCAACTGAAATAGCATCGGAACTTGATACCCAGCCATTTAAAAAAAAAAAAAAAAACACAGACGCGAATAAGACGCATTAAACGTAGACCGGGTGAAGAGACTATTGAGGAACCTATAACTGATCCTAAGTTTGAAGCAGAGTTGTTCAATGTTCTTTTGGACACCGTTCTTATGTATATGAATGAAAGATTTTAACAGGTGCAAGATTTTTCTGTCGCGTCGAATTTGTTTTTTAACATAAAAAGAATACAAAATAAAAAACACTCATGCGGCATTGTTCTGGACTGCAAGAAAAGTTAACGGTTAACTCTTAATCTGATATTGATGGGGATTTGCTGTGCGATGAAATTTTAGGTCTGCAACATCTTGTGGACAGTCAGGCGACACCTATGGAAACATAAAACTTCCTCAAAAAACACAATCTTCAAAAATTATATCCCAAAACCTGGATATCGCTGCGTATTCTGTTAACAATACCGGTGACTGTGAAAGTGGCGAATCCAGTTTTTCGAAACTAAAGTTGATTAAAACTTCCTTGCGGTCTACAATGTCTCAAACTACGTAGTTTGGCCTCGCTGTCAATTGAAAATTAAGTTGCAGAAACTCTCGATTTTGCCACTCTTATTAGAACGTTTATTTTTATATATTTTTGATTAGTAAAATGTTTCGTGAATAAATATGTAAACAAATAAAATATTCAGTTTTTAATAACAATAAATATTATGTTGGTAGTTGTCTATAAATTAAAAAATCAAATATGGTATCTACAAAATTTATAGTAAGTCGTAACTAAGTAAGGCGTCGCTTGCGTAGACAGTAACACAATTTGCACGATATCTTTATAAATAATAGCCTATATGTTATTCTGAAGTATATTCTATATTACTGTAAGGTTTCGTCAAACTCCGTTCAGTAGTTTTTGCATTTGAGAGTAACAAACATTCACCCATACATCGTTACATTAGGTATACGTTACAAATTTCACGTTTATACAGGATATAAAAGGGCGCCAAATGAAATACTTGGCCGGGGCGCCTAGATGGTTAATGCCGGCACTGCTTATATGTATACCGAAACTAATGAATTGGCGTTCCTAACAGGCCTCCTCACGGGCCACTGCAGACTCAAGGAGCACTTGAGGAAAATGGGTATACCAGAGGACGAGCTCTGCAGATTCTGCAGTGAAACCGCCGAAACTCCACACCACATACTGGAATCCTGTGGGCAACTGGACTGGACGCTGTATCTAGTGGGGGCTCTGAAAGAGGGCATGAACCTCTCCGAGGTACAAGCAGGGGACACAATAGACCAATAGGTCGCAGTGTAATATACCCTAACCAATTATTATTATTATTAAGGACTTGGCGTTCTTTAAGGTTTCTGTAAGAACTCACTTCAATCCGACTGGTTTTTCACAACAGTTTTTGTATTGGAGAACTTGATTTTCGATTTCGCATTCGAAGAAGACTTGGTCAACTTTTTGCACAGTCAGCTAACTAGATTCTGCAGTTAAAAACTGAAATAAATGATTACGTAGGCCTCAGGACTACAAGCACTCACTATTTGAACAAATAAACAGAGGGTAAATGCGAATAGGAACGCTCTTATGCATCTTTTATATTTTATATTTTGGTCATACGTTACTTACCGACGACATTCAGTTGTATGTAGTGACTCATATGTGGCGTTGTTGACACTTGACATTCATAAATTCCAGAATCCCGATGTTGAGGGTACTTTATTTGCAGAATCCAGTCTTCCGTCTGTGGCTGATGTATCGCTCTAAAACGTTGATCTGATGTGTATGTGTAACGGCCAACAGTAAGTAGATGAATGTCCCGATGCCGCACCCAAGAAACTTGCAGTAACATCTGTAATTAAGAAACAATAACAATTTTATTCATTACTTGAATATAAGGCATGGCATAAGATATGTAAATACAAAGTATGCATAACATTTATTATTACATTATTAGTTACGATTAAAAGTATTTCGTTTTGGGTATTGTAACACCAAGGAACCAGGGAACGCATTCGACCGCACGACCATAGGTGTCCATTTTGTCTCTTTGTGAAGATAAAAGATGGACAAATGATCTCCATTTTTCCTGTGAAGCCTGACCGATTTTGGCATATGTATGTACCGAAGTTTTTAACTACTGTGGTTTTTGGGAAAAACAGATCAACACTCCAACTCCGACTTAGACTTTGACAAGCTAGCCGCACGTCTTAGAAACAATGGTATTTTCAACGTTAGACATAAATACTGAACTCGAAGCTGATGTTCAAATCCAACCAGGCTTGCGGCGATGCCTTAAGTTTTCCTAATATACAAATGCCTCTTTTTGAGTTGTTGAGAAGAGGCTGGTCTATGTGCGAATCCCAGTGGAGGAAAGGGCTTTTCCGAAAATAATGAATGGAAAACATACCAGCGCCACAGAAATAAGGGGACTGATGGTTGGTTGTGTCGAAGCGTAAAACAGCGCTGTAACTCCAGCCGACAACTTCACGTGGTAGCAATTACAAGATATGGTTTCGCATTCAAACAACTCAAAAGGAAATTGACGGAAGCAGCCTAACTGCAAGTGTGTTATCACATAAAAACCTATTTCAATTTTCTCTTTTGTTACATGTTGCCTTTTTCGATGTGTTTTACTCGATTTCAAACGCTTAACTTCTTGCTCCTGTCAGAGTCTTAGTCAAAGTTGCTCTGTTGATCTGTTTCTACCAGGATGGTAGTTTGTGACAACGCAGTGTCAGTCACGGTTGAACAACTAGTAAAAAATCAGACGTAGGTGAGTTTTTTGTTTTGTTAAATTAAAGTGAAAGCTAAAGTTTTCGAAGACAAAACGAACATAGCACATCTCATCGAGGTAAATGCTATTTCTCTAAATGTTGAGGCACCACATCAAAGTTATATCTCTTATAGAAAACAAAATAACGCAATTTAACAGGGAGAAAATAATGACAACTTGAGCCCTAAAAATGGTTCATTTATACATCTGTTCTGTGTTGTATCCACCACATCCTAAGGCTTACAAAGGGCTTGAGACCCTCGTTTACGTCATTATTGATTTAAAGTTATTTTTCTTTACAGTTGCGACACTTGCTTATTTTGAACTTTTGAAATTAAAAAACGCTTTGTTACTTCGAGATTTATTTTAGAATAATTCAATTAAAAAATTCATTATGAAATGTTTCGTAGCATTTGCAAACAATTTTTGTTTCTAATGAAAAATAAAAGGCGCTCAGCAATATCGACGCAAAGTGCATTTACGTCATTGTTTCCCTTAAATGCATAATAAATGTGCAAAGCAAGAAGATAACTTTCTGTGAATCAAATCGTGAAAACAATATGGAAACAAAAAAAAAATGAGTGTGCTTAAGACCACACGACTGAAGTAAAACTTCTATCGCTCCATCTAATTTAAATTGTGGGCTTGTCAGTGGGCGAATATTGAAAATGAGCATCAAGGGCCCCTGGAAAGTCTATATTATAAATTTCAGCTCCCTAGCTCTAACTTTGGTTTTTTGCCGTCCGACCTGAAAATCTGACGATGAAGG
Source organism: Portevinia maculata (assembly GCA_949715645.1). Taxonomy (NCBI): domain Eukaryota; kingdom Metazoa; phylum Arthropoda; class Insecta; order Diptera; family Syrphidae; genus Portevinia; species Portevinia maculata. Next base: position 64,474,265 of record OX454528.1, on the reverse strand, counting down.
TGACGCTCTATATTTCCAACTAATGAACTGCGATTCATGGACACAATGACTTTACTCACTTCCGGTAAATTCCATCTGTCGGCAACTGTTTTAGGTATAGCTTTCTCCTTTGGATCGGTTTGGATAGATGATGAGCTTAGTATTGCCCTCTATTGAGGAGATTCATTCCATGAAACTATCCGCCGACTAAATTGTAACAAAAGAGTGTACGTTTGTCTACACTTCCGTTACGCGGGAAATCTACATTGGTCTACTCTTCCGTGTCGCATTCACCAGCTTACTCCCCAAGTCAAGCGTGCGTAAAAAAGTTTTACTTCAAAAAAAAAACTGACCAGGAGGAGAGGGAGTCAAGTTAGGATTAACTATCGTCTTCATTCGTCTATTCCCCGGCGATGGAATTTGATGAAAATGGGTTTTCTGACTGGCGATAGTGAGGAGTCAGACACGACCGTTACTAACGAGAGCATACTCACCAGTGAGTAGGCTGGAACTCTCACCGGTGACAATGATGGTTAGGTTAGGTTATAGTAGCTGTCAGCCTAAGGCCAACACACTTAGACCAATGTTAGGTCCATTGTGATGCCACACGGATCGAGGGGTTTCTTGCACTACTCATTAAACCATTTGGAGCTACTTATGAAGCGCGATAGACTTCTAACGTCAGCATTAGCCAAGTCATGAAGATCATTAAGCAAGAAATCTCCCAGATGACGATTTCTTTTATGGGAGAGAGCAGGACATGTGCAGAGAAGGTAAAGTGTAGTCTCCTCCGGCTCCAGGAAATAACCCCCAACGAAATAACCCCACGAATGAAAAATTAAAGAACTCCCCATAATGGGGAATAATTTCACTGTGAAGTTTTTCCTTAAATCGAAGATGAAATAAGTCCCCAAAATGGTATGAAATAAGTCCCCAAAATGGTATGAAATAAGTCCCCAAATAAGTGTGAAATATTTCCAAGTGCTAAAATAAAACCTCGTACCTACTCCAAATCAAACAGTGACCCCAAGCAGGGGGTTGATGGAAGGGCACCATACCCCGCATAGGCATTGAACTGTTTATGGAATCTAGTTGCGATTTAGCAACTAACCCCGTAAACAGTAGAACCCCCCCGCTTGGGGTCACTCTTTGATTTGGAGTAGGTGCGAGGTTTTATTTTAGCACTTGGCCTTTTTGCAAAATTGAGGGAACTTATTTCATAGTTGAATTTGGGGACTTATTTCTCCTCAGCCACGTCAGGGCTTTTTTTATCGCCATAATTTCCGCCAGGAATATGCTACAATGATTAGGAAGACGGAAAGTGAGATTAAGATTTAGCCTTTCGGAGAAAACGCCACCATGACAATGATACTCGGGGCAAAATCTTGGAGGAGAAGGATGTCACAGCTAGAAATTTCGCTGTTCCTTTCTCTGTATCCAAGGACGAAAAGAAAAACAAGTCGGAGGATGGCAAAATGAAAACAGCTGAATCTTCCGCTGGTTCTGTTGTTCCATCCTCCAAAAGGGAAATAAAAAGCGCCAAGCATAACGTGCATCAGAGGGCTAAAGACTTACTACTAAGAGTTAGGCGCAAAGTAGAGAATTATGAGTATGAAGCTACGAAGGGGGTCACGAATGCCGAACCGGCACCCTCCACATCCTACGCCCCTATTGCGAAGGCAAACATCTTAGGTAAGAAGTGGGAAAACGTCGAAGAGAAGTTCTAAAACGCTCTGTGGAAGGAACTATCCGCCTCGGGCAACAAGGTACTTCAAATAGCTCTGACTGGAAAGGGGGACGCAAGGTTGTTTTATTACAGACGATTTGTGAGTTGGCACAATTAACTCTGCCGACGGCATTTGTATATGTTCCGTGTCCATTCACCTACCCAGAGAAGCTCTTAGGGCTTCTCCATGTACAGAATCGGGCCATTAACGTCGCTACATGCAACCTCCATATTACCGCCTTGGCCCTCAAACCAGGACCAAGGCGGTGATATGGTCGGCACTTCCTGCTGACCTTAAATAAGGAAAGCCTACCATACCTAGAAAGTAAAAGGACGAAGAAGAAACCCCGTGCGAAGATGGAAGTCCTGCAGATAAACCCTCACCACATCATCAAACAGGACGTCACAGCCGTACTTATTCAGGTGCCCTGGATCAATAACAACAACGTGATCCAGGGGCTAAGAAAAGGGGCAATACAATATTTTACAAGACAGAAGCTAGAATTAAGGCTTTTATTCTAGTCAAAAACCAAATATTTCTTTAGAATAATTACAGCTATGGCGACTTAACTGCTATCATTTGTAAAAGGGAGTGTGGTAAAATACTATGCCTGACATCGGACAATCTCCATACATGTACATAATCAAGAGGTTCTTGAAACCTTGATTGAAACTCACTTTCCGGGTTCAAGGACTCTGACAGGCAAAAGCATATAGAGATCAAAAGCTTCTCTTTCTCTGGGGAAGTAAGAGATGATCTCATAAATAGGAAAAAGCCACGGTGGGCTATCCAGTCCCTCAGACCGCTTAAATCTCCAGTGGCGATTATGCTGCAAAAAGCACCGGAGAAAGCTATAGACTAGATAAGGGAAATTCTGAGACTCAGTCAAAAAATGGGATATATTCCAGCAGCGTGGAGGGAAGACATGGTGGTTTTCATACCCGAAGCTGGTAGGCAGGGGAACAAAACGGAAGATTTCAGGCCAATCAGCCCGTCATCTTTTTTGCTCGAAACCTTAGCTAAAGGGTTTTTTTCTGTTGTTACAGTATTATGTATTTTTTGTCATACACAAGAGGAAGGGCTTGCGCATTGTTAATGAACTTGGGCGAACGGATTTCCTGGGTATTTCTCCGTGTAGTAGTTATAAATGATCGGTTCTAGCACCTGTACTAGATTCGTGTCGTTATTAGATTTTGTTGGACCTTTGGGAGCTCAAGGATCGAAACCTTGCACTTATATATCAAAATCCTACTCTCAAGGATCAAAAGCTTGGTCTCAAGGTTCAAAATCTTATTATCAAGAACCAACATCGAGGCATCGTAGATCAAAATTCCGGTTTCAAAATCGTCGACGAGCTTTGTCTGGGTAGGAGCATTTTTGCCACGCCCGCCGTATGCTTACCATTGAAGTTTTTTCTACGGGGTTTTATGACCGGGGCGGGTGTACCGGATTCGCTACTGTTGAGGGGTGCGGGGGATTACCAATAAAGGCAGATAGCACATAATTGCATAAAGCAATAGTGTTCATAAAAAAAACATGTACGACATAATGACTTATAGACTAACGCTAAGGCAGCATTTCTTATGAGCTAAGAAAAAAAAAACAATTCAAATGTTTCATTCGATTGGCATCGTGACATCTTCTGGATTGCTGAGCGCTAGGGTTCCACGGGACTGCAAACATAACTACAAAGTCAATTCGGCCATTAATACGCAACCAGCAATTATATTCATGTTTCAACATGTTCGGCTAGCTGTTTGTTTGAGCGACTAAAAAAAGTTATGATTCGTTTGGCTTGTGGTTAGTGAACAAATTATGCCGTCAAGGTTATTTTTTTATTTATGGTGAATGATAAGTACTTGGTTCGCCCTTTTTTTTGGTCGAGTGCTTCGAATGATTATAGGTTTTCATGCTGATTGTTCTGTGGTAATAATTTCCTTCTGACTGTTTTAATGCTGCGTGACTTATTAGGGTGAGTTGGGATTGTTGCTGGTCGGGCAATTATTATTTATTTGGTTTTTGAGTTTGAAAACATACGATGTTAATAAATGCCAAGATCCATATTTTCAGTCTGAAGAAGAACAGATACACTCCGTTCAAAGTGTTTACGAATAGGTAGTTTCTTGATTTAATTTTACGAAATTTTTGTAATCCTTTGAAAATACGGGAAAACCAAATGCACCACTTCGTTGCTGCAATTCTTGGACCAAAATCAAACCAAACCTTGAAGCTGAATCGATGGTCATAATTCACAACGACAACGCACCACCACAAAACTGGGTCCGAAGAAGAATCGAAAAGACGATTCTGGCAAAGATGGAAACGTGAGAGCTGCCGAAATCCGCTAACCAAAAGAGATCATCAATTAACAAGCTGGCCGTACTTCCAAGCTGAAACTAGATACTTTCGAAGGAGGCGGAATGGTGCATCACACAGAAGCACTATACATAAGACAACAACAAATATCATTTGCACTTACTTCCATAACTTTTTTTTTTTTTTTTGTCGGGGTGTGTGAGACTTTCTGCACTGGAGCACTCAGACTCAATACTGGTCCATTGTAGTGCCACATTTTACTGTGGGAATTTACTCGGAAAAACGAGAAGGCGCTTCAATGATAAGGAGCTTAGGTTGACAGCACTCACCATATCCGCACCAAATACCTGCCACCTGATACGAGCACCTTAAGGTGCTTGGCAAAAACGTAGTGGCCCGTAAGAACGCCAGTGGTCTGTCTGCAGTCTTTTCTGTTGAGAGACAACAAGAATGCCGCGGATTTCCCACAGACGTCGGGGAGAATTAGCTTAGTCTGTCTGCACGCTGGAGAGTCATGCCAACGGCGATTGTGTTCATAGGGAACCCAACTGTCAATGGAAGCCCTGACCGAGGACGCAGGCAGACAAATCGCTGGTTCAGGTCCTGTGAAGTCCCCCTCTGAGCCCTGTCTAGCAAGTTCATCGGAGATCTCATTTCCCGTGATCCCGTTATGACCCGGGACCCAGACAGGTCTAAGTGAATTCAGCCTTCCGACCGAATTCAGAGAGATCTTGCATTCACGGACTATTTTGGAGGTGGTTAAGGGGTTGAGCAAGGCCTTAAGCGCAGCCTGACTGTCGCTACAGACGCATTTACTTCGCCCCCTCCACCTGTTCATCGCAAAATAGTCAATGGCCATTAGGATAGCTTAAGTCTCCGTTTGGAAGACTGACGCATGTTTGCATAAGGACTTCCTAGTTGCGCTTCAGCCGAAGTTCCGGTGTCATTGCATCAGACGGCATATCCATAAGATAGGAGTCGAACGACAGCCGTTGCGCAAGTTCATCAAAACTCCAATGCGAGTTATACCAAAAGCCACCTCTTTTTAAACATCAGATAGCTTTGATTGTGCAACCTATAATGTAAACATCAAGGGGCGGGAGGTTCAATAGTGCATCTAGGCCGCAGCCAGGCGTGCTGGGGAAGGCCCCCGTGCAGCCGAGACATGCCTGACTTTAGAGTTTGGCAAAAGCAGCAGTAACATATTTACGTGAAAGCTTATTCCACCAAACAACCGATGCGTATGCTATAAATGGTCTTATTATAGCCGTATAAATAAATAGGACTCTTTTCGCTGATAAGCCCCATGTCTTGCGGAAAATGCCTTTGCACTGCCATAAAACAGACAGCGTCTTGGCAGTCTTCAGCTCAACATGTTTGGACCAAAGAAGTTTGCTATCCAGGATGACTCCAAGATATTTTGCTTCATTGGAGAGTTGGATTGTGACGCTTTTTAGCACTGGCTGAGTCAACCCGACCAGCTTCCTCCTTCTCGTAAAGAGAATAACCTCAGTTTTAAGAGGATTGACCGAGAGCCCATTCCTAGTGCACCATTCGTCGATCACGTCAAGGGCCGCCTGCGCCTTGGCGCATGCAGTCGCTAGGCATGATTCAACAGAAAGCACGGCAACATCATCTGTGTACGCCTGTGCGTATACATTAGAACTGTTGAGTGCGTTCAACAGAGAGTCGACCAGCATACACCACAGCAGTGGAAACAGAACGCCGCCTTGCGGGCAGCCTCTGTTTACCCCCGCCATAACATAGCGGCCACAATCCGCATCCGCAACCAATGTTCTATTCATTAGCATTGCTTTAATCCACAACACCAATGGTTCGTCTATGCCGTGTTGTCTGGCGGAGCTGCACATGCTATCAAAAGTCGCATTGTAAAAAGCACCCTCAATATCGATGAAAATGCCCAACACGTATTCTTTCATGACAAGCGCGCCCTCAATTCTACCAACTAGATTCTGGAGCGCAGTCTCGCAGGATTTTCCGCGTTGATATTCATGTTGCATCTGAGATAGTGGGTGCAATCGGAAAGCAGTTTTGTGCACGTGTAGCTCGACCAGCCTTTCCATGCTTTTCAGCAAGAAGGAAGTCAGACTGATTGGTCTGAAGCTCTTGGCGAGTGAGTAGTCACTTTTGCCAATTTTTGGTATAAATGCCACTCTAACTGTACGCCAGGGTGTTGGAATGTATGCCAGTGCTAGGACAGCGGTGCAGATTTTCTTCATAGTCAGTAGCAACTGGTTTGTACATTGTTGCAGCATGGCTGGGTATATTCCGCCCGTACCAGGTGACTTGAAGCCGTCAAAAGACGCGAAGGCGTATTTAATGGCCTCGTCCGTTACCACGGCCTATACCAGCAATATACCAGCTACGCCGAGTTGTTTGTCTTGGCTCACTCATAGTCTCGGTAATCGGGGCTTCCATAACTTACTTTAAATATTATAACAACTAACCTATGTACATGAAAACATATCGTACATTAATTTACTAGCTTACATATGTATCATTTAAACCTAAAACATTAAACGAATTCAAATTAAACAATCATATTTAGAGCCATAAAACCAATGTTCGCCGTATTTTCGAAAATACTAAGTGTACTAAAGGTGTAAAAATGTAATTAAATCACGTACTAAAAAGCTCTCTTGGTTAATCTAAGAAGAAATAAAACTCATTTTTGTTATTGGCATCAACCAAAAGTAGAGCTTTTTAGTTGTCGCTGATCGTTTCGATTTCAATTTAACTTCCATCGAATATATAATAATAATAATAATAAATGAGTTAGGATACATCACACTGCGACCTATTGGTCTATTGTGCCCCCTGCTTGTACCTCGGAGAGGTTTATGTCCTCTTTCAGAGCCCCCTCTAGACGTACTTATTTTATGAAGCGTTTCGGGGTATTGCTCTGATTTATCCTTGGCAGGTATTCCTTAGAGCACAGCGTCCAGTTTTCTGATGAATCTGAGAATGTGCTGTGGGTCCATGGTTTGTATGTCCTTGTCTGGAGTTTCCTCGGTTTCACTGCAGAATCTTCAGAGCCCGTGCTCTGATATACCCATTTTTCTCAGGTGCTCCTTGAGTCTGCAGTGGCCCGTGAGGTGGCCTGTTAGGATTCTTAGGTTGTTTTTGTTAATGCTGATGCAAGCTTTGAATCTAACCTAAGAGTTGCTCTGCATGTCTCAGACCTTGGAGGTTGAGAAAGGTTTTGGCCCTTGTTTCTTCCTCCAGTCACCTGAACTCTTCGCTTAAAGTGTGTTCTCCTATCCCGCAGAACGATTCAGGATCTGTGAAGGGTTCCTCTGACCCTTTTCATGCCCGAGAGTCCGCTGCCTCATTGCCTGTAATGCCAGCGTGGCCAGGTACCCAGCAGATGGAAAATATGTTGCTCTTGCATAGTCTATTCAGTCCGTGTAGGCATTCCCACACGAGTTTTGACTTGATGACGTAGGCGTCAGGAGCCTTTATGGCTGCTTTGCTGTCAGACATTATTGCTATATTGCAATTTCTGTAGTTTTTCTCAAGGTTGATTCGAACGCACCTGTCTACGGCACATATTTCTGCCTGGCAGATGCTGCTACATTTGCCCATGGATTCGTAGTGCTTAGTTCCTGGCCCTAACACTCCTGCACCAGTTCCCTCCTCGGTCCTCGAGCCGTCCGTGTACCACTTTGTTGTGTGGTTGCTCAGTCCATAAGTTGTGGATTCATTGCCCCAGTTCTCCTTATTGCTGACCTTTACCTGGAAATTCTTCTCGAAGTTGAATTTCCTGATGCTATGGTATGGCAAGAAGTGGGAGTTTTTTGAGTAAGTCAGCGTGTTTTTTCGAACCGATGCATTTTCCTCTTCCAATTCCCTCTTTTGCCATTCTTATGACTGTTTTGTCTGCCGCGTTCGTCACCATGATGTGCAGAGGGATTAATTACAATAACACTTCCATGGCTGGGGTTGGGCAGCTACGCATTGCTCCGATAATGCATAGGCACGCCAGTCTTTGCACTTTGCTGAGTGCCTTCCTTGCCGTGGCTAGGCTGGTTCGTTTCGCCGATGCTACATCGAACATATAGCCAAAACTTGTCTCGCATAAATCCTAGCAAGGACACTATTTTGATGTTAGTTTAAATAATTTGTTCGTAAGTATTCAACCGAGGGAATTTAATTGCAACAAGTAAAAATAACCAAATTTTACGCAAGGAGCAGCGGAAAAATTATTCGACTGTACAGTGGGTAAACTTTTGGTAATTGAAAAATTATTGTAAATATAAAGAAACTTTTAAAACTTTGTGATCATTTTTATAGAAATATTTTGACTCGTTTTACGTACCGTTTCATGTATCGATTATTTTTGTAAAGTACCGTTAATCGACCATTTTCGCAAAAACTGAGTAAGTCATTTTCTGATGCCAACCCAAAATTTTAAAAATAAACGTTACAAATTTTGTACAATTATATAATTATACTTGAAGAAAATCTGTAGATCTAACTGAATAAGCACAAACATTTTCTAAGCGACGTTGTCCATTTTTTCAAAACCTTGTGCCGTAATATATCATTTGATGAAGCAAACTCTTTGCGTATGATGTTGACAAAATAAATCGGAAATAATATTTCAAAAAGTACCGCTATTTTTTTCCTGTTTCCCTTACAAAGCATTCAATACGGAAAAATGCAGTTTTATTTTGCGTCAACTGAATAGACACAAGGTCATTATTTTCACTGCGTATGAGTATTCCGTGGAGATTAACACATTAGATCATCAGTTGAAGTCCTTTAATTGAATTTTATTTGATTAATTGTATTTCAAAGAAAAATGGGTAGATCAAAATCTCTAAATAGTGTTGAAAGAGCTAAAATCGATTTACTAAAAGAACAAGGACTAACCGGGCGTTCTATCGCTGACAAAATTGGACGAAGTTCTAGTGTGGTCTATTCTTACTTAAGAAGCAAAGATTCGTACGGAAAAAACATGAAAGGAGGTCAAAAGCGGCAACAACAGCAGTTAATCGAAGAGCAATTTTAAGATGTGCTTTTAATTCCTGCGACTCTGCGGCAAAAATAAAGCAAAAAGCCGGTGTTACTGCAAGCGTTTCAACAGTGCGAAGGGTTATCAATAGTGCCAAACATCTAAAACGGTTAAAAATTCCAAAGAAACCACCACTTAACGAGAAACGGAAGTGTATGCGCTTAGAATTATCTAGACTCCATATGAGTTTTAAAAATGAATGGCGTCACGTAGCTTTTTCGGATAAAAAGAAGTTTAATTTTGATGGCCCTGATGGGTTTAATTATTACTTCCACGATGTGTGGAAAGAAGAACGATTTTTAGCGTGGCATCATAGTCGACAAGGTGGTGTTATGGTTAGCTACTATGGCACTGTTGAGCTTGAGTTAAACACCTCAAAAATTACTGCATTAAGTTATAAAGGAAATTTGAAAAGAAATTTTTCTAAATTTTCAGGCATTTTTGGACCCATAAACTGAACTTTTCAGTAGGGCAATGCCCCAATCCACAAGGCGCGCATAATACAAAATTGGATAGAGCAGCAGAATGTGGAATTGCTTCAATGGCCGCCCTACTCACCGGACCTGAACCTTATAGAAAACGTTTGGGGATGGCTAGTACGAAAAGTTTATTAGTCTGGCCGTCAGTTTGAGGACAGAGGATCCCTTAATGCAGCCATTAAATTAGCCTGCAGGGTAATTTCGCTAAACTACATAAAGAGGCTGTACGATTCCATGCCGGATCGAATTTACGAAACTATTACGAAAAAAGGCGGCAGTACCCACTACTAAAATTAACCAATAAAAAGCTATTTTAAGAAAAACTTGTTTCATTTAATCCCAATAACTTTTATTTCCAATTTCAATATTTGTGTCTATTCAGTTGACGCAAAATAAAACTACATTTTTCCATATTGAATGCTTTGCAAGGGAACCAGGAAACAAATAGCGGTACTTTTTGAAATATTCTTTCCGATTTATTTTGTCGACATCATACGCAAACAGTTTGCATCATCAAATGATATATTACGGCACAAGGTTTTGAAAAAATAGACAACGTCGCTTAGAAAATGTTTGTGCTTATTCAGTTGAAGCGAAGTGTATGTTTAAGTCGGAAAAAGTTCTAAATATTTACTTGTACATCGTTTATCTCAATCAATCTCAGTCCCCGACTATCCTCCGAGCCAATTAAATTGTTCCCGATTGTATTCTGCTTTCTCAAGTTAATGATTTTTCCTTCCACTTCCAAAAGGTATATTCAAACAAAAGAAACCCTCAAAATTAAAGCCATAAAAAAATGCAGCATAGCTGAAGCACAGAAAGTCGATCGTGAATGAAATCCCCTACCATTTACTTCCTCGACCTACTCATCTGCCGTAAAAAAGTCAATGCACTCTGATTCAACTAGCCAGCTAACGAGTGCCCTAAAACACAAAAAACCAAATCCACTCAAAACCCTTCAAACCCTTTCTCAGCCGACCTCAAACCGCAACATAGATCAAACATAATACCGAAAACAACTCCTTTCGTTCAAACCGTACAAAACCAACCACGGTGCACTGAAATTATAACTTCATTCAAAACCATATCCAATCCAAATAAACCCTATTCATCACCTGCATCATATCTGTCCAGTTCGACTTCTACTCCAAACCTAAAGCACTCTCACACCACACTTACACCACAACACCAGCCGGTCTTCATAGTCAAACACAAGGAGAAAACCTACTCAACTTATCCAACAGCTAACGCTCATACATCAACCTCACTCTATCTAAAAACATAAGTCAACAAAAGCCACTCAACTCCAATGTCCACAAATGAAATAATGTCTATTGATAAAAGCAATCAGTACTACGACAAAACCTAAGAAAACGATGAAGATGAAGGCGTGTGTCGTTCAAAGGTTTTAACGTCAAAATTACTCACGGAATTTGGACGCTGAAACCTTAGAGCGGCAGAGTCAATATTCGCACTTCCATAATCCAATAATTGCATTACAGGAAACTCACATTCAATCCAATTTATCACCTAAAGCTCATGAACAGTATAAATCGTATTTTCACAATTTTGCCACGAATACCACAGCAAAACAAGGTACTGGGTTACTTGTCCATTAATCTATCCCCGATAAACCCATTCAAATTAATTCCAGTATATTTGCAATAGCATTCCAAATTCAGCTTAATATCAAACTAACAATTTTGTCAATTTGTATCCTCCATCACATCCTTTTTCAGGTTCAGACATAGAAAAAATCTTGAGGAATACCACTATCAGGCGATTTTAACGCCAGGAGCCCACTTGGGGGATCTCCCGTCGGTAACACAAGAGGCAAAGAAGTGGAACACTTCCTTGCAAACTGAAGACTGTCTCTGTTAAACGACCGTACCCTGCCCACTACTCGACGCATAAGACGTTCACCCATATAGATCTCACTTTCATAACACCTCGACTTTTACCTTACACTTCATGGAAAAGGAATGACTTTCTTCATGGAAGCGATCACTTCCCAACAATTTGTAGCGCAAATCTTGATACTCATCACCACTACGTAAAACCGAAGCCGAAATTCCAAATTGACCGTGATCGGAATATTTTTCAATCTAAGGTAACGGAGATCTTAAATTCGATCCGCCAATCCCCTAATATAAGTCAAGAAGCAGCTTCTATAAAAAAAATACTGTTTTTGCAGCACATACTCGTAGCTCTATTGCACAAACTAGACACAAACCCCAAAAAAATGTGTTCCTCGTGGAACTCTGAAACAGATAGGGGAGGACGGGGCACAGAGGACCACTTAACGTTTGCCAATTTATTAAAATATATTGAACGAAGGTGTCAACCTTAAATAAGTAAATAATTTCTATCACAACTTTATCACTTAGGTTCTAAAAATTAAAAGTGCATAAAAAGGGATTTTGGTCCACTCTGCCCCATTGTTGGGGCACATAGGACCTAGGTGGTCCTCTATGCCCCCTATGAAACATCTTCTGCTCCAAAAGTAAAGGAACGGATAATCTTCTATGTATGAAGGTATTTATTCTTTTCCTTTTAATCAATAAATAACTTAAAAATTACACAAAATTAAAATATCACAAAGCATTTTTTTTACATTTTTTTTATAAACTTACCTTAAAAAACAATAAATTTTAATTTATTCCGCTGGAGACCACTCGCGCGCACGATAGACAATAACCAACTGAGAAGCTAGATGGGCGCTTTTATTACTTCGTTTAACTTTTTCGCTAAGTCACCTACTTATCGTTTTAAACAGAAAGTCCTATGGCATCTGGTCCTCGGTGCCCAAAAACTTGAAAATATTTAAGAAGTACTCCAACAAGACCAACCTCGTTAATTACCGGAAAGCAAATGCTTTGTTTCGTAGTAAGGTAAAAGATGCCAAAATTGCAAGTTTCCAAAAGTTAACTGCGAACATTAACCGTAACACTACCAGGAAAAAAATATGGTCGGACGTAAAAGCGCTTACCGGCAGCTACTCCCCACAGCTAATTTAAAATATAACTTCAGATTCTGAATCGCTTAATGAAACAGACGAAATATAGGAGCATTTTCCAAAATGTTTGGCATCCTATTCTAGTGACTCCAACTTCACGACCGTATTTCGAGACGCCAAACGCATAGCAATTAATAACGATTACATAAAATATCACCTAACCCCTCCAACCAAACTTGCCGAGCTGTCTATAAATACATTAGAATTCGAATGTTGCCTTAGTTTTGTCAAAGGCAAGACACCCGGCTACGACCTTGTATCCTATTCCATTTTGATGAATTGGTAAAACAAAACATCTTCACGCTCTACAATTATATTTATGACAACGGCATAATACCTCAAATATGGAAAATCTCAACCTTGATTCCGATATCTAAATCAAAACAGTTTTCCACATCGACAAATGGCTGCAGGCCTCATCCCTTCTCTCCTGTACTAGAAAACTGCTGGAAAAAGAATTTCCAAACAGCTGCTCTGGTTCATAGAACGAAACCACCTCATTAATAATCAAGTTGCATATAAAAATGGTCGTAGCACCATCGACTTTCTTTTTCATATAGATACATTTGTTGCAAACGCACTCTCCAACAAAAAGCGTGTATCAATACTTTCTTTTGACTTTGAAAAGGCTTTTTAACCCATTTCCATTAAAAAACATAAGGGCGGGCTACAGTCCGCTTGGGCGAACTGTTGGATACCCTATTCTTATTCCTATCCCTCATAAGTGGGCGTGACAAAAGTCTAAGTATGGTTGAATTGTTAAGAACGCTTTACATATTCTGTTATATAACATTTAAAAGATTTTATCAAACAAAAACGAAGCTTTTGTAAAAAAAACGTTCCCCATCTCAAACTTTGGTTTTTCAATAAAATTATTTTATTTAATTGTGGGCGTGTCAGTAGGTGGATTTAAAAAAAATTAACACATGAGCATAGAGGACCCCTAGAGAGTATATATTATAAATTTCAGCTCCCTAGCTCAAACTTTACAAAAAAAAAGTTTTTTGTAAATTGTGGGCGTGTCAGTAGGCGGATTTTGAAATAATTTACACATGAGCATAAAGGGCACCTTAGAGAGTATATATTGTAAATTTCAGCTCCCTAGCTCAAATTTTGGTTTTTCAATAAAATTGTTTTATTTTTTTGTGGGCGTGTCAGTCGGCGGATTTTGAAAATTTTATATCCGGAGCAGTTTTAGGAGTCATAGATCATATATAAAAAATTTCAGCTTTCTAGCTCAAAATTCGATTTTTTCCAAAATTTTGTTTTTTTGAGTTTGTGGGCGTGTCTGTGGGCGGATTTCAAAAATTCGTAAACTTGATTATTTCGGGACCCTAGAGAGTATATGGTTAAAATTTCAGCTCTCTAGGCCCAGTTTAAAGGCCTAATTTTTGCCGACGGACAGACGGACGGACGGACGGACGGACATGGCTAGATCGACATTACTATCGATGCTGATCATAAATATAGTAACTTTTAGGGGTCTACGGGCAATATTAAGGTATGTTACAAACTATGCGTCAAAATTAATATACCCTTAGAATAGGGATTAACTCGACGTGGTATGGTCGTTGGTTATTTATGAGAAAGGTAGTTTAGTTCTCAATGCAAAAACCACAAATACATGCTGGATGAGAGACAGTAACGGTTTTCGTTCTCTTTTATTTCTCAGTCATTTAAAAACAGCAGAATTTTTTTGGTTCACATGATTAGACGCTTAGGTAAATTTAGTCAGTAATTATCTGTTAGTAATTATTTTGCATTTAAGCAAAAAATGGGTAAAAGAAAACAGTTACCGTTAGAAGAAAGGGGAAAAATTTATGCTTACCATTCGGAAGGCTTTTCAATGCGAAGTATTGCGAAACCAATAGGACGATGTGGGCATGCGGTTCGAAATTATCTTAAAAATACTGCCTCCTATGGGAAAAATCAAAAAGGTAGGACAAAGACTGCATTAACAGCTTAAGCAAAAAATAATACTATGAATTGCAACGAATTCAGCTCACTCAGTAAAATCAGAGAAATATCGGGGGTAACTGCCAGCAAATCCACTGTCCGTCAAGCTTTTTTAAGTGCTCAATGCCTACAGTTAAAAATATTGCAAAAAAGCCACATCTCAACAGTGCCAGAAAATAACAGCGCTTGGAATTCGCACGCCTTCACATGACATGGGATACGCAAGTTGGAAGGAATTTAAATTGGCGAAAAGTAGTGTTTGCGGATGAAAAGAAATTTAATTTGGATGGCCCGGATTTGTATAATTATTACTTTCACGATCTCCGAAAAGAAAAATTATTTTTAAGCCGGCATCATTCGCAAGGTTGAGTAATGGTGTCGGGGCCATTTCGTACTATCTTGCTTTCGAATTGGTTTTCGTTTCCAACAAAATGACGGGGGTTTCCTATAAAGCTCTTTTGCAATCATCTTTTCCAGCAATAAGAGAACTATTTGGACACCACTGTCTCCAGTGGATTTTCCAACAAGATACTCGCCGATCCACAACTCCCGTGTTGTCAAAGGTTTTTTTTTTTTTTTTTTTTTTATTTCTGGCTCGCCAAGGCGATTTATAAGGGGGTTCGACCTACAAGATCTTTTGTACCGTATGGGCCAGAAAAGTTTAAACTAGTAGAATTTCCACTTTCCGTGTAAAGCGGACAATTTTACCAGTAGAAGAATTCTTTATGTCCTCGGGGCTCATTTGCTCCCTGAAAAAGATCTTCTTTCTAATTCCATTAAGGGCTGGACATTCACATAAAATGTGTTCAGCTGACTCGTCCTCTTCAAGACAGAGTCGGCACTCAGGAGAGTCTGATATTCTCATTTTGTGTAGATGATATCTTAAACCATGGTGACCAGTAAGGTAACCTACTAGGTTTTTGATATCGTGCCTGCTTAGGTTTAGACATTTGCTGGCATTTTTATTGAAGGGCCGAATGGCTCGTTTGGCATGTCTTAGACCTGGGATGCTTTCCTTGTCAAAGGTTTACTTGCGGATGAAAATGTGGAATTGTTGCAGTAACCACCATATTCACCCGATCTCAGGACGAATCCCTTGCAAGTGTGTATGGTTGGATTTCCTTTCCCCTGACGTTGTCTTCTCTTTTTCTTTCTTTCAGACCTCTTTCTTCCCTCATATGCACGATAAAGTGTTTGTGTGTGTCAAGATGCATACAAAAGAATTCCACCCCAGACTGAAGCAGCTGGAGAATTAACATCATGTGCATCTCGACGATGGTCCCTAACATCCTCAGCGACACATAATGGCGCCCGTCTAAAGGCAACATTTAGTTTATGCAAAAACATCCCATCCAGTGCTTCAGGTCGCACACGACACATAACAATTGAGAATGTTTGGGGATGGCTTTCGTGTCAAATATACGAAGGAAGGAGGCAAGTAGTATGAAACCTGTGAGGAGCTGATTGCCCCAATCAAAGAAGCCTGGACGAAGATTTCCTTGAATTATCTAACAAATTGTATGATTCCCTAACAAGTAAAATTTTTGATGTAATCTTAAATCGTGGAGGGTGTACTGAAAATATGAAAAACTTAAGACAAGATGCAAAAAAAAAATTAAAAAATATTTAGAAATAAATCTATGTTTTATTAACCATGAACCAAGGAAATGTTGTTGTTTTTACATGCCTGAGAAGAAAAACTGGAAAAAAAACTTTAACTGTCTCTTGAAAAGCATGTATTTGTATTTTTTTCATTAAGTACTAAATGACCTGTCACATAAATGCAATGGTTTCATAATTAATACCAACACGAATGAAAAAAAAAAAATTGTGAGAAAAATTTGGTGCGTCTAAACAAGGGAAGCACACTATATATAGAGATTCAGCCATGCCTTGTATTTGGCTTCAGTTTACAAAGATGGGAATATTTTTGCTTGTAGCGCAAATTTTGCTTTGTTTTTGGAATGTTTCTTTCAACACTTTCTTCATTTGAACTCATTGTTTTTGGAGGCCTATATATTGTATATCTTAATATTTTCAATTGTTTTTTAAAAGTGTAGGGCACAATAAAATAGTTTAACTGAAAGAAGCAAAAATACAATGAAATGCAAACTGCATGCGAGCAAATACAAGGTGGCGCAAAAGTAATCCTCCTATCAGAAAATGCTATAAATTTTGCGATTGGCCCCTAATGTCAGTTCTGTTTTGACATTTGTGTAGTAAACACATGCGAAATACACGTTAATAAACAATGTTACGCTACACTGCTCCAGAACGCGGAATATTGGTGACTATTTATTTGAGCAATAATCGGTCGGTGACTTTGGCACAACGTGGATTTCGTCGCAGATTTCCTACCCGTCCAACGCCTACTGGTGAAACACTGCGACGTTTAGCCGCTCGCCTCGAAGAGACTGGCACAACACGAGATGCTGCCAGGCGTGGCAGACCCCGGAGTAGCCGTTCTGCAGAGAATATTGCTGCTGTAGCCGAAGATGTTATGGAAGCGCCGTCGACATCGACCAGACGACGTGCCACGCAAATGGGTATCAGTCGACGGTCTTTACAGCGAATTTTGGTACAAGATTTGAAGATGTTTCCGTACAAAGTCCAGACGGTGCATCAGCTGTTAGCTGCTGACCGCCAATCGCGTCTAACATACGCTCAAGCCATCTTTAATCACCACCAAGAGGAAGATGATTTTTCATCAAAAATAATCATGAGTGATGAGGCCCATTTCCATCTTAGCGGGTACGTAAATAAGCAAAATTTACGCTTCTGGGGCACTGAAAATCCGCGTGTAACCCACGAAGAGCCATTACACCCGCTCAAAGTCACTGTATGGTGTGCTGTTTTCGCTGGAGGAGTCATCGGACCTTTTTTCTTCGAAGACGTCGCGGGCCAAACGGTTACTGTGAATGGTGAGCGCTACAGAGCAATGATCAACGAGTTCTTTTTGCCGCAACTTGATGAATTGGGATTGGAAAACATGTGGTTCCAACAGGACGGTGCAACGGCACACACTGCACGTGCCACAACCGATATGCTGAAGGATGCATTTCCCGGGCGCGTAATCTCCCGTTTTGGCGAATTGCACTGGCCAGCAAGATCGCCTGATTTGACCGCTCCAGACTTCTTTTTGTGGGGCTTTTTGAAGTCGCGGGTTTATGTCAACAAGCCTCAGACTCTTGCAGCTCTTAAAGACAATATCCGTCAACAATGTGAGGACCTATCGCCGGAAGTTTTGGCCAAAGTGATGGAAAATGCCATAAAAAGGGCTCAAACGACAATCAACTGTGGCGGCGGCAATTTACATGACATCATATTCTCGACTTGATGTAAAAAAAAATTAAAAGACCAAATAAAAATAATCCACAAGAAGAATCAAAGTTTTTAATTTTTTTTTTAAATTACAGCCAAAAAACATCGGAAGGTTATTTTTGCGCCACCTTGTACAAATAACGGTTTAACCAATGTCATTCTCATCCACATGAAATTTTTAGAATATGATAGAGACGGCTGATGGTAATGGCTAATTTTGTAATGGAACTAGTGGGGTAAGAGAGACACAGGAGGTCCACACGATCAACTTCCAAGCGTGATATGAACATGATAATCAATAAAAAAAAATAAAGAGTTAAAGGATGAATAGATTTCAAAAAGAGGATATGCGTGCATTTTTTTCAGGGGTCTGCTATTAACATTAAATAATATTAAAAGAGAGTACGCGAAAACTAAATAAAATCTATATATTAATACGGAGTTGCCTATAACGTGTTTTCCCCCTTTTTGCTATTATACATCACATAGATATGTCAACACTATATATATTTGGGTAGGGGGCAATGCATAGAAGTGCACAATACAAAAATTATCCACATATATAACACACATTATGAATTACAGCAGGTAAAATGAAGCGAATTGGATGAAATTACAACAACAACAACATGGCTGTGTGAGGCAATAATCTGCCAATCGGAACGGAAAAATTGTATATCATGAAGTTACTTGAAAATGCTTGAAGTACTTGAAAATGTTTGAAGTTACTTGAAAATGATTGAAGTTACTTGAACTATCTATATATTAATACGGAGTTGCCTATAACGTGTTTCCTCCTTTTTTTGCTATTATACGTCACATAGATATGCCAACACTATGTGTAATATATTTGGGTAGGGGGTAATACATAGAAGTGCACAATACAAAAATTATCCACATATATAACACACATTATGAATTACAGCAGGTAAAATTAAGTGATAATGCTTGAACATACTTGAATTTACTTGGACAAGCTTGAAGTTACTTGAAAATGCTTAAATTTACTTGAAGATGCGGAAAAAAATTATATCATGTGAAATCAGAGAATGCAATGTCGAAAAATTTCATTTGCCGATTAATATGTATAACCGTCGACTTTGTTTTTTTTTTTCAACTTATAGAATAAATTGGTCGAATTTCGACCATGGGGCGACCCCTAGTCAATATTATTTGATTCTTCTCCTCATTCATTACTTATATTGATTATTTATTGATATATTTACATTTTTTTACAATTATAAAAAAACTGGAAGCTGCTCTTTGATAAAAAATCAATGAAAATTGATATCTGATATTTTGAAGTAAATGGATCGTGGCCAGAACAAATTGCATTAAATAAATAATCATCAAGAAATTCTAAAATCCATATTTTTCCAATCTTTTTGTTTAAACAAAAAAAACGGCTAGACCGAATTCAGTTTAATTTTTTCCAGTTCATTTTTAGGTAAATGTTTACCAAAGTACTTACGTTAGTGCATACTTACACACATACATCTCCTAAAAAAGCATTAAAAAAAAGATTGTGACCATCAAATTATAAAATAATGTTGCAAATTTCGATTTTAATTTTTTGACCAATTAAAATAACATCCCCAATGCTGCGATGTTAATTGGTCTTTGTGTTATACCAATTCAAAATAATTTCTTTCAAATGACATCAAAACGTGCCGATTGGGATTATAACGAAGTTGATATCATTTTTGGTACGCGAGAAAACGTGATCGCATTGAACGCATTGTGTACGAACACACACAAATACATTTTCTTAAAACATTTTAAAAACATATTGTCGAACTTCGAATTTTAAAAAATTTTGTAAATCACGAATTTCGATATCCTTTCAATCGACGATGAAATGGATGATCCATCAATTAATGCCCAGGTGCCCACACCAGAAAAAAACTGTCTATTCCTCCAATAAAAGTGTTGAACAAAACGAGCGAATATATTCATATGCTCATGAAAGAACTAAAGATAATAGATTATTCAATCCAAAAAATTTCTATCGGTATTAAAGTTTTCTGTGAAACATTAGAAACGTATAACAGAGTGATAAAAGTGTTAAAAGAAAGAAAATGTGAGTTTTTCTCACATGACCTTCGTAATGAAAGGTCATTTAAAGTTATTTTGTTCGGTTTGGACTCCATGGACTCTAATACTCTTAAAACTGAGTTGATATCATTGGCCATCATATTGGCCTTAAGTGCAAAGATATAAAAAAAATTACGAAAAACCATGAAACATTTACTGATATCTTCTATATTGTTTATCTTGAAAATGGTTCTGCCCGAATTGCACAATTAAGAAACAATATAAAAACAATATTTCGCACTCATGTTCGTTGGGAATTCCAAAAACGTTTTAAGAACAAAATAACGCAGTGTCATAATTGCCAAATGTTTGGCCACGGGGAGAGACACTGCAACATTAAAACAAGTTGTGCAAACTGTTCCGGTCCCCATAAGACTTCGGAGTGCACTGTCAATGAAAGTTCTTCTCCTAAATGTGCAAACTGCAATCAAAGTCATCGATCAACCGACCAAGCATGTTATAGCCGAGTAAAGTACATCGAGATGAAAGAGAGAAACTAAACGCAATTCAACTGCTCCACAGCAACCGCAGCAGACACATATAAATAAGGAGGTTAATATTGCATGATTTTCCCTCCCTCCCCGACCGCCAAATCATTGGATGGTGCAACAACACCCTACACAAGAGCATCAACAACCTCAGCTACCTCAACAAAAACAACAACAGTCAACGAAAGTGACAGTACCCGCTCGAGAAATAATATTTCACAAGAAAGCGATCTCTTTTCTCAAGAGCTTACCTCTCTTACAATGGAGATGATAACTAAGCTTGGTCAATGTAAGTCCAAGTTTGATCAGTTTCAAGTCATTGCACAGCTAGCTACTAAATACTTATACTCTCATAATGCAAAGTAATTTAAATAATTTGAAAATTGCATGTTGGAATGCCCGTGGCATTCGTAATAAATGTACTGAGTTCTTTAATTTTCTTTTGAATGCAAAAGTTGATATTTGTCTTGTGTGTGAAACTTGGCTTGATGTTGATGTTCGTTTTTCAAATAGTAACTTTATATGTCATAGATTAGATAGAGAGAGTTTGGGTGGCGGTGTTGCCATCCTCCTCAAGAAAGAAATAAAACATATTTTACTACCGCGAATTAATACTAATATTATTGAAGCAATCGGAATCGAATTAGTTTTACAAAACGCGAATAAACTCAAGATTTATTCTATCTATTTTCCCGGCGGGAGACCCAATAATAATAAAAAACGCTATCTTATAAGCGACTTAAAAAAATTAATAAGTGATGACCAATTTATAATAGGCGGAGACTTTAATTGTAAACACCGAGAATGGGGTTGCCTCAGGGCAAACTCATGGGGTAACGATTTATTGAATTTCACGATGAGATATCCCATCACACTTATATACCCTAACGGTCCGACGAATATCCCTGCCTCTAGGAGATCTTCACCATCTACAATAGATCTATTTCTTTCAAATGTGCCTCACTGCTTTATGACCCCTACTACTGCAAATGCGCTTAGTTCGGATCATCTTCCTGTCTGCTGTGATACTACTCTAAGTCCAAATTTAGATTTTAAGAACGCTAATTGGCATTTGTATCGTTCTCACTTTAACTTAAGTATTCGTCAATCTCTAAATCGTATTGAAATACGAGTAGTTACATGTAGTCAAGATATAGATGCTTGTGTTGATGATTTCGAAAAAACAATCTTAGATAGTATAAATGTATCAGTCCCTAAAAAATCAATTAACAAACGAGCCAGTGTCCTTCCTCGTTCAATCTTAGATCTTATTAAAATGAGAAATATGTTCAGACGAAAATGGCAAAGATTCCGACAGAAACATGATTTTCAAGAAATGAACCATCTTAACAAATTGATTACTGAGTCAATTTCAAAATTCAGAAATAAAGAGTGGAATAGAAAACTTTCCTGCTTACACCCTAGTTCGAAACCGTTTTGGAATATTTATAAAATAATTAAAAAGAAAAATACGCAAATACCACCCCTTGAGTCATCAGGGATAGTTTTCACTTCTAACGAGGCTAAAGCAAGTGCACTTGCAAATACCTTTGCTAATAATCATAGAGCTTCTATAAATCTTAACAACGATCCAGTTTTGACTAGCCTCGTAGATACATCTATCGGTGAATTAAATAGGACTCCAATAAGCTTCCCCGCTGACGAACAAATTACTGTAGAAGATATAGAGTTTTTGATACATGATCTGCAAAATCAAAAATCTCCGGGAATCGATGGCATAAAAAATCAATATCTTAAACAACTTCCCATGAATGGTTTTGTTTTTTTAGCTGGTTTAATAAATGCGTGTCTCAGATGTCAATATTTCCCACTAAAATGGAAGATGGCTAAAGTAGTTCCAATATTGAAACAGGGAAAACCCCGAAGTGATCCATTGAGTTACAGGCCAATAAGCCTTCTGAGTAGTATAAGTAAGATTTTCGAGAAGGTAATTCGAAGCAAATTAGAAATTTTTCTGAACGATAGGAAAGTTATACCAATGCAGCAATTTGGTTTCAGGAAAGTGCACAATACGTCGCACCAGGTTCTAAGAATCAGCAGACATGTTAAAGAAAAACTGAATGAGAAAAAATCTACAGGATTAGTTCTGCTAGATGTAGAAAAAGCTTTTGATAATGTATGGCACAATGCACTTATACACAAGCTTGTTTTAAATGAATGTCCAGCTTATTTAATAAAGGTTATACAAAGTTTTTTTAGTGTCAGGCAGTTCATAGTTTCACTTAACGGAATAAATTCCATCTCCAAACTTGTTCCTGCTGGCGTTCCTCAGGGATCAGTTTTATCTCCTACCCTATTTAATGTTTTTACGTCGGATTTTCCAGTCTTACAAAGTTCTGACTTTGGTATGTATGCTGATGACATCGCCATATACTCATCCGATGAGCACCTTGCAAATATAATAAGCCACATTCAAAACGCCCTCGTAGTTATTTTTGAGTACTAAAAACACTGGAGGATTAAAATAAATGCTGGAAAGAGTCAAGCTATCTTTTTTACCAGAAAAAGGAAGGATTGTTTCTTACCCTGCCATAATTTAAATATAAATAACTGTGATATTCCATGGGTCAACTCTGTCAAGTACTTAGGTGTCTACTTAGACAAGACGCTGACCTTTAAGGAACACACACAAATGACATCAAATAAAATAAATATTGGCATTAAATTGTTATACCCGCTCATAAACCGGAAGTCATTACTCAGTAAGCACAATAAATTAATAATTTTTAAAGTCGTTTTTCAAGCGATATTATTGTATGGATCACCTGTTTGGGGAAATTGTGCCGGAATGCATAGGAAAAAACTACAGATATTACAAAACAAAATTTTAAAAATGATCCTTAAAGTCCCCTGGCATTTTTCAACCCAGGAGTTACACGATCAGGCAAAAGTCATTAAAGACGATAGAAAAATTGAAGTTCTCAATGAAAAATTTTTCAGAATATGTGAATCAAGTGAAAACCCTCTCATAAAAAACCTTATTTAAAAATAAAAAATAAAATAAAAATATATATATAATATATTATATGATTTATATCTTCCCTATTTATTTCTTTTGTTACTTCAGTAATTTTGTTATTAAATTTGTTATTCATTTGTTATTCATTTGTTATTTATTATTCCTGTCATTCTTACTTTTCTTTTGTACTTATTTATAATTAATGCATTTACAATACTGAATACACACATATATTATAACCCACACATATCTTTTTATTTATTATTATATTTATTTTATTTATCTCCTTATTTATTTATTTATTTATTTATTTATTTATTTACTTATTTATTTGTTAATGTATTTATTTATTTATTTATTTATATATTTATTTATTTATCTATGAAATAATATTAGTATTTGTGTTCATTCCATTAGATTTAAGCCATATCTGTGATATAATTATAAACAAAATTTAAATGAAGGTTTTTCTTTCTTATTTTCCTTCAAACCTATTCATTTTGAAATACAAGCTTATCAGAATCCTAATATTGATTTTCAGTAGTAAGATACAATTTGTTATCCAATCTCTGTGCTGTGCAATGACTTATAAATATTGTAAACTATGTAATTTTTCCTTGAAACAATAAATGTATCTATCTATGTATCTAATTTAAGTACTGCTCTCGCTCACACCCCAAATGGATAAAAGAAAAATTACGGGACTTACATGTTAATGTCATAGTTAAAGATTTGTTAAGGGGCAAACAAAATAAATATTTCTGTTATTGTCTTATGTTTAAAATTTTTCTATTTTTATTGGAATCGGATATTTTGAAATTCCTGTATAATTTAGTTTGGTTTCTACATTTCTGTAGGCAATATTAAAATTCTGTAGGTATATAGAAAATTCTGTATTGGTTTGGCAACGGTGCGCGAGATATAAGCCTACAAACCTCAAATACCAGGTTTTGAAATACATTAATGCTAGCGCATCGGATACAGATGGTCAGACAAACAGACAGACGGAAAGATAGCGAGAAAGACAGACGGACGGAAATGTGGGATACATTTTTTCGGTTTTCTCCATGGTCGTAATATCATAACTCACACTTAGTTTCAGGTCAAAATTTAAGCACGATTGCAATATCTTTCTTTTTAGTATATACAGTATATAGCAGTATTCGAGAAAGTTAATAAAGTAAAAGAAAAATTTCAAGAAAACCAGTTGAAATTTATTTTGAAAGCAAACGTCTTCGTATACCCGTTTTTCGGTGTCAAATTTGACCATATTCAAAGGAATTATCATTTAAACAAAATGAATTATTGAAATTAGGTAATATAAAAACAAGAAATATTTTCCTTTCAACTTCATTTATAATTTCATTCTATTTTAAAAATAAACAGACACACATATAATCAGATGAAAAATAGACAATTTTCTAAATCCATGATGGCTAAGGATAATTCTACGAAAAACCTCTCCCCAAAAACGTCGACCTCAATCAATCATCTCCAATCTTCCGCCACTCAAACAGGAAGATATCCTTAAAAACATCGAATGCAATCTACCACATTTTCGCAATACTTACTCTTCGCTCGATTTGAATTGAAATTCAAACTCCCACTTTCAATACCATTATATTGTATGTAAATAATCACTTTAGAATATCTTCAACATGTAAACAGATTCCTGCGAATCGCCCCCATTTGCGCCTCATTGAAGGACAAAGATACATATTTTTAAATAATATAAAAGAAACCACGACCCAATAAAAAAAATAGGTAACTTGTATGTATGTAAATTTAAATGTATGTATTACATGCATGTATGTATGCACACACATTCTTCCTCTTTAACGACGAGTTTATAATCTGATCAAAACCCTCCCACTTCACTGCATCTGCAATATTCGCCTATGGTTTTGCACCAACATTATATATATATATAAACTCATATACGGTAAAGTGTATTTGAAGTTAAAGATATCCTTTAGGAGGTTTTAAAAAAAACTCGAACGTGTGCCCGAAGGCATATCCACTTGTTCGACTTATAAGTTAAAACACGACCGTTTCTTATAATACTTAGGTCATCAAGGGGTTAAATGTTACAACTCTTTTCAACACCGAACTTCTCTATGCCCAATACAGAACTAATCCCAAATAAATTTGTCTCCCGTTGGGAAACTACTGGTCCCACGATGTGAATCGCTGATTTATCAAATATACTGCAGTGTCATATCCGTCGGTTGTACTGCGCGTGCATGCAATCCGATTCCATCGCCCTGGTACTGTGGGAATATGTTCGTTCATGAAAGTGATGACGCAGCCATTCCCAGGTAAATTGACTGGTTGTTCTGATCTTGGAGTGTTGGATCAGATGTCTCATGTTGATTTATCTGTTTTGGACTTTATGGTAGGTTTAATTTTTTAGCTATCTCGTATACTTTAGTAAAATGAAGAGCAGTTAACAATCGTGCTGAAATTTTGAGCTCATACTGCGTACGAGGTATGATTTTACGACTACAGAGAAGTCTTAAAAAAGTATGTTCCGAATTTCCGTCCTTCGGTCCGTCTGTGCCCGAGCCTCCTGCCACAATGGGTGGATGGATTTTATTCAAACTTCGTAAATGGGGTTTACTCAGTTTTTCCAAAATGAATCGATCAGCGGTACTTAGACATAAAGAAAGGCTACAGTCTGCTTCTGCAAACTGTTGGATACCTTTTTCCTTTTCCATTCCCCCAAAAAGAGGACGTGGCAAAAATCGAAGTATGGGTGAATTGTTAAAAAGTATATAGGTATATGTACGAGTATATTATAGTCTACATATTTTTTTATGCATAACTGTTTAATGCGTTTTCCAAATAATTTTTTCGAAAAAGAAACGCCCCTAAAAAGTCGTCATGACAGAAAACTTGGCATGAAAGAATTTTTCAAAACGACTTTATCTACAAACTTTGCGAAGAATAGGACTTTCATTTTCAATGATTTCTTCAATATAACATTTTTATTTACATAATGAACGTATCAGAAAGCGGATTTTTAAAATCTTTACACGTTAGCATTTCGGGTTAATAGAGAGTAGATAAATATTCCAAATTTCAGCTTCCGAGCTCAAACTTTGACATTTCGTTAAAACTGTTCTTTAAATTGTGGGCGTGTAAGTGGGCGAATTTTAAAAATCTTAATACACGAGCATTCCGGTCTTCTGGAGACCGTTTATTCCAAATTTCAGTTCGAATTTCAATTTTTTCTATAAATTTGTTTTTTTTTAGATTATGGAGTTTTTTAGATTTTAAAATCTTACAAATGATTATTTGAGACCGCAAGAGAGTGTATGATCCAATTTTCAGCTTTCAGCCTCGAGTTGTAGGACCTAATTTTTGCCGACGGACTGACGTGGCTAGATCGATATTATCATCGATGCTGATCACGAATATAGTAACTTTTAGGGGTCTACGGGCAATATTAAGGTTTGTTCCAAACCATGACTCAAAATTATAAAGGGTATACAAATATCAAAAACAAGAGAATGGATTTCACTTGATATGTTAACTCATATTAACGTTTAGAATAAATCTGCATACTCAGAGTTTCGGAATATTTTTTTAATAAATTTACCTTTTTTTTAAAACATCACTATTTTTAAAAATGGCTCTTATGTTTTGATCATGTAGTTTGAAATACTTGGAGTAAATGTAAGAATATGGCATACTTAGATTTTCGCAAAAGAGTCGAAAAACGGTTAATTAGGGAAACAGGCCAATGAAGTGATTTCAAAGAATTCTGAAATTTTATTGGTACTTATATTTGGAACCCTCTCTAAAATGTTCTTTCACAAAAATGGGAATTCCTGATTACATACATAGTATAAATGAATTTTACCAAAACAAATCAATATGTGGGTGTCATCCTAGACATTTTATGAATATACAGGTCTAAAATTTGTAATACTAGCGGCCACCTACAGTAGGTTTGCTAAAAAAGAAAAGTCATATCTAAATAATAACCTATGGGTATTACTACGATACTTTGTTCCTGTTTTTACGAGATCGACAATAGACAAAATGTTCACACTGAGGCGAATACTGGAAAATACCAAAGAATTCCAGGTCAAGACTCGCCATCTTTTCAAAGCCGCTTATGATAGCATTATTGTCAGGAGGTCTATCTCGGCGATAGCCGAATATGAGATCTCTGCAAAACCGATCCAGCTGATAAGCGTGCCACTTGAAAACACGCAGTATTATTATGCAGATTCGAAGCAGCTTTTCCGAATTATTCCAAACTTGAATTGGATTTCAGCAAGGAGATGCGCTATCATGTGACTTTTTCATTCTTGTTCTAGAGAAAATAGTACGCAGGGCAGGTGTCAACACGGAAGGAACTATTTTCAATAGATCCGTCCAGCTACTAGGGTATGTGGACGATATCGATATCAACGGCCGTTCCCAGCGTTCGTGTTAGAGGTTTTACGGCTATTGAAAAACAGGCGAGATAAGTTGGCCTTAAAGTTAACGAGGATAAGACTAAATACATACTTTCAACAAATAAACAAACATCTGCCGATCGTCTAGGAGAAAACGCAACTGTTGAAAGCAAAATCTTTGAGGTAGATAAGGAATTTGTCTACTTTGAAATAAACATCAACTCCACGAAGGACGACATAGTGGAGACCCGATGGAGAGCTACCTTAGGAAGCCGCTGCTTAATCCTGCTATATTGTGCCGAGTGCTGGGCGATAAGTAGGAAAGGGGAGCTTATATTGGGTTCTATTCCGTCCTTTTGAAAGAATTTGGTGCAAGGAGGGCGATTGGAAGAGAAGACACAACCGCGAAATGTATGAGCTTAGTCACGTTGACTACAGTGGCTCGGCTACATTAAGAGAATGAACAGTAATGCTTCAGCCAAGGGGATCGTCGACCCCAACCCTAAGGTTCGAAAAGGCAAGCAAGACCAAACTCAGTTTTAAAGACCAAGCCATCGTAGATTCCAGAGCGATTGGTGTAGACAACTGGAACGAGCGTGGCCGGGATCGCAGACGATGATTGCCTGCAGTGTCTCAGACGGAGACTCTTCTTGGGTCTTGAGCCCATTAAGTAAGTGCCTACTAGAAAATGGCTAAAAAGAAAATGATATCCGAATCCATTTCGAATAAAAGCGAGACATGTTCGTGCACTTTATTTGTAGTATGTATTTTCTTTTGACGGCTTTAAATCATACAAATATGTAATTCCATTTTCACATCAATGAACATTCAGCTATGCAAAATCATATCCTCTAGAAACCTGGAACCAATTATAACGAATTCAAATCTTGTCCTGCCAATGCTCAGTCACCTATTGAAATATGGATCCTTGTTAAGCCATCCTGTTTTCAACTTTTTGACAAAGTAGTTTTCGCTGTGTGAAAGACATCTGTCATAACATGTTAAAAATGTATAAAGCCAAATTTGTGAAAATGCTAAAGAGCAAACAGTAAATTTCAGTATTGCCGCATAAAATAGATTAGAAAAATAAATGACAAAGACGTCGGTCGGTACCCAATGTGAACGAAAACGAAAAATGCAAGGATATTGGTTTGTATATTTTTTAAATGCGTTATTAAGATATAGCGTGGTTAGGTATTTTGATTTTATTTAGTTTATTAAAGGGCCATGCCCAAAAATGGTAGCATTCTTTTTTTTTTATGCCACACTAACGCGACTTAGCAGGGTGTGTAGAGTATACTTCAATATAAACAATAGTTATCATGTACATCCGCCTCGAGTTATGCGCCAAATCTAATACGACGTATACATAGTTTTTCTAATAATGTACATAAATACGTGTTATGGATTAGGGGGCATAGCTCGAGACGGATGTACTTTAGAGCTGAGCTGCCGTAATAACTATTGTTTGTATTGAAGTGCTCTACACATCCTGCTAGGTCGTGCTAGTGTGCCATCAAAAAAAAAGGCACCAGTTGCTCATACATTTCAGGCAAAGCCCTTTCAGAAAATGCTGAAATCTGGCATGAGCGATTTTAAAGCAATTGTAAACATAGGGACGGGCTACAGTCCGCTTGGGCGAACTGTTTGATAACCTATTCTTATTCCTATCCCTCATAAGTGGGCGTGACAAAAGTTTAATTATGATTGAATTGTTAAGAACGCTCTGCATATTTTGTTATATAACATTTAAGGGATTTAATCGAAAAAACGAAGCTTTTGTAAAAAAAAACGCTCCCTAGCTCAAACTTTGGTTTTCCAATAAAATTGTTTTATTTCATTGTGGGCGTGTCAATAGGAGGATTTAAAAAATACTTGAACATAAGTATAGAAGGCACCTAGAGAGTCCACATTATAAATTTCAGTTTCCTAGCTCAAACTTTGACTTTTCAATAAAATTGTTTTATTTAATTCAGGGCGTGTCAGTGGGCGGATTCTAGAAATTTTATCTCCCGAGCAGTTTTAGGAGTCAAAGATCATATATAAAAAATTTCAGCTTCCTAGCTCAAAATTCGATTTTTTCAATAAATTTGTTTTTTTTGAGTTTGTGGGCGTGTCTGTGGGCTGATTTCAAAAATTCGTAAACTTGATTAATTCGGGAACATAGAGAGTATATGGTTAAAATTTCAGCTCTCTAGGTCCAGTTTAAAGGCCTAATTTTTGCCGACAGACGGACGGACATGGCTAGATCGACATTACTATCAGCATCATAAATATAGTAACTTTTAGGGGTCTATGGGCAATATGAAAGTATGTTAAAGTATATGTTAAAGTATGTTACAGTATGTTAAAGTATGTTACAAACTATGAGTCAAAATTAATATACCCTTAGAATAGGGTATAAAAAGAAGTTATTTTAAACTTTAACGGAAAACCTCGCTTATTTGAAATTATTATTTTGTTCCATCTTTTTGTCTGCCAATTTCATATAAAAAAAACCCCGATTTATTGAAACTCGCTTAAGTTAAAAACTCGGATATCCGAAAAAGCATTTCCTTAAAATGTGACATCATA
The DNA here is from genome assembly GCA_949715645.1 of Portevinia maculata. NCBI lineage: Eukaryota > Metazoa > Arthropoda > Insecta > Diptera > Syrphidae > Portevinia > Portevinia maculata. The sequence continues at coordinate 64,443,888 of OX454528.1, read as the reverse complement.
AAAAACCAAATAGAAAATTTCACGCATTAATGAAACAACTGAAAATATTTACGTAGATACAGAAATAAATCATAAACAAAAAACCATGAGAAAGCTAGTGCATTAAGTGCATTAATTTTTTTGGTTTAATGTAGAACATATTGTTGAAGACCTAGATCATAATACGCAAAATTTCTATTTTCTATTGACATCCGACTTTGCACACGGTTTCCTCTCCTCGATATCCATAAGGAGACATGGCGGTCTCCAGATCAACGAACGGTCAACCAAATTGATCACATTGCGATAGATAAGAGGCACGCATCCAGTATTTTGGATGTCCGAACATTCCGAGGAGCTAACATCGACTCAGATCACTACCTTGTAGCAGCCAAGGTAAGAATGCGGATATCCACCACGCCACAACAATCCAGAAATACTGTGAAAAAATTTAATGTCGGAAGACTGCAATCGCAAGAGACCGCCAAGACCTTCGCACAACGCGTATCCCTTAACCTCTCGATTAACATCATACCACCAGCATCGAATGTCGAAGAGCAATGGCAACGATGCCAACAGGCCATTAGATCAGCCGCAACTGATGTGCTAGGTTTCTCGCGCCCACCAGCAACAAACCCCTGGTTTGATAAGGAACGTCGACAGATGCTCGCAGCCAAGAACGAGGCCTATAAGGCTAAGCTGCAGGTGAAGACGAGAGCTGCCATTGAGCTCTATAGGCAAAGAAGAAGGGAAGAATATCGGCTTTTCAGCAAGAAAAAAAAAGAGCAAGAAAAGTGCGCGATCGAGGATATAGAGAGGTGCAACTCCAGAAACGATGTTCGCAAGTTTTACCAAAGTGTAAAACGTCAAAGCCAAGGATACAAGGCTCGAACAGAATCCTGTCGAGATGAACAAGGAAATATTGTAGTTGAGACAGAGTCGATGCTGAGGATATGGAAGAACCACTTCTGCAGACTGTTAAACGGCGATGACGAACAACATTCCGCTGTCAGGCAGAACTAACCATTCAATATTGGCAACGAAAGCGAAAACTGCCAACCACCCGACCTGAGTGAAGTGAGGATAGCAATATCTAAACTCAAGCTTAATAAGGCTGCCGGAAATGACGGCCTTCCCGCTGAGCTCTATAAGGCCGGCGGAGATGACTTGGTAAGTAACATCCACCAACTCATAAGCCAAATCTGGTCGGATGAAAATATGCCTGAAGAATGGAACCTCAGCATCGTTTGTCCGATCCACAAAAAAGGAGACCCTCTGAACTGCGCCAACTACAGAGGCATAAGTCTCCTCAACATCGCCTACAAGATCATATATACCGTAATATGTGAACGCCTGAAACCGATTACCAACAACCTGATTGGCCCTTATCAGTGTGGGTTTAGACCAGGAAAGTCCACAACCGATCAAATTTTCACACTTCGGCAGATCTTGGAAAAAACTCAAGATGTCCAAATCGATACCCACCACCTATTCATCGATTTCCAAGCCGCATATGACAGCATTTATAGAGACGAACTGTACAGAGCCATGTCTAGTTTTGGTATACCGCCCAAACTCGTCCGTTTGTGTAGGATGACGATAGAGAATTCTCGCTGCTCTATCAGGGTCGGAAACGACCTCACCGACACATTCGATACCAAAAAAAGGATTTAGGCAAGGCGATGCGCTGTCATGTGACTTCTTTAATTTGATTCTTGAGAGGATTGTGCAAAACTCCAAAGCCAATACCAGAGGCACAATTTTCCAAAAGTCGGTGCAACTACTAGCATACGCTGACGATATTGATATCATTGCTAGGACTCAACGTGATGTCATAGCCACGTTTGCTAGTATAGAGAAGGAAGCGGCGAAAATGGGTCTAGCAGTAACTGAGGGTAAGACTAAGTATATGCTGTCATCACGAAAGGACTCACAACATCGACGAATTGGACAGAACGTCACCATTGACAGATATAACTTTGAGGTAGTACGGGACTTTGTCTACCTCGGCTCCGCTATTAACTCTGACAACAACATCTCGTCAGAAATTAAACGAAGAATTACTCTTGCCAACCGCTGTTTCTTCGGGCTAAGAAGGCAATTTCGTAGTAAAGCCCTCACTCGAACTACTAAGGAGATCCTATATAAGACCCTGATCATCCCAGTCCTGCTCTACGGCGCTGAAGCATGGACCGTATCAAAAGCGGATGAAGAAATCCTTGGTAGATTCGAGAGGAAAATTCTTCGAAAAATCTTCGGTCCCGTTTGCGTTGACGGGCTATGGAGACGAAGATTCAACCAAGAACTATACGAGCTGTACAGCGACATGCCCCTGGTCAATAAACTCCGCATTGGACGTTTAAGATGGCTAGGACGTGTAGAACGAATGGACACCAACACTCCGGCTCGCAGAGTCTTCGATTCCCAGCCAGACGTCGGACGCAGTAGAGGAAGACCTCGCCTTAAGTGGCGCGCACAAGTGGAAACTGACCTCAACCAACTTGGAGTGCGCAACTGGAGGCAGTTAGCTAAGGACCGGGCTAATTGGAGAGGCATGTTGGTTGAGGCCCAGGTTCATTCCGGACTGTAGCGCCACTTAAGTAAATAAGTAAGTATCCGACTTTGTCGCAGCAGTTATTCGGAGTTCACGTAACTGCATTTTCTTCTAAATAACCCGAAATTCGCTTAAGTGAAAAACCCGGGTAATTGAAATTTTACATTTCTTTTGTTATGGCACATATATTTAATACAGAGATATGATATTTTAATGATATCTTTCTACTGAAACATTATTGGATATAAAATCGACTCTACTGAGTACAAAAAGATAGCGAAAGAATGTTGCGTTTAGAGAAAAACGTAGCATATGACTCAAGTCAATTAGGTAATTGAAATGAAAATCAATATTTTTTATCATTTAAACGGGTTTGACTGTAGTTGTTGTCTTGTCTATCATGATATGTTACTTGACGAAAGATGTCAGACATCAGGTAAGTGCTTAAGCCGAAACAAGTCACCCTCCTGTCACCGACCACGTTATATATGTGTTTTGGCCGTATGGTGGACATTATGATGATTGTGAACTCCCCGGGGCTCTCACTCTAAACATGCGTCATGTTGTCATGTCTAGCATGATATACACTGGCGATTACAAGGATGAGGACATACATTTTGCAATTGATTTTCAGTCTTTATACCCAGAAACTCTACAAGATAACCATGCAAAAACATTTTCGATTATGTTCAAGTCCGGTGAATAGGGCGGCCATGGCAAAAATTCCACGTCTTCTGATTGAATCCAACTTTTAACAACCTGGATGTGTGGATAGGGGCATTGTCTTGTTGGAATATCCAAAACAGGGGTCCGAACATGTTTTTCACTTTTGGAAATGACCGTTCCAGAAAGCATTTGTAGTTGTTTCCGTTTATTGTTGTGGACAAAAACTCCAATTCGATTGTGCCATAGTGGGTAATAGCTCCCCACACCATTACACATGATGTACGGCTGTGATGTCTTTCCAAAATAAGCTCCTCCTTTCTTAGATCATGGAAATAAAAGTTGTAACCATCAGGGCCGTCGAGGTTAAACTTTTTTTCATCCGAAAAGACAACGCGTTACCATGCACTGCTCCAAGCGACATGTTCTCTTGCAAAATTCATTCGATGCTCCTTGTGTACTTGCTTCAAAACAGGTTTCTGTATAGTACCACTTTTTTGTATTATTCTTCGGACTGTTGCTATGCTGGCTGATACTCCGCTGTTGTGCCTTATTTTAGTCACTGGTAGAGTAGAATTTGAGGCAAGGCATAGAATAACCCGCTTTTCTCGCAATGTTGTTACTTCTGCCGTGCGTCCTTTTTGATTTGTCCCATAGTGTTGTGGATCCGCATGATAACTGTTTACAATAGTCTTACCTCTATTTAGCCTCCTTGTATTAACTCCTGAGAGTATTAAATCCTGAGAGTATTAACTCCTTGAAAGCATCTATTTTTCCTCTTTCTGTCGCTGTCAAATTGTTTCCGGAACCCATTTCTTTTTAACTGAATAAAAACAGTTCTTTTCAACGCTTTTTTAAATATTCTTAAAAAAATCGCCGATATGAACTCCCTGCAACGAAATATTCGCAATGGCCTCCTAGTGGCGCATCTTTTTATACGCTTTTCAAGTAGTTCATTGTTTAATCTTGGGAAACTCCAGCGGTCGTTTGTTATTTACCATTTAATTTTATGACTTACTGTTGGGAAAATATGTACCTTTTCACAGGCAGTAAAAGTTTCTGGGTATAAAATTTCCAACAGATATAAAGATTGAAAATCGATTGCAAAATATATTGCCTCATCCTTGTGATCGCCAGTGTATAAGTTACGGCAACGTAATATTTTAAAACCGGAACACCGTACAATAACCCCAACCATTCCATTCGCACCTGTCAGCACATCCGGAAACAATATCCAATAATAACTGTACAACACCACACAACGACCCCAACCCTTCCATTCGCACCTGTCAGCACATCCGCACCCGACTCAATCACACAACCACTGCACTTTCAAATAATTTGTCAGCAATAGCATAATAAGCAAAAAACAATGACCCAGTTTAAGTTTAGTCATCTCTGTTCAATTATATTTGGTAATAAAATAAAGTCAGTCTTAATTTGACAAACGAAAAACACGGTTCTTATAATTTATATAATCTTGTGCTTTGCTGACTAGCTTGAGTTTCAACAGGAGATTGGTTTGTTTGTATCCTGGCCTGGTGTATATTCAGATTGACTTGGAACTGAGGCTTGCAAAAGGCAAAGGCCTCGTCCATTGCTACCATAGAAACATCAAATAAATGAATTCAGCAAAAGGTTACCATTACAATTACAAATTAAATAAACATATTTAAATAAGGACGCAATAAGTGAGGATATTTTACATTTACAACGTACAATTGAATTGAAATCCATTTTTAGATTAAACATCAGCAATGTACAAGGTGGCGCAAAAATAACCTTCCGATGTTTTTTGGCTGCAATTTAAATTATTCCTCAAATAAATAGTCACCAATATTAAGCGTTCTGGAGCAGTGTAGCGTAACATTGTTTATTAACGTGTATTTCGCATGTGTTTACTACACAAATGTCAAAACAGAACTGACATTAGGGACCAATCGCAAAATTTATAGCATTTTTCTGATAGGAGGATTACTTTTGCGCCACCTTGTATAATGAAGTTTTAATAGAATTGGAAGACTTTTGGCTGATTATTTTAAATGAATCACACATTACATCATCCAATCGTCCGGCAAGTGATTTATTTAATCGAGATTTACAACGAGAACAATCATACATATTGATGATTTCAATGAGTGGGTACATTTACACGCATGAACCCCAATTATTGGCAGATCAACAATTAATTTTTGATTCGGTAATACTGGCAGTGACTGCAAAAAAAAATAATGAGGGATGAATGTACAGTGGCACATAAACATTCATTACAAGCTCCAAATAACGTTGAAATATTTGAAAGGCAACGACAGATTTTTTGGCGGTACTCACATTTTGTTATCAGGAGATTTTCGACAAACACTTCCGGTTATTCCACGTTATGCAGATGAAATGAATACATGTTTTAAAGCTTCAGCACTGTGGAGCAGTATGCACGTCCGTCATTGTGCCATTTAGAGACGCATTAATTCAAAATGTGTTTTCAAATATTCGTGTTAATATCAACAATCATCGATGTTTGTGCGAAAGGGAAATGTTACTAGTAAATAAAAACGTGTTCGAATCTCCATCATTTTTATTCAAGTCAATTGATACTGTGGTAGAAAAAGATGAAGGACTAAATTTTCCAACTGAATTTTTACATTCACTTGATTTGCCAGGTCTTCCACAACATAATTTAATTTTGAAATTGGGATCACCAATATATACTTCTACGAAATCTAAATGCACCAATATTATGTAGCGGAACAACAGATTCCCCAATTGCATTTAAACGCTTACAATTCCCAATTCGTCTGGCATATGTAATGACCATCAACAAATCTCAAGACCAATTGATGCAAGTTTAAAAGTCTTTTCCGCATATTTCACAATAGATTAATCGCGGGAGGGGATTTTAACGCCAAAAATAAGTATTGGGGATCTAGATTAACTAATACTAGAGGCAGAGAACTATATGAAGCAATTAAAGAAGATGGCGCCAAATATCACTCAACGGGAAAACCTACCTATTGCCCAAGAGATAGAAATAAAACCCCAGATCTTGTCGACTTCTTTCTATCAAAAAATATATCTTCAAATAAAATAAGCATAGAGGAAGGACCTGATCTTCAATCAGATCATTGCTCTATACTCTTAACACTTAGCGATAAAATAATAATAAAAGACCATAGCCCAAAACTAGTAAATAGACTGACTGATTGGAACTACTTCAGACAGAAGTTGGAAGAAAGTATCCAACTACGAGTATCACCAGCTATTCAAACAGAAGATCAACTAGAAGAAGCAGTCCAAATATTGACGCTCAGAATACAAAAAGCACACTGAACAACTTAAATTATAAGCTCAGAAAATCTGTAAGAGAATTCAATAATGAGTCTTTGAAAACTTACCTCAGAAGTCTTACAAATGATGCAACGAAGAAAATGAACAGGCCAATAGCTCACATTCCGCCAGTAAAAACCAGAGAAGGTAACTGTGCGAAAAGCAACCAAGAGAAAGCAAACACTTTCGCTGAGTATCTTGAAGACGTATTCAAACCTTATGAAGATAAATGTTATCAAGGACTCGAAATAAGATGCGAAGAAGATACACCTATTCGGCCGGTAACAGCTAAAGAACTTTCCAAAGAAATTAAAGAAAGCATAAATATAAAAAAGGCCCCAGGGTTTGATTTAATTACAAGAGAAATTTTGAAGCAATTTCCACGAAAATGTTTAAAAAAAACTAGCGCAGATTATTAATGCTGCATTTAAATTAAGATATGTGCCAAGCATGTGGAAAGTCGCGGAGGTAATAATAATACCTAAACCAGGCAAACCACCTAACGAAGTTACCTCATAGCGCCCAATATCTATTCTACCAATGTTGTCCAAGTTATTCGAAAAAGTGCTGGTAAAACGTCTACAAAAAATGATAGATGAAAAATCGCTAGTCCCAATTCATCAATTTGGATTTAGAAATAAGCACTCTACAATTGATCAGGTGCATAGAATCACAGATAGAATCGAAAAAGCATTTGAAGAGAAAAATGTGTGCTCTACAGTATTTCTTGATATAGCACAAGCTTTTGATAAAGTCTGGCACAAAGGACTGATACACAAACTACAAAAGCAACTGCCGAAGCAGTATGCGACCATTCTGGAGTCTTATATATCAGATAGATTCTTCAGAATTAAACAAGAGGCAGAGTACTCAACATTAAGAGAGATTAAGGCTGGTGTACCACAAGGCAGTGTGCTAGGTCCAGTTCTATAACTACTTTTCACTAGCGATCTTCCTGAAAGTCAAGAAACCACCATAGCTACTTTTGCAGATGACACAGCTGTCCTTGCTGTGGGAGCAACTGTCGAAATAGCAACAAAAAAGCTTCAAACAGCAATAAACAATATTTCAGAATGGACTAAGAAATGGCAGATTAGATTAAATGACCTTAAGTCAGTCCATATTAATTTTACGTACAAGGTGGCGCAAAAGTCATCACCCAGTGGCGTTCACCAATCCGACGGAAAACTACATAGGATAGATGTCAAACGTAGTGGATCATTTAGAACATTGGCACACAGAATCCTAAGGCACACCCAAGGGCTGAAAACCCTATCGGAAGATGATATAATTTTTGCAAATAGCGGCAAATGTCAATTTTACTTTGACATTTGTGAAGTAAACAGATGACAACTTTTGCGCCACCTTGTATAAAAACGTACCACACATTCCAGTCTACATTAACAACAATGTAGTGGAATATTCAAACACAGCCAAATATATAGGCATGACTCTAGACGCTAAACTGCGTTGGAAAGCGCACGTAAAGAAAAAAAAAGATGAGTTGAACATGCGATACAGTAAAATGTATTGGCTTATTGGGAGATTCTCATCCCTGTCTAACTACAACAAGTTATTGCTATACACGCAAGTTCTGAAACCAGTATGGACCTACGGGCTCCAGTTGTGGGCATGCACATGCCAAACAAATTTACAAACAATTCAGGTTTTCCAAAATAAAGTACTAAGGAACATAGTTTATGCACCTTGGTACATACGCAATGCCGATCTGCATAAAGATCTAAATGTTGAAATGGTTGAAGATGAAGTTAAGAAAGTTGCTCAAAGGCATAGAAGTAGGCTTCTCAACCACGTAAACACAGAAATAACAGAACTATTAAATAATGGCAATGCAATCAGGAGATTGAGACGGGTAAAACCTCTTGATCTATAAGAGTTAGCTAGGGCTAAGAAATCAGGTATTGATTTCAAACAAGAAAAAAGTTTAGAAATCCGACAAACGGCGGATGTAAACGAATTCCCAACACAAAAACAAAAAAAAAAAAAATTGATGCAAGTCTGTGGCTTGGATTTGGAGAATTCATGCGTCGCTCATGATCAATTGTATGTAGCCTACTTCAGAGGTGGTAAGGCCAACGATTTGTTTGTATACGCCGAAAATTGAGAGACAAAAAATATTGTCCACCCGTTTGGTTTAACAATAAATTATTATTTACTAAGATCTGACGAACATTGTATTATGTGAAACAAAATTGAAGTTATTAAATCGAAAACAAAATTTTCATTTAAAATAACATAATGAGTTTCATTTCATTCTTTTTCAAAAAAATCCTTACTTAATTGAAATACATTTCAAAATGAACCTTGGAATAATATAACTATTTTAGGCAGGATAACGTTTGCCAGTCAGCCATCGTATTTATGAATTTTTATTTTTTTTTGGGTTAACAATTTAATAAAATCAAAAAACAATTAAAAATAGTTATTACGTTTTCTATAACTGCGAAAAATTGTATACGGACAACAAAGTGCTCCGCGAGGAATGTCTCACCTGAAAAATGCACAACGACTTAAAAAGATAGGAAACCGCTGGTATAGTATATAAGGCATGAAACATTACAAATATATATGTGGGCTGTGCATGTAGTTAAGTGTTATTTTATAAACATAGATTATGATGCGGCTGTGCGATGTACACCTTGCACACCTGACGAGACGCCACTGCTAGAAGAGGTTTTGACAATTTGATTTCAAAACAAACATACCTACTCTTGTTTATAAACTGGTGGTTCATTATCCGATACTTGGGGGAAGAAAGGTGACAAAGCTAACAACTGGGGCATAACTAGGTCATTTTAGGATTATTGCCTTATTAATAATAAAGTTTAATCATTAAATCAATACATTCATTTTAATACTATTGGTTTCATACAAATGTTTGAAGTAGGTAGTTTTTCCCGCAATTGAAAAAAGGAAGTTAATCAGAATCAATTCAATAATGAGGTAAATTAAATAAATTACAATACAATTAAAATAAAATAAAAACTTTGCAGAGCCAAACGAATGTTCATTTTAAAACATGAAAAGGAGGAATGTATGTTATGTATGTAGGTACTCGTATGTACAGTACGTACATGCTATTATAATAAACATATTCTTAGTGGAGGGGTTATAATCTGAACTCGATGGATCATAACGCTTCAACTACATATATAGATACTGCATATCTGAAGGTAATGCCTGTTTGGTGCGCCGGCCGGTTCGACCACAAAAAGTATTGACAGGCGAAATCTAAGATGAAAAATAAATGTTCTTCTCCAATTTAAAATCATCATTTATCTTCGATAGCTTTTGTACGTCAAGATTCAGTAAATACTTTTGTAGGTAAGTAAATAATTTTTTTTGGGGGGGGGGGGGGGTATATGTATTTCATACACCAAGCAGTGTGTACCTTTCTGAATGGTAGATGTAATAAATAAAATTAATACAGCCCAATTCAGCCGAAAATCAAAAAAACACGATTTCTAATTCGGGCTATGGTACTATACTATGAATAAGGCACTTTATGGATTGGTGCAAAAAAAATTGAGATAACAATGAAACATGACATTACGATGATAGGGAAGTAAAAAATAATGTGTTTGAAAATTCTGTTCGTCCGTCTGCCTGTTTGCAGATCTGCAGCCTAAGCGGATTTGCCGATTTGTAAACTTGGTTCACAGTGTTTATTTAGTAGTCGATTTAGATAAAACAGTCTATCTTTTGGTACGAATGGATTTTCCGAGATAACGGTACCTCCTATAGAACCGATTTTTTAACATCAGAATTTCTCGCTAACAACAAAACCGATTTCAATTAAATTTAAAATTTAGGAAAATTTATCAAATTCATACACAACTTTTTTGGTTTTTTGAATATACTGGAAACGGGTATATTGAATTTTTACAGATTTTTTTCCAGATGAAAACTACAGATTTCCTTGTATTGAAATACATACTCAAAACATAGGGACAGGATACAGTCCGCTTGGGCGAACTGTTCGATACCCTATTCTTATTCCTATCCCTCATAAGTGGGCGTGACAAAAGTCTAAGTATGGTTGGATCGTTAAGAACGCTCTACATAGTTTGTTATATAACATTTAAAGGATTTTACCAAAAAAAAAAACGCTCCCTAGCTCAAACTTGGGTGTTTCAATAAAATTGTTTTATTTAATTGTGGGCGTGTCAGTAGGCGGATTTAAACAAAATTAACACATGAGAATAAAGGGCCCCTAGAGAGTATATATTATAAATTTCGAATTTTCAAAAAAAAAATAATAATTGTGGGCGTGTCAGTGGGCGGATTTCAAAAATTCGTAAACTTGATTATTTCGGGAACCTAGAGAGTATATGGTTAAAATTTCAGCTCTCTAGGTCCAGTTTAAAGGCCTAATTTTTGCCGACAGACGGACGGACGGACGGACATGGCTAGATCGACATTACTATCGATGCTGATCATAAATATAGTAACTTTTAGGGGTCTACGGGCAATATTAAGGTATGTTACAAACTATGCGTCAAAATTAATATACCCTTAGAATAGGGTATACAAATTGTTAAATATTTTTCAAAAATAAAAAAAAAAAATTTAAAAAAAAACTGCTTTAACGATTTTCAATATTTTTTTCCTAGGTAGTGCTAAAAAAATACTATTAGTTTAAAAATACTACTTAGTTTTTCCAAGAAAACTCTCAAACAAATTTGAAAAACTAAACAATTTTTCCAATATTTTTTTTTAATAATTTTAAATTATTATTTATTAGGTACATATCATCATTCTTTAAGATTTTATTATTACAAAAAGTATTACATTACATGTAGGTAGGAATCATTTTTATAAAATTAAATTTAATCTTCTGGCCTCCTACGCTGCAAATATATCTAAAACTTCCTCCGTGTCAATCTCAATTTGTCGATGAATTGACATTAACGCCAATCCTGTTAATCTTTCTTCACCGATAGAATTTCTTAGATATTTTTTTAGACTTTTCATTGTCGAAAATGTTCTTTCCGGTGTACCTACATGTTGAAACCTGTAGTGTCACCAAAATTCTATGAAGCTTGTGAATGTTATAGGAAACAGATCATTATTGCATTCCCCAAGAGCTGTTATTGCACTCTTTGAACGCTCTGTATCTCTTTGTGTATGGCATTTTGTCTTCCATAGCGTAAATTCAGTTTTTAAAGTGTCCCAATCCATAAAAGATTTATAAAATTTGAAGTTTTCTTCGTTATAATTTTGTTCGTTTTTGCCAAGGATCGATGGAATCAAAATGCACAAAGAGGAGAGTATGGACTTATGATTTTCAAATCTCATTTTAAGCTGACTTAAAAGGTCATCTAAAAGAGGAATCATTATACTTATCCTAAAATAGGTTTCAGGATCTGTTGTGCAGTTTCTTCTGTGCTGCTGCCTTGACACAATTCGTGGAATTTTTAGTTTTTCATCCACAACATTTACTAAGTTTTGTGCAGTCTCAAAAATTGTTTTGAATTCCGGAATGTTATTTTTGCGTTTTCCTTGGAATGTGTTTGTTATTAATTCCACATGTTCCAATCCAGACAGTAAGTCGCATGAAGGGGTTACAAAGTGGCAATGTATATGTAAACAAAACACTCAAACAACACAAACTCACTAGCTGAAATAGATCTTAAAAAGCAGCTCGCCTTCGATGAGGTATCAAAGTCCTTATCACTACACAACTCTTCCAAAGCATCAGTTGTCGCTTTAAAAATTTCCTTAAACCTCATCAACCCATCATGGTTTTCCACCGAGCGTGTTTCACACATCGCTGTTAAATTTTTCCATTTATTTTGAGGATAATTTTGTTTAATCATTTCCTGTAACAAATGTGTACGCTTTGCCTATAATTTAACCATAACGGATTTTATGGTACCAATAGTGTTGCAAATAGGCTGAATTTGACAAGAATGCCCTAAAGCCAGGTTTAGAGAGGGTGCGCTACAATGCACGTATAATATTATATATATTTAAACTCCCAAGCCCTCTCTCATGATATCTTCTCCTTGACATGGCGTTCCAACCTTGAGTCACGAAAGATTGACTTTCCATTTCAACTTAATGTCGAAGTTATCTGTGTAAAAATTAAACTAAAGAACAAACATTTATATGTTGTTAATGCGTACATTCCATCGTCTCGTCTATGTTCTTTGTATTCGGAACTTTCTATGGCACTAGACCATATTTTTGACATATCTTGTTGTGACAGCACTGTCTTACTTATAGACGACTTCAATCTGCCACATATTGGATGGGTACCTTCTGAGGATGATACTCATTTCATTCCATCCTTTGACTCTGCCCAACAAGAGCTCGCTTTACTTGACAACATTTTGTCTTTTGACTTACAGCAAAGAAGCTGTATAAAAAATTTCAGAAATCGAACTCTCGATCTTGTTTTCTCTTCTGACTCTGTTAGTATTGTGGTTCCGGAATCCCACTTCGGTATAACTAACATAGATAACAATCATCCACCCTTGGACGTATTTATTTAACTAGGCGCACATTTGTACGAAAATAGTAATTCGTATCACCGTTCGCAATCTTTTGACTTTCGGAAAGCAAATTTTCAAAGGCTTTCCGATGAAATTAACAGCTTTAATTTTAACCTTACTGCCTTATCTAATATTGAAGATGCAGTAGGTTCGTTTTATTCTTTGATGGATAACTGCATGGAAAAAGTGATTCCTGTGAAATCCTCTAGGAATCTGAAAACGTCCCATCCCTGGTACACTAAAGAGCTCAAATCGATACGAAACAGACGTAATAGGGCTTGGAAGAACTATTTAAAAAGTCTCTGCCACTCAGATCTTGAACTCTATTTCACATTATTCAATGAATTCAAATCTTTATCCTGCAACTTATATATTGACTATATAAGTAAAATGGAATGCTCTTTAAAATTTAACCCCAAACTTTTCTGGGGTTTTGTCAATTCCAAGAAAAAAACCGATGGTTATCCATCGAAGCTTACTTACAATAGTTCGACAACTACTGATTCGCTAGATGCAAGCAATATGTTTAGGTTAGGTTAGGTTTATATGGCTGTCGGCAGAAACCGACACACTTAGACCAATTAGGTCCATTGTGATACCACGTATGTATTATCTACCTCAACTCTGTAGATGGGACTGGCCAACGACACGCGGTTGTTCTCAAACGGTCCCCCATCTACGTACTAACCGCGCCCAACGTCGTTTAATTGCGGTGATCTGACGAGAACCGATTAACTCGACGTGGTATGGTCGTTGGCAATATGTTTGCAGATCATTTCAGTAAGTCATTTAGGGAGACCCCTCTTCACATTGATGATCAATATTTTAGTTATCTAACTAGCTGTTCCCAAATAAGTTTTAGTAGTATCTCATTCGATTTGGAAACAATTTTAAAATGTATTTCTTCTATGAAGAATGATTATTCATCAGGTCCTGATGGCATTGCCCCGATTGTTCTTAAAAAATGCAGTCTTGCAATTGCTCCATATCTTAAGTATCTGTTTGAATTGTCCATTAGTACAGGTAAATTCCCTAATCTATGGAAAAGTGCTTTAACAGCACCTGCATTTGAAAAAGGCGAACGTGGTGATATCACTAATTATAGGCCCATTTCAAAGCTTTCGTGTATCCCTAAGCTTTTTGAACAAATTGTTAGTCGCAATATAATTTGTAATGAACAGCATGGATTTGTAAGAAACAGATCCACTGTCACTAATCTGTTAAGTTTCTTGCATGATTGTTCTAAAGCCTTAGAGAATAAGGACGAAATGGATTGCATATACACGACTTCTCTAAGGCCTTCGACCAGCTGTCCCATGAAATAATCGAATTTAAGCTCAGGGCTTTTGGTTTCCCACCATGTTTCATAAAATGGGTTAATTCATACCTTAGATCAAGGGTTTATCAAGTGAAATTTAGAGGATCGCTATCTGTATCTTTCACAGCTCAGTCTGGAGTTCCCCAAGGAAGTCACCTCGGTCCAATTCTCTTTATACTAGCCATTAATGATGTTAAAGCATGTATAAATCATAGTAATATCCTGATCTACGCTGATGATATGAAAATATTTAAATCTATCAGCAAGATAGAATTTTTCTTCAATCTGACATTAATAGCTTCGCCAATTGGTGTGATAAAAACGGTTTATCCCTGAACCCTACTAAATGTCAACATATGACATTCTCTAGAAAGACTATACCTTCCACCTTTCAATATTCTTTGTCTCAACATATTCTTTGTAATGTTGATAATTTTAAGGATCTTGGGGTTTATTTCGATCCCAAACTGGTTTTTGCTAAGCATATTAATTCTATTATTAATAAATCTAATTCTATGCTGGGCTTCCTAAAAAGGTGGGCGAAAGAATTTAGTGACCCATACGTTACTATATCATTGTACAATTGTTTTGTCCGTCCGATTCTAGAGTATGCTTCACAAGTTTGGACACCGTTCTACAACATTCATTCAAATCGAATAGAGGCCATTCAACGTAAATTTATTCGATTTGCACTTAGAGGACTTCCATGGGATGATCCATTTAACCTTCCTCCCTACAGTCAACGTATCAAGCTTCTTCAAATGTTACCCCTTTCTCAACGAAGGCTTAATAGCGATATCATTTTTTTACAGCAGCTTATATCCGGTCAAATAGATGCACCTGACTTGGAGTCGTCTATTGGCTTTAATTTTCGTGGTGGTGCCCATAATTTACGCAGTGTTGAATTATTGTTTAGCCCCCATCATAGAAAGAATTATGGGAGGCATGAGCCTATTAGTCGCATGAGTAGAATCTATAATCTAAATGATCATGTGATTGACTTGCATGTTAGTAAAATTAAGCTAAAAAATATTTTGCATAATAATGCTTTAATGTCTTAAATTGTTTGCATTATTTTGTGTCTGTGTTAGTATTTTGTAGGTACATAAATATTGTATTTTTAATTGTTTTGTCCTTACTAACACCTGCACTAAATGATGAGCCTGTGAGAGCACTTTTTGTGCCGGCAATTTCTGCTCGTGATAGTTGCTTGCCTTAAGCACTCCACGACACAGAGCTGATAGTGCATTAAAAAAAAGGCTTCCTGGATGAGACTCACGTACTTTAACTTGAACTTGCTTGGAGGTAGGTGTGGACAAACTGCTATAGATTCTAAAGTACATGTCTGATTGGCAAGTATGAGGGATCATAAGAAAGCTTAAAATACTGTCTTTTTGATGATTTATAACAAATTTGCACCACCCATATAAAAATTGTAGGAAAAATTTCGGGGGGGGGGGGGGGGGGTTTAAACCCCTGTGAACCCCCCTGGCTACGGACTTGCTGCTGTCTGCCTTGCTTGATTTCTATTACCAGTACGTTTACCGTTTTCAAATGTTTAAATGATTTGTCATACGTCATACGGATTATGCCAATATGTCATAAACATCTTAAATAACTTGACAAAAGATTCCAAGTACAATATTAAGAATGGATTAGAGTTTAAGACCCGCATTAATGACACCTATATATATGACGATGAAATGATCATCTCATTTGACGTAGTCTCATTATTTCCCAGCATTCCCGTAAATTTAGCATTAAGTGTCATTCAAAATAGATGGTCAACAATTAAGAATTACACCAAAATGGATGCAAATCTGTTCATGAGAATTTTAAGCTTCTGCATAAAGGATAACAGGTATTTCAAATACAAGGACGTGATTTATTCACAACGAAGAGGAATGCCTATGGGATCTCCAGCATCACCAGTTATAGCGGACATAATTATGGAAGAACTTTTAGACAAATCAATGGACTTATTAGAAACAAAACCGAGATTAGTAACTAAATACGTAGACGACCTATTCGCGATTATAAAAATGGACAAAATAAATGAGACATTAAATACATTGAACGCGTTCCATAGAAACATTAAATTCACAAAAGAGGAGGAACAAAATGGAAGATTACCGTACTTGGACACATTAATCATACGCAAAGGAAACAAATTGAAAATCGACTGGTATCAGAAACCTATGGCCACAGGACGACTCATCAACTTCTACTCCAAACATCCGAAAAGAGTAATAATAAATACCGCGAATAATTTTATTAGAAGAGTACTAAATATAAGTGACAAACAATTTCACCACGACAACATCAACAAGTTAAGGACAATACTAGCTAAAAATGGATTTCCAAAGAAGACAACGAGGGACTTAATCAATAATTATTATAAAATGGACAACATTGAGCTGAAAGGAAAGCCAAACATAATATTTAAATCAATGACGTATATTACTGACTTCTCGGAGAGATTGACTAAATCGGACATATATGACAAAGATAAATATCAAATCGCACTTAAGACAAATAATACTCTACGACAACTATACAGCAATACAAAAACAAAAATAGACAAACTTGACAAATCGAATCTGGTTTACAAAATATCTTCTAATGGAGACGGGTCCAATGTATGCAATAAAACATACGTTGGGACAACAAAAAATAAACTAAGGACAAGAATAGCCTCACATAAATCGGACCAAAAAGCTCTCTCGACACCTATAGAACAAAAAACTGCATTAGCTGCCCACTGCATTAAATTCGGACATTATCCTGACTTCGAAAACGTTGACATACTACAAGAAGAATCAAATTATATGAGGAGGTACACAACGGAAATGTTACATATAATAAATGTACCAACACAAAAACGACTTAACTATAAAACGGACACCGACAAATGCGCACACATCTACAGACATCTTATAAACAAACAACGGAAGACGAAAATAGTTATAACTCAGCCGGCATCATAACTTTATGTTTTATGTTCGTCATATCAAAAAATTTGTTGTGAAATGTAATTATTTATGTTGTACAATAAGTTGTGTAAGTTTCACAATGTAAATGTAAATTGTTCATTTTATTGTCATAATACTTTTTCTTGACAGTCCCTGAAGATGACTTTCGAAGAAAGTCGAAATATTGGACAAAACATATAATTTAAAAAGATTATTTTTAAATTAAGACCTACAGCCCGTTAAACAAACATTATGATTTGTTATATTTAAATGCGTCCTTCTTGCGATTATTTTTCAATGTTTTTGCAGAATAATTTCGTTCAGGTTCAAACCAAATAGATATCGCACTTGGAGGAAGGTTGACTTCGGCAAGAGACCTATAGGCAAGCACCTTAAATCAGTATTGTTGCGCAGACTTAAACGGGTTATACCACTCGCAGCATTAAGTCCCTATGTACTGGCTCCCATTTCACAGTGAGTAGTGGAGTTCTAGCTTAAACCACCATTAATCTATTTAAATTAGTTTAATGGTCCGGTTATAATGGCGCTTTTAAATTTGAATGCGTTAAAAAAAATCGCAGGAATTTTTACATCATTGTGACTGAAAATATGCCGAAAATATACTTTACGACGAATTTTGTGGACTACGACTTTCTGTTTTAGAGAATTATGTGTCTGTACCTGCAGCAAATTTGTAAATTATCTACATGTATTGCACACCAGTTAATTTAATGAAAGCGTTCTTCAGTGATAAAAAAAAATATTTGGGTCTGAGTAAAAAAAAAAGAAGTGCATTTAATTTCGAAAAACCGATTTGAGGTTGACAGTTTACCAAGCATTTATCTTGACAATAAACAAATTTATTTGATATATAATGCAGAAGATCTTGGAATTCGGCTCAGCAGTTTACTAAGGTGGGGTGCTCATTAGTATGGTTGTGACAAGTTTTTTTGGGTACCTGCGTAACTTATCTATGTCGCAACGCTCACATCACTAAAAAAACAGATTTATGTTAGTTTAAGCTCTGATTGTAAATACCAATTATATCGTTTGGTGGTGAAGTTTATTACAACTGAAGTGCCGAGTCAAAAAGGCAACTTAACATTGCCTTCAACAATGTTACTCGTTATGTTCATGGTCTGAATCGGTGCGATCATACACTTCGCTTCAACTGAATAAGCACAACAATTTGTTAACAATCGTTGTCCACTTTTTCAAAATATTGTGCAGTAATATATCATTTGATTATACTAACTGTTTGCTTATGATGTTGATAAAATAAATCAGAAAGAATAACTCAAAAATGCGTTTATATAGATAGATAGATGTTTTATTTCGTATATAAATGTTTTTTACGGAATTTTGTTATTGCACATTTTACAGAGATTTGATAATAAATTTTATCTTTCTACTAAAACATTATTTACAATTTGGATTAAGAATACATACAGAAAAAATCAGATTAAATTGAAGGAAAATACGAAAAAAAACCTTCAATATAAAAAAAAGAAAAAGTAAAAAGATTTATATAAATAGTGCCTACAAATTAATAATTATCTTAATACTATAAAAAAATTATCACAGGTGAATAAATAAATAATGCATAAATAAATTAAAATAATTAATAAATAAATAAATAAACAAATAAAATAAATAAATAATGTAGTACTGTTTCACTAGATACGATTCGGATTAAATGAAGACACTGCGATCATAAAACTGACGCTCTCTTTATTCTTATTATTAATCTTACATGTGTATGACTGTATGTGTATATATGAATATAATATATAATTTAAGTAGATATCTTATTCTTAATCTTATATGTGTATATATATAATCACAGCTTATGAATGTAGTTACGTGAATATAAATATGGTCTGACAGTGTGAGTTGCATGCTTAACTCTTACAATAATTACTACAATTCGGCCATCCTGACCATTAAGATCACCTGATCTTGGAAATTTACAATCAATCATTCGTTTTACTCTTGTTCAACCATGGTTTCATATTGCCAACCGCCCATACTCCTTGGTAAGGTAGTCGCGACTGTTGAAAACCGTCAACATCTTTAAGCAGATATTTGTCGTTTCGTAGGACTTTTTCGATCTGGTAGGGTCCAGTAAATTTCGGTATCAGTTTTTTAGACGCCCCAGGGTGCGAGTCAAATTTTTTTATCATAGCGTAGTCTCCTACATTATATTTCGTGGGCTTGCACCGTTTCTTATCTACGTATCGTTTGTTGTATGCCTGTGACTTCTTCTGTTCTAGAGCTGCTTTGCTACGTATCTTTGCCAGGTCACGAACGTCTCCTGACTCTAGTTCTGGCAAATTTTCTTTAAGTTCATCCGACCATTTGCCTTTCTGATTCACTCCAAACAACATTACACTAGGATGTTCTTTTGTAGTCCTACCCACCGTGTTATTGAGTGTATGTTCGACTACCTCTAAAACGTGGTCCCAAAATACCCCTTCTTCTGGTTTAACTAATTTTGCTATCATTGGTCCCAAGCTCCTGTTTACTCTCTCTACTTGTCCGTTTGCTTGGGGTGAACCTGTCGCAATCTTTATGTGTTGAACACCTTCTTTGGACAAAAAGTCCTTGAACTCTGCAGAGATAAAACAACTACCCCTATCTGATATAATATACTTCGGTCTACTATTCGCTCCAAAATAGTCCGTTAACGCTCGATTTACTTCCTTTGTATTTGTAGTTTTAGTCGGGTAGAGTCTCACGAACTTTGTAAAAGCATCTATTACGACAAGTATATATTATTTAACCGTTCTCGAATTGTCTATTGGACCATAATGATCTACATGTACCACAACGAACGGTTTTTCTTCTTTAGGGATGTTGTGAATGAAACCTTCTTCACGGCCTTGTTTAGCCGAAAAAGCAATAAATTTCAAACAGTTTTTTATGTGCAATCCTATTTTCTCTCTCATTTTGGGAAACCAGTAACTTTTCGACACTAACTCTAACACCTTATCTGTACCTACATGACCTACTTTGTCATGATATTTATATAAAACATGACTTTCCATCGCTTCCGGTACACAAAACACGACACTGCCTTCATTTTTCTTTCTATATACCACTCCGTTTCTCATCTCGTATAAATTATGGTTCGATCGTTCTAACTCTTTAATCTTAACTATATTTCCGATCTACTTAACGCGTCGACGTGTTGCATTCGAGTACCCGCCCTGTGTGCTACAGTGTAATTAAAATTTTGTAGCTCTAACGCCCATCTGGCTATTCTAGGGTCAAGTTCTTTCTTGTTTAGCGTTAGGGTCAACGAATTACAATCAGTTACGATCTTGAACTGTTTACCCTGTAAATATACCCTAAAACGTTTTAAAGCACTTATTATTGCCAGCGCCTCTAACTCAAAACTATGCAATTTTGCTTCGTAATCTGTCGTTCTCTTTGAAAAATAAAAAAATTGGATGTAACTTTCCGTCTTGCTTTCTTTTTAGCAGAATCGCTCCAAATCCCTGTGCACTTGCGTCGCAATGAAGTTCTTTGGACTACAGTGCCAAGACCGGAGCTTCTATCAATTTGTTTTTCAAGCTTTCAAAAGATTTAATTGTTCGTCACCAAACTTTAATTCTCTGTCTTTTTTGGTAAGGTAGTACAGTGGTTTTGCTATGGTCAAAAAATCTCTAACGAATCTACGGAAATAAGAACACAAACCCAAAAAACTTTGTACCGCGCGGGTTTTTTATGTGGAACCGGAAATTTTTTTATAGCTTCGATACCCCTATCATCTGCCTGTATACCCGCTCCCGTAATCGTAAAACCTAAATATTTTTCTTTTGTAGAAACTTGCATTTATCTATGCTTAGTTCCAATTTATTCTCTACCATCCTCTTCCAAACTTCAGAGAGTATCCTAAAATGGTCTTCGTATGTTGTCGTAGCTATCATTATATCGTCTAGGTATACTATAACTGCCTCGTTCCTAATCATGTCTGCAAATATCTTGTTAATGTGTCTTTGAAACGTTGACGACGCGTTTTTCAAACCAAACGGCATTCGCAAGAATTCGTATTGCCCCAGCGACGTAATGAACGACGTATATTTTACCGCGTCTTCATGCATGTATACGTGAAAAAAACCGTTCTTGAGGTCTAGTTTAGAAAAAATCGTCTTATCTACCAGTTTGTCTAGTAAACCGTCAATCACCGGTATCGGATAACTATCTTTTGCAGTCGCTTTATTTAACGTACGAAAATTGATACACATTCTAAGATCCCCTGTTTTCTTTTTCACCAATACTATCGGCGACACGTATTCAGATTCGCTTTCTCTAATATATGTACCCTTTACTGATATATTCGTCTAGTAACGAACTAAGTTCATTTTGTTCGGCATACGACAAACAACGCGGTCGGCACTGAAACGGTTTTATGTCATTTAGCGTTAAATTTATTTTAGTTTTTATTATATACTATATAACATTTTAAGCTATTCTTAATGACCATAACATACGTCTTCACCAACTTCTAAATCTAATTCCTAACTATCATTATCCTTAGAGTCGATTAACATGAGCTGTTTTCCAAAATGTTCACTATCATCTTCTATTTCATTTTTGCAAGTTATATTATTTTCCAACTGTGAAACTAGTTTAAATTTTCCACTTTTTAGGAAATCCCTCCCCAAAATTGCCTCATAACTCGTCGATCCATCGTCTATTACCATAAAATCTACTTTTATTCTAACTTTTTTATAAAAAAACGACGCACGACAACATTCCATATATTTTAAGCAAACTTTTATTTAACCCGAAATATTTTGTCCGTGTGTTACATCTATATATGGATATATTAGTCGGTATACACGATCTTCTAACCATACTTATCGGACTTCCGGAGTCTATGAGGCAGTCTAAGTCTTGTCATCTTCTGACAACTGATGTAGTGCTGACTTCCTCTTTGGCTTAGAACACACATTTGCCCTGTGTCCCACCGAGTTGCAATTATAGCACCTGACTACAACTCTTTGTCCGTCCGCCTGTCTATTCTATCCGCTGTCGATCCTGTCTGCACCTTCCGTTGAGTGACTTTGCCGAACGCTCGATGTAGTCCTGCCTTTGTTGTATACCCCTAGATACGGGCATATAACCTTATGTTGTCATCAGAAAATTCATCAATCGCGTATTCAATCCATTCTTCTTCGTCCATTTTCAATCCAATCGCCAGTCTCACTTTGTCGTAGAAATATTCACTGAAAGTTTCGCTCACTTTCCACTTTCGGTTTTCGAATCTTTTTCTCATCTCCATCTTGTTTTGTTTTGTACCAAAAACTTCTTTCAACTCCTCTGTCAGGTTATCTATGTCGTCGTTTAAAAATTTAGGTTGTGCGTACAACCATTCTTGGGCCTTGCCTCTCATTTTGCTTACGAAAAGTGCGTGTAAATTTTTTTTCTCCACACCGTACACTTCTTCGACATTTCTTAGCTGTGCCAGCCACATATCAACACTTGTCGTTCCGCTAAATTCCGGCAACATCTCCTTCCACAATCCAATTTGTTGCGCCACGTTAAACTCTCCTGTTGTACCGTCCGATCGTTTTTCATATTTTGCGATCCGTTGCAACAGTTTATTTTCTCTCATCATGACGTTTTTCTTTTCCCCAGCTGCAGTGTCTAGCGGCTATTTTTCGATCTCTTCTTGTTGTCGTACGCCTTGTGCCTCTTCTTTTGCGTCGCCGTTACTTGGATGTTCTCCTCATCTGCTGCTATGAATTCGTTTGAATTCAATACTGTGTCTTTTATTGCGAAGAGAATAAAAAAAAAAATTTCGCGGTGACTGAACAAGCGGCGACACAACCAACTTTGTGGTAAACACACAATCTGTAATACCAATTTTATTTTGCACTCAATTTCACTTTTATTTGTTCTTTTTTTGTACCCCACTTCTGAGAAATTTGTAGTACTGTTTCACTAGATACGATGCGGATTAAATGAAGACACGTCCGTTTACTTCTACTGCGATCATAAAACTGACGCTATCTTTATTCTTATTATTAATCTTACATGTGTATGACTGTATGTGTATATATGAATATATGAATATAATACAGTATAATCTCGATAATTCGTACCCCGTTAATTCGTAAACCCCTCTTATTCGAAATAAACTGCAGGTCCCTTGAAAAAACCCCGGTTATTCGTAAAAAATAGTGCATTTCGGTCCCCTCGGTAATTCGCAATAATTTCCACATGCAAAGTCATATAAAACGTCTAATAATTCGTAAGTCTCTGTTGATAACCCCTTTTATTCGAAGAAGAAGTCTCATTCCTCATCTTCAATACTCTGAATCACGTTTGTTACAATATGTTTATGTTTAATCACAAAGACAGGACTTGGTGTAACATCCGGGGGCGAAAGGGGATTTTCTCACTCTTGCAAATGCGTGCAGCTGCAGGTAATGGCAGCTGTTTCTGTTTCAATGTAAGCACGTGCATTCACAGACTTTCTGCCAAAATCGGTTACCGTTATGCTGACGTAAATTCCCTATGACATTGCAGAATTCTAGCCGTATACATAAGTGTCTGTCCATATGTGAACATTTTTTTTTTATTTTTTTTGTACATACATTCATATTATGTAAGTACCTATGTAGAAAAATTGGTTTTTGTGCATAATATGTATATCCAATATATTGTGCTAAACATTGAATTTGAATTTAAAACATAAAATCCCTTTAAATCGTATTTTTATTTTTTAAACCTTCAATAATTCGTAATCTCGCTAATTCGAAAACCCCTATAATTCGCAATAAACTCTATGTCCCTTGACACTACGATTTATCGGGATTATACTGTATATAATTTAAGTAGATATCTTATTCTTAATCTTATATGTGTATGTACCTATATATAATCAGAGCTTATGAATGTAGGTAGATGAATATAAATATGGTCTGACAGTGTGAGTTGCATGCTTAACTCTTACAATAATTACTACAATAAATAAATAAATAGGTAAATAAATAAATAAACAATTAATGAAATAAATTAATAAATAAATAGGTGAATACATATATAAAAAGGAATGTAAACAAATAAATAAATAAGTTAAATAAGTTAATAAATAGGTAAGAATATAAATAAACAAGTAATCAAATAATTAAATCAATAAATAAACAAACTAGCGAATAGACAAATAAATAACAAATAAAAATGGGATGAATACAAATTGGTACATCATTAATATATACATATAAGTTATGCTCAAGATTAACCATAAATTAAGAAAAAACAGCCATGAGGAGAATTAGCTTAACAATATTATGTATTTAATTGGTTTACAAGTGGATTGTCAGCGAAACTGCATCTTGTTTTGAACGTGTTAGTGAGTTTTAGAATTATATTTGCTATCAATTCAACATTCGCTCTTTCGTGAATGTCAAGAGTTGAGTGGTGCCAAGGTAAATCTAGCATCATTTTCAAGAGTTTATTTTGGGCTACTTGCAATTTGTTTATATGGCACACTGCAGAGTTGCCCCATACATGACACCCATATAATAGAATAGCCTGGAAAATTACTTTGTGCAGAATAATTTTGTTCTCAGTAGTTTTGGTGATATGGTCCTTAAAGGTAAGCTTGGTATCTAAAAAAATACCTAGATATCTAACAGAAGGTTCCCAATTAATACTTTTGCCATTGAGCTGAGGCTGGCTGATGGGAAGAAAACAAGACTTTCTTTTACGAGTGAAAAAAATAGCTTGCGTTTTCCCTTCATTTAGTTTGATTTTCCATTTGTGATAATATTTTAATAATATTTCCATTCCATTTTGTTTTAGCAAGTTTATTTATTGTTAAACATTATTCCGAGATTTTTTGCATTTCTGACGTATTCGACTTGGTGAGAGTTTAAGAAGATAGGTGGAAAGTCAGGGAAATGTGGTTGTTGCGAATATATTGGAATAGCTTTAGTTTTGTCGGGATTAAGCTTTAGACCTTTATATGTGGACCACTCGACTATAGAACACAGATCTTCATTTATTTTTTGGAATGCGTATTCAACCATACCAATAGGAAAACTTGTGTACAATCATCAGCATATATGTGAAAGAGACAGTGAGATTAAACAGAGGGTAAATCATTAATAAACAAAGAAAACATTAATGGACCAAGAATAGATCCTTGAGGAACACCACAATTAAATGGAAGAAACGAGGAAAGTTTGCTATTCCATAAAACAGCTTGCAAGCGATTTGTCATATAAGAATAAATTAGTTTGTTAGAAGTGCCAAAGAAATTTAAATATGTTGTTAATTTATCACAAAGAATATTGGGTTTAACACAGTGAAATGCTTTGCAAAAGTGAAGTAATGTTATCACAGTTGTGTTATTAGCGTCGATCGCCTGTCTTATAGCGTCAGTAACTTTTAATAAAGTTGATGTGCAATTATGCCCTGAACGGAAGCCTGACTGAAGATTGACTCGAAGTTGTCTGTCATGTATAAAGTCTTTTAATTGGTTGCTTGCAATGGATTCAAAGGCTTTGGATAAGAATAGAAGGATTGCGATGCGTCGAACTTCAGATTTTATACCTTTTTTAGGAATGGGAATGATTTTAGATTTTTTTCCAGAAAGAGAGGTAAGTAGATATAAATATAAAATATATGGGTATAGCAATAACAATTACAATCCAAATTATTTAAAATTTTACATGAACACAGTTTTCCTAAATCTATATGTAATCAATTTAAAACGACATGCATTCAATAGTATTCTATGTAATTTTGTTGGTCAATACTTTTTGGTTCATTGTTTTCATATAAACGACTCAAACAATGGAATTAAACACCAAAATTGATTTGCGCAGTTCAAAAATAGCCAAGTTTGGCGTTTACCAACATTCTGAAATAGAAGCAAATTATAAAACAGAAGTAAACTATAAAACACAAACCACCACCAACTGCGAAGCCTGTGGAGAAAGAGACGACACTGCGGAACATTTCCTCTGTGATTTTCCTGCTTTTTCTCGTATCAGGTGGCAGGTTTTTGGTGCGGATATGGTGAGTGCTGTAAACCTAAGCTCCTTATCATTGAAGCGCCTTCTCGTTTTTCTTAGAAAAACGAGTAAATTCCCACAGTAAAATGTGGTGTGTCTGCCTGGTAGTACAATGGACCAGTATTGAGTCTGAGTGCTTCAGTGCAGAAAGTTTCACACACCCCGACAAAAAAAAAAAAAAAAAAAAACTGTAAAACCGAAGCAAATTATAAAACAGAAGTAGATTTTAAATGATCAATTAGTAAACTTTTTTATTTTGCTTAAATTTTGTTATAACAAATATTTGGAGATTAAAAGCAGCTTTTAATTTACATTATTTTTGTTTTCACAGGGTACGAAAGTAATCACGCGCAGAATTTCTATCATTTTGATCAGTTGTGTAATTATTTGGGATGTCTGTTGCAGCCATCATTTCGTCAAATCCTTCAAATTCTGTTGATGGTACATTATCCAGCACAGCGCATGCAATGATGATTAATTTAAGTCGCACGGCCATAGTCAACACTGGGAATCTTCTTTTTATACCCTATTCTAGGGGTATATTAATTTAGACGCATAGTTTGTAACATACCTTAATATTGCCCGTAGACCCCTAAAAGTTACTATATTTATGATCAGCATCGATAGTAATGTCGATCTAGCCATGTCCGTCCGTCCGTCCGTCCGTCGGCAAAAATTAGGCCTTTAAACTGGACCTAGAGAGCTGAAATTTTAACCATATACTCTCTAGGGTCCCGAAATAATCAAGTTTAAGAATTTTTGAAATCCGCCCACAGACACGCCCACAAACTCAAAAAAACAAAATTTTGGAAAAAATCGAATTTTGAGCTAGAGAGCTGAATTTTTTTATATATGATCTATGGCCCATAAAACTGATTGGGACATAACATTTTCAAAATCCGCCCACTGAAACGCCCACAATTAAATAAAACAAATTTTGGGAAAAATTGAATTTTGAGCTAGAAAGCTGAAATTTTTCATATATGATCTTTGGCCCATAAAACTGCTTGGGACATAAAATTTTCAAAATCCGCCCACTGACACGCCCACAATTAAATAAAATATTTTTTTTGAAAAACCAAAATTTGAGCTAGGGAGCTGAAATTTTTAGTATATACTCTCTAGGGGCCCTTTATGCTCATGTGTAAATATTTTCAAAATCCGCCTACTGACACGCCCACAATTATTTTTTTTTTATTTTTGAAAGTCCAAAGTTTGAGCTAGGGAGCTGAAATTTATAGTATATACTCTCTAGGTGCCCTTTATGCTCATACTTAATTTTTTTTTAAATCCGCCTACTGACACGCCCACAATTAAATAAAACAATTTTATTGAAAAACCAAAGTTTGAGCTAGGGAGCGTTTTTATTTACAAAAGCTTAGTTTTTTCGATAAAATCCTTTAAATTTTTGTCACGCCCACTTATGAGATATAGAAATAAGAATAGGGTATCCAACAGTTCGCCCAAGCGGACTGTAGCCCGCCCCTATGTTTCTATGTACTTTTCTTCTTCTTCCCATAACAAAGGGTTAGGGTTGTACAATCACAATCACTTTCAGCAATTATTGAAAAATGCCTCAGATTGGTTCAGTTGTGTATTTTATAAGACCCGCATTCCTAAGTGCACCAGATAGATTTATGACTATATCATAAACGCTTTGTTTTAGGTATTTTTATTCTTTACACCATAACAAAGGGTTAAGGTGGTAGGACAATCATTTACACCTATTATTAAAAGATGGCTATGATCATTTCAATTGTGTTTGTAATTGGGATCTCGGTCGCAGCCATCATTGCATCAAATCCATCCAATTCTGTTATTGGTCTGGTATGTTTACCTCTTCATCGAATCCTTTTATTATGCGTATTTATTATGCAGCATATATTTATTCTTTCTGCCATTTTGCATTGACTACGTTCGACGACAAGTGTATTTTCGTCATCACTCAAATCCAACAAATAGGTAGGTACTAGAGATAATGATTGTCCTTTACACACTTTCACAGATAAAAAGACAATAGCCATATGTAATCAGACACGAATTTCTTCATTCTGATTGTGCTTTTTCTATTGTCTATCTGTCAACGCTACACCAACGACCATACCACGTCGAGTTAATCGGTTCTCGTAAGCGGCTCATCCGCGGCGAGGGCATCGCCAATGCTCATGAGCTCCTCCGTTTTAGTACCGCAATATCGGAAAGGGATCAATTCGACACGGAAAAGCAATTCGCCGAGTTTTGGTGGCTTGTTGAGGGGGGAGGGGTCAACATGCCCTCCCAGGACGGTGCGTTACTCTAGGTAACATCCTTTTAGCTTAT
This sequence comes from Portevinia maculata, assembly GCA_949715645.1. Taxonomy (NCBI): domain Eukaryota; kingdom Metazoa; phylum Arthropoda; class Insecta; order Diptera; family Syrphidae; genus Portevinia; species Portevinia maculata. Next base: position 64,415,206 of record OX454528.1, on the reverse strand, counting down.
AAGTTAGATTAAGTTAGCTAGGGCGTTTTGAGGAGAGGCCGGGCTCGCCAACGTGTGGTGGTGCTTCCGGGAGTTGACTGACGCTGTAAGGCCTCAGTCGGCTCACGGCGGCGCGTGTGCACGTTGACGACTGCCAAGCACCCGGAAAGCAATTAGGATTTTGACCACTTGTTGCGCAAGGCAACGAGTGTTCAGAACCCTAATTATAGTTAGAATATGTTAGGTAGTTTAAGTAAGTAGAATAGGTAGTTTGTAATTTGTTTTATATAAAAATATAAAATTTAAATAATGATGCCGAGTTTTATTTAATTTTCTCGAGGAACACATATGTAAGATTAGTTCGTAAAATAGTTTTTAGGCCGAAAGGCAATAATTATAAGATATAGTCAAGTTTAGGGCGTCCGCATAAGGATCAATAATCTAGAATAAGTATCCTGTTAATTTTAAGTTAGATTTAATCATTTTTGTCTAGTATGTAAGTTGATATAAGCTAATAATTAATAAAAATGAATTTAAAAGTAAGTAAAAAGTAATCGGTTCTCGTCAGATCACCGTAATTAAACGACATTGGACGCGGTTAGTACGTAGATGGAGGACCGTTTGAGAACAACCGCGTGTCGTTGGCCAGTCCCATCTACAGAGTTGAGGTAGATAATATACGTGGTATCACAATGGATCTAAATTGGTCTAAGTGTGTCGGCTTCTGCCGACAGCCACATAAACCTAACCATCTGTAAACGCTAAAGGAGAGTGAATAAATTGAAATGCTCCATTAAACCTCCTTTAGCTCTAAAAATCCCTCTCAAAAGGTCGATTTTGACATTTTATGTAGCTAATGCCGGTTTCAAACTTGATGCACCATTAGTTAATCTAAGCAGCATCTTTTAAAATCGCTAATGGAGAGTGAATAAATCGAATTTCAAAAAACCCATGGCGCTTTTAAATTTCATAAAGAGTCAATAAATTAAGCCTTAAATAAATACATACTTTTTGAAGCCATAATAGCTTTAAACACCATGTTTATGTGTTAATCAATCATAAACATAAAGGAAGTAATTTTAATGGTGGACTGTGTATTCTCCTTGAACTATAAAGCAAAGAGTAAAAAACAGACTTACTAAAACGATTTACCAGGTGTGCATGTAACAAAACGATTGCTGAAATGATTAATCGAAAAATACTTTTGACACTTTTACTGTTCTTTATGTAATAAGGCGTACATATACCCATATACCATATTTTAACAAAACATACTAATTTCAGCCAAAAATAAACAATAACTCTAAAATTTAAACCTATTTCCATCAAAAATGATGGCATTTACAACGTGATTAATGGACAATCTGATTGATTGTCTTATATACGAGTACACATGTATAATAGGAACTTTGTTATGTAAATAACGTTTTCATGACTAAGAGTATAATGATATTAACACTTATTATTTTCTTCTGGAAACATTTTGCATTTCAATTGCTACATCATTTCAAAACATATAGCTAGCTATACATTTTTTTTTATTATATCTTTATTTCATATCAAGAAACTTAAACATAAAGTACATACAATGTAATTCATTTTAATATTGAGCTTTAAGGTTTTTGAATGAAATAGCTTTCTACAATCTATTGTCTATTAAATGACAAGAGGCGAATGTACCTAACAGTTATAAAAGAAAGACATACAAAAAACTATTGAAACAAAAACAAAACTCAGTGATCATTTAATAAAGAAAAATTAAATACAGTTATTAAAAAAAAACTCAAATTTGTTACACCAATGGTGGTCAAAAGTATCTATTTCAGAATGTTTAAACGAGACAAGCCATTTTTTTATACTATTTAGGAGTACTGTTTTCACTCTTTCACCCATAAGTTTTTCTGGTAAATTATTAAACAAACGAGGAGCAGTAACATAATAAAAGTGCGAAAAATGTGTTTTGTGGATTGTTGGAACATTTAGGAAGTTTCTGGTATTGACTCGCAAGTTATGACTATCTCTAAAGCTACGAGCAGACAGTACGCGAAAGTCGCATATATATGCTAGTCTGACGTAATTTTTGCGTCATAATATGCGATTCTTGCTCGCATATCGTCTGAACGCCTTTTTGGGACAGTCCGCAAATGCTCGCAAACCATATGCGGACGATATGCGATACCCAGCTCGCAAATCGATTTGCGACTTTTCCGCATATCGTGTGAACACGCTCGCATATAATTTGTGACAATTTGCGAACATATGTGAGCATTTGCGAGCGTCCCAACCATATGCAACCGCACGAAAATAGAACATTGCATATTCTGCCATTTGCGAGCAAACAGTTCGTCATGTGAGTTCTTATTTGTCCTATAGATCTCTAACGTAACTTTTCAGGAGATCGTTTTTAAACTAAAAAGTGGTGGTTTGCTTATTTTTTTGCGCATAATCACAGAGATTTTTATATTTTTTGAAAGATTGGGTATTCGGCCAACCATACATAAAGCATTTTGCATTTTATAGTTTATGAATATTGATTTAATTGACTTTAAAAAAAAAGTAGTGAAATAGATATAGGACACCTGTCCATACAGTTGCGAACACATTAAAAATCAAAGTTACAAATTATGTCTCCAGTGGAATTTGTATTGGATATAGGACACACAGAAAAATACAAAAATTGGGATATCAAATATTTTTATTGAAATCAAAATTCAATTCTTTCTTTATTTGAGTTTAAAAAAAATAAACGAAAATATTATAATGTTTATAAAGTTTCTCAACAAAGTAAAAATAAATAAAAGGGACTTTTTTCTCCAAGCTTAATACATAAATTAATTAAAAAAAACATAACAGAAACACAATTCTTATTCATATTGTTTATCACTAATAGTGTGGATAAGGTAACTCAGTAACTTAGGTAAGTTTTAAAACAGCGACACCACGAAGATGAGCCTAGTTATATGCTGCGATGCCAATTGCTCGGCCGACATGAGAACGAAACCGCGATATAAATCTGGTTCATTGCCACGTAATTCCAGCAACAATTTCGCGCAAAAGCCTTTCGTCTCGCGAAGTCGCAGCCAATCCTTTGTTCACACACGACGCACATGTTTCACTTTTTTCGAACTAGCTTCTTTGTCGTCATTTTCCAGCATATCTAATGCCAAAACAGCAATAGCAGCCCACTTTCTTTTCGACATTTTAAATTCAATTTAGCACTTTAAAATTTTTGAGACGAGGTACGCAAAAATCAGCAACACAATACACAAAGTGACAGATCGATGTTATGTTCGCAAACCTGCATATGATTGAAAATATGTGATGTGCAAATTCTGACGCATATCGTGTGAAGACCTCGCATATAGGCCTCAAGATTTGCGATCCCTTTGCGGACATATCATATGCGAGCAATTTGATCGCAAATGCATTTGCGATTTTTGGGACAAAAGTTGCATATCGTGTGAACACGCCTATATGCGAGTTTGCGAGCACTGCCGTACGTATGGAATTTGCGGCACATTTGCGAGTTACATATGCGACTTTCGCATACCGTCTGCTCTTAGCTTAACTCATAGTACCCGGAATTTTCAAAAAATATTTTTAAAACTTAGTAGCAGTACAGGTGCCTTAAAGGAAGAAGTTCGAGACACTTGAACAACTCAAAACATACATATTATATATACCTACTGTGTACGCAAATTTTTTTATTTTTTGTCGGGGTGCAAGACTTTTTACGCTGAAGCACTCAGACTCATTACTGGTCCATTGTACTACCAGGAAGGCACAACGCTTTTACTGATATTTCCTAGCTTTTCTGAGAAAAACGAGTCAGCGCATCAATGTTGAGGAGCTATGGTTTACAGCACGCACCAATTCAGCACAAAATACCCGCCACCTGATACGACCAAAGTCACGACAATCACAAACGAAATGTTCTGCCGTGTCATCGATTTCTTCAGCAGCTTCGCAGTTGGTGGTATCACTAAAGCTTTGTACATTAAGATGCTTGGAAAAAGCGTAATGGCCCGTCAGAACGCCAGTAATTTGTTTGCAGTCTCTCTGTTGAGAGATAACAAGATTGATGCAGATTTTGTACAGACCTCAGCAATTTCCTTTAGTCTGCCTGCAGCCTGGAGTCATGCCATCTGAGATTGTGTTCATATGAAACCCAATTGTCAATGGAAGCTCTGACCAAGGACGCAGGCAGACATAACGCTGGTTCAGGTCCTGAGAAGTCTTCCTCTGAGCCATATCTAGCAAGTTCATCGTTCAGAGATATCTTGCATTCATGGTCTATTTTGGAGATATTTAGACGGGGTTGAGGAAGGCCTTAAGCGCAGCAGAAGATCGATTCAGACGGAGATATTCCGCCTCCTACACCTGTTCCTCACAACATAGTCCATAGCCATTACGATAGCATAAGTTTCCGTTTGGAAAACTGACGGATGTTTGCCTAACGAGAAAATGCATCTACGCCTTGCAGTCGAGACATACGTTCCTCTGAAGTTTGACGACACCAGCAGTACGTGACAGGTTATTCCACCAAACAGCCGACGCAATGCCTAAAAATGGTCTTACTATAGCTGGGTATATCCAGTGACTCTTTTCTTTCATAAGCCCCATGTCTTGCCGAAAATGCTCTTGCACTGACAGGAAACCGCCAACATTTTGGCAGTCTTGGACCAAAGAAGACCACAATGCGCAACCGCAACCAACCGTCTATTCCAGTGTTACCGAAAGTGCTCCCATAGGAGTATTGTACTACTTTCAACACCCCCGTATCCCGTACTCCTCCTTTCACATTCGTGCTCCTATTTTGTTTAAAGACCTAAAATATCTTACACTTGCAGCAAAGTGTAATGTCCAAACTGTGGTCAAATGTTTGTTTGTTTCTGAATTTCATCTTCATGCAATTTTCATCTGTCAGTTTGGTATTTATTTTATTGCTACCTGAGGTTGTATTTTGTTGGTCGTTGTTTTGTTTGAACTCTGTGAATTTGTATCTATAGTTCAATAAAACTATTGTTAAATTAATGCTTGAAATATTGTAATTCTTGTTACAATAATTCAAAGTAAACTTGTATTATAAATATTTAGTAAATTGGATTCCTTTGAGGCGGTAAAGGCAACAAAGCTGTAAATGTGTGTTGTGTTGCTGGAGGTTCTAAAACAAATGAGTCTGCTGCTGTTCCTAAAAATTTAGCACCAAGAGCCAACGATACTGAGTTTTCAAATGCTGAAAAAGTATTTGCTGTTGAAGTTGATACATCGACCAAATCAAAATCGGTAAAGGCGAAAAAAGTTAAACCAGCCATGTCAATGTGTCTTCTGTTGCTAGTAAAAACTAGATGAGTCTGCTGCTGTTCCTGCAAATTCGGTTCCTGAATCCCCTGCCGAAAGAACCGACGATGTAGAGATTTCTGATGATTGATACACCTGCCTATCATCTTTATAATTAGCAGAGTTTTGGTCAGAGATATTTGTCTTAAAAAAATGCCCTTAATAAAACACTTCTCCCTCTGACAAGGGATTTTGTAAGTAACGCAGCGGCAGAAGGAGTTTTTCCCAACTGTTTCTCATTAAAGATGAAAAACGGAACAGATTGGAGGTAAATACATTGAATGTAAATCAATGAAGCATTTTCAAATAAAGTTGCAAGAACAAATTGTGTGCACACTTATTTTTGAAGACTAAAAATTGTTTGTACTACTATTCTTTCAAAATACTCCCCATTTTTGGCTGCAGTACTCCCTTATAATATGTCTCCCCGGTAACACTGGTCTATTCATAAGCATTTCTTTAATCCACAGCACGTATGACTCGTCTACGCCGCGCTACTTGGCACAGCTATACATGCTGTCAAAAGTCAAAAAAAAAAACCCCACATCAATGAAAATGCCCATCTCTGATCGCTCTCAATTCTACCAACTATATTTTTGGGTGCAGTCTTGTAAGATTTTTCGTGTTGACTGGCATGTTGCATCTGGGATAGAGGGTGAATTCGCAAAGTAGTTTTGCTCACATGAAATTCGACCAGCCTTTCCGTACCTTTCAGCAGGTATGAAGTCAGACTGATTGGTCTGAAGTTCTTGGCAAGTGAGTAGTCATTTCTGCTACTTTTTGGTATAAATGCAACTCTAACTGTACGCGAGTGTGTTGATATTTATGCCAGTATTAGGACAGCGGTGAAGATTCTCTTCATGGTCGGTAGAAACTGGTTTCTGTCTTGTTGCAGCAGGGCTGCGTATATTCTGTTCCTACCAGGCGAATTGAGCCGTCAAACGACGCAACAGCGTATTTGATAGCTTCGTCCGTTCACAGCCAGTTTTTTTAAAGCCAATTATTATCTGTTTACCAACAATGCGAGACTCCAACAGAAAAATATGAGTTTTCGCTTTCGTCTCAGTGAAGCTGCCATCGGGTTTTGTAAATGAATTCCATTTGACTGGTTTGCCCTTTTTCAGAACTTTAACCACTGTACTTGTTTTACCTAGCGTTTCAATATTTTCGCAGAAATGTTTAAAGGACTTCCCGATACCCGAATAAATCTCATATATTCTTTCTGTTTCGGTCGCTAGAGATTTCAGCTTTCCTCCAAATCAATCTTAAGTGACCTATTTAGAAGTTTCTTCCATCTTCTCTTCGGATTCCTTGCAGGTCCGAGCTGCACAAGGAACTGGCCTTATGCGAACAAAGCCTTTAAAACAGAAAACAAATTGCACTTAGGATAACGCATTTTGTGAACACTTACATCAAACAAAATCATATCAAGCGTTCCTATTATTTTTATCAATAACTTTTCCGCGAAAGACTTTCATACCAAATTGACATAGTATTATTTTGCATGGAATTTTTAGAAGTTAGATGCACTTATATGCCCTTAAGTATATATATTTATGAACAAAAGAGAAAGAATATGACATTTACGTACTTCCAAGTGCACTTTCAAGTGATTTTTCATGTGTAATGCTATTAAGTTATTAAGTTATTAAATTTATTTCTTATTGTTTTAAAATTAACTGTGTTCAAATGACAAATTACAATATTTAGTATATACATAATAAGAAAGTTGAAGACATTTTATATTTTTGTATAAAAAGTATGAAAAAATAGTATTAAATGCCAAATCAGATGCTTCAACGGTATACAATTAAATTAAATTATTTGGGTGACCCTACACTATAGAAACAAAAACAAAATAAAAATAAAAAAAAAAATTGTAAACAAAAAATAAAATCAAACAAAAATTTGTAAACAAGATGGATTGAACAAAGTTTAAGAAACATTTAAAAGCAATAAGTAAAGAACCAAACGTAAATCAAGACGAATAGGGCAAAAATTGAATTAAACAGAATGGACATAAAATTAGAGTTAAACCAGAATATCAGTAGATTGAGATAAACCCCAAAATCAAAACCTAAAAAAAGATTCAAGATGCTTGATGTTAAGTACCGTTACAATGTTAATGACTGGAGGAATTTTGTTTAGTTGTGCTTATGAACTGAATGTGTAAAAATGTTTTTTACAATATCAGGTGAAATTATGACTCGAGGGAGAGGAAAATGCTTGAACTTGCAAGATATACAAATTTATTCAGTAAGGAATAAATTTAAATGTTGAAAATATTGTTTAAAAAAACAAAAAAATTTCATGTAAAACTGAGAAGTTTTCTAACGGTGAAACTTAAGGCCTTGACAATACAAGCTGGTACTGAAATATATAAATTTGGTCTGGTGGCAAGCGTTGCTTAAGGATACCAATCTTAAGTCTATAACTAGAAGCCAACAAATTGGTCTACATTGGCAGCACAGGGGGATGAAATTGACCCCGACAAGGGGCTGGAGGCAATACTCAACCTAAGATCCCTAAATCTTTTTGAATCTGCCTCCAACTGCGCTCCTCGGCTAAGCCAGACAAAAAGCTGAAAACCCAGTTTATCGGGACATGCACAGGTTCTACAGAAATATATTCGCAGTCACCAGGAAAATGTGGCCGCTCTACAGCAAGACAAAAACTTCTTTCATTCCTACAAATGAATAGAAGATATTTATCCTCTCTTGTGCTGCCATCACCGGACACAGTATGCTGAGCTATCATGAAAAGAAATTGAAACTCAGCACAGATGATTTGTGCTGCTGATGCGGGACCGAGGAGGTGACTGGCCACACTCTGCCGGATAATGTATCTTCATCTGACTTAAGTTGATATCAAGGCCTCAAGGTACCTCATTCGGATTTAGTCGAAAATATTTTGACCTAGTTTGGCTTTGCGATCAAAATCTGATTCAATATTGCTACACACTAAATTGCACATCCCATATGCAAGTTTCATAAGAGTCCGAGAAAGATGAGTGATCGCATACATACACTGGCCATACATTTTGCAACCAATTTTCAGTCTTTATACCTGTTGGAAATTTTATACCCAGACACTTTTACTACCTGACAAGGTACATATTTTCAAAACTGTAAGTCATAAAATTAAAGGGTAAATAAGAAACGACCGTTGGAATTTCCCAAGATCAAACAATGAACTACTTGAAAAGCGTATAAAAGATGCGGCACTAGGATAAGGCCATTGCGAATATTTTGTTGCAGGAGTTCACATCAGCAATTTTTTTTAAAGTTGTGTTAAGAATATTTAAAAAACATAGGGGCGGGCTACAGTCCGCTTGGGCGAACTGTTGGATACCCTATTCTTATTCCTATATCTCATAAGTGGGCGTGACAAAAATTTAAAGGATTTTATCGAAAAAACTAAGCTTTTGTAAATAAAAACGCTCCCTAGCTCAAACTTTGGTTTTTCAATAAAATTGTTTTATTTAATTGTGGGCGTGCCAGTAGGCGGATTTAAAAAAAAATTAAGTATGAGCATAAAGGGCACCTAGAGAGTATATACTATAAATTTCAGCTCCCTAGCTCAAACTTTGGACTTTCAAAAATAAAAAAAAATAATTGTGGGCGTGTCAGTAGGCGGATTTTGAAAATATTTACACATGAGCATAAAGGGCCCCTAGAGAGTATATACTAAAAATTTCAGCTCCCTAGCTCAAATTTTGGTTTTTCAAAAAAAATATTTTATTTAATTGTGGGCGTGTCAGTGGGCGGATTTTGAAAATTTTATGTCCCAAGCAGTTTTATGGGCCAAAGATCATATATGAAAAATTTCAGCTTTCTAGCTCAAAATTCAATTTTTCCCAAAATTTGTTTTATTTAATTGTGGGCGTGTCAGTGGGCGGATTTTGAAAATGTTATGTCCCAATCAGCTTTATGGGCCATAGATCATATATAAAAAAATTCAGCTCTCTAGCTCAAAATTCGATTTTTTCCAAAATTTTGTTTTTTTGAGTTTGTAAGCGTGTCTGTGGGCGGATTTCAAAAATTCTTAAACTTGATTATTTCGGGACCCTAGAGAGTATATGGTTAAAATTTCAGCTCTCTAGGTAAAGTTTAAAGGCCTAATTTTTGCCGACGGACGGACGGACGGACGGACATGGCTAGATCGACATTACTATCGATGCTGATCATAAATATAGTAACTTTTAGGGGTCTACGGGCAATATTAAGGTATGTTACAAACTATGTGTCAAAATTAATATACCCCTAGAATAGGGTATAATTATAGGAGCAACAAAGCATTCAACATAAATTTCAGTTATTAAGAAAAAAAGGTATATTCGAAAATTAACGGCTCTTTTGAAAAATAGCGAAAATAGATACACTTAGTATGGTTTTTACATATCGAAGTTATCACGTCGCTTTTGCGGGTGAATAAAAAAAAACCCAAACTTTACTCGGGGATACCGATTGACAACAACTGAACACTTTACTTATTATGATTTTCCTTTTTATACAATATTTAATTTACATGTCAGCAGAAATATTCAATACTATTTCTTGGAATTACTGAAATAAAAAATATAATTTGTCGAAATAAACAAATGAAGCAATTATGCTTCCAAGAATTACAATTAGGTAAATTTGTCTACCTTTGTTATTTTTCGTGGGAAAGGAATGTGGATGGGGAAGGTTTTGCAATTTAATATGGGAATATTGTGTTAAAGAAAATGTCAGCTGGTTTTTTCTTTGTTACTGAGTGGATTGTATTGTTATACATATCTGTCGCAATGTTTATAATCTCTTTAATTGTGAGGTCCGTGTATTCTTGTTGAAGACATCTTGTGATTTCAATATTAGTGGAGTGGACTCTCTCTATTGATCCATTCACTTCACTTTTTTGCGGAGGGGCCAAATAGACGTTAATTCCTAGTCACTCGATATAGTTTAAGACAATTGGGCTTATGAAACTGCTTTCATTATCTGTTACCAATATTTTTGGTGCAGTGAAAAAATGAAGCAATTTAATTATCTTATCTCGAATATGTAATGCAGATTTATTTTCGATGTGAAAAAATTTCGTAAATTTGGAGAATTTGTCGACGCAAGTTATGAACTTTTCTTTTTTTATCTCTATTATATCCATGTGTAAAATCTCAGTGGGGTACGACGGAATTGGGGTAGGCTGTAAATCGGGTTTAATGGGATGTCGGTCACATTTGTTTGAACGACAAACATCACAAGAATTTGCAAATTTTTTTACTAAATTTGTCATTTTTGGGAAGTAGTACTTTTCTAGAATTTGATTTTTATTTTCTATATAGTTCCTATGAGCGCGTCTGTGTTCGTCTTGGGTTATTTTAGCCTTGTTTTCCTCATTATTTATATCTGTTACTACTCTCTGCGTAATTCGTATTTTGTATTGACTGAATGTGGTTTTGTAAATTTCTTGCAAGAGCGGAATATATTTCTCTGGGATTTTTACACCGTTCAAAATATTCGGATTTAATAGATAACAAGGTCATAATTTGTAAAGTTATTTTTCAGGCAATTCTACTATATGGATGCCAAGTTTGGGGAAATTGCACAAAGTGCCACATAAAAAAACTTCAAATATGCCAGAATAACATTTTAAAACTGATGCTTAATTTACCCTGGCATTTTTCTACCTTAGACCTACACCATAGAACGAATGTTGAATTGATCCACCAAAAAATACAAAAAATTAAATCCAAGTTTGACGATCGATGTAGTCTTCCTGACAACTCACTTATTAATGAATTATGTACCAATTAATGTCTTTATTTTTTTTATTTTTTGTTTTATTTATTGTTGTTATATACCTATCATATGTTATATTTATTTATTTTTCAATATGTAAGCATATTATATGTTATTACTAAGAAACTTTTTGTATCTTACATATCCTATTCTAGTCATATATATTTATTACTAACAAACTTTGTCGCTGTCGTAATCTATTCTAGTCATATACAGTAAAACCTCCTAATCGGGACACTCTATAATCGGACCACCTCCTGTTCGGACAGCACTTTATGCATTCCCTGCTATTTTTCATACAAATTTCCCTCTATAATCGGGACACGTGCTAATCGGACCATGGACCACCTAATATCATGCGTTGTTATTGTATTTACCTGTCAAATTGGACCAACCGTTAAAAATTTTAAATATTTATTCGCATCTTAAAATGCTCTGCATTTATTTTATCTTGATTTTCTAGTTACCTACGCCAAATTTAAAATTTCCATCAATTACTTTTGTTTTATGCGGGGATTCCCCAAACGGTTTAGTTTAAGTTTTTGTTTCTAGGCAAAAGAAACAATTTGAAACTTCCGTGTTATAGGTTCGTTGTCAGTGCAATAAAGTTTTTAGAGTTGATTGTTTTTTTTTGCGATACGTGTTTTAAAAAAGTTAAAAAATGAGCAAACGTGTTTATAGTGAACTTGATTTAGAAACGAAAATTGAAGTTATAAAGTCTTTCGATAATATTCACTTATCACAGAGAGATCTTGCAAAGAAATTTAATTGCAGCAAATCTCAAATCCAGAGAATTTTATCCTCGAAGGAGACTATAAAATCATCTTTTGAAAAATGTATTGGGTTGAAAAGGAAACGCATAAATTCAGGTGTATCTTTTGTCGAAATCAATGCTTTGACATTTAAGTGGTTTTGCTTAGCTAGACAAAAAAATGTCCCAATATCTGGTACAATTCTCCAAGCAAAAGCACTGGCTATAGCAACAAGTTTGAAGATTGAACATTTTACTGCTTCTAATGGATGGTTTGAGGCATTTAAAAAGCGACACAGCATTGTGTTTAAAATCCTGAGTGGAGAAGGCGCAGATGTTGACATTGTTACTTGTGATGATTTCAAGAAAACTTTAAAAACCATTTGTACTGGATATGAACCAAAAAATATTTTCAACTTGGATGAAACCGCGCTTTTTTTTAAAGCAACACCTTCAAAGTCACTCCAACTCAAAAATGAAAGATGCAGTGGTGGCAAGCTTTCAAAGGAAAGGAGAAAAAGAAACAGTACTGGTGATTGGTAAGTTAATTTTTATGATCAATTTTATAAATTTTAACTTTATTTGACCAGCAGGTCGAGCTGATAAGCCCAGAGCTTTTAAAAACATAAATGTTGAAAAAGCATTGGGAATAACCTGGAGGAGCAATAAAAAGGCTTGGATGAACTCTTTTTTGTTTCATGAGTTGCTAACGAGTTTTGACAAAAAAATGCAAAAGCAACATCGTCGGGTTCTGCTTTTTGCAGATAATGCGCCTTCCCATGTGGTAAGTGGGTTAAAAAATGTGGAGCTAAAGTTTCTTCCTCCAAACACAACATCACATCTCCAGCCACTTGACCAAGGAATCATAAAAAACTTCAAGACGCATTATAGAAAGTATCTTATGCAGAATTTAATTTTAAACATAGACGAGGCCAATAATGTTTCTGAGTTAGCAGCTAAAATTAATTGTTTACATGCTTGCAGCTGGCTTAAAAAGGCATGGGATGATGTTACTCCATTAGCCATATCAAATTGTTTTAAGAAATGTGGTTTTTTCGAAGAAGAACCCAGCAATGTGGTTGCTGATGAGTTAATACTCGACCCTCCGATGCCTGAAGATTTTTTGAGTATCGATTCTAATGTGGCGACATCTAATGAATGGTCGGAGAATTGGGAAAATGAATTTTTAAATTCCATTCAGTTACCAATTTCTGATACTGCATAGGAACATATCTTTGCCGACTCTTCTTCAGAGGGAGAAATTGAAACAATTCCCGGACCTTCAAAAGCTGTTTCATACAAAGAGGTCTTTTCGCATCTCCAAATTCTTAAAGATTTTTCAAGCGAAAATGGTTTGGACGATATCTGGGCATGCCTGGACAATTGTTCACAAAAATTACTAACAAATTTCAAAAATACAGCTGTGGTGCAGAAACAAATTACAGACTTTTTTTCTAAGATTGATTGAAAATTAAAAAAAAATATATATGTATGTATGTATATGTAGTATAAAGGTTTTATGTACATATACCTATTATATGCATATGTTATGAAAAAATAAGTTATTAAATGTATGTTTCTTCAACAAACCCCAGTCTTTTAGTTTTTAATCGAAGTTAAATTGAAATATAAGTATAGATACAGACAAATACATACATTTCAAGAAATTTGAAGGTATATTGGCAGTCATTTTTTACTCAATGAATGAGGGAAAAACCTTTCTAAATGGACCGGTCCGATTAAAAAGGAACCTGTATAATTGGACCACCTTCTAATCGGACCACTTTTCTTCGGTCCCAACGGTGGTCCAATTAGACAGGTTTTACTGTATATTTAGATATATGAAAATATATGCATACATACATATATATTATGCACATATTATATAACCTTCAGGTTATTTACTAATTTATTTATTATTTACTAATTTATTTATTTAATAATTTATTTATTATTTACTAATTTATTTATTTACTAATTTATTTATTATTTACTAATTTAATTATTTATTCATTATTATTATGATTTTTTTTTTCTTTTAATAGAAGGTTTTTATCGTGTTTTCCTTCTAAACATAACTATATTTTGTTTTGTTAAAGTAATTTGCAACCTTGTAAATAATATTTCAGTGGCAAGATGAAATTATCAAATCCCTGTAATGTAAAATGTGCGGTAACAACACCAATGTTAAAAATTATACGAAATAAATACAAAAAAAAATATCTCTTTTACTCGTAAAATTTGTGTCATGGTGTTCTTATCGTAGGTGTGCATTTTAATATAATGTCTTTGGTATTTCGGGTGTGGCTCTTCGTAGCAAGTCATGTCATTACCCTCAGAGAAGATAAGTTGGTTTTAAAGACGTTTAAGGGTGCTTCACAGTGTGGGATAAGATCACTACTATCTTCTTCAGCACTATGCTGAGTTCCGGAAGATGAAGTAAGCACGTTAAGTACGGGGAGTCGCGAGAGAGCATTTGCGACAACGTTTGATATTCCTGGTTTATAGACAAGGGTGTAATTGAATTCCTCTATTCTTTCCTTCCATCTATTTAACTTTGCTTCTGGTTGGTGATCTGTGAAAATTTTGATGTTCTTAGGACCGTAAAGGTACGTCCTGAGCTTATCGAGTGACCACACAATTGCGAGCATTTCTTTTTTAATTGTTGAAAAGCCTTCCTCTGATCTGGAAATGAACGTAACAGGTCTGTCTTTGATTATATCGCCTTGAGACAGAACGGCTCCAATGGCATAATTAGATGCGTCGGTCGTGAGTATAAATGGCTTTTCAAAATTTGGGAAAATTAAAATGTCTGAAGATATAAGCATTTCTTTAATGTTTTTAAATGCTTTTAAGGCTTGATCGTTAAGATGGACCTCCACTTTCTTTGAATGGTTTGCTTTTATCTGAGCATTTTGACCTCTTGTTATGTTTGTCAAAGGCTTTGCTATCTTAGCAAAGTCTTTAATAAACTTCCTGTAGTAAGATGCTAGACCTACAAAACTTTTCAATTCTTTGAGATTTTTTTGAGGTCTAATCTTTTGGATAGCAGTTATTTTTTCTGGGTCTGCACGAATCCCTTCTTGGGTTATGATGTATCTAAAAAAAATTAAAAATTTGGATTTCTCTAAATTAACTCTTAAGTTAGCCTTTTCAAGATATGTTAGAACTTCGTCAAGATTTTTCAAGTGGTCGGATTCGGTTTTCCCAAAGACAATTATGTCGTCTATGTAGACATAACATGTTTTGCCTATAAGGGAATTGAAAACGTCGTTGATCATACGTTGAAACATAGGGGCGGGCTACAGTCCGCTTGGGCGAACTGTTGGATACCCTATTCTTATTCCTATATCTCATAAGTGGGCGTGACAAAAATTTAAAGGATTTTATCGAAAAAACTAAGCTTTTGTAAATAAAAACGCTCCCTAGCTCAAACTTTGGTTTTTCAATAAAATTGTTTTATTTAATTGTGGGCGTGTCAGTAGGCGGATTTAAAAAAAAATTAAGTATGAGCATAAAGGGCACCTAGAGAGTATATACTATAAATTTCAGCTCCCTAGCTCAAACTTTGGACTTTCAAAAATAAAAATAAAATAATTGTGGGCGTGTCAGTATGCGGATTTTGAAAATATTTACACATGAGCATAAAGGGCCCCTAGAGAGTATATACTAAAAATTTCAGCTCCCTAGCTCAAATTTTGGTTTTTCAAAAAAAATATTTTATTTAATTGTGGGCGTGTCAGTGGGCGGATTTTGAAAATTTTATGTCCCAAGCAGTTTTATGGGCCAAAGATCATATATGAAAAATTTCAGCTTTCTAGCTCAAAATTCAATTTTTCCCAAAATTTGTTTTATTTAATTGTGGGCGTGTCAGTGGGCAGATTTTGAAAATGTTATGTCCCAATCAGTTTTATGGGCCATAGATCATATATAAAAAAATTCAGCTCTCTAGCTCAAAATTCGATTTTTTCCAAAATATTGTTTTTTTGAGTTTGTGGGCGTGTCTGTGGGCGGATTTCAAATATTCTTAAACTTGATTATTTCGGGACCCTAGAGAGTATATGGTTAAAATTTCAGCTCTCTAGGTCCAGTTTAAAGGCCTAATTTTTGCCGACGGACGGACGGACGGACGGACGGACGGACGGACGGACGGACGGACATGGCTAGATCGACATTACTATCGATGCTGATCATAAATATAGTAACTTTTAGGGGTCTACGGGCAATATTAAGGTATGTTACAAACTATGCGTCAAAATTAATATACCCCTAGAATAGGGTATAAAAATAGCGGGTGCGTTCTTCAGCCCGAATGGCAATCGAGTGAACTCATATTTACCGTTTGCCGTTGAGAATGCGGTTTTTGGAATATCGCTATCTTTCATTTTTATTTGGTGGAAGCCAGACGTAAGATCGAGAGTTGTGAAGAATTTGCATTACCCTAAGCTCGCTAACGTGGTCGTTATATCCGGAATGGGATAAGCATCCGGAATAGTTACCGCATTAATTCGTTTAAAATCAATGACGAGTCTGTATTTTCGTTCACCTGCCGCATTTGGTTTTTTCGGAACTATCATTAAGCATTTTATTGATTTGGGATTTGGGATTCGACTTCTGATCTAAGGTTAGCGGGGTAAGGGTAGGACTTTGTGTATATGCGTTCTGAAGATGTAGTTCCAATCTCTGCACGGACACTAGTGTCTATGGTACCGCTATCTGAAATTGGTCCAAATAATGTCTCATGCTTATTTAATAAGTTTTGAATGTAATTATCTCTATCGGATTTAGTCTGAATATTGTGTACTTGTTTTGATTCCTTTTCCTTGAGATCAATTTTTATATTTGGGGCCATTGTAAGAATATTATTTTTCCTGTCAATTATGGCTCCTATTTTTTTAAGGGTATCGTCGCCTATGATACCGTCGAAAGATGTTAATCCCGGAAGGACGAAAAAATCAAAAAGGGTATTATTGTTAACAGATTTAAAAAATTGACCACTATTTTTTTCAGTTATTTCTAACTGTCCAGTAGCAGATTGTATCTTGAATGGGGAAGAAACCGGTTTTGCTATTAAAGGCGATTCTTTTAAATATGAAGTTTTTATTAGCTCCAGTATCTATCAAGAATTTAAGTACTTCACCATCTCTAGTAACATACTCTAGGTATGGTACGCTAGAGAGGCTTCCGTCGTAAAATTTACTTCGCTACAATCCTCTTCATTGCTATCTTCATAATTTACTTCTTCGCAGGCATGAAAATAGTCCTCATGTAGTTGCTCTTCTAGGTTGTCGTCTTGATCCGTTACAACACTTGTGGCAAAAAGACGCTGCTGCTTTCTGGGTAGGTTTTCTGATCCGTTAATTCTTTTGGCGTAATTTATGTTATTAGCCGGTCGGTTCATGTAATTAACTTGCCGTGTTTGAAACGAATGATCGATTTCCATAGGCTGTGGAGGCTTAGGATTCGATGGCCTAGGAGGCGGTGAGCTGTTCCACGTTGGTTTTTGGTTTGATTATCGTTGGTTATTGTAAAGTTGAATTCTCTCCATGGGTATAACTTGGAGAGTTACGGCCTTTATTTGGTATCTTGTAGGAAAAATCTGATTTATCGAAGCAGTGATTGTATTATTACCATTTCTCTGGTGTATTTGGAAATTCCTAAAATGTAAGTTCTAAAATTCTAGACAAGAAGTATAAGCCTCTGGTAAGGTTTGGGGTTTCTGAATCACGAGCATCTTCGAGACGTCTCCGTTAAGACCCCTGATGAAGGTGTCCAAGGCTCTGTTTCGGTAATTTTCCGTTAAGGCGTTTACCGTTTGCTGAGAATAGTCCTCAGTTTTAATTTTATTGATAAGCAAGGATAGTTGATGGTTTATTCTTGCATAGAACTCGTCTATAGTTCTGCGGCCTTGGGTCAATAAGTTAAGTTCATGTTCTAATGTACGAACATCACGTTTGTCTGCGTAATGCAATGACAAGCATTTCTTAACTGTTGCCCAATCTTCATCGAAGATGTTATATGAGACGAGGGCAGCATCGGCCGGACCTCTTATTTTTTGGCGAATGTGTTGTAATATCGGTCTGTATATGGGTTTAGATCTTACGATTTCGTAACCTTTTAGAATGGACTCCACATTGTGGATCCATGAAATATATTGCACCGCGTCTCCGTCGAAGACTTGATGGTCTCTAACGCAGTCGGGTAGTTTCTTAATTTCGGTGAGATCTTGCTCCGTTCTAGGAGGGGATAAAGAACTTTGGTTTTGGGGTGGTATTACCCTGCTTTCAATTTGATGTAAACGATTATTAATAAGTTTTATTTGCTCGACTTGCGCATTTACAGCTCCTGTTAGCTGTGTAACTAATTCGGTCAAGTTTTCTAATGCAGCAATGTTGGAATGGGTTGGAAAAGGATTTGGATTAAAAAAAAGTTTCTATATGTTTATGTTTTGTTTAGCGAAGGGGTTGTTGGATACTTATAATCTTTCTTCCTTTCTTTTGTATTTAATTTCAAATATTTTTACTTTACTTCTTTTTTTATTCAATATAGTCGTATGTACTTTCAGATAAAAAATGGTTATTTAACCAGTTAGGAATTATTTATATTTTAATATTAAATATTCTTAAAATTAGGTCTTACAATAATAACAGCATCGTCGAGAGTCCGTTTGTTCCTGTTTTGCCTTGGCTACTCTGGTACGGGTTGTTCCACTGTTTGATGCACTTTTCCTTGGTTCAGTGTTTGTGTTTCTTTTGTTGTTTTTTTTATGGATACGTAGCAGTCACAGATTCTGTAAGGCGGTTCTTATGTAACGCCTGTCACTGATTTTTTTTTTTTTTAACAGTCACAGATTTAATAACTTTTTAGAGTTTCTGTAAGGCGGTTCTTATGTAACGCCTGCCACAGAGATTTTTATGAATAGTCACAGATTTAATAATTTCGTAATTAGAGTTTCTGCAGAGCGGTTCTTATGTAACGCTTGTCACAGAGTTCTTTATGCGTAAATGATTAATTTTCCCGTAAGGCGGATCTTATGTAACGCCTTGTCACAGAATTTACGGAATTAATTTGCTCGAAGCACTTAATTATTTTGTGAGGCGGTTCTTATGTAACGCCTTAACACTTTTCTTAAGATTTTTATTATTCCTTCACAACGCTCTAAAAACTTTTTATTATTACTTTTCTATTCACGGGTTACGATTGCTCGGGCGCCATTTATCACGTCGCTTTTGCGGGTGAATAAACAAAACGCAAACTTTACTCGGGGATACCGATTGACAACAACTGAACACTTTATTTATTATGATTTTCCTTTTTATACAATATTTAATTTACATGTCAGCAGAAATATTCAATAATATACAATATTTAATTTGCATGTCAGCGGAAATATTCAATGCTATTTCTTGGAATTACTGAAATTTGCAATTTTGAAAACAAAAATCTCAAAAAACAAAAAAAAAATAGTTTTAATTTTTCGAAGATTGTGGATTATTGAATGAAGATTGAAAATAAAACATTATTCTTTGCGTAGCAATGGAAAAGTGAATGCTTTTGTTTGGTGTGTTCTTGTATTTTAGATAACCTAATGTGATGCCGCATACATAGTGGCACCCTGCCTGAGCAGCCGCAAAGCAAGCACTTGCTCCTAGCGGGCAACGAGCGGGCCTGAGGAAAGATAGTTTCAATCCTTATAAAACAAATCGTTGTTTAAGACAAATAAATATTTCTTTGAAGAGGTTTGGTCGCTTCAAATTCAGAAAATAAAAAAATAAAAATATTGTTGAACTAATTTTCGAAATTTTGGATTTTAATATTTTATTCTTCGAGATTTCGAGATTTTCTTCAACAAGATTTCGTAGTCGAGATTTTGTTCTTCAATATTTCGTGGCTATTTCCATTCTTATAAAAGCGAGACAGTTTCGTACGAAATAGCCATGCACTTCATTTTCTTTTATTTAAATTAAAACGATACACACAACTTCAAGTCATAAAGCCTGTAAAGTTTAGCTAAAGCCTTAACTGGAGATCACCGGTGTCGTAAAAGTAAGATCAAACAAGCTAAACGAAAACGCACTACTATGTTACGGAGCATGTGCAAGTCATACGGTCTTATACCATGATCTAAATACCATGTTCGTGGAGCAAATCCGGCACCTGGTCAGCAATCGCCCAGCAATAACAGCTAGTTCTGACAGAAATTCGTATAGCGGCGGGGATGAACTAAACACACAAAAATGTCTGCGGAAATTAAATGATACAGTCTGAACAATCAGAAAGGCGAAGCATTTATTGCAAATACTTATGCAAAATTATCTCCATCACATCAACGAAATTGAGGATGCAGAGTGCAGAGCACAAGATATGTGGAATTTCCTACAACGACCTTGCTTGGATAGAGCCAAATCACTGCTAGGGTCTTCAAAATAACGCTATTAATATGGCAAAGAAACATGTTTGTGAACAGATAAATCTTAAGCAGTGTTAAGAGACAAGAAAGCAGCGTTGAAAGCTTGGTCAAAGTGCTCCACTCATAATGGATATGAAAAAGCTAGACCCAAATTGAAATACAGACTTTGCAAGAGGCTCGCGAAGTGAAAAAGGGCTCAAATTCAAGCAAATTGTGTGGAGGGCATGTATCGAGAGTTAGAAGAAATTTTATCTTCGGCTACTGATAGAAACCGCTATCCACGAAATCCAATAAACCAGCTTGACAAGCTGCACAACAACATTTTCAAAGTTGCCGCTCAGAGAAGGAGATATGCCCAGGAAATCCGTACGCCAAAGTTCATCAACAATGCTCAAGGGCTGCTTCCTGTGGATGACGAAAAAATATAACACAGGTGGCAGCAGTATTGTGAAGGATCTCGAAATGAACAATTTCCTCGGATTTATTTTAACCCTAGATAGATAACCTACGTCGAATCGACGTAGTCAATTT
Organism: Portevinia maculata; assembly: GCA_949715645.1. NCBI lineage: Eukaryota > Metazoa > Arthropoda > Insecta > Diptera > Syrphidae > Portevinia > Portevinia maculata. The sequence goes on along the minus strand of OX454528.1, from coordinate 64,394,418 downwards.
TTTAAATTCAATTTCATTTGTGCATATATGGCGTCACTGCCCTCGCCACTCCTGCCAACTCAGGTGACCTAAGTAGCTTGCAGGAGACACACGTGCCGCTCAGGTAAGTACATTACTTTTATAGAAATACGCCTGTCGAAAAATATCGTTTATAGGTTATGTGGAGAGCACAAGACGAGCGTTTGGCCTAGTTGCCTTGGGAACCAAGATGAATAATTTCTTTTTTACTAACGTTCCTCACTTACATATATTATATTATAATAATTACAAAAAGTTGTTTTTTAAGCGTCCGAAGTAACAATTTATTAGTCTGAAAATGAGATCTCAATATTTTTTTGGTTTTGTAAAGAAAGAATTTTATTTTTTTTTATTTATTTATTTTACCTAATAAAAATAAAAATAAACTTGAATGTTGCATTATTCTATAGCACAATGATATTTGTAGTAATATATTGCCACTTTTAGAGACATCTTATATACACAATCCAAAATATGTGCTTTCAAATATATACACGTCGAATTGACGTATGGTTATCTTTAATGTACTATAAAATATGGTTATCTCTCTAGGGTTAAAAAAGTACCCGACATTACTGTCGAAGAAGATAGGAAGGCGGTCGATCATCTCTAGTGGAGATGGCGAAGCATTTTAACATCCACCTATGCTGGGTGCCAGGACATACAGACATTCCAGGGAACTGTAGGGCGGATGAACTCGCCAGAAAAGGAACCACACTGCCCTTTTACCTGATAAAGGTTTAGTAGTCATCCCGATCGCTACATGCAAACTCATGTTTATGAGACAGACCGTTGAGAACTGTAACCTTAGGTGGACAAGTGGCAACACTTGTCTAGCGACAAAGCAGATTTGGCCAAAGCTGGATCTGAAACGCTCTAAGTGTTTGATATCTCTAAACAGACTTCACATTGGTGCTATAATTGGTGTGATCACCGGAAACTGTCTCATAGGCAGACATGCAACAAGGCTTGGCGTCCACGCAAATGACTTCTGCAGAAGCTGCATGGACGAGCAGGAGGGGGAGACAGTTCTCTACCTTCTCTGCACGTGCCCTGCTCTTTCTCAAAGGCGTAAACTCCATTTAGGATCCTTCTTTTACAATGATCTTAACGATCTCATTAACACCAACATAAAAAGTCTGTCAAGCTTCATCAGAAGCTCCAACTGGTTCAACGAGTAGGAGGATGTTACATCCGTGTAGTATCACAATGGGCCTGTCACTGGCCTAAGTGTGTCGGCCTCAGCCGACTGCCACTACAACCTAACCTAACCTAAGGCGGTCAAAGACTACAAAAAACGAAAAGCAGTTCGACCAGACGAGATACCCTCTGATTTGTGGAAAAGGAAGGGAGACATCGGAACCAAACGGCTCATGATTCTGATCTCCAAACTGATGAGAGGCGATCCAATGCCAAACAGATGTAATCCAAAGTACAGGGTGGTGCTCGAATCGTGCTACAAAAACAAAATGTAATAACATTTTTTCTCTGTGAGTAATCGTCTCATTTTACCATATTCTAAGGGTACTTATATTAATTTTGACGCATAGTTTGTAACATACCTTAATATTGCCCGTAGACCCCTAAAAACTACTATATTTATGATCAGCATCGATAGTAATGTCGATCTAGCCAGTGGCAATGGTGCGATGGTAGTGTATTCACTAAGTAATTGGCAGGTCGTGCGTTCAAATCCCGACCAGGGCCATGATTTTTATAAATTGAATACACACAACAAAAAACAGATCTCCCTAAAGCAATTTAGGCGCCACCTGTTGAGAAAAAAAAATCCCATCGCACCAAACTTCTTTCCTATCATTCTATTCTTTCATACAGTAAGTCAGTAAGTAGCACCCAGAAATAGGCAATGAATCATTTGCTGGAAGCTACTTACAGCAACAAAACAAAATGCCTGCGCTGTGGTTTCCACTATAAGGGTACTGTGTACTACAGAAAAAAGAAATCCCTTTAGCGCACGCAAATAATAAAAAAAAAAATAAAAAATGTCGATCTAGCCATGTCCTTCCGTCTGTCGGCAAAAATTAGACCTTTAGACTGGGCCTAGAGAGCTGAAATTTTAACCATATACGAAGTTTTGAAATCCGCACACAGACGCCCACAAACTCAAAAAAACAAATTTTTCGAAAAAATCGAATTTTGAGCTAGAAAGCTGAAATTTTTTATATATGATCTATAGATGACAAAATTTAAAATCCGCCCACTGACATGCCCACAATTAAATAAAACAATTTTATTGAAAATCCAAAGTTTGAGCTAGGGAGCGTTTTTTCTTACAAAAGCTTCGTTTTTTTCGATAAAATCCTTTAAATGTTATATAACAAAATATGTAGAGCGTTCTTAACAATTCATCCATACTAAGACTTTTGTCACGCCCACTTATGAGGGATAGGAATAAGAATAGGGTATCCAACAGTTCGCCCAAGCGGACTGTAGCCCGTCCCTATGTTTTTTTTTTTGTTTATTTGGCAGGTCACTATTTAGATTTATTAAAATGAATGCTTGGGATACCGAAAAGGGGATTTGGATAGTGCAGCGATACCATGCTTTGGGGTCCTTCATTTCCGTCCAAAGGGAATTTAGGCGGGAGTTTGGCGGCACTCCCCCGAGTAGATGGACCATTATGAGGCTGGTAAACATGTTGCTGAATCTGGAATCTTGTAATGGGGAATTATGCTTTTGAGACTTTTTTTATTCGAGATTTTTGCTTTCGAGTTTATTTTTTTTTCCAGATATCGTAGGCAACCCCCTTTATATTCCTGGACCACACAAATGCAACAATACAGAATTCGATTGTTTTCAGCGAGGAAGAGAATCGTGAATCGAATCGGAAATTGGAAGATATACAGTGAAGTTGGGGGGTTATGACACTTTCTTCCAGATCATAACGTCGTCGTTAAAAAAAACAAGAAGATCAACTTGAGTCACTTTACTTTTCAGCGAAAGCGGGCGCGTCACCTGGCGTGAATATAAGTTCATTTAAACGTCTGTTGTACGTAGACGTGTTTTTTTTGCAACTCAGTAATAAGTCAGTCGCCAATTTACCTGTAAGCCATAACAAATTTCCACTCAGTATTATTTTGTCAGTGAATCCGAAACTCAGTTTATGTAGTTTGTTAAGATTGAAAACTAGACTTCTCTGAAATCAGTTGGAGGAATGAGGAAACTCATTATTGGTTGGTACTCGTATTTTGATGTGTTCAAGTACGGCGTTTTTGTATTAAAAATGTAAAGATAAGCTCTTGTATAGCTTTATTGTCAAGGACATGATCGGACATGATTTTTTTCTTTTCCTACTTTCTATATTTGTTTTGTGCATAAGAAAACATAATTATTATGGAAAAGGAAAACGCTCTAAAAAAATCCAAATAGGTACTAAAGAATCGTTCTTTTTTTTAAACTTACCGTTTTGTTTCCAAGATTCTTGACTCTGCAATTTAAATACGCTGTCTTCCCTAGAAGTGCTGTTATATTTTTTGAAGCTGCCTTATCAAAGTATGGGCCACTTCTGTTTTCATCAATGATTTCGATTGTATTTCTATTTACACCAGAGGAGCCTTTGTTATTATTTCCACCACCTCTCGTAGACATTGTTGTTGTACTGATCATACTACTACTGCTCACAGCATAAGCCGTATTTGAGGAACTGCTGATGACAGTACTTGCATTTAAATTTCCAATGGCGGAATCTCCGCTTTTACAACTACTACTACTGCTGTTACCGCTGCAATTGCTATGAGTAACACTATTACTTGAAATCGCATTTGAACTAATCGCATCCTTTGGTTTTAAGGATGATTCTTGTCGAGCTGCATGAACTGGAAAAATACAAAAAGAAAAAAAAATATTATAACTACGTTAAGCCAGTACCTATTTTTTTTAACCCTTGCCCAAGGGCCGACACTGCGACCTAAAAGATCTTTTGTGTCACAAGGTTGACTTACACCAAAAGGCGACTGACTTCCCTAATGAAACTCAGCACGTCTTTGGTGGTAGAGTTGCGAAGCTCCACCAGTGATAACAGCTCTCGGTGGAGAAGGCGTCGTCTCAACCAATGCAGAGCCGGGCATTCACAGAGTATGTGTTCTAAGGTTTCCTCGTCCTCCATGCAGAATCTACATTCTGACGTTGGACTAAGATTTATTTTATTGAGATGATATCTCAGACCGCAAAGGCCAGTGAGAAAGCCAACCAGCCTTCTAATGTTTTCCTTATTTAGTGTAAGGATTTCCTTATAGGAGTAGGGCTTCATTGAGCGTTTAGCTTGTCTCAGACCAGGGGCACTTTCCCAATGTTTGAGGCGAGTCTGTTGCTCCCATTCTTTGATTAGCCCTAGAGCAGCAGTCCAGTTGACACTGCAGTACGGTTCGAGACCGACGAAAGCGTCTTCAGATCCAGCTCTGGCGAGCTCATCTGCGGATTCATTCCAGGTAAAACCTCGGTGGCCAGGCACCCATCCGAGTTTAACTTTATTATTTTTGGCTAGCCTTTGTAAGGCGCTGCAGCAGTTTCTTACAGCTAGAGAGACTATTGTGTTGGACGACAGTGCCTGAAGTGCCGCTTGACTGTCTGAAAAGATATGTATCTTTGCGCCTTTTATTCCTTTGTTGGAGTTTAAGATAGCGCAAATCTCAATGGCATGAATTTCCGCCTGGAACACTGTGGGGCACATCCCCATAGGTATCGAGACCCTGGTGTTGGGTCCAAAGACACCAGCACCAACTCCAGGCTCCATTTTTGATCCGTCGGTGCACCATACCAGACTTTTTGGGTCCACAACTGGAACCCCCGAGACCCATTAGCCAGTACCTATACATATTCATATATTTAAAAGCTGAATACCCGTGTTCTTACAATTCGACTAATTCTAATGTCAATTATAATAATAAATAATAATAATAATTTGTCTCTTATTTCATAACGAAATAACTCCCAAAGCCATGTAGGTGAAGGGCTCAAAGTATCGGACCCAGGTATCGATACCGAGTATTCGTTGGTATCGATCAGGCGAGTATCGGTACCCAAAAAGTATCGAGTTGATAGCATCGAGCATCAGTATCAAAAACTTCTCTTAAAAAATAATGGAAATAAAAACAATCGCAATGAAATTGTTTTTAGAGCGACCGGATAAGAAAAGTAATTTATTTAATACTTTTGACTTAAAGCGATTACTGGCCTTAGTAGCTATAGCACCGGCTTTAGAAAATAATCTTTCTGCTGGGACTGACGAGGCACCAATCATAGCGTGATGTCAAAACTGTCGATAAAGGCCAGAAAATACCTCCTTTTACCCTCGTCTTGCGCTATCGGCATCATTGTATCATTTATAATTATTGATTGATGAAAACCACACTCTTGCTTCCAAAAAACATAAAAGTAAGTTGTAAACCTTCAAAATTGTGATTAGCCAAAAGAAAACTTGCCAGGTATCCATAAAATCAAAAATTGAAATAGAAAATATTGCTCTGCAGAGCTCTCAACACTGTTGAATAACCCAATAAAAAGAAGAGTCATAAGAACTGATTTGCTGGCAAATGCCCACATATTTATCACCAATGATTTGCGTGAGTGTTCATACAATTTGCGAGCAAGGATCGCAAAAAATTACTACGCCGACAATTTGGTTTATACACAAAATATTGGCTTATAGTATCGAGTACTCGGTTTCGGTATCGACACCTACTCAGTATCGAAAGTATCTACCGATCCCTATGCAGATATTCCAGACTTTTTTAAGAAACCCTCCAAAATGACAATTTTATTACCCACCATGTTAGCATCCCTCGAATTTTTAAGATGCAGAAAATCATTTCAATTTCTCCTAGAACGTTCTAGAATGTTCGAGAATCCCTGCATCCTGAAATGTAACAATCTATACAATGTTCTAGAAGCTTATAGAGCCAATATCATTTGCATGACGTTATCCTTATCATTCCTCATCATTCTTTATCTAAAAGAATTGAATTCCCTCCCCCAAAATTATATATATTATATTATATATAAAGGTGCTTAAATTCTCAATAGTGTCCTTAAAAAGCCCAAACAAAGGTCCTTAGCTCTTAATAATGTGTTTGGACGGCCCAAACAAAGATCCTTGAAAGCTTTGAAAAGGAAAATAAATTGAATCCCCTCCCCCCAAAATGATATCCTTGGAAATGCAAATAAAGGTTCTCAATAGTGCCCTTGAAAAGCACAAGCATAGCTCCTTAAATTCTCAATAGTGTCATTACTGTTATATTGATAAACAAATTATTAGTTTTTTGTCAAATTTGAATATACAAACATGTGTACAAATTGTAAGTTCTAAATGGTAGTATTAGTTGGTGCGTAAATTTTCTTAGAAATAACTTGACCCATTTTGGAGATATTAAAATTTTTGTAAGGAATTTCGTTAATTTCACAAAAATTGAGACGCGTTTTTTTATGCTAACTTCTATTTACATTTCAAAAACGATCAAAATCATCAAAGCAATTTTTGAGAAAATCGGTATTGTAAAAATCAGTACTGTAAAAATGGGTATTGTAAAATGGGTACCTTTCATGATAGAATAACATAAATATGGCTTCGAGGTATAAGTCTAGAAACCCCAAATACGAAATTTGAAGAAAATACGTTGTGGCTGAGCCTCGTGCCTCGGTGACAGACGATCAAACGGACGGAAAGCGGACGATCTATTTTGGACTTCTCTATAGCAGTAATACTCGTATTTGTGCAGACGCATATTAAAACAAAATCCCATGAAACTGTACGAACGCGATTTCAACTCCACACACCTTCAATGTGGTCGACTTTACGACGAATATCTATTTTGAACATACTCTTTTCACTTTGGTGTTTTTATTTATGATTTAATTTTATTGAAATTGCAAGATTATCCATTCATCTAGTTGAATGAAAATGTTAGATTTTGTTTTAGATTTCAAATTCTTGCTCCTTTTTAGGGTTTTGCCAAATGACAAAAACGGAACCCTTATAGATTCGTCAAGTCTGTCTGTCTGTCTGACTGTCCGGGAATGTCACAGACACTTTTTTCCGAAACTGTAAGAGCTATACCGTTGAAACTTGGTAATTAAACCGCACAAAAATAGAAAAAAAACAATAAATGTTGATAGTTCCCCGTACTTAGAACTGAAACTCAAAATTTTGTTTTCATCAAACCCATACGTGTGGGGTATCTATGGATAGGTCTTCAAAAAATGATATGAGAGAGACACTTCCAAAGTGGTAAAATGTGCAACCCCCACCCCCTCTAACTTCTAAAATAAGGGAATGATAAAACTAAAAAAAAAGTATGATGTACATTACCATGCAAACTTCCACCGAAAATTGGTTTGAACGAGATCTAGTCAGTCGTTTTTTGTTAATACGTCATAAATCGTAAACCGCAATTTACCCTCTATTCTTTCTAATACCAAGTACTCTTGTTCTTAGCATTATAAGGGTACTGTAACAACAGAAAAAAAAATTTCTTTAGCGTAAGCAAATTATAAAAAAAAAAGATAGATTTCCAACAAACCATGGCTATTGTTGTAAATATGACTGGACTTCAAAATATATATATATATATAATATATATATATATAGAAAGCAAAAATGCTGCAATTCGCCGTTGGCGTCGTTTTCAAAGGGTTTTTACCTGGTTCCGTAAAAATTGCCCAAAGAAATTAAGAGTATATGCATCATACAAACTTAATTTTGGTTATCTTTTATCGGAATTAAGTTTGTTTCTGGCTTTTGTTTATTTGAAACTTTTTATTTTCATAAATAATTCTTATCTATATCTGTGTGTACGGGTCTCTTCTTTTATATTATTGCAGTGTACATATGAATGTAATATTTGATTTTTCCGCCACTGCTTGACTTGTTAAAAGAAAGGAAGACAGAGTAATATCTGGGATAAATAAACAGTATGGGGCTAAATTATGTTTTCTTTGCTCTTTTATCGTAGTAAAATGCAATTAACCTCACAAACAGATATGGGCAATGAGTTGTTTTACCCTTAAGGCAAACAAAAACCAACAACAAAATACTTGTATGTAATATAATAATGTGGATTTACGGAACAAAACAAAATTGTTCTCGAGATAGGGTCTATTTTTCTTCAGCAACCATTTATTTGATTATTTGCACAGGATGTGTAAGCACAATGTGCAGACACAAATTTTGTTAAATTCTTAAAATGAGTCAGCAAGTTTTAATAGAACAATCTAATAATTTAAGGGTTGAAAATAATATTCTTCCATGGTATCAGATCGCATTACATTTCCTTATATTTATTAATTTAAATTCCAATGACGAAGTAGAAGTTGATACAAATGTTGGCATCAAAATAATGGGTCGTACGAGACTTTATGGCTTCTATTAGACACATTTTCTTATCGTATTATAAATAAAGTGCACGGATGGCTCTAATAAAACTAACTCGCTTTCATTAAAGGTGTCTTGGAATTGGATTTTAAAAAATTGCTGGCAGCCCACGCTTCTCCCAAGAAAGGGAATCCATTTAAATATGTACTTTATTTTGTTTTGTAATTTCGCTTCTGCTAAACTTACGGAACGCTAGAGTCCGTTTGGACGAACTATTGTATACCCTATTCCTGTTCCGCAAAAGGGTGCGTACAAAAATTCTAAATATGGGTGCATTGATAAGGTTATAGTCTATGTTTATAGAAAAAAACATTTTTGTGGAAAAAAGTCCCTAAAAAGTGGGCATGACAGAAAACTTTGTATCGAAAAAGTTTTAACAACGGGTTTATCAACATACTTAGCTTTGGTGGATTTAAAAAATCTTTGCATTTAAGTATTTCGGGAGTTATTTCTTTTAAATATGAACCTGGTATTTAAAATGTTTCCATTTAAAATAAAATTAAAGTAATGCAGAATGACGACGGCGATTGGCAGCTATATAGCAGGTCGACCTATTAGTACCGCCGGTCGTTAAGAAATCTCAAATCAAAGCCTAAGTGAACTTTTTCAAGATTGGCAAGCTGATGGAGAACATTTTGTAAGTTTCCCTCTATATCGATATTATTTTATGAGTTTGGTTTATTGCAATAGTTCCTTTTGACATGGACTTTGAGTAATTGTGCCATGGAAAACAGTTTACTTTTATGAACAAATTTCTGGAATTTACAAAATCACTGGATTGATTCTATGAAAAATATATAAGAACTGTATAGACAATTATTTTACCGCTTAAAGGATGCCTCAACAAATCAAAGAAATTTTAAATATACTGGCTTATCAACAAAATAATACATATGTTAAATAATTGTTCCATTGTTTCCAGATTCAAAAGACTCAATTTTCATTTTGCTTCAATACAGTGTTGAGCCAACATCCAAAGTTATATTTAGAGCAACAAGCTGTTCTCCTTAAAAGGTTCTATGCTGGCTGAAATCCTTAAAAAAAATTCTGTTTTATGTAAACGTTATATGTATTTAGTAGAAGTATTTGGTTTTGAGCTCACCCTTTAAACCTCTTTTAACGGAAATTTATCTTATTTTACTATCTGAAAGCTATAAAAGTGACGCATAGCTATTTGCTTTAAATGCCTGTGTGGTTTTGATACCTTGTCTGAATTAATAACATACTTCAGATTAACGTATGGACTTAAATTTAACGATAAATTTATTGTTAATGTTCTTATAAAAGTCATTAAAAAACCCATTTTAAAACTACCGATTTTCATAAATCTGTTAACTCTCAGGCTTCAAATTCATTCCCTAAAGAAGTAGACAAATAAAACACAGAAATTAGTCCTGCACCTATACAAACATCACCGCCAAAATCCACATTCCCGAAGGTCACTTGTTAACTGCCCTTTGGGCTATGCTTCTTTTAAAAATTCTATATTTTTCAACTGTGAAGAGTTCTCAGTAAAATTACACACAACAAATAATCTCATCCCGAAAGATGTTTTAAATACTCGTATACAAAAAGGAATTTGAGATATTACGTTACGAATATCTGAAAGTATTAAAAGAACGATTCTTCATATTGTCCCCAATTCAGATCAGGATATACTAAATGTGTAGCGGCCATCCTAATGACATAAATATCCGTAAAGACTATTATATAAAAAATGTATTAAATTCTATTTGAAAAACACCTATGTTATTTCACCTGTTTTAAAATTATCAAAGCACACATTTTTTTTGTCATCTTTGTAAAAATTTGTATAAAAGGCAGTGAAAAATCAAATCAATTTGTCAGACCCACAATGACGAGTACAGAAGTGTACATTCCCAGCTGGAATGCACCAACGTCATGTTCCGTCGTGCTGTGAAACACTTCAGGGACAACGAATTCAGGCAGAGGCTGGAAGATATAAAACCAGGCCCCGACGCCTTCAAGAAAATCAACACGCTAGTTGGAAAATCGAGGTCAATGCCTGAAACCATTGGACACGGACAAGATACTCCCACCACCGCAATTGAAAAAGCCGAAGCATTTGCCACCCACTTCGAAAGGAATTTCACGGATCGACCACCAACGCACCTTCCAGAATTCCTAGAAGTAGTGGAAGCACAAGTTCACGAGGCCACAATGTCAACCGATGTCATCACGACTTTCAACACCAGGAATCCAGCAGATGACCCAATAAGCGACAAAGTCTTCACCAACATAGAAGAGGTACATGGTCCCGGGGGACCATACACACGTAAGGCCGATTTCACACATACGCGGCAGCCGGCTAACCGGCACCTGCTACCCGTTACTCGTTGAGCACACATTCTAATGGGCACGTTCACACCTGCAAACCAAAACCGTCCCCAGTTGCCCATACAAACGACCAGGTAGCAGCCCCTCGAGATGTCAACCAAGGACAAAACATCGTTTTAGAGTTGGTGCAAAAATACTTTAATTCTGGGCGCACAATTTACGCCGACAATTTTTTTTCGTCCCTGGATTTGGCTACATTTTTGATGGCCAAACTCCTAGCATATGTTGGTACGATTCAAAGCAACAAGCCCTACATACCATCACACTTTTTGGCGGCGAAGAGAAGGACAAAATTTTCAACATTGTTTGGATCCTACAATGGCGATGTATCTCTTGGTTCTATTTTCATATGCGGTTGACGAATGTAATGAAAAATCTAAGTCACACGCTATTTTAGACTACAACAGCCATAAGTCTAGAGTCGATACAATGGACCAAATGCTCGGTAAATATACCTGCAAACTGTCCACAAATCGATGGCCCTTGGCTTTTTTTAATATGGTCGACATCGCTGGATTGGCAGCTTACATCATCCACGATGAGTTGAAACCTCAAAAAAAATCTGATAGACGACGAGGATTCCTCAAAGTATTGGCCATACAATTAGTTTTACCAAATATGAAGGAGCGAGCTAGTCAGCCTCGAACTATACGCCATGAAAGCGTGCGTTTCGCTATGCAACGCTTCCATGTTGTGGTGAGTTTTGTTAGCCTAGCCTTACGTATAGCACCTGCAGCACCTAAACTTCCTCCGCGCAGCAATCGTCCCAATTGCAATCTTTACAAAATCGAGGATTCGAGGCAACGTAAAACCGGACAAGTGTGTTTTGTTTGTCAGCTGCCGGTGTGCAAGGCACATGGGGAGACCTTGCATAGATGCTACATTATGCTGTAAGGATGCTGCCGATGCAGATGATCGAAATCTTGAGACAACAGCACAGCAATAATTTAAATAAGCGCTATTCCTTATATTATTTTTTATAAACAGAAGTGTTATTTTTTTGAATTCCTAATAAAAAAATATGTAATTAAATCTTTTTTTACTTAATAATATTTAAAAATATATTTTAAACATCCTCACACACAATAATCATCAATACGCAATCACAGATTGCAATCTTGTTTTTGATCCCTCAAATAAAGAAGAACTGCTAAAGAGTTTTAAAAACATTGACGGTCTGCTGCAACAACAACAGCCTATTAGCGAACATCAACTGCTTATATTGGCACAGCAGAACGAATTAAAAGAATCACAATTACAGCTTCAAATCACCCAACAACAACTACTTGAAAAACCACGAACTCTCCCACAGCAACAGTAACAATTAGATCAAGATAATTTTCACCGAGATCTTCAACAAATCGACTTGCCGCTTACGGAACAACATCAGAACAAATTGGTCACAACAAATTCCAATTTGCATAATCAACAAAATCAGCGACAATTAAAACCCAAACAACAAAAACAACTAAATAATCTTCAACTTCCTCAACAAAAGAGAGTACTACGGTCTAATTCAGACTCGGCGGATTTGGTTCCTGATACAATTGGCATTACCTTAGTTGACTCTCAATTGCCTTCATGTTCAACAATTTCACCTGCTGCTACCACTATAGGAGTAAGCCCGTCAGCTGACATTGAAAGTCTGACTACTGGGACAAACGATGAAAATACTCCCTCATCCAATTGTGATCTGAAAACTGTACCACCCCCGTTTGCAGTGTTTTTGTCTCGACTGGAGTATGGTACTAAACCTTCCGCTATTATTAATTATATAGCAAAAAAGGATATCGACACAAAAAACATTAGATGTTTAAGCCTAACAGCTGATAATCTACCGGGCCGAATTTCTGCGTCGTTTAAATTACTTGCTCCATCAGCGACTGGCAAAATTCTTTTAAATCCGAACTTTTGGCCAAGGGACATACTTGTCAAGGAGTTTACAAACAGGAATAATAAGAATAATGCTAAATCCTATTCTTCAAAAAACTTAAGGAAGTTGCCTTCTTCTATCAAAACGTAAGAGGGCTACGGACTAAGTGCACTAAATTTCTGATAAGTGTTTATAGCTGTTCATATGACATAATTGTTCTTACGGAGACTGGCTTAGATGATAATTTTAGCGATTCTGTTCTTTTCCCCACCTACTTTGATGTTAATCGATGTGATCGATCAACGGATAACAGCGTTTACAAGCGTCTTGGTGGTGCGCTTATAGCCATTCGAAAAAAATTTAAAGCGATAGATGTTGACCTTAGTTGCTATAAAGACATCGAAATATGCTGCAGCCATTTTAATTTAACATCCACCGCTAAATTATACATCGTTTGTATTTACATCCCACCTAGTGCCCGAGTAGATACTGTAACGAGGTACACAGATGCTATTCGTTTCATTGTGAGCCTTCTATCTTCCTCGGATTTAATTTACACTTTTGGTGATTTTAATCAACCGAATATACACTGGGCATCGGGGGACTCTGATTGTACATTTCTCAGTCCCGTCAACCCCCTATCAGCAATTGGTGCGTTGATTGTTGATACGCTCTACTCACTTGGTCTACTCCAGGTGAATCATGTTAAAAATACCATGGATCGTACTTTGGATCTCATCTTTACCAATAACAGCGACGAAACTCTTGTATCGAGGAGCCTCACTCCTCTCGTCCCGGAAGATTCTTATCATCCTTCTTTAAACCTTTTTTGCAACTTAAATTTTAATGAAACATTTATTTGTGAATCCTTCAGATTTGATTTCTTAAATGCTAATTATAGTTATATATGTGAAGAGCTTAATAATTATGACTGGAGCCCTTATCTATCATCCAAAATTAATGACATTTGCTCCAAATTCTATTCGGTTATTAATTATGCTATCTTTAAATATGTTCCTGTAGTTCGCGTTAAAAATAAGGCTGAGTCATGTCCTTGGGACAACGAAATTACACGCTATATAAAAACTCAAAAAAACCGAGCCTACAAGAAATGGCGTTGTAGTTTGGCTATTGAAGACTACGTTTTGTTTAGAAGGCTGAAGTCTGAGTTGAAAACATCTCTCTACCATGCATACCTTGTGTATTTAAACGATATACAGAACACACTTGCTTCCAGGCCAGATAAATTTTGGAAATTTATAAATTCTAAAAACAAAAGTGATGGTTTTCCAGCCTCACTATCTTTTAACGGATGTTTCGCGGATTCTCCCGATACTATTTGTAATAATTTTGCAAGCTTTTTTCAATCAGTTTATTCGAAAAATGACTTGATCATTGATGAGAATTTTTTTGATTACATTAATGATTCTCCTAATCCTCTTTTTAATAGTATGTTATTTTCTGAAAATGATGTTTTGAAGAATTTAGCTGCTTCGGAGTCCAGCCTTAATCCTGGTCCTGATGGTCTTCCTTCTATTTTCCTTAGAAACTGTGCGTTTCCTTTACATAAAATCGTATGTCATATTTTTAATTTATCTTTAAAAACTGGAATATTTCCATCTGTTTGGAAAACTTCTTTTATAGTTCCCATTTTCAAGTCTGGCAGGAGAAATAAAATTGAAAACTATAGAGGTATATGTAAGCAATCTTCTCTTCCGAAATTGTTTGATTCTCTTGTTACAGAGAGATTACATTTCTATTGTAAATCCCTCATATGCAGTAATCAGCATGGCTTTATAAAAAAGAGGTCAACTGTAACCAATCTATTGTTATTTACTAACTCTGTGATCTCTGAAATCAGTAAGGGTAACCAGGTTGATGCGATCTATACAGATTTCAGCAAAGCTTTTGATCGTGTTGACCATAAAATGTTACTTTTTAAGCTTACAAAATTGGGATTTCCAATCTTCTTTTTAAAATGGCTTTCTTCCTTCCTTACTGATAGATTACAAAATGTAAAGTTTCGTAATAATATTTCGAAAAATATATCAGTAACCTCTGGTGTTCCCCAAGGAAGTCACATCGGGCCTCTACTTTTTATTCTGTTTGTGAATGATATTGTCGATTTTATTCCTGAATGTTCTTTGTTAATGTTTGCGGATGACTTTAAAATATATTTGCCGGGAAATGATTATCACTCATTTCATCTCCTAAATTCATATCTTCAGAAACTTCATCTGTGGTGCTCTAAAAGCTACCTTTCATTAAATGTCTCTAAATGTTCAGTCATAACATTTTCCCGCTGTAAATCACCTGTCATGTATACGTATACTTTTGGTGGCGTAGTCATTCCCCGTGTTTCTGTAATCAAAGATTTGGGAGTGTTTTTAGACAGTAAGCTATCGTTTAATTACCATGTTGAGTCTATCACAAACAAGGCAAATAGAACATGGGGAATGTTAAGTCGCTATGCTTGTGAGTTTTCAAACGTTTATGTTATTAAAACTTTGTATGTAGCTTTTGTTAGATCTGTTTTAGAATATGCGTCTATTGTTTGGTATCCCTACTATAGAATTCATATTAATAGAATAGAATCAATTCAAAAAAGATTCCTAAGGTTCGCTCTTAGAGGACTCCCTTGGTTCGACTTAAGCAACTTACCACCTTATATATCTAGGTTAAAATTGATAAGCTTAGAGTCATTAGAAGTTAGGAGAACGGTGGCAAGAGTTGTCTTTGTTCATAGGACCCTAATAGGAGAGATTGATTCAACAGACATTCTAAGCCTTCTCAACATAAATGTTCCATCATTTAACCTGCGCTGCACTCGATTTTTTAGAGTAGACCACTCTCGTACAAACTACGGTCGTTCGTCTTCGGTCAACGGTTTAATGATATCGTATAACGCTTATGTCAATTTAATCGATTTTAGCTTATCAATTTCCGCCATAAAAAGAAAATTACTTGATAGTGTTCAGTCATAATCTGTTTGCTCTATGTTTTTTTTTTTTTTTTTTTTTTTTTGGATTTTCCTATTTCATCTTTTTAATTTGTAATGTATGACCTTACGTCTATGAAAGATTTTGTTCTTTGGTGACAAGAAATAAATAAATAAATAAATAAATAAATAAATATTAATACTCAGAGTAGGTCATAAGAGAAATTGCCAATACAATAATTACAGCCTAAAAACTATATGGTCCCGGGGGACCATGAAAGTAAAATATGCCACAAAATGTTTCCGCTCATCCGAGGGTTAAAATAAAGTTTTGTTCAATTTCACTATTTTCTTTTTATTTAAATGGACGTCTTTTTAAAATTTTGGGAGAATTCGTTTACAGTTTATCTAGAATTTGGATCAATTGGCTAGAGCTCAAATATTTTCCATAATTGGCTAGAGCTCAAATATTTCCATGATATTTGTATTTGTATTTATTTAAATTAATGATTTGCTGTGCAATAAGAATAACATTCTTTAAGAGTGCACAATTAACATATGGATAAGCATGACGACATATTTTACGTTTATAGAAAAAAAATAAAAACAAATATGGGAATATTTTACGTAAAACTTAAAACAAAATGCTGTTATTATGAACGTTTTCATTAAAAAGAAAACATAAGTTACATTAAACAAGAAAAACATCAATGAAGAGTACTAAGATAAGAAAAGACTAAAGTCAAAATACTCCTGTGCTTGACCTTGATTCTCATATTATGGGGAGGTTGATTAAAAAGGCGTATGCCATGAATGAAAAATTGCCTACGTGACATCGTGCAAGGGTAAACATTAGGCCTGATGACACTAGAACGAAGAGACTGAGAGAAAACGATTTTAATGTACAGATAAGCCTGTTGTTTTTCGATTAAAATTTTAAATATTATTGCGCAAGCTCTAAAACTTAAAAATTGCTTAAGACTGCATTGTAATATTTGTCGAGAGGTGCTCGAAACATGATCGTATCTACGTAGAATGTATACAAATCGTGCGATTAAATTAAAATCAACGCTTAACCTACCAACGTTTAACCTACGCATTTCCAGCAGCTGAATAATGGGCATCATGTAGAGAGAGTGATAGGTCAAGAAGAGAACCCACGTCCAGTCAATGAAGTACCAGTTCCACCATCCAGTATAGAAGATGTTGGCTTAGCTATAAAAAAAAGCTTACAAATAACAAAGCCGAAGGCTCTGATGGCTGAGCAGCGGAGCTCTTCAAATAAGGTGGTGATGTTGTGCGCCCTAATGCACCAAATCATTAGCGAAGTATGGGTGGAAGAAAACATGCCGATGACTAGATTTTAGACTATCAGCTCCATATGCCCCATCTACAAAAAAGGCGATCCTATGTCTTGCAAGAACTATCGAGGCATATCTCTGCTTAATATAAGATCATACACCGAAAAAAATATTTTGATAAAACAACTGTGAAATTAACATTTGATATACTGATCATATCACTATTACATTCACGATATGGATTTACTATGAAAATTCATATATTGAAAATTAAAATGTTAAAATGATAAAATCGTTCTAACATTTCTTAATTAAAATTTTACATTATAAATGCCAAACTGGTATGCAAAAAGTGTGCTGATGCTAATTTTTTCTTTTTTTTTTTCTTTGCGAAATGGAAGGGACCTACAATTTTACGCCGAGTCCGAACGGCAAATTTGAGAAGCTTCTCATGACAAATGATACTCTTGGATGTTTGTCAGACGTTCGCAAGAGGTGGGGCAGTGGAAAAAACTCGAGATATTACTTGGCCCCGGCGGGAATTGAACCGGGGACCTTTCGATTAGTAGTCCGACACACTAACCATTGAGCCACTGCGCCCGACTAATAATATAATTTAGAATAATATAGTTTAGAGAACGCAATCATGTTGATATTTTAAGATATCAAAATAATCTTAATTCACAGCCTTTTGTACATCAAGTTAATATTGTAATTTGTTAGGGTATATTACACTGCGACCTATTGGTCTATTGTGTCCTAATATTGTAATAGCGTTAATATGATATTAAAATTGTAGAAATATGGTTAAATACAAACCAACTTTTTATATTATTAATTGATATTACAATATAGAAAATAATTTTAATTTTTTTATATTTTAATATCAACCTTACCTTATAATTATTGATCTAATATTTTAATTTTCATAAATACAATCTTTCGTATCATTTTTTGAGAAATTGATATGATATGCTATTTGATATTAATAAAATATTAAAATGATATGTCGTTTTTTTCGGTGTATCTAACGTACTGTGTGAACGTCTTAAACCGTTTATCGTCACATACCAGTGTGGCTTCCGGCCAGGCAGATCGACTATAGACCAAATTTTCACACTAAGGCAAATCCTGGGAAAGACCAACGAAGACACACCACCTATTCATCGACTTCAAAGCCGCGTATGATATTATACATCGTTAGGAGCTCTATATGGTGATGGCCGAATTCGGAATCCCGGCAAAACTGATTCAGATGTGTCACGTGACACCGGAAAACATGCGCTGCAACGTGCAGTTTGGAAGTAGCTCCTCCGAACTACGAGTATTTCAAACATGCACCGGATTTCGGCAAGGGGACGCGCTATCATGCGATTTCTTCAATATCTTACTGGAGCAGATAGTGCGCAGGGTAGTTGTCAACACGGAAGACACCATCTTAAACAGGTCCGTTCAGCTGCTGGGTTATGCGGACGATATTGACATCATCGGTCGATCACAGCGCCGATAGAAGCTTTCACGGCGATTGAAGAATAGGCGAAATCTGTTGGCCTTTACTAAATGAGGACAAGACTAAAAACATGCTATCAACAAACAAATAAACATCTGTCCACCGCCTAGGACAAAATGTCACTACTGATAGCAACAATTTCGAGGTAGTTAAGGAGTTCATCTACATCGAAGTAAACATGAACTCCACGAATGACACCTTAGTGGAGATCCGGCGAAGAATTACCCTAGGAAACCGCTGCTAATTCGGTTTGGCAAAACAAATAGGTTCAAAACTCCTAACTCGAAGGAAGAAATGTATGCTTTATAAAACCCTTATCCTGCCGGTTCTGCTTTATAGCGCCGAGTGCTGGACGATAAGCAGGAAGGGAGAGCTGGTACTGGGCTCCTTTGAAAGAAAAATTCTTCGGCGGATTTTTGGTCCTGTGAGCGAGGAGGGCGAATGGAGGAGAAGATACAACCGTGAACAAAGATGTGGATGTAGTCCAAAAAGCCAAAATACGTCGACTACATTGGCTCGGCCACATCGAGCTAATGGAGAATAATGCTCCAGCTAAGAGGATCTTCGAATCCCAGCCCCCTGGTCTGGAAAACTGGAAGCAGCGTGCCCGGGATCGTAGAGGATGGAAGGCTGCTGTGTCTCAGGCAGAGACTCTTCACGGGTCGGGAGCCCGTTAAGTAAGTGAGCTTAACCTACGCCTGGAGTTAGCATCTGTGCTAACAAACAACTCACAGCCATACTTGATTAGTGGTACGATCAAAGCCTTTACCAATTTAAGTTTGACAGTAGTAGGTAAGTTGTCTCGACAAACTGATATAGGTACACCGCAGAGCAACATAAATTTAGGATACCCCAGAGTTAAGTGAGGCTATTGTTGAAAGTAATGGCAAGGTTTTTAATCTTCGGCACCATTTCCACCTGAATACCACTCAATCAAATTGGAGGTAGGCGAGACGACAGTAAATGCTTATAAATTTGGATAGATTTAGGATTAACAGAATCCGATATAACACATTTTGTAAATTCATCCTGTTTTAAGGAAAATTTAAATTACTATACAGGTACAACTAGAATAAGTACCTTTTTTGTATCTATCTGGATTATACTCTGAAATAAACAACCCATTAGGTACTTGTAGTCATGATAATGTAGACTCAGTTTGTGGTTTTTATTTTTCCTACTTTACCATAGCATCTTTTTGTCCAATTTAAAAGTAATTTTTGTATCAATATGTTTTAAAACAAGAGAAAATAAGTTACATAGGAAACATTTTTTGTTTCTATGTCCATTGGTAGATATTTTTAAATCGCATGAACAAAATGCAATGCCTCTTCAAAATCAGGCTGCTTCTCATCAGATTTTTGTCCTCGCAAGCGTTCTGGCGATATAAATGATATTCCTGCATTTGCGCTGTACGCCTTCAACAATTTGGTTTTGATATCATCCATCGAAAGGTAAATGAGTAGAACATGGAGTTTTATTAAAATTTGTTTAGGCAAACCATATCATTTCTCAGTTAAGGAATACGGTATCA
The DNA here is from genome assembly GCA_949715645.1 of Portevinia maculata. NCBI lineage: Eukaryota > Metazoa > Arthropoda > Insecta > Diptera > Syrphidae > Portevinia > Portevinia maculata. The sequence goes on along the minus strand of OX454528.1, from coordinate 64,374,500 downwards.
AAAGAAGGGCTAGCATTTTAGAGCAGTGCAGTATCGGACTAAGCCCGTCAGAGGCCCGGGGCGGCAAAGCTGAATGAGGCCCCCCAGCTTTATGAAGTTTTACAAGCTTTTTATTCAGTTCGCATTTGTATGTATAAATAAGTGTTTATGTTTATTTCGTTAAAATCTGGCAAGTGAAATTTAAATTCGAATTAAATTATTTAGGCTAAATAAACTTACATACCTACAATATGGAATGGATATGGGTGAGGAAAATAAAATACGAATCGATCGACAAAAAAAAATTAGATAAAATAAATCAAAGATAGTTTTTTTATTTTTTGTAGCGTGTTATATGTGTTTTCGTGCCTTCAATTTACTGAACTCCTCAATAACTTCTGTGAAATCGATTTCTTTGGAAAGTTTTATTTCTATTGAAAGCACGGCTAGATTAACCAGTCGCTCTTGATCCATTGTAGATCGAAGATATTTTTTAATTAACTTTTTCGAAAAACTCCTCTCGCATGATGCAACCGAGATGGAATGGTCAAGAAGTATTGAGGTATGAGCGATATACAGGGTAACGATTCACTGAAGTCCCATTTTATTATAAATTGAAGGAATTGGGGGCCCCCCAAGACCGGAGGCCCTTCCGCCCCTGGTTAGTCCGCCAATGGAGCAGTGCATATGGGAGTGAAGAAAACATTTGCTAGAGTAAGAGAGAAATAGTATTGGCCGAAGATGCGGTCAGATGAAAATATGTTAGGAGTTATAGGATTTGGAAAAGAATGACACCGATATTTGACAAGCCGGCTGGGTTGATGACATATAGAACAGGGGTAACCAACACGTGGGACATCATTTGCATGAATTTAGTTGGTCCACTTCGAAAGTCGAATCTAGTTTTTGTTATATTCTCACAATAGAATGAAGTAGTCTTCTACGTCAGTATATAACAATTATAATATCCGACGAACGCTGCGAACTATTACACATCCGCACTAGCACCAAAATATGTCGGTTCGTTTCGTATATGTAGAGACCATCGCCTTGAACTTATACTCCGGTCGGTGAGAATGGCATTTAAAGTGGAACCTGGAACGCAAAAACTTGAGGCAATGATATGAAAACCCGGTAGAAGACCTAAGTCGCATAACAACCGAGAAACTGAGAGCATCTCGCGCTGTGATGTTCAAAACTATCCTCAAGAGCGATTTAGAGGAGTTGTCTGTTGTTTCGTAGAATTCTGTGTAGACCAATTGTAGCCATGTTCCTTTACACGCGTATACGCTTATTTTGAAGTTTGCATTTAAAGCACAATAACAACCTCTCCTATTTTTTTTTATAATTAGCGTGCGCTTAAGGGATTTCTTTTTTCTGTAATCGAAACAGTACCCACAGCGCAGGCATTTTGTTTGTTGCTGCAAGCAGCACCCAGCAAATGATTCACTGCCTGTTTTAAGGTGTACTTACTGCATGAAAGAATAGAAAGAATAGAAGGTTAGGAAAGAAGTTTGGTGCGGCAGGGCTTTTCCCCCACAGGTGGCGCCTAAATTGCTTAAGGGAGATCTGGTTTGTTGTGCGTATTCAATTTTTAAAAATCATGGTCGGTATTCGAACGCACGACCTGCTAATCCCTTAGTGAATACACTACCATCGCACCATTGCAATAAATACGCTAACTTTAGCGGCGATAAAACAGTGCTTCCAAAATCGATTTTCTTGGTTTCTGATAAATTGTTGCGATGAATTTTTAAGGACATGTCAACAATTTGACATCCCGCCAACCACTGGACACATCATGCCAATGCTCTACACAAATCTGAGAATATTGATTACATTGGAACATCGTACGGCTCAACAAAGGACCAACTTAAACTCAAGAAAAACCAGGGATTTGTCCCAGTTTACGTAGGGTATGTGTTCCTTAAGTATACCACGTATTCCACCCGTTCATCCCTTTTTCTTAAGCTAAAATGCAAATGACTTGACCGGAGAATACTCGTGCATCATTATACGCTCCATTAATAGGGATTGAAAGAAACGGTTACGACCGAATGGCTGCCGCTGTACTTCAATGATTTTCGCCGGCAAATCCTCAAGTTATTGGGAAAAATCGGATGTGGCCCTTTCAATTTTGGACAACAAATTAGTATCGATGGAGAATAAAGGTTGGTTCGGAACTCGAACACTTTTTCGTATGACAAACTCCGTTTTCGCAGAGCTGGACAGAACCACTTGGACGCATATTTCCTGCTTTATGACATTCGAAGACTGCGTACACCCACAATCAAGTTGAATTCAGGCTTATACTCAATCTCGTGACAGATATTGGTTACCTGTACTTTAAGGGCCGTATTCAAGGTTTTCTAGCATATTCTTTGCAAAAAGTAAGCTCCAAAACAAATCAATTCATTCTTTATCTTTCCAATTCTATTGACAGGAAAAAGAAGAACTGAGGAAATTGAAAGTCTTTAGGACTTTGCAATCAGATGAACCCACGAGGATTGGTCCAAAGCACTGTCAGGTAAATCACCAAAGCAAAAATCCGTGAGGAGGTGAGTCGTATGCACGAATATCTCTATCTTATGATACACGTCTTTTCTGCACATTTCGGTGTAACCAAACGATTAGACGAGCCCACAACACTCGCCGCAAAGAAGCACCATTCAAAGAAAATCAAGTTAACCAAAAAGAAGAAACACACCGGAAAGACCATCGTGCAGTCAAATCCACCTTAAATAACATTTCTATGTCAAGAGGTTGAAAGTGTTAGCTGAAGTCTGCTTGGAAGATTGGCCCTCGGATTATTTGTTGGGACAAATAATAGCAGATTCGTTTGACGTACACTATACTTCCTAAGAAAGTATTCTACGCTTCAAAACGAAGTGAAATTAAACAAAATTTCTACACGAGATGATTTGTATCAATTCAAAAAACTGACTGCACATACTAATCCAATTTACCAAACGCGGTTAAAAAAATCGGATGGTACGTGCAACACTATTAAATACGATTGTGGCTGAAATAATAGGAATTAAGACTTCCAGGACTCCGCACTCTTTTCCTAACAAATGCCAAAAAAAAACAAAAATACAGAATTTTTTGTTGAATTAGTAGATACAGCATCGTAGAACTATGATTCATTAGAATTGCAAACAGGAGGATTCCCTTTGAGGGAGATGCTAAAATAATATTAACGAAAACCAAATAAAAGTTTTTTGATAACACTTTTTATTCTTATTCTAAGGGCCTTTCCTTTCACCCTTCTTAGGAGCAGCTTTGCCTTCAGACGGCGCAACCTATTCATTTCCTCTCCAAACTCTTAATGTTCAGAACGGAATGTGTTTCCACATATTGACGAAACCACGTAGTTTCTTTCATGATCGGGTTCTTCGCTAAACATGCACACAACTTTTATATATTGATTGATATTCGATTCGACAAAAAGGTCATAAGACGAGCGTATTGTGTCGCAACTTTAATAAGGTTTGTGTATTTAAAGCGTATGTACATTGTACGTGTAATTAATTTATTCTGTATTGAACCACCGATAAAAATTAAATACAATAGAGTTGATTAGGTCGCAAATGATTTGCATACCTCACATAAACGGTACCGATAACTTGTTATAACGGTAATTAAATTTGGCAAATCTGTTGGAATGAAATAAATTGCTATAGTTTTAGAATATGTTTTGGTTTAAGCCAGTGGCGGATCCACGGGGGGGTCATCGGGTCCGGACCCCCGAAAATTATCGTTCTGGATTTGCTGCTGTAACGGGTAACACTGCCAATACTCGTAAGACCGTGTTCACGTTTTTGAAACATTTTTCATTGATAACCTAAAAAATAACGCAACCATTGAAAGTTAAGTATTCGATGGGATATATAAACTGATTCTGGAAGTAAAATTTCCGATCTGAAGTTACTCACTGATAGTGCATCGAACGCATTTTGAATATCTTGATCGGAGATCCGTTGCCTCCACATTCTGATCTCTGAGATGAAATTCCTTTCCGAACAGTCCAATATTTCGTCATAAAACTTGTAAAGATCTGCGCATTTTTCCTCATCAAATTCCTGCTTGGAAGCAAACAGTTGTCCGAAACTTTGGAAGATGGATTTGTGTTTTTCGAACCGTCTTTGGAGATAAAAAATGTACCTAAGTATCAAGGAATGGAATCTAGAAGGCAATTCTGTAATAATCTTCGACATTTTGTTTTTCAACGTTGCAACGGTTTTTCTGTTGACTGCAACGACGAGGCAATTTCATATTAATTTCGTTTTCGGAACAGATGTCAGCAACATTGTCGTAAATGATACGAAAATTTGAATCAACGTTTTCTCGCTTTTCCTTGATATCATTCGTAGCATCATCAGCTAACTTTGTGGCTTCTACTAGATCTTGATTTTTTGTCTGCAATTCCCGACTCAGAGGCAAGACGATAGAATTGTCGATTCCATTACATGACAAGAGATTTGAAATTCGATTGTCAAAATCGCGGTCAAAAGCTGAGAAGCCTTTTGTGAAGTCTCTCGATCTTTCCACTTTTTTATTTCTTCCAAAGCTTCTATAACGGCCGGTTGAAGTTCGAGGTAAGTCGAAATTGCTTAATGAGACTGAGCCCATCTTGTAACAGCGAAAGAATTCAATTTTGCTTTTCTCCGGTCACTCTTTTTCGGCATTTTCAAAATGAAGTTAAGTTAGGTCATGACAGCATAAATTTTGTGGACCCCCTCTCGTCGAGATCCTAGATCCGCCACTGGTTTAAGCTAAGAAGCTCCAATTTATACTATATACCTTCTGGTGGCCCTTAATGCTAACATTAAACGATTTTGTAATTCTGCTCACTGACACGCCCACAATTTTAAAAAAATCTTTTTTTCGAAAAATCAAAGTTTGAGCTGGGAAGCTGAAATTTGGAATATATAATCTCTAGGGGTCCTTAAAAGATTTTTTCCGACTGCCCCAGCTCTTCCGAACGTCTGACAAACATCCAGGAGTATCAATTGTCATGAGAAGCTTCTCAAATTTGCCGTTCGGATTGTACCTCGGTTTCTTCCATATGGTCGAAGAACCTAGGTTTTAGGCCCCGTACACCTTAGCCATCAAAGGAGATTCGCTACCAGAATCCAAGAACGAAGCGAAAGGATCAACAAAACAGTCACGGAAGAAGGCGAAATAGCTATCTATACCGACGGATCCGAAATGGATGCGCGTACAGGTGCAGGCATCTTCTGTGAGACTGTGGGCCTGGGCGTGTCCTTGAGAATCAGCGATGAATACAGCGTCTTTCAGGCAGAGACAGCTGCGATCACTTAGACTGCCAAGGATGAGTCAGTAGTTGTCAAATCAAGGGCGGTGTAACAGTGCAGAAAATACCTAGAGGAGATATCAATCGCCAATTCAGTGACCCTATGCTGTGTCCCAGGGCACAAGGACATCTCGGGCAATGAAGAAGCAGACAAGCTGGCAAGATGCGGATCGGCTATGGATGCATCTCTGGCTCTGAAATCTATACAAACTCCGCTCGGTGCATTGACATGGAAAATCGACGTTGAATCCATGAGCAGAACGAACCTACATTGGATCCGCCTCGAAATATGGCGACACTCGAGGGAACTTTGGCCAGCGGTAAATAAAAGGAAATCTAAGGTCATGATCGGGCTGAACAGCAAAGACATACGCACACTGACGGGGGACCTCACAGGATACTGCGCGGTGGGCCTACATGCGGAGCGGCTGGGCATAATGCACAACGATTACTGCAGGAGCTGCAGAGACGTCGAAGAGATACAATTTATTCATCACCTACTATGTGAATGCCCTGCCCTTAGAACAAACAGATTCAAGATTTTTGGCGGCTACTTCTTTGAGGAGCTGGAGGATCTGACCGATATTGAGCTTAGGAAACTCCTGCGATTTACATATAAATCCGGGTGGTTGTTATACTGCGGGCCAATGAGCTGTGTATCTGCGGCATACTTCTTGTTTCTTTGCAGGTTCTCAAAATTTTGAAAATCCCAACAATGGCCACAATGGGCGCAAACTGATGGTCTAAGTGAGCCGTGACACCAGTCACATGGGCATCCATCTACCTACCTACCTAAACGTCCACTTAAACAACACAAAAAACCTTTTTACTGAAGAAATCATTCTCAAAATATGTAGTTTAACTCGAACAATTCCTTAATATAATGTTTTCTGCCATGCCCACTTTTAAGGGTCGTTTTCTTACAAAAACTTTGCTTTTTTCAATAAAATCCTTTAAATGTTAAATGATAAAATAGATCCTTCTTAACGAATCTCCTATACTTAGATTTTTGTCACGCCTACTTAATGAGGGATAGGAATAGGAATAGGGTATCCAACAGTTCGCCCAAGCGAACTATATCCTTTTCCGAGGTTTTTGTATTTATTTGGCGATCTATCATAGTGGGTCCTCCGAGCCGGATCCTTTCATAAATTCAAATTTTCATTCAAACAATTAATTTCATATATGTAGTACATTTTTTATTTACATCACATTTTTTCTTTCTCGGTCTCTCGGTATAAGCTTTTTGTTATCTCGTAACATATAAATGTAATACATACGTACGGTACGGCATACGGCAAATTTTGTTTTCTTTTCTTGGGTGCATTGATAAGTATACCAAATACTGACAGACTAATTAATTACTAAGTATTACTCTCTCTTTAAAATATCTATCTTCATAAAAGTGCTTAAATTATTTATTTTGTTGTTAATTCTATATCTTAATATATAAAAACGTTCGTGTGTATGCGTGACCGACCATCACGGCTGAACCACTGAAGACTTCTACCTTATGTTCGTGTGGTGCTCCTGATGGTTTATGTTTATGCTGCTCATACTGCACTTAAATTGCCGTTAAATATACTCGTATGTACAGACAAATGAAAATGCAGTATGCAATATTAAATCGCATTCAGGTATGGCTAATATACTTAAGAGATGCCAAAATATAATCTGGGATGAATGTACAATGGCACTTAAACATTCATTAGAAGCTTTAAATCGTACGCTGAAAGATTTGAAAGGCAACGACAGACTCTTTGGCGGTACTCTAATTTTGTTATCAGGAAATTTTCGACAAACACTTCCAGTTATTCCACGTTCCACGTATGCAGATGAAATAAATGCCTGTTTTAAAGCTTCATCACTGTCGAGCATGCATGCCAACTTCAAAATGATCCATCTGCTGCGCCATTCTCGAAGGAATTGCTTGATATTGGAGAAGGCAAAATTAATGCGATCAAATTACCAGATCATTTTTGCATCATTGTGCCATCTTATTAGATAGAATATTGTTGTTAGAGAGACAAAACAGCAACAAAAGAGCTGTTACCAAAAGACAGACATGATGAATAAAATAAAAATTCTTGAATGGAATGCTGATGGTATCGAGAGTCGCAAGGACGAGATGCAAGTGACACTTGACATACACCAGATAGATATATGTCTCATTTCAGAGACGCACTTTAAATTGATTACTGACTTCAAACTGCAAGGATATAAATTCTATCACTCCCCACATCACTCAACGGGAAAACCTACCTATTGGCCAACAGATAGGAATAAAACCCCAGATCTTGTCAACTTCTTTCTATCAAAAAATATATCTTCAAATAAAATAAGGATAGAGGAAGGACCTCAGATCAGATCATTCCACTATACTCTTAACACTTAGCGATAAAATAATAATAAAAGAACATAGCCCAAAACTAGTAAATAGACTGACTGATTGGAACTACTTCAGACAGAAGTTGGAAGAAAGTATCCAACTACGAGTATCACCAGCTATTCAAACAGAAGATCAACTAGAAGAAGCAGTCCAAATATTGACGCTCAGAATACAAAAAGCTGCGTGGGCTGCAACTCCCAAAACAACAAAAAAGATCAAACAAAACTCTTATCCTTCCGAAATATGTGAAATTATTACAGAAAAGAGGAAAGCTAGAAAACGATGGCAACAGACAAAGGCGCGAAGCGACAAGACCACACTGAACAACTTAAATTATAAGCTCAGAAAATCTGTAAGAGAATTCAATAATGAGTCTTTGAAAACTTACCTCAGAAGTCTTACAAATGATGCAACGAAGAAAATGAACAGGCCAATAGCTCACATTCCGCCAGTAAAAACCAGAGAAGGTAACTGTGCGAAAAGCAACCAAGAGAAAGCAAACACTTTCGCTGAGTATCTTGAAGACGTATTCAAACCTTATGAAGATAAAGGTCATCAAGGACTCGAAATAAAATGCGAAGAAGATACACCTATTCGGCCGGTAACAGCTAAAGAACTTTCCAAAGAAATTAAAGAAAGCATAAATATAAAAAAGGCCCCAGGGTTTGATTTAATTACAAGAGAAATTTTGAAGCAATTTCCACGAAAATGTTTAAAAAAAACTAGCGCAGATTATTAATGCTGCATTTAAATTAAGATATGTGCCAAGCATGTGGAAAGTCGCGGAGGTAATAATAATACCTAAACCAGGCAAACCACCTAACGAAGTTACCTCCTATCGCCCAATATCTATTCTACCAATGTTGTCCAAGTTATTCGAAAAAGTGCTGGTAAAACGTCTACAAAAAATAATAGATGAAAAATCGCTATTCCCAATTCATCAATTTGGATTTAGAAATAAGCACTCTACAATTGATCAGGTGCATAGAATCACACATAGAATCGAAAAAGCATTTGAAGAGAAAAATGTGTGCTCTACAGTATTTCTTGATATAGCACAAGCTTTTGATAAAGTCTGGCACAAAGGACTGATACACAAACTACAAAAGCAACTGCCGAAGCAGTATGCGACCATTCTGGAGTCTTATATATCAGATAGATTCTTCAGAATTAAACAAGAGGCAGAGTACTCAACATTAAGAGAGATTAAGGCTGGTGTACCACAAGGCAGTGTGCTAGGTCGAGTTCTATAACTACTTTTCACTAGCGATCTTCCTGAAAGTCAAGAAACCACCATAGCTACTTTTGCAGATGACACAGCTGTCCTTGCTGTGGGAGCAACTGTCGAAATAGCAACAAAAAAGCTTCAAACAGCAATAAACAATATTTCAGAATGGACTAAGAAATGGCAGATTAGATTAAATGACCTTAAGTCAGTCCATATTAATTTTACGTATAAAAATGTACCACACATTCCAGTCTACATTAACAACAATGTAGTGGAATAGTCAAACACAGCCAAATATCCAGGCATAACTCTAGACGCTAAACTGCGTTGGAAAGCGCACGTAAAGAAAAAAAAAGATAAGTTGAACATGCGATACAGTAAAATGTATTGGCTTATTGGGAGATTCTCATCCCTGTCTAACTACAACAAGTTATTGCTATACACGCAAGTTCTAAAACCAGTATGGACCTACGGTCTCCTGTTGTGGGCATGCACAGGCCAAACAATTCAGGTTTTCCAAAATAAAGTACTAAGGAACATAGTTAATGCACCTTGATACATACGCAATGCCGATCTGCATAAAGATCTAAATGTTGAAATGGTTGAAGATGAAGTTAAGAAAGTTGCTCAAAGGCATAGAAGTAGGCTTCTCAACCACGTAAACACAGAAATAACAGAACTATTAAATAATGACAATGCAATCAGGAGATTGAGACGGGTAAAACCTCTTGATCTATAAGAGTTAGCTAGGGCTAAGAAATCAGGTATTGATTTCAAACAAGAAAAAAGTTTAGAAATCCGACAAACGGCGGATTTATCTGTTAAATTCAACAAATATGTAGTTAAAAAACAAATTGCCGATTAGTCGTCGACTTGGTGCAATCTCATTCGTGATGGCGAATGTCAGTCCCGCGGGAGTTTTTTTTAGATGGGTTTAAGTCTCTCACTATTGCAGAAGCATCCCTCGCATACTAGCTCTGCAATGTCTTTCGATGATTTTTTCTTCCAGCGAATTCCCAACCCAAAAAAAATATTGTGCCATCTATAGACGCATAAATTCAAAATGTGTTTCCAAACATTCGAGATGACATCAACAATCATCGTTGGGTGAGCGAAAGCGCAATTTTAGCAGCAAAAAACATTGATGTCGACACCATAAATATCTACATTCAAAACATGTTGGAATCTCCATCATATTGATTCAAGTCAGTTGATACTGATGTAGAAGAAGATGAAGGAGTGAATTTTCCAACAGAATTTTTAGATTCACTTGATTTGCTAGGTCTTCCACCACATAATTTAATTTTGAAAGTTGGATCACCAATCATACTGCTACGAAACCTGAATGCACCAAAATTATGTAACGGAACGCGGTTGGTTGCCAAGAAAATATTGGGTAACATTATTGAATCGATAATTATCAATGGCAAGTTTAAAGGAGAACATGTTTTATTGCCAATAATCCCGATGATTCCAAAAGATTCTCCAATTGCATTTAAACGCTTACAATTCCCAATTCGTCTGGCATATGCAATGACAATCAACAAATCTCAAGGCCAGTCGATGCAAGTCTGCGGCTTGGATTTGGAAAATGCATGCTTCGCACATGGTATGTAGGGATCATGACGTAATCTCGAATAACAAAAATTTCGAATGCAAAAAATCTCGAATGCACAAGAATCTCGAATGGACAAAAATCTCAAAAGACGATATCTCGAAAAAAATCTCGAAAAAAAAAGTTAATTCGAGATTTTTTTCTTACCTATTTAAAGAGTTTAAACTTGAAGAAAACGCATTACATATTTAGTTTATTCAGCATTTTTTTTTTGGGAAAATAACAACAAAAAATCAATATTTTTTGGTAAATATTAAAATCATAATAAAAAATATCAAAAACAAACAAAAAAGTTTTAAATTCATAAACATAGCTGTAAATGCATATGTAGGTACAACAAAAAAGGATGAATTATTATGATATATGCTCGAGCTGTACGCAAGACTCCTAAGGTACCCCACATAACCCTCTCTTCTTTTTCGTCTAATACTTTTAAAATTTGTTTTTCTTTTTTTAAATACTCCCGTCAGTCAATCGTGGATGTTAAAGAGTAGTAAATAATCTCGAATGAATATATTAATATTTGAGACAATGGTTACAATTCGCGCCAATTGTAACGATTGTCTCAAAAATTAATATATTCATTCGAGATTTCTGCATTCGAGATTTTTTTTTCGAGATTTTTTCAATTCTTGATTTTTGTTTTCGAGATTTTTACTTTCGAAATTTTTGTTTTCTGAATTATTGCTTTCTAGATTTCGTGGTAAACCCTTATATATACCCTGCTCCAGAGTTGGTAAGCCCAACGATTTGTTTGTATACGTTGAAAATGCAGAAACAAAAAACATTGTCCACATGTTGGCTTTACAATAAATTATTATTAACCAAGATCAGACGAACATTGTATTATTATGTGAAACAAAATTGAATTTATTAAATCGGAAATAAAATTTGCGTTTAAAATGACGTAATGAATTTCATTTCATTCTTATTAAAAAAAATGTCTACCGAAATTGAAATACATTTCAAAACGAATCTTGGAAGCAATAAATTATTTTAGGCAGAACAACGTTTACCGGGTCAGCTAGTTTTTATATATAAATGTACTGCATATGTTATAGCATTTTAAATCAAAATTAATTCGAACCGTATTTCATCAATTTCGAAAAAAAAACATTCGGATTTCGTATACATATTTAAATAAGTACATAAGAGAGAAAACACGTAACATACATAACGATGTATGGCAACTTTAAATAATATCATGTTTTAATACATATTATGTACCTAGCTACTAATTGGAAATAATAAAATCTGCTGCTTTGAATAGCCTATGTATATTGAATCCTGATTACATATTTAAGTAAGTACATAAGAGAGAAAACACGTAACATACATAACGATGTATGGCAACTTTAAATAATATCCTGTTTTAATACATATTATGTACCTAGCTACTAATTGGAAATAATAAAATCTGCTGCTTTGAATAGCCTATGTATATTGAATCCTGATTCAAGCATTCAACTATTCCAAATGCATACGTATATATGTATACATATTTTTTGCTCTCTCCTGCTTGATTGCTAACTGCACGATTCTTATGTATGGATGTAGAATTGTATAATCGGTGAAATTTGAACAAATTGCTTTTAAAATACCTATATACAAATTTGTGAGTGCATAATTCCAATAAAATTGATTAGTAGCACTACTTTTTTGTTCCTAAATGCACATTGTCTGATTGCATACGCTTCCAATAATAGGTAGTTATAGTTAATTCTTTCCTTCATAATGGAACAAATTGAAGAACTGATTGGTGAGCAGATCCAATGCAAGTTCGATCTCCTAAAATTTAAAAAGAGCTGGATCTTTGCGAATCCTATATGGATAGTTTCCAATCAAATCACTTGAAGATTTTAAAGCTTTTAAAAGTCGCAAAGAAAACCGAAACAGATTTTCCGTATTTTACCGAAGAAGATCAGGAGGAATTTTAAGATATATGCCTTAATTTGAAAGGCGATATCTTAGACAAGATAAGTGTTCTTGAACGGCAACGTTCCCCACAAGGTAGCAGTAGTAGTCAGTTAAATAATCAGACAGTCTACGAGCATCCTTTCCGTGAAGATCATGACATTTATTTACCGAAGATCAAGCTTCCAGAGTTTAAAGGAAGTTACAAGCACTTGTCAACATTTCATGACCTATACGATACCTAATAAGCGGTTTATATTCGAGTCTGATCCAAGGTTAAAGAATTTGCTGCAGGAATTAAACGTTGTTAGATTCGATAAAGCAGGATTTACAAATCGAAACAGATTCTTTGGATATTTTTGTGATTTTTTTAGTTTCATAGAAATTACATAACTCTGTGAGGAAGAATTGGAAAGCATACATTTCTGCTACAAACTGTGACGTAGAAATACCGAACTTTTGCGTATTTCTTGAGTATTCCTTTCGTTCACTGGAAGCTCTAGACAACAAAATAACCCTATTCTTTAAAGAAACAGAAAACATTTCACAATACAAACCTGGTATTCGAGTACGCTCGTTTCATACCACAAAGCGAAACACTAAAGCGTCTTGTCCTTGCTAATAAACGTCATGATACCTAACTCCACAGATAAAAAAGTTGTTCATGAGGAAGGATCACAATGATATTCCTTGTGTCCGAATTTCCCAGGCAACAGAGAACAGACAGACAGTCCTGACTGCTGGAATACGTCCGGAAAGTGTCGCTTTAAACGATGGTTTTTCGTGATCGAGGACCCACAGGAGAAAGTGGATTTGCTAGGCGCTTGTTTCGAGGCCATGTATACGGTGAACAATTCTGTTCGCACACATTACACTACTCATGCCGCGTCAAAATTGGTTTCCACCATTCAGTGGAATACATGCAAGAATCAATGCACGGGTGCTTGTCTGGTGGATTTTGAGAAGGCTTTCGACTCCGTATGGTTAGAGGGGGACTTTTCTACAAGTTGACCAGGCGGGGGATGCACACACCCTTTATGTTATTTATAATATGCCTATGGGATAAAAGTGTGTTGTCAAATGTGGCAACGTGACTTCGAGCAGAGCCTTTGAAATTAAAACGGTTTAGAGCAGGGGGCAGGGAATTCTCCGATCCAGTTTAACATTTAAACGAGTGATCTGGTACTTACGCTCACTCAGACATGCTTACGGCTACGATTTGGTGGCATACAGATCACGTCATCAGGTCATTAGATAACATTGTTTTGCAGCGTAACTTCAATCAAATAAAGGGATATTGTGACGACTGGAAGTTGAAAATCAGCTTTCAGAAGATGGAAATAATCTTGTTCAGAACAAAATTGGATGGGGCCTCTAGGGATATCGGAACAAACTAGAAGATATTAGCCATTATTGAACAAAATGGGCAGTCACTGGCGGTGAGAAGCGTGGTAAGATACCTAGATATCTGGCTTGACCAGTATCAATATCGATAAACATGTTAAAATGTTCTAGTTGCAGCTGGCTGTTTCATAAGAGCACTTTTGGTAGAAATATCGAAACAACAACGATAGGCAGAAGATATTACGACGATGGCTCAAAGAACTAAGCCACTTCGTGATATCTCGATCGCCAATGAGTTTTATTGCTCATTTTTGTATTCGGTCATGCAGCTACAAATATGTGATTAGATCACCAGCACAGATATGAGCATTGTACTGAAGTTTGGGGCGAATACTCGACTTATAAATCGTAGCCAGGCAGAAGGGGGGAAATATTTCTTACATCGAGATAGAATACGTAGTCATTCCAACGATGGTTGTCATTTACACACAAACTGAGAGGGAAGGTCTCTTCGGTTGCAGAGATGCAAGTGCCATTCATGGATAATGACAGACTGTTGAGGTTTTGCTTTTATGACAAAAGACGGCATTGTTTTTTTTTGAAGCATTCAATTCCACCCTATTGGTTGTACCCCACCATGATCGGCTAAATAATATTGCTGTATTACATGTTTATTCCGATATTACCGGCAACCTCGATTTATCGAATTGTTGATTAAGTTCATTTCCCAAAATTCAAAGAGCTGTGTAGTCTTTGCATTGATACGAGTATTACAAAAGTTTGTGTACTACGTAATCCCCGCATTGTTGTGTCGGGGAAAATGTACAATTTTCAACGCATTTATCCGAGGAACGCAATTACGAGAATCCCGCCTAAGTGCATTGTCGACGCAATAAGGAAAACCCTGCTTTATTGCATTGAAAACGCAATAAATCATTTTTATTAGCATCTTCATATACGCATTATAAATAAAGCCAATTAATTTAAATAATTATTTTATTAACGAAAAATTAATTGTATAATTGAAGTTGTGTTAGGTGGCAGAAACTGTACATTAATATTTCTTAAAGTCGTCGTTGTTTTGTGAGATGTCGCATTGTCCACGAATAGAATAATATTTCGATTTTGACTTAACAACGAATGAAACTAAATTTTTATTTCAGAGCACCTGCGTCATCCATGTTTTTTTATGGGAGTAGTATTCCAGTGGTAGGATCTTGTTTTTAAAGCACCGTGGATTCTTTTACTTTCCGATAACAGTGGCCTTTTTAAAATCTTCGGTAGCGATACAAATAAAACGTATTGTCAAACGTTCTTTCGGTACTTTAAAACCACTTATTTGATGTCCTTTTCGGCTAAAAGATGATGTCGGCAAGGCTTTATAAAAAAGAGCGCTTTCATCGGCATTGAAAATGTCGTTGGATGCATAGTTTTTAATTACTTGGAGAGAGAGATAATTAAATTGGAGAGAACATGTATATGAAAATCTTCGGCAGAGGAGCCTTATCCATGTACCTTTTTTAATGAAATTCCTTCTCGTTTTTGCCAACGCCACAATCACCCTACGGTTGGATTGAAGTCTTTTTTCATTTTGATTGCAAACTGCTTTGCTTTCTCCAAAATCATTTGAAGAAACTATTGGTCCAGACCCCGTATTTGGTTAAACCAAACTGTAATTGTGCGTTCAAATTCAGGCTCCACTTCTTAATCGTTTGCTTGTCAAATTGCAAGTATTCGACTTTTCAAGAATGATTTCTTGATTTTGTAACTCGATTCAACGTCGACCTGCAGCATCCATATTTGCCACACAATTCAATTTTATTGCTGTCCGTAGCGTCAGCATTTCGCAACTTTTGCTTAAGTGAAAGTGAAGTGTTTTTTTGTGTGTTCATGGTTGCCTGAAAAATATGTTAACGAAACGCTTGCAAGAATTTGCAACACAAATGTTAAATTTCTTCATACAAACCTGTAGATATTTCTAAATCAATCCACAGCACAGGCACGGAACTTTGATTATTTTGGCGCACTCTAAGTATATGTTATGTCAGTTTGACAATTGATGTGACAAGTGTCTTTGATTTTATTGAAGCTGTAAGCACAACAAGTTTTAAATGCTTTTGTTGTGTGTGTTCATTTAACCGGGAGATTTTGTATGACGTTAATGAGAAACTTTACTTTTTGTAGCGCAATTAACCGGGTAACGAATTTAAGCAGGACGCATTTAAACGGAAAAAGTTGTGTACATTTCATATGGAATGCTTTGTTTGCTCACAGTCGTTCCGCAACTCTCGAAGAGACAGGACGGCTAGTTACGGAAGATTTAAAGCAAGCAAGTGCGATATAGTGGTGATTAGCCAAATTTAATTGTTATAGTCAATTGGCTCAGTAGACTAAGTGTCAGACTCTGACGTCGAAAGCGTGGGTTCGATTCTCAGCCGGGAAAAATTTTGTTTTATTTATTTGAGAAACAACTAGAGTCAACAAAAGTGTAAAAACAAAAGTGGAGAATAAAAAGTGACGGTAGGCGATGGACCCCGGAAAAACGGTGGTCCCGCGTACGGGTGTGGGTGTGCCGTTGCGACGCGTGGTGCAAACACGCGAGCTGGCAAAAAAATCATCTGCAGCAAGACCAGCAACAACAGGAGCAGCAGCAGCAATAACAGCAGCAGCTATAACATCAGCAGCAGCACCAACAACAACAACAACAACAACAACAACAACAACAACAACAACAACAACAACAACAACAACAACAACAACAACAACAACAAAAACAACAGCAGCAGCAGCAGTATGTACGCCAAGGGCAGTAGCTGCAAATGAAAATGAGTTGGCAACAACAACAGCGGTTCGGTCGTTGACCAGGCGGGTGGTCTCGCAGGTAACACCAGCAACAGCAATGATATCATCAATGGTAGCAGGAAAAACACCAGAAGCGGTAAATGTAACCGAGGAGCTCAGAAAGGTTGAGAAGAGGCGACGCAAGTTAAAGCCGAAGCCGAATCTTTCGGCCAAGAGAAGGGTTAACTTGGCAGGTCACAATGTGGCATCATCACCGATGATGATTGCGAAAATTCCAGCTCTTACGAATTTGAGGGTGGAAATGACCGGTACGTCGGAGAAGGAAATTCCTTCAGGGACCTACAGGTTGATGATGAGGAAGTCGTCCAAATGGACGAAGAAGTGGACGAGGAGGCGCAGCTGGACAAGCTCATAAAAGAGCTACTAGAGAAGCGCGACCAGTTGCGCATAAAGAAGCTGCAGCAACAGCAACAACAAGCTGTGCTCAAGCAGCAAGTACAGCAGCAGCTGCAGGAGAAGCAGCAACAACGGCTACAACAACAACAACAACAACAACACCACCAGCAACAACAGCACCAACAGCAAGAACAACAACAACAATCAAATCAGCAAAAGCAGATTAAGGTACAACAGCAACAGCAGCAACAAAAGAAACAAACAAAGGTAAAAATTCCACCTATAAACGTAAGTAATTTTGAGATTTTAGATAGCATAAGGTTATGTAAGCTAATAACGAAAAATTTTCATGTAAAAAGGCTTTCAGCCAACAAGCACGTAATTTTATGTGAACAAATAGAGGAGTACCATAGGGTTCGTGCCGCCTTGGGAGAGGTTAAGACCGAGTACTTTACGTACACCCCAAGGGAGCAAAAGCTTAAAACCGTGGTATTAAAGGGAATCGATCCCTCAATTAAAACAGAGGAGCTCGAGAAAGAGCTTAAACATTTTGAAAGCGACGACCTCAAGTTCGTGGGGGTTAAGCCGTTTTCCTCGGCTGTGGCAAGGGGTGGTAACCGGTACTTACCATTCTTCCTGGTCCAGCTTACTCCTGACAGCAAAATTGACAGGCTGCGAAATATCCGCTACCTGTACTATCATGCTGTAAGATGGGAGAAATTAAAACGATCAGATCGCATACTTCAATGTATGCGCTGCCAAAGGTTCGGGCACGCCGCAGCTAACTGCAACATGCAGTTTAGATGTGTCAAGTGCGATAGGGACCACATGCATGGTGAATGCTCTCTAGGTAAAGAGAGAGTCGAAGACCGGAGTGTACTCTCCTGTGTGCTCTGCAGGAACTCTGGGCATCCCGCCAACTTCAGGGGTTGTCCAAAGTACCAAGAATTGAAAAAGAGAGTCCAGGCCCGCAAACAGCAGTCTGAAGATGATAGGCGTCAGAAGAGTCGCTCGTTGGCAAATTTTGTGGCACCCAACGTGTCCTTTGCCCAAATGGCAGCTGGACCGGGTTAAGCCCACATGACATCAAACCAACCAATGGTAGCCCAAATGGCACCAGAGGTGGATCTGGACTTAAAATCGATCCTTCTGTCTCTGCATGGAAAGATCGATAAGTTCCAGAAACAATTAAATGAACAAGCGGCCCGAATTGACTTTATATATTCGGAGCTGTTTGTGGGGTCTGGTGTGCCATAAGTCTAATGGCTGCGCTGGATGAGGGAAACTTAAAGATCCTTGCTGTGAATGTTAATTCACTAGTCAGGATCGAGAAAAGAACGTCACTTGCCAATTTGTTGAAAACCGAAAACCCGGATGTGCTTTTGGTTAGCGAAACTAAGCTAAATCAGAAGCACAAATTGGGATACAAAAATTATCATGTAATAAGAAGAGACCGGCCTCACTCCACTCAAGGTGGTGGGGTTGGAATCTTAATTCGAAAAGGCCTGCGCCATAGGGTTATATATAGCGGGGACGTGCGTAGGTTCCAGTTGTTGGAAGCATGCATCATATGCATTCCTCTCCATAGCCGGAGGAGAATGTATGTGGTGTCGCTTTACGCACCTGCAGCACCTCCACCCAACCAATTTATGACAGAGCTCGAGACACTTTTTCGTAGTCTGCAGCTGAACTCGGAGGAGAATTATTACTTCTTGGCCGGAGATATTAATGCCAAACATGCGGCATGGGGAAATGTTACTGCAAATCCCAGGGGCAACCAGTTTCACGACTGGTGGCGCCTCAATATGATTGAGTACAAACTCGAGTTGTACGCGACGGATATCCCTTCCTTCCCAAGAAGCGGTGCTTTCCTGGACTTGGCCTTAACGGACGCAAGACTTCAACTGACAAACATAGACCAATACACGCGGAACTGTTTACGTGCGTTTGAGTACGATAGTGACCACTACGGACTCGCCGCCGCAATACGGATCCCGAACGAGCAAACGCTGCTGGAGGAGTACGAAGCAGTGTGTTCATTCGATTATCGGAGGGCACAATGGTCGCGCTTCTCCAGATTTTTAAAGCGAGATTTACGTTCGAGTGGGATCGACCCACCGACAAACAGTAACATGACAAATGATGACATTGATCGGCATTTATTGCAAATGAACGACGCCATCAAACGAACTATGGAACGAACTATTCCTCGGGTAGGACGTTCCGACGACGACCAGACAGAAAAGTACAGAAACCCTACAATCGACGCACTATACCGACAGAAAAGTAGACTGCTCTCGAGGCTTAAACGGCTGTACAGGCAATTTACTGATCGCGACGACCCGGAGGTAAGGATGCTGAAGTCAGAGATCCGAATCCTGAAACAGCTGATAAAAGAAAATTACAGAAAATCTGTAAGTCTGTATTGGGGCAATAAAATTCGGGCTATTAAAACCTGTAGTCCGAATATGTTCCCACAGATAAATAAGTTGTTCAGGAGGAAAGATCACAATGATATTCCTTGTGTTCGAATCTCCCAGACAGCAGAGAACAGACAGACAGTACTGACTGCTGGAATAAGTCCAGAAAGTGTCGCCTCAAACGACGATTTTTTCGTGGTCGAGGACCCACAGGAGAAAGTGGATTTGCTGGGCGCTTGTTTCGAGGCCGTGTATACGGTGAACAATCCTGTTCGCCGTAACCACGACATTGAGAATAGGGCTCTGGTGAGCCACTTCTATCTGCGCACCGAACTTGAGAATTGGCGATCTGAGAATAACGGATTCACCGTGTTCACTGATGAAAACCATGCTAATGCAGTTGTCGCCAATGGCCGAGATGCATCGCACTTGTTCGTTTCGAAGGATGATCTTCTGTGCATCTTCGAGTCACTAAAGAATAAAAAGTCGGCGGGGATGGATGGTGTCCCAAACGTCGTATTGAGACACCTGCCTCTGGAGGCTGTAGATACTTTCACCACGCTGTTTAACAATGCGCTGAATAATGCACATTATCCGGCGCATTGGAAGGTAGCTGTGGTACACCCTATCCCGAAAAAATGTAAAGATAGGACGAACCCTGCCAATCTCCGGTCAATTAGCTTGCTTCCGAATATTAGCAAGGTCTTTGAAAAGGTTGTAAATAGAGCCCTGTTAAAGTGGGTCGAGGACAATAACATAATCCCGGACAACCAGTTTGGATTCAGGGCGAGGCATGACACTATTCATGCCGCGTCGAAACTGGTTTCCGACATTCAGTGGAATAAATGCAAGAACCAATGCACGGGTGCTTGTCTGGTTGATTTTGAGAAGGCTTTCGACACCGTATGGTTAGAGGGACTTTTCTACAAGTTGACCAGGCGGGGGATGCACAAACCTTTGCTATATGTAATTTATAATATGCTTATGGGAAAGAAGTTCGTTGTCAAATGTGGCAACGTGACTTCGAGCAGAGTCTTTGAAATTAAAAACGGTTTACAGCAGGGGGCGGTCAATTCTCCGATCCTGTTTAACATTTACACGAGTGATCTGGTGGGTTCACTCAGACATGCTATAGCGTATGCCGATGATTTGGTGGCATACAGATCAGGTCCTAAAATCGAGGTCATTAATATCCTTTTGCAGCGTGACTTCGATCAAATTAAGCGATATTGCGATGACTGGAAGTTGAAAATCAACTTTCAGAAGACGGAAACAATCTTGTTCAGAACTCCATTGGCTGGGGCCTCTAGGGATACCAGAAAAAACTGGAAGAAATTGGCCATTATTGGACAGGATGGGCAGCCATTGGCGGTGAGAAGCGTAGTTAGATATCTAGGTATCTGGCTTGACCAGTATCTATATTTCGATAGACATATAGTTGCTTGTCTTGCTGGGGCCAAGAGGGCTTATGCTCTGACAAGGAGACTGTTTCATAGCAGTCAACTTGACTCCAGAGTGAAGGTCATTTGCTACGTGGCCCTTATAAGGCCGATCATCGCTTATGGCTGTCCATTGTGGTTTAATATAGCGCCTAGTTATATGGAAAAGATTCGGGTTTTGGAGAGACAATGTCTTAGGACCTGTCTCCGATTGTTCCGAACGCCTGAATCCAACTATATAAAATACTATCCCAACAAGGTCCTATACGATGGGGCTCAGTTGAATAGGATTGACAATTTCCTCATTAAGGTCACTCGAAGGCACGTTGCAAGGGCGATGGCCAGCGACAATAGTCTGATATTTGGGGCTTACTACCCCAATGAAATGTACATTGAGAGTACACTCCGGTCTGGCTTTATCCCGCCAGAGGCATTTATCCATATTGATGCAAAAGGGCTGGTACAGACGAGGGATGGTATTCCGGTCTTATACCATCGCTACCGCAGCGCGAGAGATAAGCGGCTCCTCCATGACGGGGACGTCGCCAATGCTCATGAGCTCCTCCGTTTTAGTACCGCAATATCGGAGAGGGATAGATTCGACACGGAAAAGCAATTCGCCGAATTTTGGTGGCTTGTTGAGGGGGGAGGGGTCAACATGCCCTCCCAGGACGGTGCGTTACTATAGGTAACTTCCTCTTAGCTTATAAGTTAGATTAAGTCAGCTAGGGCGTTTTTGGGAGAGGCCGGGCTCGCCAACGTGTGGTGGTGTTTCTGGGAGTTGACTGACGCTGTAAGGCTTCAGTCGGCTCACGGCGGCGCGTGTGCACGTTGACGACTGCCAGGCGCTCGGAAAGCAATTGGGATTTTGACCACTTGTTGCGCAAGGCAACGAGTGCTCAGAATCCTAATTATAGTTAGAATACGTTAAGTAGTTTAAGTAAGTAGAATAGGTAGTTTGTAATTTGTTTTATATAAAATCTCAATAATGAAACCGAGTTTTAATAAATTTTCTCGAGGAATATATATGTAAGATTAGTTCGTAAAATAGTTCGTAGGCCGAAAGGCAATAATTCTAAGATATAGTTAAGTTTAGAGCGTTCGCATAAGGACCAATAAATAAGAATAAGTATCCTGTTAATTTTAAGTTAGGTTTAATCATTTTTGTCTAGTATGTAATTAGATATTTATCAATGAATAAAAAAATGAATTTCAAAGTCAAAGCTTTGTTTGCTCGGTTTTCGGATGAATTAAGTGAGCAACGCAATAAGCGAGGGTCACTTATCCGGGGATCACTATGAATAGATAACAAAATTTATGTTAATAAATGTTTTTTATTTGGTCACCCTATTAATCGTTTATTAAACATTTATTAACATAAATTTTGTTATCTATTCATAGTGATCCCCGGAAAAGATTGTAATGCGCAAATAAACGATTTCTCGTATTTTGTCATGCATAATATTATTATTCAATTCATGTTACTACAACATATTAGCAATAGTGCGAAATCTAAACAAAATCTTAATCGTTTTTAAAATTCCGCGGTTTTTTGAAGAATTCTTGCAGAATTTCATCTTCCGTTAGTCCTATTTCAGGATAGATACTCAAAGAAGCGAGTCCATTCAGGCGCTCCCGTCCCATTGTACTTCTAAGATAGTTTTTTATTCTTCTAAGGGTCGAAAATGATCGTTTTGGCATAGGTACATAGGTAAGACCGCGCATAACTCGAGAAGGGATCGTTCGATTTGAGCTGTCTTTCTTTTGTTTGCGTTCGTCTCCGAAATTTAAATGACGTCATTCGGTGCGAATATAAGAATGTAGATTTAATCCGACATTTAAGGTAATTTTGTCTCAACTATGTCTATAACTTTATTTCTGTGGACCAACGATACTCACCCGTTTTGAACCTGTCACTTTGCTTTGGGGATAATGAATTTATAAAAAAGTAAAACACATTCGTAGGAAGATTAAGTAAGCAACTACATCACAATCAAACAAAAAATCGAAACAATTATTGTAAATCGAGATAAATAGGAAATATTTAACCCATTTATAGCCAGCGTTGACTTAACGCATTACAAGACAGCATGTATCAACACGATTTTCCTGTCTGTCCACTTTCTGAAACCCCCTTCAAACATTTCTATTTTTTGTGTATGAGTAACCTTAAATAGCCGCTGTCTCTTCTTAGCCAAAATAAAGTGCAGTTGAATTTTGGAGAGGACTAAGAGAGGTGCCGTGACATAACCCCAAGCGTCATAAGCCCCAATTTCAAAATTTGGCCTTATGTCGCACCGGTGGCGGATCCACGCGGTGGGGGGGGGGGGGGTCATCGGGTCCGGACCCCACAGGGAGGTCCGAACCGACCTGAATCTAAAATGCTGGTATTCTGCATATGAAAATTTGCATATTCTATTTTACGATTCGAAAATCCAAAAAAGATTGTAATGTGCAAATAAATGATTTCTCGTATTTTGTCATGCATAATATTATTATTCAATTCATGTTACTGCAACATATTAGCAATAGTGCGAAATCTAGACAAAATCTTAATCGTTTTTAAAATTCCGCGGTTTTTTGAAGAATTCTTGCAGAATTTCATCTTCCGTTAGTCCTATTTCAGGATGGATACTCAAAGAAGCGAGTTCATTCAGGCGCTCCCGTCCCATTGTACTTCTAAGATAGTTTTTTATTCTTCTTAGGGTCGAAAATGATCGTTTTGGAGTTGCTGTTGTTACGGGTAACACTGCCAATACTCGTAAGATCGTGTTCACGTTTTTGAAACATTTTTCATTGATAACCTAAAAAATAACGTAACCATTGAAAGTTAAGTATTCGATGGGTTATAGAAACTGATTCTGAAAGTAAAAATTCCAATCTGAAGTTACTCACTGAAAGTTCATCGAGCGCATTTTGAATATCTTGATCGGAGATCCGTTGCCTCCTCATTCTGATCTCTGAGATGAAATTCCTTTCTGAACAGTCCAATATTTTGTCATAAAACTTGTAAAGATCTGCGCATTTTTCCTCATCAAATTCCTGCTTGGAAGGAAATAGTTGTCCGAAACTGTGGAAGATCGATTTGTGTTTTTCGAACCGACTTTGGAGATGAAAAATGTAAGCATCAATGAATGGAATGTAGAAGGCAATTCTGTAATAATCTTCGACATTTTGTGTTTCAACGTTGCAACGGTTTTTCTGTTGACTGCAACGACGAGGCAATTTCATATTAATTTCGTTTTCGGAACAGATGTCAGCAACATTGCCGTAAATGACACGAACATTTAAATCAACGTTTTCCCGCTTTTCCTTGATATCATTCGTAGCATCATCACCTAAGCTAACTTTGTGGGTTCTCCTAGATCTTGATTTTTTGTCTGCAATTCCCGACTCAGAGGCAAGACGATAGAATTGTCGATTCCATTATATGACAGGAGATTGGAAATTCGATTGTCAAAATCGCGGTCAAAAGCTAAGTCTTTTGTGAAATCTCTCGATCTTTCCACTTTTTTATTTCTTCTAAAGCTTCTATAACGGCCGGTTGAAGTTCGAGGTAAGTTGAAACTGCTTCATGAGACTAAATGGTCCGAATAACAGATGTATACTGTCACAGCTTAAGCAGTTCGGGGAAAATCTTACGCCGCGGCGCTGCCATCTTAGTATTGTTGGCGCCCTATTTAAAATGTCGAACACGTGAGATATGTACGATAGAGCAAATGACATTTCTCGAATTTGAATACATATACATATATCAATATTCGTTATTTTACGTGTTTGTGACTACAACGCATAATACGTATATGCTTTGATTTTGTATACCTTTTATTAGTGCGCATATATATATATATATCTGTGTATCAACAAATTATCGACACTGTCTTTGTATATAGAGTTATATTGTAGTCTCACTTCGAGTATTTGACTTACAGACCATCTTATCTTACTACTTAAGTATGTCATTAAAAAAAGCTACATTTGTAGAACCTTTTCTACAAAATGCTAGTATGCCTTTGAATATGCATATTCGTAGTTATTTTTGTTGTCTTCCATTCTCCCTCATTTATCGAATTTATTTTGTTTACTTCTCATGATGGGGTTATGATGTGTGGGTGAAAGGGGTGCAGTATATGGATGGTATATTAGTTGTTGGTTTTGATGAAAGTTTGCGGTAGGTCAGTGGTAGGTATTCCTTCATTCATAATCGGTATCAAAAATCATATTATGTGCATATTGCGATTGCATTATGTTGCACAAATAAATTTCCGAATATTATGTATAAGCTGAATTTTTTCATTTGGTTTTCCACAAACAATTGATTTCGACAGTTTGGCCAGCTAAATGTAATTGATTAATGTATTCTTTTTGATACCTTAATCAACACAAACTGTGCATAACTTATATGTTTTTTACACTGTTTTATGAATAAGGATTTATGCATAAAGGCTGGAGAAATATTTAAACACTACATAAGAAGATATGCAATCATTTTGAGATGTTTAAGCGAATTCTATTGAAGAATGCTCTAAGTTGTTTGCGTTGATGGGTGTGGAGTAGGTAGGCACTAGCGGTTGACCACTTAAACTCCAAAAATTAGTAATAATTACTGTAGTTTATATTCCTTTTTATAATTTCCACGGTTGAAATATCCCTCCTTCAGAATATCCTTTTTTGTGAGTCGACGAGGTCCAGAGTTTTAATTTTTGTAAGTCTATCCCAGGAAAATATCATCCCGCAAAACACCAGTAATCGGGCGCGTTTCTTGGACGTAAGAACAAAAGCTTTCAAGATGTTCTACTACGGGACTTTTGTTCTTTGGCGGAGATTTGAACGGAAATGTCGGTTAGTCAAACGAAGACTACGAGAACTGTCATGGAGGACTGGGATACGGCACCAGGAACTCTCCGGGTGAAGGTATCCTAAGCATGTGCAAGTCATAAGGTCTTATCGTTCTCAAACAAAGCCGTCACCTGGTCACTTACAGCAGTGGCGGAAACGAAACCCAGATTGATTGCCATTTGGTAGCACGTTTGCGTTAAAGATTGCAAAGTGATCCTGGAAGCGGCAATCGCCCAACAAAACGGCCTCATCCTGCCAGAATTTTTTATGGCGGCGGGGACGAACAGAACTAAACAAACAAAAGTGTTTGTGAGAATCAAATGGTACAATCTGGACAAAAAAAAGTCAAGCATTTATTGCAAATTATGCAAAATTATCTGCATCAACAAAGCTGTCAATACGGCAAAGAAATATTTTGGTCGGCAGATGAAGATAAAGCAGTAATTACTAATTAGTGACAAAAAAGTGTCTTTCAAAGCTTAGTCAAAGTACTCCACGAACTCCAACAAAAGCAGCTTAAACGGGAACAGGTCTATATACAATTTGTGGAGGATCTGTATTGGTAGTTAGAAGAAAATTCTTCCACGGCTGCTGATAGAAACCAGGCTGTCCACGAACTCCAACAAAAGCAGCTTAAACGGGAACAGGTCTATATACAAAGCCTAAGGTAAATAATGCAAAACATTAAATGTTCCGGCGAAACATTGTTTTCAATCTGAAGATACTTCTCCATGCTGTTATAGGAATTGGTTTGAAGGTTTTTTTTTCACTTTAAGAACATCCAAAAAACCTTTTACAGTATTTAAATAATTAGTCTCCAAAACTGATCCACTTCGCATCCATAAAGGAACAAAACAATTTAATTTTCAAAATTTGCCGCTGAGAGAAGGAAATCCGTTCGCCAAAGTTCATCAACAATGCTCAAGGGCTGCTTCTTGTGGATGACGAAAAATTTCTAATTAAACAATTTCCTAGGATATATTTTCCGAGAGCCGTTTTTAACACTGAAGAAGTACCCGACATTACTGTCGAAGAAGTTAGGAAGGCGATCAAAGACTTCAAAAATCGAAAAGCCCAACTCCAATTGTCTTAGGAAGAAAATAAATAAATAATAAAATTTTAATGAAATAATTGATGGTATAGGACATAGGTAGCAACCTATTAACTGTTAACCCCTAAGTGGTGGTGCAGCATGGCGCAATACTGACACAAAGTAATATGTCATTTCTTTATAAATTAGATTGAATATTTCTGAATCAATTACAAAAAAAATGATACAAATCGGAACATTTTTCGACAAGATATAGCCAAAATACGTAGTAACAATCTAAAAAGCGATAAACTCAAAATTTCTTATTTGAGGAAAAAGACTGAATTCAGATTTTATTAAATTTTTCATTACAAAACTTTTTGTCCCTTCCATCGTCCCCCTTATCATACATGCTACTTGCCGAGGCGATGATGCGATGTTAACCCCCACAGCATTTTGGGCGCCTTAAGACAATATATTCAACATTTCAGCTTTCTAGCTCACAAATCTGTTCTTTTGAAATTGTGGGCGTGTCAGTGGGCGGATTTTAGATTTTTTTAAAATTTATAATTTCGGGCCTATAGAGAGTATATGGTTTAAATTTCAGCTTTCTAGCTCCAGTGTAAATGAATTAATTTTTGCCGACGGGTTGACGGACGGACGGACGGACATAGTAGATACACATTACTATCGATGCTGACCACGAATATATTACAAAAAACTGCAAAACGACAGGTGACCTGCCTCAATATTAATGTAGGTCATCAATTCGCTAATAGATAAATATACCTATCCAACAACTATTTCTTTGAATAACGGCTGATACAACACAAATTGAATATTTCCGAATCAAATACTGAAGAAATGATATAAATCGGCACATTTTTGAACGAGATACAGCGAAAATAGCAAAAGTCTAAAAATCCATAAATTCAGAATTCCTTCTTTTATGCAAAATACCGAAATTAGCTTTTATTCAACAAAATAAATGGCAAAAATAGCCGTCTGCCTCTATATACAATGCCGTGCGTCTACACAAGCGACAGTATCGTAGTTTCATGCAAAATGTATCAAAAGAATGAGAAAATGAGGTTAAGTTAGGTCATGACAGCATACATTTTGCCAGACATCTTCGCGACTGCCACTGCCGCTGATAAGTGTTAAGGAACATACCCCCAAGCCGCTTTAAAAGCCTGCTAGGCTCAAATGGCCACTCCGAAAATTGCTGAGGAAACCACCGTTTAACTGAACAGTTGGGTATAACTCGGTAATGAAAAAGCTGAGCTATTGGGCCATATGATGATGCTCGTCAGACATAAAGGTTATTTTTTTTTTGTTTAGCTACTGGCTAGCCAAGGCAAAGAAAAGGCACTGCGACCTATAAGGTCTATTGTACCATCTGGACCAGAAATTGTTTAGGCTAGTAGAATTTCTACTATCCGTATAAAGCGGAAAGTAGAAATGCCTGCAGAGGACTTCTTAATAACTTCGGAACCAAATTGTTTTCTGAAGAAATCGTCCTTCTAGTTTCATTGAGGGCTGGACAATCACCTAAAATGTGTTCAGCTGTTTCGTCGTCTTCAAGTCATAAAAGCCATCTAAAGAGTCGACTTTTTCCATTTTGGTTAGTTGGTATCGTAACAATATCATGCCGACTCAAATTTAGACATTTGCAGGCATTATTATTGAAGGGCTGTATGGCTCGTTTGGCTTGTCCCAGTCCTGGAATGCTCTTCCAATAGGTGGTACATTTCGAATGCAGCATTCCCAGCATTTTATAGCTGTGATTACTGCTGATCTAGGACTGAAGCAGAAGGAGTTTGTGAGCCCTTTCTTGCCGGTTCGTCGGCCTTTTCGTTATCTTCAAAACCCTTGTGGCCCGGAATCCACCACCTTGTTCTTTAAGCCGAGTGTTTGAAGAGTCTTAAAACAGTGCAGGACTGATTTGTTATCAAGTTCAGGGAGTTCATCGAGAAGGGTCATAAGTTCCAGGTGGTCGTCAAGCCTTATCTCATTTAACTGTATTAGACTTGGGCGCGGGGAAAGAAGTCCCCGGGAACTAAGTTCACTGAGGGACTTAGGATTATAGGATTACTCCAAGATACTTGACTTCTTTGGAGTACTACTCTACGAACGTGTCGTTTATTGAGATTCGACATAGGTCTTAATATCGCCTCTTAAGTAAAAGGAACATTGACGGCCTTACTGAAATTAATGGAAAGATGTTCCCTGATGCACCAGTTTAAGACTGTCTTAAGAGCATTTTACATTCGTGATGTGACTTCATTTGAGTCATTGGTTGCCCCTAACAATGATGCCTTTATCATCGGCGCACCCAATTGTGGTGTAGCCTTAATTGCTAATTTTGTGGAGCAGGTCGTCAATGACAGAAGACCAACCACAAGAGGGCTGAAATTACACCTAGCTGTGGGCAGCCCCTTACAGCTGACACAGATACTGAGTTCATTCAGCAGCAGTTATTTTACGAGTTTCCAGCATCGCTTTGATCCATTTTATAGTGGCTTTGTTTATATTTCTATGGTGCAAAGCATTTGATGTGGACTCATATCAAGTGTTGTTATATCCAGAAAGGCACATAGTGGGATCTCTTTGCATAAAGGTTATATGACTTCGAAGAAGTGGTCGTCGGTGCCAAATAGCAGAGCTAAATTTTGGCTATGATCGAATGGGAAAGCCTTTAGAATATAGTTCGTCTCGTAACTATTTTCAGTCCGCTCAAGCAGCGTATAAAAACGTTCAGGTGTTAAGAATCGGTGAGTGCTGGCTAGAAGCGGACGAAACGGTATCGCATTTGGTCTGCAAATGCCCTGCTTAAGATGAGTTAAAATAAGATAAGGCTCGCTGGCTATTTTTCTTGCACTGAATCTAATGCTACTCGCTAGGAAGTGGCGGACGGGCAGCTATGCTGACATACAACGGACCATAAGGGTGAAGTGCTTGTTGTTTCAAGCCAACTCCACTTCAAATACAATACAAAACATGATTGTATATGAATTAATTCGAAAGTATTGATTATTTGCGAAATATGTCCACTGTTACACAAAAGAACGTTCATTATCGCTGTGGATATTAACCACAGTGACTGCCGATAGAACGTTGTTTTTGTGCAAATTCGAACACTGCTGTGGATAAATAACACAGGCCTAATGAAATCAACGACTGATACTGATAAAATAAGCATTTTAAAGCCAAATTGTTATTAATATGGTGGCATTGCCGCAAAATAATTAAGTTACTGTTCTTCTGAATGTATAAATGAAAAGCGATAGCGATTGGTATGTAGGTAGTTTCCTTATAGAAATAAGTACATATGTATATACATTTAAAAATCTATGTAAGGTAATACAACTCATTTATTCCAATGTCCTGTTTTACTTATTTTTACTCAGTAGTACTCACCAGCGCTTCCAGAAATCACAACTGTTATTATAACAATCATTGTAAGCATGGCGGCCTTTGTTTGCGTTATAAGCTTAAATACGTTTCTCGTCCTTTCCCTCGTCCAAGGCTCAATGACTTTCTTTATTCCAGTCGTTGTTGGTGTTCTGTTTCTTTTTCGACACACTTTTTTTTGTATAATCTGGTGTTGATTCTGGCCGCATGTATCTCGACTTTGTTCTTGTACTGGGGTCCTGCCCTCCTGGTGCCGTTGCCTGTGCTGGTAATGATGATGAAAAGTTTGTATAACGTTATTAGTCGATAGCGTTTCCATAATATTTATCGCCCTTCTGCCAACCGTCCTTGATGGTGGAGGAGGACGCACACACCAAGTTTCTTCTTTTTCGTTTAGCTGTTTATTTTGTCTTGCGTTTTTATTATTTTATTTTTTATAACACTGCTTACAGAGCATCAAGCCGGAATCCACACGAACAAAATTATAATTGGTTCTAATACAAGGAAAACATACACATACTCGTAGTTGTCGCTGGGTTATCCGTTATCCCTTTTATTTGTTATGCGAGCTCGCCTTATTGTTTTTTTTACGTCATGCTCTCTTTTGTTTAATGCTCTCTTGAGTTAAATGGAGGGTTGTTTCGCTGGCTGTTTTGACGGCCATTTAAAACGACTCTATTTCATGTGTTAAATTGTGTTATCGTAACTTCGTTGGTATTTTATACTTGATTGTTATTTACTTTCTGTTTTATCCTGGCTTTTTTAGTTTCCTTCTATACTCAACGCAGACTGTCGCCTATGTGTAAGAATATGCGTCATGGATATTTTGAGAGAAAAATCCTATATGAATGTTTTCTACCGGGCTATGTATCCGAGGAGATGAAAGAAAGTAGCTCAAAGAAGTAAACAAAATTGATAAGAGTAATGAAATTTTCTGCTTGTGTGATGTCTTGTTTCTTCGTTTGCTCCTTATTACCTAAGGCGAATAAGCTTATCCCCAAAATATTTGCAGGTAGATGTTTTGTGGATCTTTTTAGGCACAGAGAAAGTCGAAGCATCGAGCTATGTATGTATTATTATCCTTATTGATTTTCCAACTATTTACAATGCTATCACTTTTTTTGTTGCCCATAAGAATGGTTGGTTTTGCTGTTTCTTTTTATAATAAATTTTCACCACGCACACCATATAACTCCTTTCGCTACTAACGATTTTTTGTGCTCTGTTTGTACACTCCTTTTTAATTTTCTTATCTCATACAATATTTCATTTATATCTCACTTAGGTACTTATTTATTGCTGTTTTCTTACGTCATATCAAAGTTCGTTTTGGCTCTAAGATGATAAGCAATGGAAAATCGTTTGCTGAATTTTTTGTTCATTTTTTTTTTTTTTTATTAAAACAGCAAAAGAAAAAGGGCGATGCCAAATTATTCACTCTTGATATTAAATGTGAAAGCAGCCGTCTTCTAGGCGTTCCGTTTTTGTTCCATATAATGTTGGTTATTCTGAAAAAAAGGAAAAAAAAAAGTGTCAGAGAAATAGCTTAGGTAGTATACATTAGCAAGTCTTGTTAAGAAGAGTTAATTAATTTGCTGTGAGTAAGGCTTTGGTCGACCTTTTCGAATTTTACGGAAGTCAGAAATATCTTTGACCCTAGATAAATATAATTTTAACGTCGAGTTATTAATTCGGGCAAGAGGCAATTTTTTTGGGTGTTTGCTTTTAATTTGCTAATTAAAAATCAATAATAAAGGTTTTTGTGGTAAACAGAGTGACAAGGAGATAAAAAATTGTAGCTAAATTATCCACTTAATAGGTAATAGCTGTCACAGTTGAAACTTGATACATTAATTTGAGTCCCAATTGTAGAGGTAGGTACCTATTCCGGTTATATACTGACTTGCGTAGGTATACTTATTCAGAATGTATCTACATATTTAGTATATCTTATCTATAAATCAAAATGGCATAGGTACATAGGTAAGACCGCGCATAACTCGAGAAGGGATCGTTCGATTTGAGCTGTCTTTCTTTTGTTTGCGTTCGTCTACGAAATTTAAATGACGTCATTCGGTGCGAATATAAGAATGTAGATTTAATCCGACATTTAAGGTAATTTTGTCTCAACTATGTCTATAACTTTATTTCTGTGGACCAACGATACTCACCCGTTTTGAACCTGTCACTTTGCTTTGGGGATAATGAATTTATGAAGAAGTAAAGCACTTTCGTAGGAAAACTAAGTAAGCAACAACATCACAATCAAACAAAAAAACGAAACAATTATTGTAAATCGAGATAAATAGGAAATATTTAACCCATTTATAGCCAGCGTAGCCAAAATAAAGTGCAGTTGAATTTTGGAGAGGACTAAGAGAGGTGCCGTGACATAACCCCAAGCGTCATAAGGACCCCCCACAGGGAGGTCCGAACCGACCTGAATCTGAAATGCTGGTATTCTGTCGCCGAAAATTTGCATATTCTATTTTACCATTCGAAAATCCAAAAAAGATTGTTATGTGCAAATAAATGATTTCTCGTATTTTGTCCTGCATAATATTATTATTCAATTCATGTTACTACAATATATTAGCAATAGTGCGAAATCTAGAGAAAAACTCAATCGTTTTTAAAATTCCGCGGTTTTTTGAAGAATTCTTGCGGAATTTCATCTTCCGTTAGTCCAATTTCAGGATGGATACTCAAAGAAGCGAGTCCATTCAGGCGCTCCCGTCTCATTGTACTTCTAAGATAGTTTTTTATTCTTCTTAGGGCCGAAAATGATCGTTTTGGTGTTGCTGTTGTTACGGGTAACACTGCCAATACTCGTAAGATCGTGTTCACGTTTTTGAAACATTTTTCATTGATAACCTAAAAAATAACGTAACCATTGAAAGTTAAGTATTCGATGGGTTATAGAAACTGATTCTGAAAGTAAAAATTCCGATCTGAAGTTACTCACTGATAGTGCATCGAGCGCATTTTGAATATCTTGATCGGAGATCCGTTGCCTCCGCATTCTGATCTCTGAGATGAAATTCCTTTCTGAACAGTCCAATATTTTGTCATAAAACTTGTAAAGATCTGCGCATTTTTCCTCATCAAATTCCTGCTTGGAAGGAAATAGTTGTCCGAAACTGTGGAAGATCGATTTGTGTTTTTCGAACCGACTTTGGAGATAAAAAATGTTAGTATCAAGGAATGGAATGTAGAAGGCAATTCTGTAATAATCTTCGACATTTTGCATTTCAACGTTGCAACGGTTTTTCTGTTGACTGCAACGACGAGGCAATTTAAAATTAATTTCATATTCGTAACAGATTTCAGCAACATTATCATAAATGATACGAAAATTTAAATCAACGTTTTCCCGCTTTTCCTTGATATCATTCGTAGCATCATCAGCTTACTTTGTGGCTTCTCCTAGATGTTGATTTTTCGTCTGCAATTCCCGACTCAGAGGCAAGACGATAGCATTGATTATATGACAGGAGATTTGAAATTCGATTGTCAAAATCGCGGTCAAAAGCTGAAACGCCATTTGCGAAGTCTCTCGATCTTTCCACTTTTTTATTTCTTCCAAAGCTTCTATAACGGCCGGTTGAAGTTCGAGGTAAGTTGAAACTGCTTCATGAGACTGAGCCCATCTTGTAACAGCGAAAGAATTCAAATTTTCTTTTCTCCGGTCACTCTTTTTCGGCATTTTCAAAATTTCTTCCTTTAAAATGCTTTGTCTCTTCAGCCAGTGGAAAAATGCTTCGATTGTTCCGAACGCCTTTTTTATACCCGATACTCCGCAAGCGGCATTGATGACCAAACTGAAGCTATGCGCGGCACAATAAATGTAGATTGCAAGAGGAAAATGAGACCTGATATGGGACTGTACTCCGTTTACTTCGCCACTCGTAACTGGTGCATATATATATCTGTATATTAAAAAAATATCGATACTGTGTCGCGAAGAAGATGTTCCGAATTAAAATTGTTTGCAGTGGTAACCGTGTGTCCACATAAGCGGCACTGTCGTAGTTTCATGCAAAATGTATCAAAAGAATGAGAAAATAAGGATAAGTTAGGTCATGACAGCATACATTTTGTGGACTCTCCCCCCCTCGTCGAGATCCTAGATCCGCCACTGTGTCGCATTGTGAAAGTGACATAAGGCCAAATTCTAGCATTTGGTATTATGGCACCTTGAAAAAGTGTCATAAGGCCAATTTGACTTTATGACACTTTCACTTGGTGCTGTTTTCAACAATTTGCCCTTGCACCTACTCCAAATCAAACAATGACCCCAAGAAGAGGGGTTGCAGGGGGGCAACATGCCCCCCCCCCCCCCCCCCCCCCCCCAAATGCATTGCACTGTTTATGGGATTAGTTACGAAATCGCAAGTAGATTCCATAAACAGTGTAATGCCTATGGGAGGGCATCCTGCCCCCCTGCAACCCCCCTGCCAATTTGGTTGATTGGTGACAATGTGGTTTCTGATAAATCACAGAATCATTTAAGGAATTCGTTGAGTATACCTATACAAAGCCATAATTTATTTCTGTTTTTGCCCAAAAGAGAAAACGTTGATATTTGCTGAGATTCTCAATCTAGCTGAAGTTATTGCACGGGAGTACCTGGCGCAACATTTTGCCAGTGCAGGCACGGGCTATAAGAATATAACTGGAGATCACCGGTGTCGTCAGAGGAAGATTAAACAAAAATCAAGAATGGGAGCATGCACGTCTCAAAATTCTAAAATAAATAGGCAGACTTAAAACTCCTGAACCAACGCCATCAGCATTTGATTGGCCTCAATTATTAAGTGACCCGAAACCGTTGGACCTGTCAATAATCATTGAGGTCGAAACGGCGAACCCCATATGCGAACCAATAGGAATGCATCAAAGTAGGACGGTTATGAATTTATGATCCACCAAGTCCTGATCATAGCTTCGCAATGAAGGAATACGAAGATCCTTGCGTTGACAAAATTGTCTTTTGTCGACAAAAATAATCAACTTTTTCTTACCCGATGAAAAAAATACCAAAGAGTCTGTATGCTTTCCAATGGGTATGGTTGGGTGATGGCATGTGAGGTCGGCCGCCTCTAGTAGTCGGGCGGCGCGCTATAAAAAGATGCGTTTTCCTGTCTGTGAGCAAAGTCGGGATGCCATATAGCTGCCATATAGCTTGATAATTGTTATTTTGATTCAAGTTCTTGGAAGTGGTAAATGTGACATTTTGAGTTAAAAAAAATAGTGCAAGTGAATGTCAGAAACCCTCCATAACTATAGTAAAATACTATCGGTAAGTGCATTTCATGATTTTATTTGAGTTGCCTACAGATTTTTTCGTTGTTTTTTGCCCGAAAGTGGAGAAAAAAAAATAATTATTAAAAATAAATACAGAGGGGGTCGACCTAAGGAGACATTTTTTGCAGGGTTTTTCTAGGCTCGCCCCAAAACTTCCATGTTTATACCCTATTCTAAGGGTATATTAATTTTGACGCATAGTTTGTAACATACCCTTGCCCGTAGACCCCTAAAAGTTACTATATTTATGATCAGCATCGATAGTAATGTCGATTTAGCCATGTCCGTCCGTCCGTCCGTCGGCAAAAATTAGGGCTTTAAACTGGTCCTAGAGAGCTGATATTTTAACCATATACTCTCTAGGGTCCCGAAATAATCAAGTTTACGAATTTTTGAAATCCGCCCACAGACACGCCCACAAACTCAAAAAAACAAAATTTTCGAAAAAATCGAATTTCGAAATTTTTTATATATGATGTATGAGTCCTAAAACTGATCGGGAGATAAAATTTTCAAAATCCGCCCACTGACACGCCCACAATTTAAAAAAAAACTTTTTTTTGAAAAGTTTGAGTTAGGGAGCTGAAATTTAAAATATATACTCTCTAGGGGGTACTGACACGCCCACAATTAAATAAATCAAATATTAAATTAAATAATTAAATAAAACAATTTGATTGAAAAACCAAAGTTTGAGCAAGGGAGTGGTTTTTTTGCAAAAGCTTCGTTTTTCTTTTGATAAAATCCTTTAAATGTTATATAACAAAATATGTAGAGCGTTCTTAACAATTCAACCATACTTAGACATTTGTCACGCCCACTTATGAGGGATAGGAATAAGAATAGGGTATCCAACATTTCGCCCAAGCGGACTGTAGCCCGTTCCTATGTTTTTTTGCTTGGTTTCAGAAGTCGGCCTGCTGTTATCGCACTGAAAGAATGGGTCGGAAGACAGATATTGTTAAGTCGGCCGCTCATTTTTTATATTTAGAGTTACGAAACAGGTTAAAATTTAGAAATGAAGAAATTATTATTATTTATTTAAGCGTTATAAAAAATGGAAAATTCAAAAGAAGGGGCTAAACGCGATTTCCATAAGTACCCGGAAGAAGCGCTTTCAGAAGCATTAAAGACGATTCGTGAGGAAAACTGGTCAATAAGGAAAGTCAGTAAAGAATTCGGAGTACAAAGGACAACAATACAAGACCGTATTCATGGCAGGGTTGCCAGGGGCCGGATACTTTGCTGAGTACGACCGAAGAAATAAGTCTTGTAGATTGGCTAGCGAATTTGGCGAAATGTGGCTTTCCCCAAAAACCTAACGATCTTCTGAACAAGGTCCAAAAACTTGAACCACAAAAGAAAGACGCCGTTCAAAAATGGATTGCCAGGTAAGGGTTGGTATTACGGCTGTCTCAAGCGCTATCGCGAACTGTCCTCAGAACACCAGAGGGAGAGGAAATATCTTCATGAAATTGATGCTCTAGATATTCTGGTGTTGTCTTAGCTCCAAAGGGTTGGAAAAACCTTTATAAAGCAAGCTACGGAAACGAAGAGGAAACAGTGACCGTTCTGGTTGTGTTCAGTGCTGATGGCAAGACTTTAGCTCTTCTGATCGTGTTTACATACGCGCGTCCCCCGAAAGCGCTAATAAAAAGCATGCCCCACATGAATTTTAGGTAGATCAGAAAGTGGCTGGATGCGTTCTGAGACCTTTTATAAGTACGTGTCTTGTGTCTAACAGTTTTTTCTGGGTGGCTAAGAGAAAACAACATCAAAAAGCCGGTATTGTTTCTTATCGATGGTCACAAATCACATCTCACCATGGAGCTTGTATGCCCTTTTGCCAAACACGACAAACATTACCCAGCCAGCCGATATAGGCGCATTCAATGGGCTTAAGCAGGAATATAAGACCACAGTTCATAAATGGCAAAGCATGCCTGGCTATGCAGGGGAAGCCGTCACCAAAATAAACTTTTGGGAAGTTCTGAAGCTAGTGTTAGAAAGCTCGGATGGAAGGAAGAATTTCTTAAAAACAACGTTGACTATGAAGTTGTGATGAAGATAGTAGAAGAGATAGAGCGTAGTCACCTTAGTTCGTCTGAGCCAAATGACACCATGACGGCCATAGATGGTACGATTGAGCTTCTTACGGATATTGCGGCCTCCTTGCCATCTACATCAACACCTTCGGCCCCATCTAAGCTAGACTGAACCATAACCGGCAACTATCTGATAGCCAGTACAGGAGAACTCCAACTTTCTTATAATAATGTCTGAAAGAGCCATTTCTTTTAATTTTCGAAGGAAATTGTTGTGTTTTTTCGTTTTTTATAAGGTCAGGAAATGGCATACCTTGTGCAATTTATTTCAAATTACATTTAATGTAATAAACATTCCTTTTTTTAAATGAGTTTGTATTATTATTGTTTTTAATAATTAAAATACATTCTATATTATAAATTTAAAAAAATCTGCTTTACTAACTTGGTCAAAACATTGAAAATACAGAAGTAAAAGTGTGGGCCGACTACTGAGTACTTTTGTGGCCGACTACTACAGTTAGGGGAGCCGACTACTGAAGAATGTGGTTTTCATTTACATTTTTGTAAATAATTTAAATTGGGTAATAATTATACTTAAAAAAAACCTAGAAATACCTAATTTACACATTTCAAATATTTATTTAAGCCAAATAGACTATTCACTTTTTGAGTAACGGATTTTTAAAAGCAAGTAAACCAAAAATTAAAGTTAAGGGGCCGACTACTGGTGCCATCTATCCATGCTTTCAACTATTATCATTGTTTACCTATTACTTACTATTGCTACCTTCTGCTACCTTCTGCTTTTTT
Source organism: Portevinia maculata (assembly GCA_949715645.1). Lineage (NCBI taxonomy): Eukaryota > Metazoa > Arthropoda > Insecta > Diptera > Syrphidae > Portevinia > Portevinia maculata. Next base: position 64,336,209 of record OX454528.1, on the reverse strand, counting down.
AATTTTTATTTTATTAAAAAAAATTATATTTATGTACGAACACCCAGCGTTGCAATAGTTCCGATTTCAGAGGCAAACAAAAAAGTTTGGTTCCACAGATCGATAAAACACAAGTACTACCGTTACATTCAAAAAATTCACTTAAATCGGAAGAAAAAGGTATTCGATTATAAATAGGTTAATTGAAAATGAATAAAGGAAAAATATTAATATATGTGTAGGTGTACAGTGTACCTACTCTCTCCTTACTTTTGCCTAAAGAATATTATTCCGGCACTGCGCGAAATCGACCGAGCGCCCTTAACCGTTGATATGGAAATGCGATATAAACTAGTGATGGGCATAATCGAATGACGTAAAGAATCGAGATATTAGTATTCGAAGGACTTAAAGAATCGAATGATCATTCGAATGATCTTCCAAACAATTTTTTCCACCCGGTTTCATTTTAAATCACTGCCGATTACACAAAATATCTAATATAAATCACAGTAAACTACTGATTATAATTTAATTTACCTGCCTTTATTGCTTTCTAAAAAAATAAAACATAGACAAAACATTCATAAATTACTCGTATCGTACCTTCTTCTTCAGACTTCAGCACAGAACAGAACAGTTAATAAAAATAAATGAACAAAAACCCAACACAAAAAAAAATCATAACATAACGATTCTCGCTTCTCGCTTTTCGTTTACAATTCAATATTCAACTTCAACCCTCAACGATGCATCGATTACGAAAATGAATATAAAAATAAACCCAAACTCGTGAATACACACACGAGATACACAAATAACAAACTTCACGAGTTCTCGATTTTGTGTATTTTCTTCTTGTTTGTTCTTTCGTTCTTTCGTTCAATATTCTCTTCTCGGTCTCGAATCGGCACTCGAGTATCGAGTTCTCATTTCGCATAGAGTAAGTAGGTGTGAGAAATCATTCGAATGATTTGAGTGAAGAATCGAGATATCTCGAAATGTTGTCTGAATCGATTATAATCGATTATATCATTCGAATGCGCCCATCACTAATATAAACTCATCCACCAACATCACTCGATCGATCTGCATGTGCAGACCTACACTACTACGAACCTACGAATGGTAGGGATTTCGCCACTCATACAAATAAGGCTTCTAAGATAACTGTCGGTTAACATTATGGACACTTCTTATAAGTGGACACCTGTAATAACCACGCCAATACCAAAGATCACGCAGCATGGCCCCCCATAGGCATTGTACTGTTTATGCAATCTACTTGCGATTTCGCAACTAATCCCATAAACAGTGCAATGCATATGGGGAGGCATGCTGCCCCCCTGCAACCCCCCTGCTTGGGGTCACTGTTTGATTTGGGGTAGGTGCGGGGGCAAATTGTTGAAAACAGCACTAAGCGCAAGTGTCATAAAGCCAAATTGGCCTTATGATGCTTTTCCAATGTGTCATAATACCAAATGCTAAAATTTGGCCTTATGTCACTTTCACAATGCGACATAAGGCCACCTTTCAAAATTTGGGCTTATGACGCTTGGGGTTATGTCACGGCACCGTTACTACACCTGCGAATCAAATTCGTAAGGTGTGCAGTCGAATCGTGGAACAAATACAAGGACGACATGGCTGAGGATTTTTGCATCAAGAACGATGAGATGCGCAACCAGGCGTTGATTTGGATTGAAGAAGTGTCTGCTTATATGTGGCAGTTTGTGGTGAAAATTGGGGATGCCAGTACCACACCGTGCAATGCACGATTAATTCAATCGAGAGTTGGAACGCGAACGAGAATACCATCGAGACGCTTTGAGCCAGGCAGTTTGAACAAACGTTCCGTTTTGGACTACCCAGCAAAAGGACGTTTACAACTCTTCGATAAAAGGAATTGACGACCGAAACGCAGACATTTTCTTCATCGATTTGTATCACGGACATGGCAAAACGTTCCTTATTTCATGACTTTTGGCTTAGGTTCGTTCGAGATTAGGGTGTTGAAACTGCCGCTGATTCTCTAACTGACTGACGAACCAACAGTCAGAACAAGAAATTCCACAATGGCGAAAGTGTTGCAGAGTTGTAAGATTATTATCTGGGACCAATGCACAATGGCGCACAAACTAGGATCGGACGCACTCGATCGGACTATGAAAGATCTGCGCAGTAACACAAGAAGTTTTGAATGCGCAGTGATTCTGCTGGCGGGCGATTTGCGACAAACGCTTCCTTTCATTGCACGAACAATGGCAGCCGATACGCTTGCCTTAAGTTTTCGTTCTTGTGGCGTAATGTTAAGAAGCTGCGGTTGACCCCAATCAATTGTTGGCGATTGGCAATGGAAAAGTACCAGTCGCCCTTTCTACCGAATTGCTTTCATTCCCACCGAATTTCTGCTATTTCGCACTAACGAAAGAGGACCTGATTACGAATGTGTTCCCAAACATCGTTCAGAATTATTTGTGGTTTGCTGTATGTGCGATTTTGGCAGCGACAAAGAAGGATGTCGATGAGGTGCCGTGACATAACCCCAAATCTCGAAATTTGGCCTTATGTCGCATTGTGAATGGATTTATGGGAATGCGTTTATGGGATTAGTTACGAAATCGCAAGTAGATTCCATAAACAGTGTAATACCTATGGGGGGCATGTTGCCCCCCTGCAACCCCCTGCTTGGGGTCACTGTTTGCTTTGGAGTAGGTGCGAGATACGGTTTTGAAAATTTGGCCTTGTGTTACTTTCCGGATTTGGCCTTATGACGCTTTGTGAAAGTGACATAATACCAAATGCTAGAATTTGGCCTTTTGTATGTCACTTTCAAAAAGCGACATAAGGCCAAATTTCGAGATTTGGGGTTATGACGCTTGGGGTTATGTCACGGCACCTCATCGACATCCTTATTTGTCGCTGCTTGGGGTTAGGTTAGGTAAGGTTTATGTGGCTGTCGGCAGAAGCCGACACACTAAGACCAATTTAGGTCCATTGTGATACCACGTATATTATCTTCCTCAACTCTGTAGATGGGACTGGCCAACGACACGCGGTTGTTCTCAAACGGTCCCCCATCTACGTACTAACCACGCCCAACGTCGTTTAATTACGGTGATCTGACGTGAACCGATTAACTCGACGTGGTATGGTCGCTGCTTGGGGTTAATTCAAAATGCAATTGCTGGACAATTAATTTCATTCAGCTAAGGACGATGCAACCAATTATCCAACGGAGTTATTAAATTCATTAGATTTGCCATGATTAGCACCGCATAATTAACGACTGAAGGTTGGATTCGTTATTATCATGCTCCGGATGCTGAATTAATCGAAATTGTGCAATGGCATTGGTGGTGAATCAATTCAAGAATAATATCATTCAAGCAACGATTCTCAAAAACAATTTTTTTCTCGTGAATGATCAATTTTCGCCACACACTTTCTTTCACTATTGGATGTACCTTGCGGTCATCAGACCTATACAGCCTTAAGGTATTTTAAATTGGTGGTTTGCGGGATCAAAGAAATAACACACGAGCTCCTTGTTACGAGTTCAAAGATCAGCCTGCATCCGCATAACAGGAACTATGCTTAACCTCTTCCTCGTTGACATCTATGAATCGCATATGTGGCAAAGCTCACACATTGGTCATTTGAGCATCGCCATTGCCAACAAGTTTCCCAATTGTTCGGGCTACTAAGTCAGAACGGTTGAGCTAAGCAAGAATTATAGGACGCTAATCCCAGACCGAGCTGGCTGGCTGTTGGGAGGAATGTCAAATCGTAATCAAAGACGCCATTGAAATATGCACCGGGTCAAAGGTAGCTTACGGCACGGGGGCATGCATCTTCTCAAATGGTGCTCTACTCAATGTCGCGCTACGAGTTCCTGATAACTGCCGCTTATTTCAGGTAATGGCCACCGGCAAAGCAACATGTTTCAGACTCGCTATGATCTCAGCGAAATAGATGTTGCTGCATAAGTAAATTCGTAACATGACGATGAACCACTCTTTGTATGTGACAGCCACCCCTCCCTGCTTCCTTTCCATGGATCAGTGTGACTTTATGATTCGACGACTCAGTCCCCCGACTCGGTATTACGCGCAAGAGTTGAAAGAGTAGTTTTGTGGTTCGACGTTCGACTGAAACAGTCACATCAACACACTCTCCTTTCTGCGGATTACGAAGCAGAAGGGGTTCAAAATGAAGTCACCCCATGAAGCCCTCCCTCCGCTACACAGTGATTTGGGATCAGTCTGGGGCTCGACTATACCAGTTATACCACCCGGATCCTTACCCATGGTTCTGGAGTCGGGCTGAGCTCGACTGCAAAAGTCACTCCTTACAGTGCAGCTATAGTAGCGACACCACCGGTATATTATCCTCGCGCTGAGCAGACAAAATGGGACCAGAAAGGAAGTTTGACTGTAACAGTCGCCTCACTCTGCTCCTCGCCAATGACTCTGAAATCGATGTGTGCAGTTCATTTGCTATGCATTCCCCTACTTTCCTACTTGAGGAAATCCACACAAAGAAGGCAAACAGGTTCCCTAGCTAGGTTCGAGCTAGAAGGATTCAGGGGGCGCGCGTTCGGAACAACCGGAGACCGGACTAAAGACAACGTCTAAGGCCTTGACTATATTTCTCAAAAAGACGAATATTTGCAGTTTACATATTTAGGCGCTATATAGAACCACGATGGACAACCATAACTGATAATTAGCGTTATAAGAGGCATGGAGCATAATGACATTTACTCTAAAGTCAAGTTGACTGCTGTGAAACAGTGTCCTTATCAGAGCATAAGCCTTTTGGACCCATTAAGACACATCTCCACTTCCTGTCGGATGTTGTTCTTTGGGACCACCAAAGACTTAGCCTTGTGATACAGTGATCCAAAACTGGAAGGCCTGCCGATATTCATTGAGGTCGAACCAGCGAACCCCAGAAGCGGACTAGTAGAAATGCTCAAAAGTAGGAGCTTTATGATCCCTATCATGCTTATCACAGCCCCGCCTTTAAGGAAGAAATTGAGTTCGCATTCTCTAAGAGAATGGCGATCCATGGATTTTCTATGTGTATTCTGTTTCGCTTTATTACACATTATTTAAAAAATGCGATGATATGAGACGTCTTCTGCAAAAATGAAAGCATCTTCCGAGAGGGGTATGTCTTTGCAAAATTTATTCGGCAACTCAAATGCATATACCTAATCGTAAACATGCCTTACACATTCAATATATGTAGGTATCAAGATGCTTGAGAGTACCCAGCCAAGTTCTTAAGCAATTTGGCACTTATTTACAGGAACCAACCAACCGACGGATTATGCAAAGGAGAACTTGGCTCTCTTTTTACATTTATGTTATTGGGGAGGTGCTTTTTTAACGAAAATAAGCCAACCTAAATTTGATATTTCCAAATAAAAAAAAACAACAATGGAAAAGTGGTTGGGTGTCAAGGTTTCCAACTTCCGTGCTTAAGTCAGAGTATAGGAGTGGGGTTAGACGAAATAAAAATAAAAGAGGATAACGATACTCCACCACGCTCCGAGTTTATTCGTCTTTTCTCATATGGTTTAGCCGAGTCTCAACAAATGGTGGCCATTTAACGTTATCGGTTTCAGACACGATAACAACTCTTAAAAAAATAATTGTGTAACTTTGATTGTTCCCTTTTTGAGCTTTGAGGAATTTTGTTTTTTTTTGTCTACATATTGTATATATATATGCCACTTGCTATGTGGGTATTCAATGTTAATCAAAGAGTTTAAGATAAACGGATAATAAGGAAACACACTTTTTAAGTTTTAATAATTTTTATTTGTTAAAATAAGTTTCGAGTCTGATGTTTGTTTTTGCCACTACGCGTTCGTTTGGTGATGAATGGTTGCTAAGACTGTTATCGTCCTGTTCCCCTTTTAATTTTAACTGTTTTACTACATCGTATAGTATTGATTTTAACCGTTTCGTGTTTCACATAGGCGGAAAACGCCCTATTAATTTTTTGATACGCCTTTTTATGATTACTTTTACTTTCTAACTTAAACTGCACAGGCAGGAATCTTAGGTTATCCACAGACATCTAATAAAAGAAACAATAAAATGATAGATGCAGCGACACATGTAGATACATTTTGTCGTTTTCACATATGTTTTTGGTGCCACGATTGTTACCAATAACGTCAATACGTGCCATTTTTGAAAATTTTGATAACGTTTTTCGGCAAAAAATATATATGAATTAGTTTGGTAACACTTTTTTTTATTTAGGATAAGCACCAGGAAAGATATATAGATTAACAAAATGTATACAGGATTTTTCGTAGTATCGATAATTTTCATGAGAAGCTTCTTAAATTTGCTGTTCGGAGTCGGCATAACATTGTAGGTCACTTCCATTCGTGCTAAAAAAAAATTAACTTTACGCATAAGGCCCTATATTGGCTGTCAATGATATATATTTCTTGATTTCAATTGTAAAATTTCTAGGTATATAGATTATCAAGTTACACACACCTACGAGTATGTACGTAAACTTTCAGACTGGTCCTATGTGTATGTGCGAATTTCGTTAAATCTTTGCTTTGATTTAGTTTTTTCCTTTCTTTGACAAAGTAAATTGTTGGAAAATTATACCCTACTCCTTGTCATGCGATATTAAAATTAAATAAGGCTTTTGCGTGATGTCATGTTTTGGTTCTTAGTTTTATTAGCCCTTATGTTTTTTCAGAATCTGGCAAATAGTGGAACAAAAACTAAAAGGAACTAAGTTAGGAAATTTTCGCTGAAGTAGATGAGAAACTTTCAGCCGGGGAGGTATGGTAAAGGATGAAAACAACATACACATACCTATTTTGTTTTTATATTTTCCCCAAAGGATTGTGTTTGTATTTTTTTAAGTTTTTCACTCGTGACCTACCTAGCATCTAGATGCCAGCTCCTAATTAATGTTCCCTTTTTCCTTCTGTGTCATTATTGGAGGCTTGGGTATAAAAATGTTTTTTTTTAAGCCAGTAGTATATTTGATTTTGAACAAAACACATTCTGCATTGTGCAGGGTTGGATCTGATGAGTGCTATCCGAGAGACAAAATGTTCGACCACTTTTTCAAGCATTTTTTTATAATTTGTTTTCGCTAAAGGGGTTTTTCTTTAATGTTACAATATTCTTATAGTGCTAAGAACACAGCGCAAGCATTTTTGTTTTTAACAGCAAGCAGCACCTGGCCATATCGTATTTCATTGCATGCTTTTCGGTGCTACTTACTATTAGGAAGAGTAGAGAGATAGGAGAGAAGTGTTTGGGTGCAGTTGTAAGGTTTTTCTCCACGGGTGGTGTCTAAATTGCTTAGGGAGATCTAGTTTTTCAATCAGTAAGCGAATACACTACTACTTCACCGTTGCCACTCACAACGTTGTTAGTTTATCAGCGTAGACTGGCGACTTTACGTATCCCCAAAGAAAATAATGAAGAGGCGTCGAAGCACAAGATATAAGAAATAAGAGACCTATTTACAGGTGCACTACGCGAAATTAAGCGTTCACCGAATGTTTCCTTCCATAATTTAATTGTTTCGTGTGCTGCATGGCATGTGCGTCATCATACAAGAACCACATTTTTCAAAGTTCATGCCATTCAATCGGGGATCAAACAAATCATTAATCATGGCCCTAAAGCGAATACCGTTGACCGTAACAAACTGATTTACCTCATTTTTGAAAAAAAAATCCGATGACTCCGCCAGCCTACAGACTGCACAAAACGGTGCATTTTTCGGTATGTAATGGCGTTTCGATAATCTCATGTGGATTATCTTTGCTCTAAATGCGACAATTTTGCTTATTGACGAAAATTAATCACATCGCTGAAGAAATATTTTCGATAAAACAGCGGATCCAATGAAAGTTGATTTTGGCATATTCACCGAAATTTCGACGCAAACGATGGTGATTCGTCTTGAATTCTCGCACGAAGTGGATCTTGTTAGCCTTTAAACTAAGATCTTTGCGCACAATTTTCCATAAAGTCGACGGACAAACACCAATTTGTTGTGAGCAACGTCGAATCGATAAGTTTGGATATTCTTGAACACTCTCCTGAAAGGATGCAATATTCTCTTCAGTACACACTCCTCCTAGGATATATCAGGTGTGACTCAGAGCTTGTAACATGACTTAACATCGGTCATAGGCCCCCACATTTAGCTATATTGGAGATTACCATTGAAAACTTTACCGATTTAGCCATGTCTGTCCGTCAGCAATCTTGAGGCCCGGAAACTCGAACTAGAAATATAAAATGTGTGTAACTTCTGGAGGCCCGAAATCAAAAAGTGTATCTATCCTACCTAACTTACTTTGGTTCCCGTGAAGAGTCTCTGCCTAAGACACTGCAGCCTTCCATCCTCTGCGATCCCGGGCACGTAGCTTCCAGTTGTCTAAACCAAACCGAACCAAGGTGGATCAACGACCATACCACGTCTAGTTAATCGGTTCTCGTCAGATCACCGTAATTAAACGACGTTGGGCGTGGTTAATACGTAGATGGGGGACCGTTTGAGAACAACCGCGTGTCGTTGGCCAGTCCCATCTACAGAGTTGAGGTAGATAATAAACGTGGTATCACAATGGACCCAAATTGGTTTAAGTGTGTCGGCTTCTGCCGACAGTCACATAAACCTAAGCTAACCTAAGTGGATCAAGGATATAATCTACATCGACTGCATGGACGGTGCATTAAACGACTTTGACAAGACCGTAATAAATGGGCTACTCTGACAAGGAGACATGCTTAAGGCCCTCCACATAGAAGAAGTCCATAGGAAAGCAAAGGCAAGAATAGTTATCCCGAATTGGTGGAAGCAAATTTTTTTTTTTTTTTTTTTTTTTATAGAGTTTCTAATATTACTCCCAAGCCATAGTAATATTATCGTTACTCTCAGCAAGCTGAGAGTTACCTATCCTGGTTAAAAGCACGAGACTTGGAACCAGAACTAGGCTCGGACGAATAATAGGGGTAGGTGGAAAATCGTACATGCGACTCTTTCTCACTTAAGATAAGAAAACAAAAACCACCTCCCTTCGAAACCTGCATACTACAACTAGGTTATTCCTATCTAGTAGTTTTATTTAAACTGTAAATTACGCGTTTGGCAGGCAGCTTCCCAGTGGAGGCACCTGCTAATACCGCCATAAGCACGCGGTTACATCTTATTGCGCTAATTCAAATGGTTTTATCCTTTGTAATCGGCGCACTAGGTTAGTATCGTCTCGAATTTGTAGCATGGTGATATTGCAATGACCGTGAAGGCGTGTCTGTTGTTTGCAGGCAAAATGTTTTATTTCATCTTCGACGGTAGCCATAGTTAGGTCTCTGTGGATATCAGTGTTTCTGATAAACCATGGTGCATTTACTATTTTTCTTAGCACTTTGTTTTGAAAAGTTTGTAAAATTTTGATATTACTGGATTTGGTACAACCCCAAAGTTGTATACCGTATGTCCAAACCGGTTTTAGTACTTGCTTGTATAAAAGCAGCTTGTTCTGCATGCTGAGTTGGGAAAATCTACCAAGCAGCCAGTGCATTTGTTTACATCGAATGGCGAGCTCTTCGCGTTTCTTCTTGACGTGCGGTTTCCATTTTAATTTCGCATCGAGTGTCATACCCAAATATTTTGCCTCGTTTGCGTACGGAATTCGTACCGAATCAATGAAAATGGGTAAGTTGTCTACCTTTTTATAAGTAAAATTCACGTGCGTTGATTTGGCCTCGTTGAGAGCAATACGCCAAGTCTTTGTCCAATCACAAATTTTGTCAATAGAACGTTGGAGTTTATTAGTTGCTGATTCAACGGTATTACTGACCGCTAATATAGCTGTATCGTCTGCAAATGTGGCTACTGTTGTGCCTTCTTCTTGAGGAATATCACTAGTGTATATTAGAAATAGGATCGGTCCAAGAACGCTTCCTTGGGGAACTCCTGCCGCGATTTTTTTAAATTCAGAGTAATCATTTCCGTGTTTTACACGAAATAGTCTGTCTGATAAGTAACAACTAAGGATATCAGATAACTGTTTCGGAAAAGCTTGTCTTAGCTTATGTTTCAACCCTGTATGCCATACTTTATCAAAGGCCTGAGAGACGTCGAGAAAAACACTAGAACATATTTTTTTCTCCTCTAGGGCTTTTTCAATTACATTGGTTATTCTGTAAACCTGGTCGATTGTAGAGTGCTTAATCCTGAATCCGAATTGGTGGTCAGGTATTAATCGACGTTCTTCGATAATCGGATGTAGGCGCTTTAACAAAAGTTTTTCGAATACCTTCGACATTATCGGTAAGAGAGATATTGGCCTATATGATTTTTTGTCATTCAGTGGTTTACCGGGCTTTGGAACCATTATAACTTCAGCTACCTTCCATTGTCGTGGAACGTACAATAACCTGAACGATGCATTTATAAGATATGCAAACTTTATTAAAGCTTTCCTAGGTAACTCTTTAAGGACCTGTCCTGTGATTAAGTCATATCCAGGAGCTTTGTTTAATTTTAGTTTCTCTATTTCGAAGCGTAGTTCGGCTAGCGATACACTTTTTATTCTATAATTGTCAGGTGCCACGGTTAGGACAGGAAATTCGAGCAACGCTTGACCATCAAATGGTTTAAATGTTTCTACCAAATGTTCTGCAAATATTTCGGCTTTTTCCTTGTCACTCTTCGCCCATTCTCCATTGATTTTCCTGATGGGTGGCGCTTGCGTTTTTGGTTTTTTAATGCCTTTCATGGCTTTCCAGAGCGAGTAATTTGTACTTTTATCCGCAGTTAGGCTTCCAAGATATGTAGAAATTTGACGATTTTTAAAGTCTCGAATTTCTCTCTTAAGTTTACTACAAAGGTAGTTAAGAGTGGTTTTATCCTGTGGAGCGCGAGATTGTTGCCATCTTTTGCGCGCTCCCCTTTTCTTCTTTAACAATTGCGTGATTTCCAAGGGATATGTTATTTCGCAATTTGTGGTTATTTTCCGTTTATGGGGAGTATTTTTCCAGGCTGAGCATTGTATGACATCAATAAATTGATCGACTTCGTCTTCAAGTTCGTGGGGTGTTCGAAGAGACACTTTGAGATCGATTTTACTTTCACAGTATTTTTTAAAGGATTACCAGTTTGTTTTCATGTTAGTTAGTCTGGGCGGACCTTCTTTTTTTCGTAGACAGCCGTTAATTGTCAAAATGACCGGTGAATGATCAGAAGAAAGATCGAAGCATTCCTCAACTACAATAGAGTTTCCCGACAAACCTTTCGTGATGAAGAAATCGATGAGGTCTGGTGTTTTTGCCGTATCCGAGGGCCAGTATGTCGGTTTACCTGAGGAATGAAAGTCTACCCCCAATTCCATACCGGCTTCGTAAAGAACTCTACCTTTTACTGAAATGCATCTCGATCCCCAGAAGGTATGTTTTGCGTTAAAGTCACCTCCGATGACGAAATTTCGTCCAAGTGAGTCAAAGATACTTATAAAATCGCTTCTTTCCATCGTTGCACGTGGGGGGCAATAGATAGCTGCAAAATCATATTTTATGTGTTTAATTTTTACGCTCACCGTGCATAATTGCAGTTTGTCAAGCTCGATTGTTCCACTGACTGAGTGTTCAATGGTATTTTTGATCAACAAGGATGCCCCGCCTCTCGCCCTTTCCGAAGGGTGATATGCGTGATAGGCAATGTATCCTCGAATGTTTGTGCTGGTTTCTTTCGTCAGATGAAATCAAACAAATATCAATTTCATATTTATGAATGAATATCTCGAGCTCGTCCATCTTATGCAGAAGGCCGTTCGCATTCCATGTCACTAATTTAACTAAATCCGTCATATTTATATTATTGCACGTGTACTTCGAAATTGATTTTCGAGCTTGTCGAGTTTTTCAAACATACGTTTATTAATTTGGCTCTGTTCTTCTAGCCTGGCAAGAATTGCAGAGAAAACTTGGGAGACTGGATCAGATGTTTTATTTGTTTGTTCGCGTCCTTGCAACGCAGCTTCAGCGTATGTTTGTGGAACAGCTTTCGGTGACTTTTTTCTAAACAATTTTCCTTCTCTTGGGTGTTGTGTTTTGACCATTTCTTTAGCCTTTTTTCGTCCTTCATTGGTTTTATTGTTGCCCCTTTCAGGTTTGTTATTGGTTTTATTTGCGATTGGTAGCGTAGTTTTCTTTATTTTGTCGCGCCTATTTTGAAGTTCCTTAGCCACTTCGCATCCGCGATAATTTGCCGGATGTTTTCCATTGCAATTTATGCATGTTGGTAGGTCTTGTCTACTTAGAGCGCATTCCTTCGATAAATGTTTACCGGCACATTTTACGCAACGCGGCTCTTTTTGGCAATACGTGTGCGTGTGATTGTAGCCTTGGCAACGGTGGAAGCAAATGACAAAAACTACGCGCCTTAGAGGCACAAAACCAACAGATCATTATGCAGGTATGGAAAATTCTAAGCATGAAAGAACCGAAACAGTACCAGAGGTTATATTATCATCTTTGAAGACCCGTCAGCACTGTTGATATCGTTTGCAGCAAGCGAGGTTACCCTCAAACTCTTGAAATCAAGTGAAGAAAACACGTAGGCAACCTGCGCTATATAGTTGCGCATCGTTTCATTCGAATGAAAACACACACTCACAATATTTTTATCACATTTGGTTTGCGACGAATGGGTTGACTTGGTATGTGCGTGCAGGAAAGTGCGATCTCTGTGTTTTAAATAGTAGTTGTGTGTGAGACATTTTGCTCTAGTGTCGAGTCGAGCGCATCACGAGAAATCCAGTAAGGAACCCAAGGAAAACCAACTGGGAGACTTATAGAAATGCTCTAGAGAGCAATCTGGGGTGCCTTGTTTTGAGGAAGGCTCCGGGCCACCCCCTAGAGCTAGAGAGCGCAGTGGAAAGCGTAACGAACGCCATCATCACTGCGTTCGAAGCAGACTGTCCCCTTAGTAGAGAAAGGGACAGGAAACAGACGCCATGGTGGAGCAATAACTTGTCAAAACTGCGATCCGAAGTGCGGAAGCTATTCAACAAAGCAAAGCGCAACGGAGACTGGCGAAGCTACCAGATGGCCCTTACAACATATAATAGGGAAATTAGAAAAGCTAAAAGAAATAGCTTCAGGAAATTCTGTGAGACAATCACCAGCCCTCCTACTGGGGCAAGGCTACATAAAGCTCTTGCGAAGTCAGGAGGAGTACCGATGTCTCTGAGGAAACCAGATGGCGAGTTCACGGAAGACGAGGATCAAAGGGCACTATTGCTACTAGAAACTCACTTTCCTGGCAGCTCGCCTAGTACTGAGCTAGGAATCAGTACCACTTCAATCAGACCTCGGAGAGATGACTGGGAAAGAACATCAACCATCTGTTCTGTGGGACGACTGAAATGGGCAATAAATTCCTTTCAGCCTTTTAAATCTGCCGGAGTGGACGGCATTATATCCGCCCTACTACAAGAAGGGCAAGGGGTACTAATACCACACCTGCTAAAAATAACAAGGAGCAGTATTGCCTTGGGTCACATACCAATGCAATGGAGACGAGCAAGGGTTGTGTTTATACCAAGAGCAGGGAAAAAAGACACCACACAGCCAAAATCGTACAGGCCCATCAGCCTTACGTCATTTCTTCTGAAGATGACAGAAAAGGTTGTGGACAATTATTTAAGGGAAGATGTACTGAACACATCCCCCTTACATCATCGTCAGGCGAAAACAACGATAGTACCATTCACAAGGAAAAGACAACTTCAAAGACTTAATTACATTAGCCTATCAGGCACGACACTGATACCAGTCAAAGAAGTAAAATATCTAGGACTCCATCTAGATAGTAAACTCCTCTGGCGAAAACATACAGAGGAGATATCCAAGAAGGCCACCCGCGCTCTCATGATATATAGGAGCCTAGCGGGGAGGGCATGGGGATGCAGCCCAAACATCCTGCGATGGATGCACACTGCAATCGTGAGACCAATGATCACACACGGGGCGGTAGCATGGGCGAAACGAACCAGTCTAGTCACAACGCGAGAGACACTCGGCAAAGTGCAAAGACTGGCGTGCCTGTGCATTACCGGAGCAATGCGTAGCTGCCCAACCGCAACCATGGAGGTGTTATTGGAATTGGCCCCTCTACACATCATGGTGATGAACGAGGCAGACAAAACAATCCTTAGGATGGCAAACGAGGGAATTGGGAGAGGAAAATGCATCGGTTCCAAAGAACACGATGACTTACTCAAAAAACTCCCACTTCTTGGCATACCTAGGGACGATAGCATCAGGAAATTCAACTTCGAGAAGAATTTCCAGATAAAGCTCAGCAATAAGGAGAACTGGAGCAATGAATCCACAACTTATGGACTGAGCAACCACACAACAAAGTGGTACACGGACGGCTCGAGAACCGAGGAGGGAACTGGTGCAGGAGTGTTTGGACCAGGAACTAAGCACTACGAATCCATGGGCAAATGTACCAGCATCTTCCAGGCAGAAATATGTGCCATAGACAGGTGCGTTCGAATCAACCTCGAGAAAAACTACAGGAATTGCAACATAGCAATAATGTCTGACAGCCAAGCAGCCATAAAGGCTCTTGACGCCTACGTTATCAAGTCAAAACTCGTGTGGGAATGCCTACACGGACTGAATAGAATAGGCAAGAATAACAGAATTTCCATCTGCTGGGTACCTGGCCATGTTGGCATTACAGGCAATGAGGCAGCGGACTCTCTGGCAAGAAAAGGGACAGAGGAACCCTTCATAGGACCTGAACCATTCTGCGGGATAGGAGAACACACTATACGCGAAGAGTTCAGGAGACTGGAGGAAGAAACAAGGGCAAAAGCCTTTCTCAACCTCCAAGGTCTGAGGCAAGCAAAGAAAATCTTAGGAATTTACAACCTAAAGAGATTCAAAGCTTGTATCGGCCTTAACAAAAACAACCTAAGAATCCTAACAGGCCTCCTCACAGGGCACTGCAGACTCAAGGAGCACCTGAGGAAAATGGCCATATCGGAGGACGGGCTCTGCAGATTCTGCAGTCACACCGCCGAGACTCCAGACCACATACTGGAATCCTGTGGGGCACTGGCCCACAAAAGGATGAAATATTTGGGCAGGCACCAAATAACAGACAAGGACATACAAATCATGGACCCACAGCTCATTCTCAGATTCATCAAAGAAACTGGACTGGACGCTGTGCTCTAAGGAGTGTGACCTGCCAAGGAAAAAATCAGAGCAATTCCTCGATACGCTTCACAAAAGAAGTATATATAGAGGGCTCTGAAAGAGGTCACGAACCTCTCCGAGGTACAAGCAGGGGACACAATAGAGCAATAGGTCGCAGTGTAACATACCCTAACCAATATTATTATTATTATGCGAGAGATCATTCGAATGATTTGAAATGAAGAATCGAGATATCTCGAGATATTGCAAGAATCGATTATAATCGATTAAGTCATTCGAATGCACCCATCATTAATAAAAAGACACTATACAACAGTACATAGTGTCATTTTAATTAAGACGGCGATGCATTAGGTACCACCGACACCAGTATTGTTGATGCATCATTATCGGAACACGATTTTACTTTGTTTGAATCAAAAACAATGGTTTCGAATGAGTTTAAACTCGACATCAAGACAACAAAGATCTCTACAACAGATTTTAGAAAATCTGCCATATAAGGCACGAGTGCCGCTAAACACTAAAGTTTTAGAGCATTGGAAAACATTGAGCAGCAAAGAGGTTCTTCTAGGAAAACTTGCACAAGTAGTGCTGGCAGTGCCATCAACTCAAGTCTCTGTTGAACGGGCTTTTAGCGCTCTACCAGTTTTTTTGACAACAAACAGAAACAAATTATTCAAAGAAACAATAAATAATGTTTTGTTAGTTAAACTGAATGCAAATTTATTTCAAAATCTTAATATGTAATAAAAATACTTTTCGCACTTATGTTCTTTCAATATTAAAATATGTAATATAATTTTCATGTAAAATTACTTTTTTTTTTGTTTTATTCGAACAGTTCGCGAACGGATCTCCAATAGTTTGCACGAGATAAATTCACGAACGAACTATATATTACAGATCGCAACAGATTTGATTCGATCGTGAAAACGAATTTTATTTTGAAACGAACCGAAAAATAAGGTTCGCGATCGAATCAGAAATCAAATTCCTTTGCGAACTTTTCATGAGAGAACGAATCATATTTTATCGTTCTGCGAACCTTGCTTTAAAGAGTTACCTACGCTTTTAGCATGCGTACTCGTTGCACACCACACTTGGTTTGGCCGTAGATACTGAAAAACAGTTGGTATAGTCCGTACCAAAACAATTGGCCAACGGTCGATTGCGCAGAGAGAGGATTTAAGAGAACAAAAATGACGCGAAAGAGATTTAATCACTAAGCGTTTTTGCCTGTAATTTACAATGCGTAACCCAACTTTACAGTGCTTAGAACTAAAATGCTGTTGAATATCTAAATAAACTTAATTTTTTATTATGAGGTCGACTTTTATACATTTCTACCTAGAAGTCCGATTGTATTTGAAAGGGTTCCCAACCCTTTTTATGGTTGAACATTTCGTGGTTTAGCGCTAGGTACCTGTATGGGTGGTGTGCTTGGTTAGCATTAATTTTATGATGTTTGATTTTACCTGTTTGACTTAAGTGTAAAAGTTTTACGACATGATTAGTGTTTGCATTTGGTTACCTGTAGGGGCAAGGAATAAATTTGTTGCTTGGTTTTTAGAGTTTTTTATTTTAAGATAACGCATATATATTATGGATTTCCTATTTGGAATTCACTTTCACGAAAACAAAAGCATTGCTAGGACATAAGTTTATTAAAATAAAATAAATTGTCATGGATCTTTCAAGAAAAGGAAAACCAATAGGAAGTCTAGGACGTAAGATCGTTGTTAGGATATATTACAAAAAAATGAAGAAGCTAGGAATTTATGTATAGATAATCCCATCACATACGCAAATTCACAGACAGAGGAGTTTACGGGAATTTCGGCCCGAACAATAAGAAGGATAATTAAAGAATATGAGAAGAAAGGCGCTATTGAATCTCCAACTTAAAGAGTACCACATACAAAATGGAAAACTGGATTGGACGAATTTGGTATCACAGCTGTTCGGCGAATTATATACAACTTCCACATTGAAGAAAAAATGATGATAACATTAAAAATGTTAAGACAACGGGTGCAGGAAGATTTGGAGCTGAACCTAAGCAATATGTCGCTACATAGGATTTTAAAAAGAAATGGATTTTCTTATAGGAAAACGGAGAACAACCGTAAATTTCTTTGCGAAAGAAATGAAATCAAACTTTTACGAGTGAAATATCTGAGGAAGGTGCGGGAGTACAGGTCAGAAGGATATGAGATTATTTATTTGGACGAGAGCTATATTCACAGCTCTCACACAATGCCAACGGCATGGACTGACGGCACCAGTCAAGGTTTAAAGGCGCCAATTTCAAAAGGCCAAAGGCTGATAATGGCGCATGCAGGTGGAGCGAAGGGCTTCGTGAATAATGCCTTGCTTTTATTTAAATCTGGGTCGAAAACAGGAGATTATCACGATGAGATGAATTTTGAAAATTTCTCCAAATGGATGAAGGATCAAGTTTTAAATAACCTAGAGGAACCATCGGTTATTGTAATGGACAACGCATCATATCACAACAAATGGGAACACAAGCAAATCACTTCTGCTTCCGTTAAATCGGAGATGTTAGAATGGCTTTCCGTCAACAATATACCGCATTCTTCAAAAATGGTCAAAGTCGAACTTTATGACCTTATAAAGCGACATCGGACTAATCACCACCCCAAGCATAAGATTGACGATATGATTCACGGCGCGGGACACGAAGTACTACGATTGCCACCCTATCATCCAGATCTCAACCCTATTGAAAAGATCTGGGCAACAGTCAAGGGAAGAGTCGGAAGCCGAAATACAACGTTTAGATTATCGGATGTTCAGAAACTAGCTGAAGAAGAATTTTCAAAAATAACAGTTGAAGATTGGCGCAAAGTTTGTGAAAAAATTATAAGGACAGAGGAGGAATACTTTTCACACGAGCAGATGTGGGACACAATGTCGGATGGAATAATTATCAATCCAGGAGATGATTCTTCAACCGATTATGAAACTGACAGTTCTTCGAATTCAATTTAATATACATTAATATTAACTATTTCATATATAGGTAGCAAAATCAATAAATATTTTTATCTTAGTACTAAAACGTGTGTGTTTTTACTTCTTAATTCAAACCAAACCGAACCACCCATTTGGTATACTGGTGTTTTGTTTTGCTGCTCGCTGTAAATCTGTTTTATATTTGCAATTCATCGTCAATTTTATCTCGCTATAATTTACACTTTTAATCAAGGTTACAAATTTAAAAGTGGTGGGTAGTTCAAAAAGTTTTAAAAACTGCATTTCTTAAAAAAAATTATTGAAGAATCAAGAACGTTCACCATTTTGTCTTTAACGAACCGTTTAATACCCTATCCTCTTTTTTGTGACAGAAAATCGTGCATATTGTTATTGGGCATAAAATCGTTTACGTTTCCAAAAAATTCCCAAATTGTAAATTTTTTATTAAATTTACCTACCTCGCCCAAATTCAATGATATAAACAAAAAAAATTTGGTGTGACACTGCAATTTACTTTACTTTGCGTGCCAATATCAGTACCTACATGATCAATATGCACGACACAATTAATAATGATCAACGAAAGCATAATGAGCAAATAGGGTTTAAATCTAAAACCGTACACCTTCATACAGACACAGTCACACAATCAATTCATGTGCAATGTTTTGCTTAATCTATCCGACCGTGATCACATCATACTCCTACAAAGAACCGACAAGACAAAAAACGAAACAATATATTTGCCTCCAAGTAAAGTTGACATATAATGGTCTATATTTTTCCTCCGCTCCTAATTTCAGTATAAAAGAAGGAAAATGAAGAAACCACCCTCAGTGAGATCGCGACAGCGATCTTGAACACAAGGCAGGGTATACGTCGTTTTTTATTATGGCTCCGCCCATTTTCGTCTCTTTATGCTTGTTTTTGCAATTTAAGAGATTGTAAAACACATTTTAAGAGACCTGCGCAGTAGAATGGCCAACTGTTTTGGTACGCACTATACTTGTTTATTAATTTTCATTTGCCGAGCCTGAAAAGTTGGAATCCAAAATGTTCCATCTTAAAACGGATGTAAGAGCCGCGACAATAGTGTGCAATCGATACAGAAAAGTTAACCACATGAATGCAAACTAATGTCAAAACGATTGTTGCAGTCGTTGTTAATTGTATTTTTTTCTTGAAACGAGCCCTGGTACAAGGTGGGCCTAAAGAAGTCATCCGATGTTGTTTGGCTCTCATTTTTTTCTAAATGAAAAACTTCGATTCTGTTTTTTGATTATGTTTATTTGAACGTTTAGAATTGTATTGGTCGAGAAGATGATATCGGCCAAATGGGCGCCGTCACAATTGATTGCCATACGGGCTCGTTTTATGGCATTTTTCATCACTTCGGCGAGAACTTCGGGCGACAGATTATCGCACTCGTGTCGAATGTTGTCCTTGAGGGCTTCTAGGGTCTCGGGCTTGTTCACGTAAACACGGGACTTCAAAAAACCCCACAAAAAAAGTCTGCAACGGTTAAATCGGGCGATCTTGCGGGCCAGTGCAAATCGCCAAAACGAGAGATGAGGCATCCCGGGAACGCCGCCTTCAGAATATCGGTTGTGGCTCGCAAAGTGTGTGCCGTAGCTCCGTTCTGTTGCAACCACATGTCCTCCAGTCCTAATTCGTCCAATTGCGGCAGAAAAAACTCGGTTAACATGGCCCTATAGCGCGCACCGTCCACTGTAGTCGTTTGACCAGCGGCTTTCTCGAAAAAAAATGGCTCGATGACTCCTCCAGCGTGAACAGCGCACCATGCAGTAACTTTGTGCGGGTATAATGGCTCCTCGTGCATTACTCGTGGATTTTCGGTGCCCCAGAAGCGATAGTTTTGCTTGTTCACGTTCCCGCTGAGGTGGAAATGAGCCTCATCGCTCATTACGATTTTGGTCGAAAAATCGTCCACTTCGTCCTCGAAATTGAGGATGACTTGGGCGTAGGTTACACGCGTTTGGCGGTCGACAGGCAGCAGCTGATGCACGGACTGGACTTTGCACGGGAACATGCGCAAGTCTTTGACCAAAATTCGCCTTAGGGACGACCGGCTGATGGCTAATTGCGAGGCACGGCGTCTGGTCGATGTTTCCGGCGACAGCTCGACATCCTCGTCAACAGCGGCGATATTCTCGGCACAATGGGCGCTCCGGGTCCGGCGACTCTTGGCAACGTCTCGTGTGGTCCCATACTCTTCAAGGTTGGTCCCCAAACGGCGCAGTGTTTGCGCAGTCGGTGTCGGACGGCCGTGGAATCGGCGACGGAATTCGCGCTGCGCCAACACTGCAGACGAATTGTTACGCAAAAAAATAAATAGGATTATTCCGCGTTCTTGGGGAGTGTATCGCTCCATGGCTTGTTCACTTGTATTCTACATCTGTCTAGTCCACAAATGTCAAAACAGATTTGACATTGGCGGCCATTTGCAAAAATAAGAGCATCTTCCAATAGAGTGATCTCTTTTGGTCCATCTTGTATAAACATTGGACAGTGTTTGTTTGTTAAATCTTAGTACATAGTATTTTTTAATCTTATTTTGCCCATATGTTGCAATGAATATAGTATACTGAAATACCTTAAGCGTTTCTTCTTCTTTAGTGACGAGGTTATAACCTGGATTACAAGGATCATAACCCTCTCTCTTTACTGTAACCGTACTGTTCCGCTTATCGGTTAAGACGTTTCGGCCACAAAAAGTTTAGGTAAGCCCTCCAGTTTCGAATTACTTCGTCACTGAGGCCCAGGAAATGCTGGTGTTGCTGCATTTGTACGATCGAGGAGTTTATAGACCTGACTGTTTAAGGATATGCGTGCATGTTTCTGTTATTGATTTGTTTGTCGGTCTTCTTAAGAGACAGTCATCCAAAACCATAAACTTGCTTGCACTCTGCAAGATAATAAAAGTATCTCTATGCTCACATAAATATTCAAATTGACTCAATATGAATTCTCCTACGTACTGAACAGTTTTAAGAAAGCAAATGCATTCATGAAGACCTCTAATTGGTAAAATCGTGTATATTATATACGCCATTGATAAACTATACATATGGGAATCAATGCTTAAATATAGTCTCAATTTTTCCTGAATAAAACATCTCCATTCGAATTGTTTTTTTTTTCTCAAAAGATAAAAAGAACTATCTTTATATATAAATAATAACTGACTTTAAATTTGTTAGTTCTACTCTAAAAAATAACAATTAAAACAACACTTCAAAAATTCGTCAGTTATCATCAGGCATTTTTGCTATGAAACAGAATTTCGCTCTTCGTCATTTAATGAGTATGCAAAATCATTTTCATTTCGACACTCCTCAATACAAAATGCATACCCCAAATGAAAGCCTTAGTCCTTGACATAAATTTTCTTCGCAATGTACTGGTTATGAATAAAGTTAAATTAAGTTGCTTATTATCATTTTGTGTATCTAACCTCTTCACCTCAATCGTTGTGATATAGTGTTTTGTGTGCTAAGATGAAAAGGAAACCAGATTTTCAGCCGACATTCAACACAATTGCAATTAAAAATCCGGAAAAGTTTGTTTCGCGTTCGTAAACGATATGAATGCTTTTATTCCTCTTGCCGTTCTTGCATATAGGTTCCTACTGAATTTAATGTAACAAAATGGTTCCACTTTTAAAGTGACGCTCAGCTCACATCAGAAATGCAAAACAAGAATGCTTTCGTTGTTCTGCTTCACTCAAAGGATAAACACGAAATAACGACGTCAAATCAGAGGAGAGTGCATGTTTTTATTTGATTTATTTTTTATTCAAATTACATTTTACTAAACTACCCCCTTTCATTAGCCATACTTTAGAAAAAGCACCACGCAACTTTTTCCCACAAGTAAGAAACAATTTTAATTTTATACCATTGTCGGTCGGAGGTATAAATGTACGTGGAAGAAGCAGCATAAATAACGGCGAGTAAAATACGGGCTCAATCTCAAGTTTAATGCATTTTCATTTCTTACACTTTATGATTATTTTTATTACTAATTTCTACTTTTTTCTAGGAACATTTATTTAACTCTACTTTAAAGTACCGCTTGGGCACTGTTACCTTACAGTAATCTGCTCTGGTTGAACGTTTCGCGACGTTTGATTGATTGAATGTTTTGTTATTAACTCGTCTCGTTATTTGGTGCAGTTTCGTCAATTATGTAAATCCTGAGTGGGTGTATATGGTCTGACGATGTTTAGCTGTTAGCGTCGCATGATTTTGATGTTCTTTTTTATGTGCAAAGTCGTCATCTGTTTGTTAACATCGTCTATGTGTGTTATGTACATCGTCATCGTCTGGTTGCAAGCAAAATGTCTTGTTTGTAAGGTATCGTCTGTTGGGTTGACCATATCACACAATCGGCTATCTTAACGCTTCGTTTGACCGGAATAAAGGGTTCCACTTCTACGAATACTCCGCTACCATGTTCCTTGTGTTTAGCCTCACATGATCACCGACCTTCCGGACTTCATATCGGACATGGTTTGATTGTTTTACCACTTCATTGCAGCGCCGAACTGAGTGAGCTTGATGGCGACCAACTTGTTCAGCTTGTACGTATGTGCAGCTACTCGACCCTTGGTAAAAGTCTTCCTGTTCGCTCGTTGAACAACCTCAATGTATCGAGAAAAGTTTCTCCTTATGCATTATGTTACCGCTTAACTACTCTCGCCGGTCTGGATAATCGGGAACACACATCTCCAAGCCCCACAATATTGTGAACGGAGTGAATTTCGTGACCCTTGGTGGAGTGTTTTTCAATACTTGATGGACTCTGTCCACATGCCTGTACTACTTCTGCATTTGTCGACATTGGAATGTTAATCCTGTTAATCCTTTCCACCTGCCCATTGCCTAGTGGAACTCCCATCGAGATCAGTAGATGCTGGATACCCTCCGCTCAACAATTATCGTTAAACGCCGTCGACATAAATGCTACTCCCCTGATTGTATTGCTTCCCAGTCTCCCTATTCTTCTGCAACAAGACTGCTCCGTACCCGAAATTAATGGCCTCCTTTCTTTTCGAGAGTTTCGGTTGAAGACTTTGGGTCGAACAACTTGAGTATCGGACTACTTAAAGTTCCTTGAAGGCTAGCAGCTGCTCGGGCGCCATCTTGAATTTACTATCCTTGTGCAGCAAGTCTGACAATGGCGCAGCTATGAGTTTAAAGTCCACAAAACTTCGGAAATGTAAAGCGGCAAAAGACTGCTGGCGAATTTAAGATGCCAAACGGTATATTCGAGTATTGTGAATCCAAAATCACGAACGCTGTATATTTTCGAGATTCGGGTTCTTTGGGCACATGAAAGAGCCCATTCTTCAAATCCTACGTGTAAACAGTTTTTCTTCTTGTAATCGCTTGAAATCCTCGTCCATCAAAATCATTGGAAAATAGTTTCCAATTATCTTCTGATTCAGTCTCCTATAGTCGCATCATGCTCCTTGGCAACTAATTCCTTCCTCCAACCAACGACTGATTTGCTGCCGAACCTTGTCCTGGTCCGCCTGCAACATGCTCCTTGGTGCCTTTAACCCTGGATAACTAAACTTAATTTGAAGCCCCGTTGTAACTAATCATTCGTCTTCCAGACTACGAATTGAAATACTAACATTTTTAATAAGCTTATCATTAATTGTTAAATAAGTACATAGAACGAAGAAGTGTTTTTTAATTTATTGTGTAAAGGTAAAAATTTTGATAAAAATTAATTTGAACATTTATTGCAAATGTTTATTGAGTGTTCTCCACAAATGGCCTTGTTGCAGTACCGGCATTTGCTCTTTGTCATCATGCGTATCCTCGATGGGCAAAAAGACCATATTTTTCGTTTATTTCTCTCTACTTGAGACCAACTTTATTGAACCTCTTCAATATTTAAAATATCTTGTATACTTGATTTGATATCAAGCCTCAAAGTTGTTGTATGATATAGTGCGTACCAAAACAGTTGGCCATTCTACTGCGCAGGTCTCTTAAAATGTGTTTTACAATCTCTTTAATTGCAAAAACAAGCATAAAGAGACGAAAATGGGCGGAGCCATAATAAAAAACGACGTATACCCTGCCTTGTGTTCAAGATCGCTGTCGCGATCTCACTGAGGGTGGTTTCTTCATTTTCCTTCTTTTATACTGAAATTAGGAGCGGAGGAAAAATATAGACCATTATATGTCAACTTTACTTGGAGGCAAATATATTGTTTCGTTTTTTGTCTTGTCGGTTCTTTGTAGGAGTATGATGTGATCACGGTCGGATAGATTAAGCAAAACATTGCACATGAATTGATTGTGTGACTGTGTCTGTATGAAGGTGTACGGTTTTAGATTTAAACCCTATTTGCTCATTATGCTTTCGTTGATCATTATTAATTGTGTCGTGCATATTGATCATGTAGGTACTGATATTGGCACGCAAAGTAAAGTAAATTGCAGTGTCACACCAAATTTTTTTTGTTTATATCATTGAATTTGGGCGAGGTAGGTAAATTTAATAAAAAATTTACAATTTGGGAATTTTTTGGAAACGTAAACGATTTTATGCCCAATAACAATATGCACGATTTTCTGTCACAAAAAAGAGGATAGGGTATTAAACGGTTCGTTAAAGACAAAATGGTGAACGTTCTTGATTCTTCAATAATTTTTTTTAAGAAATGCAGTTTTTAAAACTTTTTGAACTACCCACCACTTTTAAATTTGTAACCTTGATTAAAAGTGTAAATTATAGCGAGATAAAATTGACGATGAATTGCAAATATAAAACAGATTTACAGCGAGCAGCAAAACAAAACACCAGTATACCAAATGGGTGGTTCGGTTTGGTTTGAATTAAGAAGTAAAAACACACACGTTTTAGTACTAAGATAAAAATATTTATTGATTTTGCTACCTATATATGAAATAGTTAATATTAATGTATATTAAATTGAATTCGAAGAACTGTCAGTTTCATAATCGGTTGAAGAATCATCTCCTGGATTGATAATTATTCCATCCGACATTGTGTCCCACATCTGCTCGTGTGAAAAGTATTCCTCCTCTGTCCTTATAATTTTTTCACAAACTTTGCGCCAATCTTCAACTGTTATTTTTGAAAATTCTTCTTCAGCTAGTTTCTGAACATCCGATAATCTAAACGTTGTATTTCGGCTTCCGACTCTTCCCTTGACTGTTGCCCAGATCTTTTCAATAGGGTTGAGATCTGGATGATAGGGTGGCAATCGTAGTACTTCGTGTCCCGCGCCGTGAATCATATCGTCAATCTTATGCTTGGGGTGGTGATTAGTCCGATGTCGCTTTATAAGGTCATAAAGTTCGACTTTGACCATTTTTGAAGAATGCGGTATATTGTTGACGGAAAGCCATTCTAACATCTCCGATTTAACGGAAGCAGAAGTGATTTGCTTGTGTTCCCATTTGTTGTGATATGATGCGTTGTCCATTACAATAACCGATGGTTCCTCTAGGTTATTTAAAACTTGATCCTTCATCCATTTGGAGAAATTTTCAAAATTCATCTCATCGTGATAATCTCCTGTTTTCGACCCAGATTTAAATAAAAGCAAGGCATTATTCACGAAGCCCTTCGCTCCACCTGCATGCGCCATTATCAGCCTTTGGCCTTTTGAAATTGGCGCCTTTAAACCTTGACTGGTGCCGTCAGTCCATGCCGTTGGCATTGTGTGAGAGCTGTGAATATAGCTCTCGTCCAAATAAATAATCTCATATCCTTCTGACCTGTACTCCCGCACCTTCCTCAGATATTTCACTCGTAAAAGTTTGATTTCATTTCTTTCGCAAAGAAATTTACGGTTGTTCTCCGTTTTCCTATAAGAAAATCCATTTCTTTTTAAAATCCTATGTAGCGACATATTGCTTAGGTTCAGCTCCAAATCTTCCTGCACCCGTTGTCTTAACATTTTTAATGTTATCATCATTTTTTCTTCAATGTGGAAGTTGTATATAATTCGCCGAACAGCTGTGATACCAAATTCGTCCAATCCAGTTTTCCATTTTGTATGTGGTACTCTTTAAGTTGGAGATTCAATAGCGCCTTTCTTCTCATATTCTTTAATTATCCTTCTTATTGTTCGGGCCGAAATTCCCGTAAACTCCTCTGTCTGTGAATTTGCGTATGTGATGGGATTATCTATACATAAATTCCTAGCTTCTTCATTTTTTTGTAATATATCCTAACAACGATCTTACGTCCTAGACTTCCTATTGGTTTTCCTTTTCTTGAAAGATCCATGACAATTTATTTTATTTTAATAAACTTATGTCCTAGCAATGCTTTTGTTTTCGTGAAAGTGAATTCCAAATAGGAAATCCATAATATATATGCGTTATCTTAAAATAAAAAACTCTAAAAACCAAGCAACAAATTTATTCCTTGCCCCTACAGGTAACCAAATGCAAACACTAATCATGTCGTAAAACTTTTACACTTAAGTCAAACAGGTAAAATCAAACATCATAAAATTAATGCTAACCAAGCACACCACCCATACAGGTACCTAGCGCTAAACCACGAAATGTTCAACCATAAAAAGGGTTGGGAACCCTTTCAAATACAATCGGACTTCTAGGTAGAAATGTATAAAAGTCGACCTCATAATAAAAAATTAAGTTTATTTAGATATTCAACAGCATTTTAGTTCTAAGCACTGTAAAGTTGGGTTACGCATTGTAAATTACAGGCAAAAACGCTTAGTGATTAAATCTCTTTCGCGTCATTTTTGTTCTCTTAAATCCTCTCTCTGCGCAATCGACCGTTGGCCAACTGTTTTGGTACGGACTATAACGCTCCTGTAACCAAGGCTAAACCAGACCAACCGCTACTGCCAATGCGAAATCCCTCCGGTTCATTGGTGTTTGCCGCACCTTTATCATATTAAATACATAAATATTACATACGAGTTAATTATGGATATATTTAGAATGCCATAGAACTCTCCCCTCAAATCCATCTGTTTACAAAAATTAAAAGATGCCAAAACCCGAAAATATGCAAGAATACATACCAAAAATGAAATATATTATAAATACTGTTATTTGTAATATTATTTATATTATATATATATATTTTCATATTTATAAGATATTTAATAATTTCACGCACAAATAATAAATCAAATAACTGAAAAAGATAAATAAGAATAAAATGAATTAATATAAACCTTGACAAAAATAAGTAGCTAAGTACTAAACACTCGACTATTTGACTACGTTCGCGCAAAATCTCCACAACTACCGACCGCACTACCACAAAGACCGCCTACGAGTCACTGACGTAACCAATAAGGAAGGTACTAAGAGAGGGAACACGCTATTGCAACCCCATCGTATCGAACTAGCGAATGTGCATGGGTATGGTCTATAAGACGAATGTTTAGTTATCCAGGGTTAAAACTGAAACATCATCTGTCAATATCAGCTTCATCTCAACGGGTAATTTCGTGTTCGTATCCGACTGACACGAATCGATCATCCTCATTACAGTCTGCTGTTCCGTGTCCCTGACGTGGGTGAGATCTTCGATTTGCTTGTCATGAACTCTCCTTCGCTGGATGATAAGCAGATCGGCTGGAACTCGTTGTAGAAGTTTCAACATTGAAATTTCTTTGCATGTTATGAACTCTGTCCAAGTCATTACAGTTGGATTGACTCTATGCCAACGGCCCTACCTTTAGTTAGGGCCTTGAGGTTAACAATTGGCGTTCCTTCATTCTGAAGCAGGTTCCACTTGCAATTCCTGCGACCAAAGCCTCTTATTCAGCGGTAGCATTAACGACTGCATTTTGCACCTGTGTTCTTGAACCAGAGTTTACAAAACCATATAAAACAAAAGGAAAAAAGCAAAAAGAATTTTAATTGAGGATTCGATTAGTTGTTGTTTCTCACGAATCAGATGCCAATTTATTTTGATTCCACTTATCTATATTCACTTTCCTCAAGCTATAAATAAATTTAATTTTACTTCACTTCTTATTATAGAAACTTTAATTATTTGTTTTTCAATCTTAATATGTATAATATTTTTATGTTATTAATAAGTTCCAGTCTTTTATCTTAAAATTTTAATTTCCTTAAACTATGTACTATTCTTTGTTTGTCAAGATTATTTAAATTTAAAAATTTCTTAAAACAAGCCTACATTCCTATTGCGGCGAAAATCCAACGCTGATGAATTTGATATTTTTCCTGTTTGCTGCTGCTACTGCTACGGGGCATCTGTCCATACACTCTTAAGGCTGAACTATAATAGAAGATGGTTGCGGACGACCACTTCCGTAACTGTGCGAATACATGCAATTTGTATTGTACGACCATAATAGCTTTTCGCTTCGATTCGTTCAGTTTTCGTTCACTTTTGCTCACTTGCGAAAAAGCGAATTCATTCGCTCTTTCTCTTCCTTTTGTTCTTTCACAAATGACAGGCAAAACGACTTCCACTCTGGCAATCGCTTCCATTTACAAAAGTCTATTATGGGCAACTTGAGTAATTGACAGTACTGAAGAAAACTTAACTTAGAATTTTGACATTAGCTTCCGATTGCTTCCGACTATTATAGTTCAGCCTTTACGTTGTTCCTTTGGTCTATTGACCGGTGATATCACCTTTGAACCCAGCACAAGGAGCACTCATGTTTTTTTTTATATAAGATAACTTATTTGGTCACTCACGGCAAGCTATTTTAGGTCGACTTATGCAGCTGCACTTTATTTCGCGAACCAAATAGTTCTGTCACCTTTTATTACAACTTGGGAAGCTAAAGGGTGGTTAAATTGTAAGGGCCGATGTTGAATGTGAACCACACCTAAACGTCAAATTTTTTTCTGTATTTTATTTGACATTTCCCAATTTCAGACTAACTCAATTGGAACCATGGAAATATACACAACCGAGCAACGCGTTAAATTTATTCAGGCTTATTATGAAAATGGGCGTTCAAATCAAAATGCATATCGTGCACTTCGTGATTTGTTCGGTCAATTTAATCGTCCAAATGTGCGTACAATCGGAAAAATCGTGCAAAAATTTCAGCAATCCGGGTCTGTAGGAGATGCGAAAACACCAGTGCATGCTCGTACAGCTCGTACTGCAGAAAATATTGCTGCTGTTCGCGATAGTGTGGCTGAAGAGCCGTCCACCTCAACTCGTCGTCGAGCCCAACAATTGCACCTCTCACGCTCGTCGTTGATGAACATTATGCATAAAGACTTGCATTTACGTGCTTACAAGGTGCAATTAGCTCAAGAACTAAAGCATCTTGACCATTTCAAGTGTCGTCAATGGTCAGAATGGTGGCAAGAAATGGCAACAGTGGATCAGGTGATGAGATACATTTTCACCTCAGTGGATTCGTCAATAAGCAGAATTGCCGCATTTGGGCGAATGATAATCCAAGAGTGATTGTCGGAAAACCAATGCACCCACAAAGAGTGACTGTTTGGTGCGGTTTATGGGCTGGCGGCATCATCGGGCCGTATTTTTTCCAAAACGAGACCGGTCAGGCAGTTATTGTGAATGGTGTTCGCTATCGTGAGATGATAACGAACTTTTTATGGCCCGAATTGGAAGATATAGATGTGGACGATATGTGGTTTCAACAGGACGGTGCCACTTGCCACACAGCTAACGAAACAATGACTCTTTTGCGCGACAAATTCAATGGCCGTGTAATCTCACGTGGTGGCGATGTCAATTGGCAGCCAAGTTCATGTGATTTGACACCGTTGGACTTCTTTCTTTGGGTTATTTAAAAGAAAAGGTGTACGTCGATAAGCCAGCAACAATTCAATATTTTGTTCCATACATAATTGAACCATACGCATACCAATATTATCATCATAAAAAGAAATGACAATAATTTCCTAAATAATTTGTGTTTTATTCGAAATCAACATCGGCTCTTAAAATTTAACCACCCTTTACTTTAGGTCGTCTTAACCACGTTACTACTTCGTGGTTATTTAAACTAGCTAAAGTCGCATGAAATCGCGGCGTAATTAACCTTACATTTGATCCCACGTTAGGCTACAATTTAACAATTGCAAATTAATATTCATAAAAAATATTTTGTGAGGAGAAGCATCTTTATTTCGTATACTCAAAACTCAAACTGGAACTCTTTACATTCGTTACATAAAATCTAATCTACTCAACTCATCCAGATCTGCATACCTCAGCATCATTACCACGATGAATTTTGTTAAAATGCAGCTGGGCATATCCAAAGGATTGCATATTTATGCTGACGACATATCTACGTCCGAGGCTTTGTGTTTCTCTTGTTGTTGATAGTGGCGTATTTGGATTATATGCTGAAGGCATGTTCTGTTCTGACGGTAACATAATCAACTTGTGGTTTAGTTTGATAACAGTTTTTTACGTTTCTTAGGATTTTATCGACAAAAACAATGTTTTTGGTATATAACGCCCCTAAAAAGTGGGCGTGGTAACAAACTTTGTTAGGAGAATTGTTGAAAACGACTTTTGCGAAGAATATGACTACTTTCTGATTTGACTGATTTCTTTAATAAAACGTTTTTGTTCACCTAGTTTTATATTATTTCCACTTGATTATTTTGGAAATTATAATAACTTTAGGCTGCGTGTCAATCGCGTTAAAACTGTTATCTACTAAATAATTTTTGAATACAGATGTGAATGAAATTTTAGGTTTTTGCTGTCAATTGGATTAAATGGGATATTTTGAGAACATTGTTTCTCATTTATTTCCCACAAGAATTGTTAATAATATCTGTCTTTATACTTAGTTATAACTTAAATTACTAAATTGCTGTCAGACCGATTTATAAGAAAAATCCTTACCAGTAACTATGTTTCCGTGTTAAAATTCTTGTTTGCAAACATTTGCGTACGCGATTTAAGACCGAACATTGCAATTTGTTAAAATTAGAAATATTTTCCATACAAAAGGCAGCTGGAAAAATGCAAAAATACAATTGTTTCAACCAATCTTTTTCAAAAACAATTAGTTATACTGTCTGATAAAAAATTGTTTGTTAATATAATTCCACTTTCGGTAGTTTTTACACCGTATGTGAATATTAGGATCGACAATTACCAAGGTCTCCCTATCAGTGGCGTATCGTGGGTATCTGCCGCCCGGGGCGGAAGAAAATTTTGCCGCCCTCTTATTTAGGTATTTCAATTTAAAAAACTATAGTATATATGTATAATTCTAAAGATCTTTTCGGAAAAACAGTCATTATCATTGTGTATTGTACAGGTTACAAATAAAAACGTCATATATACATGTTTAACAATATAATAATCACATTTATTACACGTATGCCACTTGCATTACCTTGACGATCAACAACATTAAGTTGTTAGCGAATTGAATATAAAACGCAAATCGATTTCCTCTCTATTTATTATTTTAATGTTTATATTTTCAATGAAAAATAATTTACTTGTTAGAGTCAAAACAAATCTTCTGTATTTAACTAAAACGTTATACGTCTACTTTTTTTAAGAGCAAAGTCTTTTATTGCACTTTAAATATCTATATCATCACACACCTTTTGCACTTTGCACCTTAACACCTTAAAGTTTGTTGACCTTAAATAATTTTTGATCAATTTCAATTTTGAAAAACTTTTCTCACAGCTGGCATTGCTTATGCTTATGGCAATTGTGAGGAATATTCGAAGCATTATTATACATAATTTGGGCAGAGTATCATCAAGCTTGGATTTTACAATAAATTTTAATAATTGAAGTGAGTCCGCATTAATTAATTTATTTTCGAGTAATGAAAGTTCGCAGTCGAAGTCGTTCGAGCTTGAAGTCCTGCTCGTCAATTTCGGCAGATGCGTAGTCTAGATAACATTTGGTGTCGTCCGAATCTAGCGGGAGTCGGACAGAATCCCGAAAAACGTAATCCCGAAAGCCCAAAATCCCGAAAATCCAAAATCCCGAAAACCTAAAATCCCGAAAACCCACAATCCCGAAAAGCCACAATCCCGGAAATCCAAAATTCCGAAAGACCAAAATCCCGAAAATGAAACTAAAAGTTTTATTGCAGCAACACAAAAATTAGGCAAATTTATTTAACGAAATAAACAAAATAAAAAACTTTAAATAAATAAAACAAAACAAAAACAATTCAAGTCTTATTAACAAAAACATATCAAAAACGATCCATGACAAAACAATATCTAATACAAGTTCATATTGAACGCAATTCCTGTGAGAAAACTTTATCCAGAACGCTCGTTATGTTCCGCGTAAATATTACGATGTTCACTGGCTAACAAAAATGAAGTCGGTCAGCTATCACACTAGCTATATGAGATCAGCAAAACTGAATGCACATTGCGAATTGCAAAACATTACAACGCAAAAAATTGCAAAACATTATTACGCTAAATGGAATGGACAAACACTTGTCTATTTTACATTCAAAACAAAAAAAAAAAGAATCCCGAAAACGAAATCCAAAAACTTATATAAAATGAAGAATTTGCGCAAATTTTTCATTTTATATAATTTTTCGGGATTTCGTTTTTGGGAATCTTTTTTCGGGATTTTGGATTTTAGGGATATTGCATTTTCGGGATTTTGGATTTTCTGTATTTTGGGTTTTCGGGATTTTGGATTTTCGGGATTTTGGATTTTCAGGATTTCGG
Source organism: Portevinia maculata (assembly GCA_949715645.1). Classification (NCBI taxonomy): domain Eukaryota; kingdom Metazoa; phylum Arthropoda; class Insecta; order Diptera; family Syrphidae; genus Portevinia; species Portevinia maculata. Next base: position 64,303,262 of record OX454528.1, on the reverse strand, counting down.
TTTTCGGGATTGTGTCCCCAACCCGAATCTAGAAATATAGCCGGCGTTGGATAAGCAAACTTATCCGCCAAATTCTGTAGTTGCTGAAAACGCTCACAAATGTCTACTATAATTCTTTCTAACGAAGAAAATAACGTCCGTCTCAACTCGTTTTTATACCCTATTCTAGGGGTATATTAATTTTGACGCATAGTTTGTAACATACCTTAATATTGCCCGTAGACCCCTAAAAGTTACTATATTTATGATCAGCATCGATAGTAATGTCGATCTAGCCATGTCCGTCGGCAAAAATTAGGCCTTTAAACTGGACCTAGAGAGCTGAAATTTTAACCATATACTCTCTAGGGTCCCGAAATAATCAAGTTTAAGAATTTTTGAAATCCGCCCACAGACACGCCCACAAACTCAAAAAAACAAAATTTTGGAAAAAATCGAATTTTGAGCTAGAGAGCTGAAATTTTTTATATATGATCTATGGCCCATAAAACTGATTGGGACATAAAATTTTTAAAATCCGCCCACTGACACGCCCACAATTAAATAAAACAAATTTTGGGAAAAATTGAATTTTGAGCTAGAAAGCTGAAATTTTTTATATATGATCTTTGGCCCATAAAACTGCTTGGGACATAAAATTTTCAAAATCCGCCCACTGACACGCCCACAATTAAATAAAATATTTTTTTTGAAAAACCAAAATTTGAGCTAGGGAGCTGAAATTTTTAATATATACTCTCTAGGGGCCCTTTATGCTCATGTGTAAATATTTTCAAAATCCGCCTACTGACACGCCCACAATTATTTTATTTTTATTTTTGAAAGTCCAAAGTTTGAGCTAGGGAGCTGAAATTTATAGTATATACTCTCTAGGTGCCCTTTATGCTCATACTTAAATTTTTTTTAAATCCGCCTACTGACACGCCCACAATTAAATAAAACAATTTTATTGAAAAACCAAAGTTTGAGCTAGGGAGCGTTTTTATTTACAAAAGCTTAGTTTTTTCGATAAAATCCTTTAAATTTTTGCCACGCCCACTTATGAGATATAGGAATAAGAATAGGGTATCCAACAGTTCGCCCAAGCGGACTGTAGCCCGCCCCTATGTTTATAAGACAAGTTAGCATCTGTGGTTCGTCATCAAAAATGTTCCTTTTTGTTCTGCGCATGCGAGATTCCGTGGAAATGCCAAGTTCTTCACACATATTTTTTGCATAATTTACCGCGCCGTCTGCCCATTCTTCTCGTTTCTCTATCAGTACCATCTGGAAAGCATTTACATTTACATTTTCTGAGCGCACAGTCTTATGTCAAGTCAGTTTGTTTGTAAATATTTTTGTGCAAGGAGCGAATTTAATTTTGGGATTTATTTCTTTAATTCTTTGCTGAACTGAAAATCATCTTTCAAATTCCTTCAGCAGTTTTATCTTTTGTTTCAATCAAATCTACATAAGATTCCACTACTTGTATTAACAGATTTTCAATAACTACGTATCTTGGTTGTCTTTATGAGAAATGTCTATTATGCTGTCGAATATAATCGAATTGTAAAGGGTTTTTCAATAAGAGCGCTACAAAAGTTTTTTTTAAATAAAACAAAAACGGTTTTGAATATCAATGAAATTCTTTATTCCTGTGAAAGTAAGTTCGATGCCATTATGTATGGAACTCGATTTCTTTTGCATGGCCACCACGGGCACGCTTGCAGAAGTCCAGACGCTGAACCCAATTTTCGACGGTTTTCAAGCATAAATCGGCCGATACTGCTGCAATTTCACGTTCGATGTTCGTACGAAGTTCATCAATCGTCGCTGGCTTGTTGGCATAGACCATAGACTTGACGTAGCCCCACAGGAAATAGTCTAACGGCGTCAAATCGCACGACCGAGGCGGCCAAGCGACTGGACCATTTCGTGAGATAACACGGTTTCCAAACTTGGTTTCCAATAAATTGATTGTGGCATTCGCTGTGTGGCTTGTGGCGCCGTCCTGTTGGAACCACATTTCCTCCAAGTCCATATCATCCAATTGAACGGTAGTGATTTCCATTCACAGTAACGTGCCAGTCTTGATCATCACAGAAGAAGTACGGCCCAATGACGCCGCCGGCCCAAAAACTTCCAATTTCGTGTTCATTTCAATCGGTCCGAGTCGTAGGTGCGACAAAAATATAAAATGGTTTAAATATTGTAAAATTTGCCGCCCCCTAAAAGTGCCGCCCAGGCCCCTAATGTCAACTTGAGAAATTGCTTTTATTCACTCAAAGTTGACTCGCTCAACTTTAGATATTCCGAAGTTGAGAAAAGAGAAAGTTTGTCAACTTCGAGTTTGCTCAACTCCAGCAAACTGCTGGTTTCCTGTCAACTTTTATATTATTTTTTCATTTCGATTTTGAGTGTTCGCTAAGACGAATACAATTGAAATAATAATTTGTGGAATTTAAATAATGTTTCGTGGCAATTATTTTTGGGAAGATTGGCAGTCGTCCGATTCAAGCAGCGACAATGATGGAGAGGAGGAGAATTTGGTCATTGAGAGACGGCAATACAAGATGCTACCGCGTCCGCTCTAGATTGGTTCGGACTTATTTTCAGTCAATCCAGAATGAATAAGAAAATCAATAAACAAACGTCACCAATTTGCATTTTAAAGTTATTTTTTTATATACTCGTATATTATGTACATATTTAAACTGTTCTGATGGTAACCTAATGACAAAAATATTCTTTTTTTGCTGCTGTTGTTGGGAATGAAGTTTCCAGATGAGGAACTGATACGTGACGGACCGACACAGTTCCATTTTCTTTGCTGAAAGTGGCCAAACGAAGAAGTTGGAGTTCCTTGTCGTGAACGAGTTGCGCATTTGACCGCTGCAATTCAACAGCCGAACGTCCTCGATCAAGCGCAGCTCAATCTCGGTCTGTTTTGCGTCTTTCGAGAAATAGTACGCACGGTCTTTAAGCGTCTGGTACTTCTCTCACAACTACTTAACAGTTCTTTCCTGCAAAAACAACGGATAATAGTATGTAATTGAATAAGCAAACAAAAAACTAAACTGCTGTGACACATAATATGTACGTACACGGAAACTTACCCGGCCGGGGCGCGCATCGTTGAATGCCTTCGCTACTTTATCCAATGCCCGTTCCTTGTCGCCATTTGTGGCACCATCTGTTTTTCTATTTTCAATAATGCTACGGTATTCCATAATATTATTGACTAGCCGATCTTCCTCCTCGGGGGTATATACTATTTTCGGCATTTTTTTTTTTAAATATTCCTTTGTTCCATTTTTCTTTCAATTTTCGATTCACACAAAACAAATAACGACCGAAATATAAATCGAAAGTTGAAACTGTCATTTTTTGTGTTATCTGTCGCAAATATCCCAGGGATATTTCTGAAACAGCAAGTAGGCAAACTTCTGTTTTTCAACTCCGGAGTTGAGAATTAAAGCAGTGAATAAAAACAATTTTCAACTTGCCGTTCAACTCTAGAGTTTGAATCAACTGCGGATTTGGCCAACTTCGGAGTTATCGGTAAGTTGAACAATAGTGAATAAAACGAGCCTAAGCCCACTTGTGTTTGTAAGCCGAACATGCTAGAATTGTGAATGCATTGGTATGCCGGAACAATTTGGTGTGCACCCTTGCTGATGACCATAATTTATCTTTCCAAACGCTGAGCGATTTAACCTTCCGAAGGCAACGCAATTCAAATACCTACAGAGTGCAACGGAGGTGATTCATCACTCGAGTAAAGATGTATGCAAAAACAAAACAATTTTAAGAATACAACAAAATATTTATTTAAGATGCTTTTAAATTTGGAATTTTTAAAACTGTGAGTTTTATGGGTGGCATTAAGTTAAAGAAATTTATAAATGAAAATTCAGCCGTCTTGGGAAATCTGCAAAACCAGTATAATGAAGTTACATGGAACACTCCATATATAACTACATATTTAAATCCATTACAGATGTTTCCATTCTTTAGCTTTCCAGCATCAATTAAGTTAAATGACAATAAAAGCTGATAACAACACCAACTATCTATCCCAACCGATATCCCCTACTGAACATTTTTAATACAAGTACCTATGCTGGTTAATTGAAGCTCATCAATACATGTGTTCACAACAAAAATAAACAAGGCATCTCTTCCATGACTATGCCATATTATACTTTTTTCCATTTATTTTGCCACATTAAGGGACAGACCATTAACCACCCCTAGTCAACTTACTAATGCGGAGGTCACCATAAGCATGAATGAGTATAAACATACACACACGTATAAATTTGAACAGAATTTACGAGTATGACCAGCATTTATCTATCTGAATCCCGAAATTCGCTTAAAGAAATATAAATAGAAGACATCATATCGTTTCACTTAATATCCTGTTGGGTATTGACGAGTTTGGCTACTGGTAAACGAAAATGAGAACATGTTGAAAACAGCTGCAATAAAGCTTTTTATTTATCACTCGTTTGCACGTTCGAGTATGATGCTGGGTCAATTTCTTGTTTAAGTAGATCTACAAAATTGGCCACTTCTGCAATATCTTCCACATCTTTGGCTTTATGGAACATTGCTGCAGAATAAGCAGAACATTAAAGGTAGAAAATAATAAATTCTATATTGGTTGTTTGTACATCCAAGAAAATAAGACATAATAAACAGTATCAAGGTTTTTCATTAAGAGTGATAAGTAATAATAATATGCGAGTAATTTTAAATAAAACGATAACGTTTTGAAATGTCAATTTAGCTTTGTTTTACTTGGACAGTGCAGTTATTTCGGAACAAGATATTGTTCAAATCTTCACCACAACTTTGTTAGGATTGATGCACCCGATTGCGCACATTTTTTCACCCTTTCCAACATTTGCGTCATATCACAAGTCCTCGTCTTGATATGATCCAAACGCCAAACTTATCATTCAGCTATTCTAACGTAGCACTAGCTGTATGGACAACAAACATTTAGCCCCCACAACTAAGCGTTTGTTAATAATTTGTAAGCTATCAAGAGGCGTCACATATTGCTTGATGAAATCGTAAAATATACCTATTGAATATTTTGATATGTGGAAATAGCAAATATATCAGGAATCTAAAATGCTCAATTGAATAAAAAGCCATCAGTTGGCGGGAAAGTTTGTAATAGTAAAACTCTTAACTTTACACGTAAGATTAATTTTTGAGGGCAAAGTCTTTCGAAAGCTTTCATTCACATTTATATATTTTACTAACTTTCTTCGTTCTTCTGCTTTAACAAAGTTTGAACTTCAAACAATACAGAATTTTCAAATTGAGCTGTGGCCACATACAGCTCGCTATTGGACAAACGATCACCCTTAAGTTCACCTCCACCCCAGCTATGTTTGACTAAATTATTTTTAAATTGACTACCTTCAACTAACAGGCAATTCAAAATAGCTTTACATATTATGTCATACCTACATGCATAATATGCCCAAAGATTTTTTTTAAAATACTGTGAAATTCGGTCTTAAACATAAGGAAAGGCTACTGTCCGCGTAGGCGATCTTTTGGTCACCTATCGCCTTAAAATGATTGAGATACCTTGTCCATTTTGTACTTTTTTAGGGTTCCGTAGCCAAATGGCAAAAAACGGAATCCTTATAGATTCGTCATGTCTGTCTGTCTGTCTGTCTGTCTGTCTGTCTGTCTATCTGTCTGTCTGCCTGTCTGTCCGGGAATGTCACAGCCAATTTTTTCGGAAACTATAAGAGCTATACTGTTAAAACTTGGTAAGTAGATGTAATCTGTGAACCGCATTAAGATTTTCACACAAAAATAGAAAAAAAAACAATAAATTTTGGGGGTTCCAGATACTACTTAGAACTGAAACTCAAAAATGATATTGAGGTTTCCAATATCATTTTTTTCTAAACTGAATAGTTTGCGCGAAAGACACTTTCAAAGTGGTAAAATATATATATATTGTAACATACCTTAATATTTCCCGTAGACCCCTAAAGGTTACTATATTTATGATCAGTATCGATAGTAATGTCGATCTAGCCATGTCAGTCCGTCCTTTAAACTGGGCCTAAAGAGCTGAAATTTTAACCATATACTCTCTAGGGTCCCGAAATAATCAAGTTAACGAATTTTTGAAATCCGCCCACAAACTCAAAAAACAAATTTTTCGAAAAAATGGAATTTTGAGCTAGAAAGCTGAAATTTCTTATATATGTTCCATGACTCCTCGGGAGATAAAATTTTCAAAATACGCCCACTGACACAATTAGGTAAACCAATTTTATTGTAAACCAAAATTTGAGCTAGGGAGCTGAAATTTTTAATATATGCTCTCTAGGGGCCCTTTAAGCTCTTGTGTAAATATTTTCAAAATCCGCCTACTGACACGCCCACAATTTGAAAAAAAAAACTTTTTTGAAAATTCAAAGCTTGAGCTAGGGAGCTGAAATTTATAATATATACACTCTAGGGGCCCTTTATGCTCATGTGTTAATTTTTTTTAAATCCGCCTACAATTAAATAAAATAATTTTATTGAAAAACCAAAGGTTGAGCTAGGGAGCGTTTTTTTTTACAAAATCTTCGTTTTTTTTGATAAATCCTTTAAATTTTATATAACAAAATATGTAGAGCTCTCTTAACAATTCAACCATACTTAGACTTTTGTCACGCCCACTTATCAGGGATAGGAATAAGAATATGGTATCCAACAGTGCGCCCAAGCGGACTGTAGCCCGTCCCTAAGTTTTTTAGATCACTTCAAGCACTATTGCCTTGCTGAAATTGAGTATGCTTAAGTTCATCAAATTAATACAACTATACAGACCTCTAAGGGACAACCAAGAGAAATGTAATGGATGGCGACAAGATAACGATGAGCTCCAAAAACCAACGTACATTTCATTATGGACATGTGTAAAAGGCAGCAAAGTGGGGCTAATATCACCGAGGAGTTCCAACTCAAAGTCGGCATACACTAGGGAAGCGTTTTTAGTCCATGTCTATTTCCTGCAGTCGTTGATTATATGCTTGAATGAAAGTAATGGACTCCAAAGTGCATCATTTATTCTTCGCTCAGCAGTTACTTTAAGGTAACACATAACGTTTTGTTTTCCCTACATCGCCTTAAGTAGAACTCTGACGAACTCCCAATCAACTCTCATGAGAAGCTCCTCAAATTCCCCGTTCGGTGACGGCGTAAAGTTGTAGGTCCTTGCACACGCAAATGCTATGGGACGTTAATGTCGTTTAATTATATTGTAATATTTAACTTGAAAATGTGCGTAATAATTATGTAAACATAATATTTTTATATTACTTCCTTGTTGGAACATAAAAAAGTAAACCTATAAATTAGTGAATGTAATAACTTATCTTAACGCCATAAATTTGTAGTTTATCCTATTGCTGATGTGGATGGGTATAATAATTGAGTTATTGCTTGAAACAATCGTGCTGTGTGCGTGCGCTCTCATTTAATTCAACATAGTTCCTTATATATTCTATCTCAATCTGTATGCATAAGGCTCCCAAAGGATTAAGCAAATGACAAATCCCCTTACAAAGGTTTCACCAACACTAAGACACTTAAAAGGGGGTTGTAACATGACGATAAAATTGCGAGGCACGTGTTTTTACACGAACAATAAAACACCTTAGTTGTTTTCGTTCATAAGAATTTGAAGCTGCTCATGTTTTACTTTATTTGAACTTCAAAGCATTCTACTTCGTACCCTGACATTTTTGTGATAGGATGTCATATAACACCTTCATTGGGTGCAAGTAATTTACATTATTTATAAAGCTATCTTCATAAATTTGGAAGCTAATAAAATAAGTATATAGATATAAACTCAGCCTGAGTTATGCAGTGTACATGCAAGCAATGTTGATATAAATACCTGTTTACGGCAATCAGTGCCGTCGTTGTTTTATTTGGATTAGCTCTATTTGCTTTCCAAATTTTTAAACAGTCTCGCATTCTAAAATGCATCTTACTTGATTGTTACAATTGATAATGTTATTTTGATTTTTCGTATAATCTAGATACGTATTTGAATAATACTTTCAGTTGCTCATTACAATCTTTGTTTTTTTTTTATTTAACTTCTGAAAAATTAAGTCATCAATTGTTGTATTATTTTTATAAATGAGATTGAATTTGAGCACATGATTATATTTTTTAAAGCCTTTCGTCAAGTTATTGATTATATTCGATAATTGCATCGAGAAGTACTCTGGTATATAAAATCCGAAAACCTTGTTGTTCTCGATATAGTGTTAAGGTTTTTTTATTCAAGAAAATAGTTCGAGTTGACGTTACCAGTCAGAATGAGAAAAATAAAATACCTATATGTTATCTCCCTTAGTTTTTCTAAGGACTGAATATTTGTAAGCAACGTTTCGTCACTTAGATATTAAGTCAGTAATAATACCCCACTCTATATCTGTTTCAGCCATAAGGGTATTATAGTTTTGGCTCATAGTTCGTAACATACCTTAATATTGTTCGCAGGCCTCTAAAAACTACTATATTTGGGATCAGCATCGAAGGTTATGCCGATCTAGTCATGTCCGTCCGAGTCATAATCCGGCCGTATAAAACCGAAACCGGTTATTTTGTTTCTTTTCATTATCGCAACAATTTTGACCGCTATCATCTTTTCTGTAAACATAATGAGTCGTTAGCTAGTTAGTGTAGTGGTAAGAAGGTATCGCTAAGAAACTACACACACTTCCTTCAAATTGTCGAATACCTACACACACTTACTTTTGGAAAATCCAGTCCTTCACTTATTGCCTATGGTTATTGTTTTCTTCTTGCTGTTGTTTTCGGTTTTAACTTTTGCTAATTTGAGTTGTTGGACTTCTTTAAAAATGAGGTGTAGTGATCAATTTGTTTGTTTTTTATTTTTTATTTTTTATTTTATATTTTATATTTTATTTATTGAAATTATAGTTTTCCTTCCGTCAAATATCATATAAAAAAAAGAAAGAACAAATTTAAAATATAGATACATTAAAAGTGCCAGGTGATAAAAATCACTATAAATAGACGGAAAAAAATTTCCGAATATACAAAAGAATAACATATATACGTTACGTATATATGAAAACATTAACTTTTCGCTACCACTTTTAGTAGATATTGATGAGATTAGAAATTCAGTCGCACGGCCAACGGGGGCGGTCAACGCTGTCCTTGAACAGTTGATGGGGTTTGAGAACCGAATTCCTCATATTGAGCAGGCGGATTCCCGGCAAGATGTTCAAAATCGAGTAGAGCCGCCTAACTCTTAAAAAATAGAATAATAAATGTGGAAAACAAAGGTTCCGGGAATCAGTCAGACGAACGAACGAAACTCGGGAAGAACTACGGGGACCGATTAGCGAGGCCGAGCTAAAGCTCAAAGCTACCTGACGCTGTGAGAGTTAAGCCCAGACAATTATGGGGAAGGCTGATTCCGCTTTAATATCTTACAACATATTTGAAAGTGAGTTGACATAGGTTCAAAGGGTCCTCTCTCTGTATAATGCAGATACTCGAGCATCAGCTAAGTCAGCTGAAACAAGGAGGTTCCAGAGTAGATGACTTCTACGTAATTGTAAACCACCAGTTCTACCTAATCATAGACAAGATCTGGTCCGAAACATATTCTACCGAGACCAAAGATGCCCTGGGGAAACCTACCACAATCGGGCATTATGTGTCTTTGTGCGTGGGCTGAATGCAGATCTCTCGAGGCTTCTCATAATTCAGTTAACAGAATCGGCCCAATAACCCAGTAAATCGCAGGAAACAGCAAAGTGTCTTACTAATAAGCAAACCATTAAGTCATACATTAGTTAGCAACGAACTTAAACCATATTGCAGAGCTTAAGAAAAATGCTACCAATAACATATTTAATGCTTTGTCTAGTTAGCAATGAGTTTTCCAGGAATCTATTACGTTTTTGCTGTCAAAGCAACTGTCAGGTCAAAGTGATTGCTGTCAAAGCAACAATTTGTGTTCTTTTTGAATTTTAGTGCCTATAATACATGAATATCAAAATAATGGATAGTTCCGACGAAGATCTTTTAACTGACATCGCAATTATAGCAGAGACGGGGCTTTCCAGAAAAAAGAAAGAATATAGGAAGCGAATTGACCCCTTTGAAAAATACGATGAGAAGGAGTTCTTTGGACACTACAGGTAAGATTAATCTATTCCTTACGATGCATGTTTCAGATTTGATAAACAAACCATGAGATTTGTTATTTCAATTGTCCGTAAAAAACTCACCCCAAAAACAAATTTTGGCGGAGCACTTTCACCGGAAATAATTACTTTGGTAGCAATAAGGTATATTGCCAAAGGATCATATCAAAGTGATGTTGGTAAGAAAAATACATTATACTCAAATGTTTAATGATTAATATTATATTTATGTACGTACTTCTTATTATATGTAGGTGATTTGCACAACATATCCCAACAATCGGTGAGCAACTGTTTAAAAAAATTTGTCCTAGCTCTTGCCACACATATCAGGGAATTTATCGTTTTCCCAACAAGCGTAGCAGCCATAAGAAGACTGAAATCGGATTTCTTTAATATCGCAGGTTTTCCTCAATGTGTGGCTGCGGTTGATGGTACGCACGTAAAAATTAAGAACCCAGGTGGCGAATTTGGTGCGCGACATAGATGCAGAAAGCATTACTATTCCATCAATGTACAAGTGAGTAGCAATACATACAGTAGGTAGCTGGAAGATTTGTATACATAGAATAATATACACTTACAGGTAGTATGTGATGCCAACTGCAAAATCTTGGACATAGTAGCTCGGTGGCGAGGTTCAGCGCATGATTCCAGAATTTGGAGGGAATCAACCATATTCACTCGGCTGGAAAACATGGACCTGAAAGGAGGAGTTGTACTTGGCGATGGAGGATACGCTTGTTCAAAGTTGTTGCTGACTCCATTTCGACTATCTGCCGAACTCACTGCATCAGAACAGCTTTACAATAAAGCACATATTCGTACGCGAAATAAAGTCGAACAGTTGTTTGGTCGACTCAAGAATAAATTCCGGTCTTGCTTCAACGGCATCCAAGTCAAATATGACATTGCAAAAGCAACTATAGTAGCAATAGCTATTTTGCATAATATTTCCATTGAACGCTCAAATGGTAAGTTAAGAAGTACAGTGCAAGTGTCTGTATGCATTTATTTATAACCGATATTTACAACCCATAACAGGTTTTCTAAGCCACGTGCCAGTTGAAACTATTGGGCACAATCACCCACCACCAGCAGATGAGGATGACGATGAGCATGAAGAAAATGATATCAGCATACCACCACCACCAAACCGAATCCGCGGTTCTAATTATCGGACTGAATTTATTCGAAAATACTTTTGATAAAGACCTATTTTATTCATTCATTTGTAATAATTACTCCAAATTGACAAAATAAAACTTTTTAAATAATTTACGTTAACAAAACTAAGGAAACAAATTTACAAAAGTTTGATATGAAATACAAAACAAAATTATTTAAAAGTATTCTTCTTCTTTTTTAATCTTAAGATCCAGCAGCACAAGTTTCTTTTCTTGGACTTCCAATTTCTTCTTTTGTACCTGTTCCTTCAGCTGTAAAATTGTTTTGTTTTGTTCAGTTTCCTGTTTTATTTGAGATATTCGTGCTGCTAATAGCTCCTCTGATGTTGCTGTTGTTGTACAAATTCGTTTGCGAGATTGAGTGCGCTGTTTCGTCCAAGGCTTAGGGATTGGTGTTGGTGCTACTCGTGCACCTGAAGTCATAGGTGGTGACTCTAGACCTTTGTTTGGACTTTCATTTTCTCTGTAACATAAGCGAAAAACATTTTTAAATATTTCCTTTATTTCTGGTTGTAAATAATACATACTTTTGATGGTTGATATCATGTTGTACTGCATCGCAATCAAAATTTGAATAATCTTCCTCAAAATCGATAGCAGACACTTCCGATATCATAAAATCCAAATCATCTGGCTTCTTCGGTGGAGTTCCCCCTCCGGTCTGGCTTTGGCTTCTCTTGTAACTACTTAGATTTGTTTTCGCAGTAGCCTTTGACCTATTCCACTGGTCCTTTATCTGCTTAACGACGAAAAAGTGCCCGTTGGCCGCTAAATCTCGCCTAATATTCTCCCAGGTGTCATATTTCTTTTGGATCATTGTCGTGTTATTAATTTTACTGTCCAATATACTCGCATACGGCTGTATTAATAGGACCAAAAGTTCCTTCATTTCAATTGTCCAATTAATTGAACGTTTTCTTTTCAAATTTTTGTTTTCCATATGTAAATTTATTTTATTTGACGTTTCAAACACTATTCAGTACTGCCATCGCTTCAATATGATACTAAAGAAAATCCTGCTGGAAACTACTTACTAGAAATCTAATAACTCCTGAATTTTAATTATTAGAGAACTACAATTTTGAGTTCAAATGTCGGCAGCACGTTTTGCCTTTGGAAACTAGAACCATTTCTATTCTATGATACTTTATACAAGTAACTTGACTCGAGAATTATGGAAGGTCCTTTTGCGCAACCTACATCATACATAGAAATTCATTTTTGGAAATCAAGAATCCGTTCCAGCATTAGAAATGCTTACAGAAAATATAAATTTCTTCTGAATAGAGAGCTGAAATCTTAACCATATACTCTCTAGGGTCCCGAAATAATCAAGTTTAAGAATTTTTGAAATCCGCCCACAGACACGCCCACACACTCAAAAAAAACAAAATTTTGGAAAAAATCGATTTTTGAGCTAGAAAGCTGAAATTTTGTATATATGATCTATGGCCCATAAAACTGATTGGGACATAAAATTTTCAAAATCCGCCCACTGACACGCCCACAATTAAATAAAACAATTTTATTGAAAAACCAAAGTTTGAGTTAGGGAGCGTTTTTATTTACAAAAGCTTCGTTTTTCGATTAAAGTCTTTAAATTTTTGTCACGCCCACCGCCGAGGGATAGGAATAAGAATAGGGTATCCAACAGTTCGCCCAAGCGGACTGTAGCCCGCCCCTATGTTTTTGTATTTCTTTTGTGAATGTCTTCGTTTAATTTTCACAAACATTTTTTAAATAGTTTTAAAAATGTTTGTGAAAATTTTAACATAAAAGGGATCATTTTCTCAGCAACTTCTTCTATTCGCTACTTTTTGATACTAAAAATTTAAGTTCTACTACCTTAATATGTGTATAACGGCAGCACTTACAAGGTGAACGCAGAGCATTAAGAATTTACAACATAGCTTTTGGAACTCGTACATTTAGGCAAAGTATTAGGGAAAATGTTTTGCCTAACTTTCTTATTGGTAGCTACATTTGAGTTAGGCAAAAGATTAAGTCTTAATGTTTTGCTTAAATAGCTTATTAGTACGGCGCAAAGACTCTACCATATGGTGACAGATGACCCAGAAACTACTGACGAGACAGGAACCTCTAATTCAGGAGAATCTCCAAACGAGGAAAATCGTATGCCTGGTGCGTCGTTTCCAGCGTACCATATTATGAGTACGTTACATGAGACGTGAAAATATTAGATTTTCTCATAGATACCGTACAAACAAAAACTGGAAACTGCTGGAAAGACTTTAGCAAAAAACGCAACCCTTGACTTTCTCAGTAATATTCAATTCAATTCAATTCAATTAAGTTTTTTCTTTATTCAATTATGTACATAGTATAGAAATTAGTTTACAAATTATTCAAACAATTTTACAATGGTAATGGTAATGCTCGTACACACAGAATAGTTAGTGGCATCTATATTTTAAAAAAATAAATAGAGGTGATGCCACATTTGGAAATTGGTACTTTGTATGGGGTGTACAAAGGCAGATAAAAAGAAAAGGATGGCGTGAAAAGGAAGTTAGAAAAAATAATGCAATATAGCGCAACAGGGTCTCGATTTCAGTATGGTCAAAAGCAAGAAGCCAAAATCTCGTTACTTTTGTAAATTTGCGTAAGTTTCTTATGGAACGAATTTCTAAGGGCAGAGTGTTATAAAGTTTGCACGATATAATGGAGTAAGAGTTTCTGTAACTTGTAGTGCGAAAAGCAGGAATATTTACAACAAAGTTTGAATGGCTCCGTAAGCTGCGAGTGCCCGAAATCGGACTTTCCCAATACCCGCATCTCATAAAAAAGACCTTCAGAACTTTGAAGTAAAATAGATGACGCAAAGGAAGTATTTTCAAGGACCTGAACAGGTTAATAGTGTGAGCTGAACGGTGGGAGCTACAAACTCTTCGTATAGCAGATTTTTGAATGACAGTTATTTTCTGCAACTTACATAAGCACCACCCCAACTGCAGAGTCCATATTGCAATCTTGAATGGAATAAGCCATAGTAAACCGTTTTCAATGTATTCGAAGAGCAATACTTTCTAAGATGAAAAAAACCACGAGTAGAAGAAAGAAGATATTTTTTCAAAAGAGAAATGTGCTTGGACCAGTTCAAATTTTGGTCAATAGTATCACCAAGATATTTAAAACTATCAACACCTTCAATTTTGAAGCAGTTAATACTGCAATCAGCGTTTCTATTAAAATATGGTTTATTTTGGAAACTGGATATGTTGTTCAACAGTTCATTACTTGTACAATCATGGGAATGAAATACTATATCTGAGTCGGGGTACTCATGCCCAGTAAGACTGAAATACATCAGTTTGGTTTTGTTACTAACAATAAGCCTGTTTTGTGCAAACCAGCATCTTAGTAAAAAACATAGGGGCGGGCTACAGTCCGCTTGGGCGAACTGTTGGATACCCTATTCATATTCCTATCCCTAATAAGTGGGCGTGACAAAAATTTCAAGGATTTTATCGAAAAAACTAAGCTTTCGTAAATAAAAACGCTCCCTAGCTCAAACTTTGGTTTTTCAATAAAATTGTTTTATTTAGTTGTAGGCGTGTCAGTTGGCGAATTTAAAAAAAAATTAAGCATGAGCATAAAGGGCACCTAGAGAGTATATACTATAAATTTCAGCTCCCTAGCTCAAACTTTGGACTTTCAAAAATAAAAATAAAAATAATTGTGGGCGTGTCAGTAGGCGGATTTTGAAAATATTTACACATGAGCATAAAGAGCCCCTAGAGAGTATATATTATAAATTTCAGCTCCCTACTTCAAATTTTGGTTTTTCAATAAAATTGTTTTATTTAATTGTGGGCGTGTCAGTGGGCGGATTTTGAAAATTTTATGTCCCAAGCAGTTTTATGGGCCATAGATCATATATAAAAAATTTCAGCTTTCTAGCTCAAAGTTCAATTTTTTCCAAAATTTGTTTTATTTAATTGTGGGCGTGTCAGTGGGCGGATTTTGAAAATTGTATGTCCCAATCAGTTTTATGGGCCATAGATCATATATAAAAAAATTCAGCTCTCTAGCTCAAAATTCGATTTTTTCCAAAATTTTGTTTTTTTGAGTTTGTGGGCGTGTCTGTGGGCGGATTTCAAAAATTCTTAAACTTGATTATTTCGGGACCCTAGAGAGTATATGGTTAAAATTTCAGCTCTCTAGGTCCAGTTTAAAGGCCTAATTTTTGCCGCCGGACGGACGGACGGACGGACGGACGGACATGGCTAGATCGACATTACTATCGATGCTGATCATAAATATAGTAACTTTTAGGGGTCTACGGGCAATATTAAGGTATGTTACAAACTATGCGTCAAAATTAATATACCCCTAGAATAGGGTATAAAAACGTCATAGTTTATGTTAGCTATTAAATCCAAGGGACTAACTGAACAGTAAGCAATACCAAGGTCGTCGGCAAAGGCTTTAGTATTACCCAAGAAAGGAAGTGAAAATAAGGAATTTATATATATAAGGAATAAAATTGGACCAAGTACAGAACCTTGGGGCACTCCCAAGTTATTTGTTTTAGAACTGCTTATATTGTTTCCAATTTTTACACGTTGAGTTCTATCTTTAAGATATGACTCAAACCATTTGTAAATGAAACCTCTGAAGCCGGCCTTATACAATTTATCTAGGAGGATCGCCTGGTCAACCATATCAAACGCCTTAGTAATGTCGACAAAAAGACCAGCGCAAAAAAGTTTGTCATCTAAACCCTTATACAAAATAGAGCAGAAGTCCAAAAGAGCATCCTCCGTGGAATGGCCAGTCCTAAAACCAAACTGTATGGGACTAAACAAATTTAGATGATCAAGATAGGCTAAGATTCTTTTTTTAACAACTTTTTCAAATACTTTGGAAATTGACGACAACAACGAAATTGGTCTATAAATTGGATATGTCTGTCTTATTACCCTTTTTAAATAGAGGAATCACAATGGCACTTTTTAGTTCAGTTGGAAAAGTTTTTTTTTTATTATTTCATACAATTTTATACAAATTAAAATGTTTTACGTTACTCATTTATAAAATAAAAGGGAGTATAAAATAGTTACTACAATCAGTTGTTCAATGACAAGTGTCGAATGTAGGACGGAAATTACTGAAATTATTTACTAATTATTGATTATTGATGGGGAATTACAATCGGAAAGCAAAAAATTAATATTAGATACAAAAGTAATTAGGTTGGAAAGATAAAATATACTATGACATTTAATGAGCAAGATTCAGGTCGTAAAGAAATCATTTATGGCTGAATAATCAAAGGACATAATCCAATTTTGTATACACTTCAAAAATACACTTTTCACCCTCTCTCACGTCTAACAGTATCTGGAAGCGAATTGAAGAGACGAGGTGCGGTAGCATAGTAAAATCGTGCAAAATGGGCTTTATTATTTGTAAGAGCAGTTACAAAATTTCTGGCATTTACTCGCAAATTATAGTTTTCGTTATTTCTGACAGCGTAAAATCCCGAATTATCAAAGAATATTTTAAGGACTTTGTAGCAGTAAAGGTGCCTTAACGGAAGAATTTTATGGTTCTTAAACAAATCAAAACTCGGAGTTCTACGATTCACCCTGCATATGATTCTAACGGAAAGCTTTTGGCTTATAAGTAATGGATCAGTTTTGTTAAAATAGGCACCACCCCAACAGCTTATCCCATATTGTAGCTTTGACTTTAAAATATATAATTGTCTCACCACTTTGTTAAAGTAATGTTTAAGATAAATTGTGTGACTATACCAGCTCAGTTTGTTGTCCAATATAATACCTAA
Source organism: Portevinia maculata (assembly GCA_949715645.1). Classification (NCBI taxonomy): domain Eukaryota; kingdom Metazoa; phylum Arthropoda; class Insecta; order Diptera; family Syrphidae; genus Portevinia; species Portevinia maculata. Next base: position 64,286,049 of record OX454528.1, on the reverse strand, counting down.
GTATTTAAAGTTATCAACACACTCAATTCTAAAGCATTTATTGGAGCACGATGCCAAATAGTAAAAGGAACGTTGACCTGAGTCAGATAAACAAAAACGTGAACAATTAGTAGAATGGTAAAAAAATGGCAAAATATCCGCAAAATATCCCTTCAAGTTAAAAATCATAAACTTTGTTTTGTCGCTGATAACTAATTTGTGCTGCAAAAACCATCTCCTAAGTAAGTCTAGGTCATAATTTACGTCACAACATATGTTAAGCAAGCTTCTACTTGAATACGAGAGAGCAGTATCATCAGCAAACGCTGTGATTTTACCTTTAAAAGATTGATCAAATAATGAATTAACATAAATTAAGAACAATATAGGACCCAAAACAGAGCCTTGTGGAACACCGAGTGCTATAGTTTTCTGGGAGCTATAAATGTTACTGATTATGACCATTTGTCTACGGTTTTTTAAGAAAGAAGCAAACCATTTGTATATATAGTCTCTTAACCCTATGCGGTAAAGTTTATTTTATAATATCGAATGATCCACCATATCAAAAGCTTTAGTGATATCAATAAACAATGAAGCCGGTATTTCAGACGAATTTAAGCTGTTGTATAATCCACCAGTTAATTTTAATAGTGCGGTCTCCGTAGACCTTCCACTTCTAAATCCAAACTGACAATCGCTAAAGAAATGTATTCTGTCTAGATACGATAATATTTTAGATTTAACACCTCTCTCAAAAACCTTTGAAAAAACCGACAACAAAGAAATAGGACGATAGTTGTTTAAAACTGTAGTATCACCCTTTTTGTGGAGCGGGATCACTACTGCTGTTTTTAGGGATTGTGGAAAAATGCCTAGTTTGAGACTTTTGTTGAAAATAAAACACAACACATCAGAGATATGAAAAGTTATTTTTTTTAACAAAGAGCTTGACTTATTGTCAAAGGAAGTAGACTTTGATGTTTTGAGGAAACAAACTATTTTATGGATCTCTAAAGCAGTAAAAGGTTCGCAGAAAAAACTTTCAGGTTGACGTATTATTCCTTCAAAGACGGGCATGTTTGCAGACTCGATGTTGTTATTAATTGTGTCCTGAAAAGAACTAATATTACAAAAAAAAATCATTAAACAAATTAGCAACTTCAATAGAATCGGAAATAGGTGAATTGTTAATGTTTAAAACAATGTTTCTTTCTGAAGCTTTTCTGCCAAGAATCTCATCGACAACACGCCATTCTTTCTTGGAGTTACCAGCACTCATTGATAATTTGTTGCGATAGTATGTAATTATCTCGAAACAGAGGTATTTCCTCCTTTAGATTTTTACAAACCTTAATATAATATTTTTTAAGTCTTAACTTATTCGGATTCTTTTTAACAAGAACACTCAACTTATTTTTCCTATGAATTTTTTTAAGCAGCGATGGATTCATCCATGGCTTAAGGCAAATGCCTTTATTAATTTTCTTTCTTAATAATTGCTGGCTGCTAGAAATATGAAATTGTAGCTTGTTAAGAAATAAATCGAAAGCGAATGATGGATCACTAGAACTGCAGACATCTTCCCAGAATTCAAAGTTCAATTTGTTTCTTAGAACATTGAAATCAACTTTGGCAAATAATTCACACTCAGATCGATTGGTTCTAGGAACATTATAATTAAATTGAATACTTGTTAAGCTGTGATCCGTTAAGTTTAAGTCATGCACCGCAGTTTTGAATCCTATGCAATTATTACGGTGAATCCTAATAAATATGTGATCTAAGCACGCGCTTAACCGAGTAGGGTGAGTCAACAAAGAATCAAATCCAAATGAGGATAAAGTCGACAAAAAGTGATCGACTTCTAATGAATTAGACAAAATATTGATATTAAAATCCACTCATAATGCTGAGATTAAAAAGGTAAGATAAAATGTCTACTAAATTGGGACCAATATTCTTTAGAATCAGATTCGAGATCTCATCACTACCATACGAATTGGAGTTAGGTAGGGAATTAATCGTTTTAAGCAATTCCAATCCTGTTATAGGCTCAAAAGCGAAGCTGTTGCTGTAGCCAATGCCTGCAGTTAAAGGTTTGGTGCAGCAATAATATGAAGTTTGCGAACAACCTGACATAGAGGATTCTCTAATGGATGCGAAGTAGTTGCTGAAAATATTAGATATTTCTAAAGGATTAGACATGTTAATACCAGCGTCTGTAATTACGATAGGATCTGTGTTAGCAAAAACTTTTCGACTAATAATACTGTTAACGACTTTCCACTCCCTCTTAAGATTCCCACTTGCCGTTAGTATTTTGGAATGATAATACCTATCCCGTGCAATTATGACTTCCTTTTTCCTTATTCACTTTTTTGCAAAACTGTCTAAAACGACTCCTTAAGCTGTTATTCAACGGATGTTTCCAACATTTTTCCCTTAATTTGTTTTTCATATTTATTTTTTTGATTAAGGAGCGGGTTATACAAGGCTTAAGGCGATACTCCGATTTTTTCGCGATAAAGTTGAAGTAGAGGAACCAATATAATTTTTCAAAATTCTGAGAAATGTATCGTATGCTATAGAAGCGTTTTGTTCAACATAAACACTGTCCCAGTTTTCATAACGAAGTCTAACATTCAATTCCTAAAAATTTACTTTACAAAATGTATTTGATGAAGATTTGCATGGCTGACTACCTTTTAAGTTTTCAAAAATGATTCCCGTCATACAGTGGTCAGTTATGTTAAGATCCATGTTAATTCCAGCAAGGAGATCCGCAGCAAAATTTTCAAGACGAACCAAAACATGGTCAAGGCAGGTGCCTGCAGTTGGTCTGGTAGGTTCTTCAACCAAGGAAAAGAGACCGTGTTCAGCCATAAGTGCTTGATAAGAATCAGAAACTGGGTTTGAAACCAAAATATCTAAATTAAAGTCACCTAAGATGACAAGATTTCCAGATCGTTCATTAGCCAAAAATATAGAAAATTCATCTAAAAAATAGTTAGGAGATGAAGAATGGAGTCTATATACACAGACAAAATTAAAAAGTTCATTGTGGATATTGCAACACGTTTACAAAAGTATCAAGTTGCCCAATTAGTAAATCAAAGAGAATAGAAATAACGGTGTGAAGCTTAAGCGCTGGAAATCAAGAATTGGGGAATACAAGTACGAGTTGATTTATACACCTGGTAAATTAAACTTTGTGCCTAACGATATCTCGCGACTCCGAATGCAGGTCACCCACCTTTCAATTTCAGGTTTCTCTCGCTTTCGACTAAGATATAGCAGCTCATTTAATAAAAGAAGCCTGGAGGCTATGAACAAAAGACAAAATCTGAAAAGAGTCCCGAGAAGATACTATCCAGGGGATGTAGTATACATAGCTGTTACAAAAAAAAGAGAATGATCACACGAAAAATACGAAACAAATAAAAATTCCATGTGAGCGAAATAGAAATTGACTTAGAACTTATATTAGCTTACTACAATATTCGTTTGAGAGTCGCTGTCACGAAACAAGGGGCCGGTTCACTTAAGTAATTGTTTAACAATAATTTCGTTGTTGTGGATCTTCGTACCCTAATAGGTTGTTTGAAATTTTAAACCTCACAACCAAAGCGGACAAATACGAACCATCCAATCCGGATTACCTACCCCGAAAATTTAATGGAGAGCTACCTCATCGGACGTGTAGGACCTAAACCTTAATAATGAATAATACGGAAGATGATAGAATCATAAGGATATAACAAAAAATTTAAATCATATGAATAGGAAGTTGAATATAAGATTTAAAAGACAAAATTATATCATGTAAAACACACACAAATCCAGTCAAAAAATTAATTTTTTGTGAATACCCAGAACATTATTATGTTATGATTATGAAATGAAATTGAAATTGTTAACTTCAGTTTTAATTAACCTCTATTATATTGCAGATTAGTAGTTCTTTTCACTCTCATTGCAGACTCTGCATATCTTCGCCTACGAATCAGAGATTGCAACGGTTAAAAAGGCTGCGCTATTGACTTGACAAAATATCACACACTTGTCCAAGATAGGGCACGACTGATGCTTGAACATATTAAGGGCAAAGAAGAGCGACCCATTTTGTGTTGCCATTTAGATCAAATCAAGGAAAAAAAAAAAAAAAAAAAAAAAAAACAGTTTGGAAATGGGAAGGTGGATCTCCTGACGCAACTGACTGCGGCAACCTTTTAGAAAAGTAGACGGACATCATAGAGAATAATAGCGGTTTGGAACGTCTCGCGAAATAACAGGAAAAATTAACAAAGTACATAATTGAAGGCTACAATAATGCTATATTAAAAGATCTGAGGGACCAACTTAGACGCGACTTAGTGGACAAGGTACTTATTGAAAAGGAGGGGGTAAATTATGTAAATAGTAAGAGCTTTCCAAATGGCTAAGAACGGCATAGTGAATAGCTATTTTTGGGACTCAGAAGAGATCAATACTGTTGTAAATGTACTAGAAACATTTCCTATTGTTGAAGCTATCGAATATGGCCGACCTTTAGTATACTGCAATGTAACACTGATGCTATATGTCCTGTATATACCAAAAAATTTACCCAAAAATGTGTTTTGCGCTCGTGCAGCGATCAAAAACAGCATGTACACGAATTGACCTTGACTTTTTAAGACTTCTTATTAGCCATGACAAAACATACGGACTAAACAGGAAATGCTTAAAAATATTTTGCGTAATAATGGCTTAGTGTCTTAATTTATTTGTATGATAGTGTGTGTGAGTAATGTTGTGATGAGAATTAATCTTGATTTGGCACTCGTAGGAATAAAACGGAATTGTAAATTATAACTGAGTTTTACTTGAACCAGTGGGATTATTTATTTTTTTGTATTAAAAGGATAAGAAATCCTTTACTTTAATTTTGAAATATTTCCACAGCTTGCACAGAGTTTAAAGACTGATCTTGCCACTGAAAATGTATATATTGTAAGTAAGAATGCAATCAAATGTCAGAGCTTTTGAAGGAAAAGTTATTGGACAAAAAATAATTAATATCTTGCTTTAAATTACAGTGAGGAAAAAAAATGTAAAGCAAATAATAATTTAAATAAATAAATATGAAAATTTATATTAATAAATAAAAAATAAATAATAATACTTTACTACACATTAAGTTAACAAATAAAAAAATAAATTAGGAAAAATGTAAATAAATAAACCGAATCTTAATGTCTTAATCTGTGTTAAGTGTATTGTCTGAACGAAAAATCTTGCAATCAATTTTGTATTGAGCACTTAAATTTTCCTAGCGATCAACAGAATTCCTGCTTGTTAATACAAAATCATTGTTGAAAAGTGCCAAGGAAGTACTTTGTTTTGCAAAACCTGAAGACTTTTAATGTGAGTATTATTTTCCCCAGACTAGGGAACCATACATCATGAGTGCCTGAAATATGACCTTGTATATAATCATTTTATTATGCTGGCTCAGCAGTGAACCTCTATTTATAAGTGGATACAGTGTTTTAATTGTGATGTTGACCTTAAATATTTGCAATTTGTCAAAGCATATTCCTAAGTATTTGGCAGAGTTAACCCATGGGATATCGCAAGCGTTTAGTAAGCTATTCGCAGCTTCTTCCTTTTTCTAGCGAAAAAGATACTCGTATCTTGACTTTTGCCCGCATTAAATTTGATCTTTCACTGCTTGTAGTATTCAAAGATTTTATTCAGTGCGTACTGAATTTTCTGGACTTTAAAAGCGGAGTTCTCATGGGATGTACATAGAGTTATATAATCAGCATACATTGCAATATAACAGTTCGGAAAACTATGAAAATCCGCAGTATGGGCCGTTAATGCCTAATATTTATTTTTATTGTAATTTTTGTGAGGTAGAGCAGACAATCAAATTTAATGATCCTATAAATTGAGGCGTTGTGCCACACGGTATGAAATGCATTTTCAATATCTAGAAGCATAAAGACTGCGAATGATTTTGCAGCTATATTCTCCTAAACGCTTCTGCAAATTTGAGAACTTGATGGGACGTGCTGTGACCGTTGAGGAAACCAAATCGATGCTGCAGTTTCAATTTGTGTGCGTGAGGATTTTTCGCAGTTTTTTTTATAATTAATTTTTCTAAAGTTTTGCTGCAGGAACTAAGTAATTTTGGTCATGGAGTCGTTTCGCACAAATTTCTGTATTTCAAAGTTATTACGAACATCTCGCCTTTCTGAGTCCAGAATCAGCAGAATGTCGTAACATTTCGAAGAAAGTGGTTCAGTACCATTTCAAGCAACATAAGTATCAACGAAATGATCCAAGCACCTTGATTCATCCCCGAAGTTAACAATTTGGCATTGCTTTCATCACTGTATGCAGGCTTTTGACCGTAATTAGATGAATTAAACGTGGGTGATATCTGGTTTCAACAAGACGGCTCGGCGCTGCAACATTCATATTATTACGAACGAAACTGTAAGGTAGCATTATTTTACTTAAAGAAGAGTTGATTGTCCACCGAGATCATAGGTTTTAACTTGATAAGACTTCCTTTTCTAGGGTTATTTAAAAGTAAGAACTACGCCAACAATCCAAAGTCAATTAAATATCTCAAACACAATATTCGACCTTAAATTGAGGCTGTTGGCCCGTTAATGTTGCCAAAGTCATCGAAAATATTTACCTGCGGATGCTTTGGCAGCCGGATACTAGTGAGCGCATTAACGACGTTGTAGTTCAAACATAATTGCAATAAATAAAAATAAAATAAATAAATATTAGGCATTAACGTCCCAAAAGCTAGCTTCTCCGAACATTTGCTTATTCGAAGTTAAAGGAACCTATAATTTAATACAATTGATACTCTTGGGTGTTTGTCAGACGTTCGCAAGGGGTTATGGAAAATGCTTAGGTTTCCAATACTCTAACCTCTGCGCGTCTGCACCCACATAATTGCACTAAAACAAACTTTAAAATTTAATGAAGGTAAATATGTTTCCTATTTAACAAAATTGTTCACACTATCTGTTGGCTCAACAGTGAATGATGAGCCCTTTTTAGACTAACATGTCTATGGCTTTTGATTAATCCTGGCATATCGGCGTACTAAGAAATCAAGTTTGATAAAATATACCAGAAGAATTTGAAAAACTCAAGCTACATCTAAGTTATATCTTCAAGAAAATTGAATAATATTTTTTCCATTGAAATACATCATGAGATACATATTATGTAAGATGCTTTTGCTTTCTTTTATGATATTTAGCAGTATTTCCCCATGTAGGAATGGGATAAGAACATCATAACATCACACGCCGCTTGTTGTCAAATGCGACTAAGTGGAAAAAATCACATCCACGCAATTTTTACATTCAGTTGATCAAAGCGATACACTAAATATCTTAAAGCCGTCGCAAGTGTGCATGCAAATCCGTGGGGTGACACGACTGGGAATCAACGGTATCGTTATAGGAAGATTCAATAACAAATAATAAGACCATGCACGTGTCGAAATCGTTTTAACTCAAGCATTAAGCAAATAAATGCTAAATGAAAAGGCACTACCCCGCCAGGCATGGTACTAGTCTTCGGACGGGAATTATTCTCGAGTCAGAGCTATTCGGTTTCCGGGGCATAGCAAAGTAATCTATTTATTTGTATTTCTATTTATTTGAAGCTTACGCCAATTTTAGTTTAATTCAATTTATTAATCTTAAAAGATAACGGACTGTACAATGAGGCATAGGTCTCTTCAAGCACTTATGGTTCAATATATATAAAATAAATTTATAATATTATAGACAAGAAAATTAAAACTAGGGAAGTGAGAAACATAAAACTGGATATAGGATAGGCAGTAGGATATAATTAAAATGTGTGTAATTCTTCTTTTTTGTTTATCTTTTTTTTCGAAAAATTGCGTCAATGTGTCGCGAAGAAAGTCGCGAGAGTAGACTGATATACTGTCATATATTCGTAATCCATAGGGCATAGATATACCTATTGGCATCATTTAAAGCTACCTGTAGCTTACGCTGCGTTAAAGAATCCGAATGGCCGTATACAACTTCAGCACATGATATAATAGACATTATGAGTGAACGCACAAATCTTTGCCGAGTTTCGGATTGTTTAAAACTAGCAGTAAGCCAACGTTTACACAGCCGTCCATAGACGCGAGCAATCACAAGGATAACGTGGTTGTTACATGATAGGCTACGATTAATTACAAATCAAAGACTTTTGGCATGTTCAATCACCTTAATTTTTAACTTGACAGCCATATATCAGGCTGGGGTCAAACGCTTTATTGGATATAGGGATATCCTATGATTTGGCAACACAAACCCATTTTCCTCTGCCCCTTTAAAGGTTATTGCTTTGCTGGCACTTTCTCAACCACGGTCGACAAGTATGGTAAGATGCCTTTAGGCATAAAGCCACTAAAAGAGTCGGGATAAGCCTTTTTAACAAAAGAATCATTTTTTTTATACTTCCAGGACTGAGGGAAGGTTGATGAGGTTATACAGACAGTAATTATTTCTGTCAGATGGCCAATGATTTCGGAAGGATTAGTTAAACGAAACTTATTGCAATACTATCTTCATCATTCGCATTGGACCTGATTGGAGCTATGACGGGAAGAACTTAGTGTTCTGTCACCACTTCAAACTCAGTCTGGATCTATTTCTTCAAAGTTCGAGATACTAGTTACTAAGTCATTTTTCAAAAAAATTGCGTTGATTTTATCAGGGTATAAAATGCAGTCTTTCATTTGTCTCAGGTTCCTTTATAACACTTTTGGGGGAAAAGAAGCATTTAACATCGATGAAAACTAGTTGCTCTTAGAACAACGAACAATTGGTGTGGCAAAACTGTGTGCACTTTTGTAAGCATTCTAATTCAAAGAAGATCGATTTAATCCCCATTCGCTATAGAGCCTGTTTCTCTTTTTCAGCACATTGAGAACATCGGTTGTAAGCCCCTGGCAAGTTTTATTTCGGACAAAAAATGTTTTAGAGAGCCGTGGTCATTATAAAGCTGATGAATGAAGAGTTCTTAATATTTAAGCTTTTCGTTTGAATCCGCATTTAGTCTACAATACACCCAGGGTAATTGTGACTCAGATTGATGAAGATAAAAGTGGTTAATTGAACTAAAATCTCCCAGCTCAAATGATATTTGAATAACGTTATGAGTAAAAGTAATTTCATAGGTATACATATGTAAATCGTGTTCAGAGATATTATCAGGAGATAGTTGGTTAAATAAAAGAATGGATAAGAGATCAGAAACAATGAAAAAATCAAGATGACTGGCACTGGCGTACTAACCGGTCTTGGGGGCAAATCCAACCCCCAAATCCTTCAATCTATAGGTACTAATATTATAAAGAGGAAAGATTTGATTGTTTGTTTGTTTTGAATATGCTACGAAACTACTGACTTTTATCAATAGAAGCCGACATTATCCCTGATGAACAAAGGCTACTTTTTATCGCGGGAAAATGCTTTATCCGCTGTCCGGAAGCGGAGATCTAAGCTGATATCTAAGAAAAGTTGTAACTCTCGAATGCTTTCTAGCTTCTAGCTTTGGAATGATTCATCTCTCTCTGTACCTTTTGTGCTGTGCTCTTTTTATACCCTATTCTAAGGGTATATTAATTTTGACGCATAGTTTGTAAGATACCTTAATATTGCCCGTAGACCCCTAAAAGTTACTATATTTATGATCAGCATCGATAGTAATGTCGATCTAGCCATGTCTGTCCGTCCGTCCCTCCGTCTGTCGGCAAAAATTAGGCCTTTAAACTGGACCTAGGGTCCCGAAATAATCAAGTTTACGAATTTTTGAAATCCGCCCACAAACTCAAAAAAACAAAATTTTGGAAAAAATCGAATTTTGAGCTAGAAAGCTGAAATTTTTTATATATGATCTATGACTCCTAAAACTGCTCGGGATAAAAAAATTTCAAAATCCGCCCACTGACACGCCCACAAATAAATAAAATATTTTTTTTTGAAAATCCAAAGTTTGAGCTAGGGAGCTGAAATTTTTAATATATACTCTCTATGGGCCCTTTATGCTCATGTGTAAATATTTTCAAAATCCGCCCACTGACACGCCCACAATTAAATTTTTTTTTTTTTTGAAAATTCAAAGTTTGAGCTAGGGAGCTGAAATTTATAACATATACTCTCTAGGGGCTCTTTATGCTCATGTGTTAATTTTTTTTAAATCCGTCTACGCCCACAATTAAATAAAACAATTTTATTGAAACACCCAAGTTTGAGCTAGGGAGCTTTTTTTTTGATAAAATCCTTTAAATGTTATATAACAAAATATGTAGAGCGTTCTTAACAATCCAACCACACTTAGACTTTTGTCACGCCCACTTATGAGGGATAGGAATAATAATAGGGTATCCAACAGTTCGCCCAAGCGGACTGTAGCCCGTCCCTATGTTTGTTTCTTTTCTTATGCACCTTTTGTAGTTTGTGTTGTTTTTTTGTGGCGCATGGGATTGAGAAAGATATAGGGTATGAAATGTTATTAAGATTGAGAGGGAGTCACAATGAGAGTATATGCATATAATGAGAAGGGGCACTCTCGACGTTTCCTTTATCAGTTCTTATCAGCAAGTATTTTGTTTTAAATTTAAAAGTGGCGGACTGGCGAAGCAAGGCGAGCATGGTCAGCTAGTTTATAATATAATGGGACTTCAGTGAATCGTTACCCTGTATATCGCTCATACTTCAATACTTCTTGACCATTTGCATCTCGGTTGCATCATGCGAGCGTAGTTTTTCGAAACTTCAACTAATTAAAAATTATCTTTGACCTACAATGGATAAAGAGCGAATGGTTAATCTAACCGTGCTTTCAATAGAAAGAAAAAATTACAAAGAAATCGATTTCACAGAAGTTATTAAGGAGTTCAGTAAATTGAAGGCACGAAAACACATATAACGCACAAAAAATAAGAAAAACTATTTTTGATGTATTTTATCTATTTTTTTTTTTTGTCGATCGATACGTATTTTATTTTCCTCACCCATATCCATTCCATGTTTTAGGTATGTATGTTTATTTAGCCTAAATAATTTAATTCGAATCTAAATTTCGCTTGCCAGATTTTAACGAAATAAACATAAACACTTGTTTATACATACAAATGTGAACTGAATAAAAAGCTTGTAAAACTAAATTTTTTTTAATGCTGGGGGGCCTCATTCAGCTTTTCCGCCCCGGGTCTTTGACGGGCTTAGTCCGCCTTTAAACTGGACCTAGCGAGCTGAATTTTTAACCGTATACTCTCTAGGGTCCCGAAATAATCAAGTTTAAGAATTTTTGAAATCCGCCCACATGACTCAAAAAAAGATTTTGAGCTAGAAAGCTGACATTTTTTTATATAAGATCTATGACTCCTAAAACTGATCGGGAGATACAATTTTTAAAATCCGCCAACTGACACGCCCACAATTAAAAAACAACACTTTTTTTGACAAGCCAAAGTTTTAGCTAGGAAGCTAAAATTTATAATATATACTTTCTATGGGCCCTTTATCCTCATATGCAAATATTTTCAAAATCCGCCTACTGACACGCCCACTATTTAATATTTTTTTTTTTTTTTAAACCCAAAGTTTGAGCTAAGGAGCTGTAATTTATAATATATACTCTGTAGGGGCCCTTTATGCTCAGGCGTAATTTTTTTTTAAATTCGCCTACTGACACGCCCACAATTAAATAAAACTATTTTATTGGAAAACCAAAGTTTGAGAAGGGGGCGGTTTTTTTTACAAAAGCTTCGTTTTTTTCGATCAAATCGTTTAAATGTTATATAACATAATATGTAGAGCGTTCTTAACAATTCAACCATACTTAGACTTTTGTCACGCCCACTTATGAGGGATAGGAATAAGAATAGGGTATCCAACAGTTCGCCAAAGCGGACTGTAGCCCGTCGCTATGTTTTTTGAAGTAAGATCAATAGCGAAGCAACCTGTGATATACTACAGTTGTGCAACCGCCGCTTACATACCGTTCGTAATGGTACACAGTGCTAGTATGAGGGCAGTTTGATTGAATAACAAGTTCAAAATTCGGAGGAATCCTTCACGCATAAGTTGATGGTGTTAAGTTCAAATGAGAGATCCACGAATCCCAAATAAAAATCATTCCATTCGATATCAATCAACGGTCCTTTATCGACAATCGCTTAAGAGACGCAGGCCTAAAACTCATTGATCACACAAATGCAACAACACACGCATTTGATTGGTGCGAACCCGGGAGGTCTGAGGATACCTTTTGAGGTCAAACCAGCGAAAACGAAATCTGTCTTACGACTTATCTTATAGTCAAAATAACGATTCCCAGCACGCTAAAACCACGCAAGCAAACACTAGATTAACTTTGATCCATTACCCACTCAACTTACCTCACCAATATGCTAAAATACTGAAAAGCCAGACATTAACCCCATGGAATTTATAGACCATCTTGCTTATGTAAATGAAAATAAATGGTCTCTTGATAAAAATGTCTTCATGAATCAAAGTAATTTCAGCAACGGATTTATTTTTCCTGTTCGTGGATACTATATAGGCGCACTTGAAGGCCGCACCAAGGCAGGAGCATAACAATACATTGTTAAAATACCTACGTAAGGATGTGTGTACAGTACATGACTTTGCAACTACATTAAAATTGTCAGTTCTTTCCTTCAATAAAAGAGTTTTGAGTAATCTTTTACCAGCACCAACATATTAAATTTTGTAGTTTTGAATACACACATACGAGTATAATCAAATACAGTGCACTACTTTTATTGAATTCTAGCTGCCGTCGAAACGACGTTGAATGATATTGTCGAACATATAATATTTAGAATAATTGGGTATACATATCTACTATTTCATCGTATGTACCGGAAGATTTTGTTGTACTTTGAGAAATGGCATTGTTGATGTCGGCAGTGTTTTATTACTTTTTATTTCTTTTTGTCTTCTACATACATTAGTAGAGAAAAATGATATTGCAATCTTCCGGAAATTTTCAATTCAAGCTAAGTATGATTTATAATACGAGTATACATATATTACAACTATACAACCAAGTAACATCTGGAGTTTTTTTCCACTGCCTCACCTCTTGCGAACGTCTGACAAACATCCAAGAGTATCAATTGCCATAAGAAGCTTTTCAAAATTGCCGTTCGGATTCGGCTTAAAATTGTAGGTCCCTTCCACTGCGCAAAGAAAGTGGTTGGAGAAGCTAGGTTTAAGGCCCTGTATTTAATGCCTAATATTTATTTATTTATTTTGTATATAACAACTACAGAGAAATCCAAAAAACTGTGCCCCACAATTCCGTCTGTCTATGATAAAGCCTCCTATCGCAACGGTTTGAACAAAGCTACCTAATATACAACTGGTTTTTATACCCTATTCTAAGGGTATATTAATTTTGACGCATAGTTTGTAACATACCTTAATATTGCCCGTAGACCCCTAAAAGTTACTATATTTATGATCAGCATCGATAGTAATGTCGATCTAGCCATGTCCGTCCGTCCGTCCGTCCGTCCGTCTGTAGCCAAAAATTAGGCCTTTAAACTGGACCTAGAGAGCTGAAATTTTAACCATATACTCTGTAGGGTCCCGAAATAATCCAGTTTACGAATTTTTGAAATCCGCCCACAGACACGCCCACAAAATCAAAAAAACCAAATTTTGGAAAAAATCGAATTTTGAGCTAGAAAGCTGAAATTTTTTATATATGATCTATGACTCCTAAAACTGCTCGGGATAAAAAAATTTCAAAATCCGCCCACTGACACGCCCACAAATAAATAAAATAATTTTTTTATACCCTATTCTAAGGGTATATTAATTTTTGAAAATCCAAAGTTTCAGCTAGGGAGCTGAAATTTATAATACTCTCTAGAGGCCCTTTATTCTCATGTGTTATTTTTTTTTAAATCCGCCTACTGACACACCCACAATTAAATAAAACATTTTTATTGAAACACCTAAGTTTGAGCTAGGGAGCGTTTTTTTTGATAAAATCCTTTAAATGTTATATAACAAAATATGTAGAGCGTTCTTAACAATTCAACCATACTTAGACTTTTGTCACGCCCACTTATGAGGGATAGGAATAAGAATAGGGTATCCAACAGTTCGCCCAAGCGGACTGTAGCCCGTCCCTATGTTTATTTTACTGATTTTGGTAAAAAAAATCTAACGTTTTGGTCTGTTTTAAAATTTCCCAAAAAAAGATTTTGAACAAACTGCATTCTCAGATTGTCGGAATATGTACTTCCTTAACACTTTTTTTTATTCATATACGAGTAACTTGTATTTCGCTTCCATAGTATGTGACTTCAACGCACCGAAAACAAATTTGTTATGGAATATCATTAACTGACAACGTAAGGGAGAAAGTAATTGACCAGAGCTTTCCAGAGCTGAATTGATTTGTTGTACAACTGATATTTTTTAGATATCCTTTTTGAACCCCTTTCAGGACCGTGGGAAATTTTTTCCACAATACATATTAGTTTCCTTTTATATAAAAGGGTACCTATTCAATTAAATTAGTAAATAAAAAAAAAGCGGCCAAGTGCGAGTCGGACTCGCCCATGAAGGGTTCCGCGCGAATTATAATTATTATTTACTTAGGCACCTATTAGAGATTTATTATTAGAAAATAATGGTTCACGGTTTACGCATAAGGTTTATGTTTATGAAATTAAATGTTTTTTTTTTATATTTGAGTTGATTAAATGAAAGGTAAATTGCGGTTTACGATTTATGGCGTATTAAAAAATATACTTACTAGATCTCGTTCAAACCAATTTTCGGTGGAAGTTTGCATGGTATAGTAAAAAATGATATTAGAAACCTCAATATTATTTTTGAAGACCTATCCATAGATACCCCACACGTATGGGTTTGATGAAAGAAAACAAAATTGAGTTTCAGTTCTAAGTATGGGGAACCCCCAAATTTTTGTTTTTTCTATTTTTGGGTGAAAATCTTAATGCGGTTCAGAGAATACATTTACTAACCAAGTTTCAACAGTATAGCTCTTACCTATAGTTTCTTAAAAAAGTGCCTGTGACATTTGACTACGGAACACTAAAAACTGCGCCCTTTTTGACAAATCGACAGCCGCGGTCAAACGGGGCTGTCATAATAATGCGACGGTAGTATGTAAAGGGTGTTCAAATTTGACGTATCATTTTAAGTGGGCCGCCACTTTTTTTACAGCTTTTAGATTATACCGAAGTTTTTTCAGGTATGAAGTAAATACATTTCCGTTAGCTAAAATGGATCGGTGTTTTTATTATTAAAATTTATTTTAAATATGGTGAAAGTTTTGCAGAAGTTGAAAAAAAATTCCGTTCAAAATACGGTATAGAAAATGTTCCGTCGAACCATGCTATTAAACTTATCGTTCATAAATTTGAAACTGGTTCGGTTACAGATTAGTGAAGTAAAACCTGTTATTGTAGTGGTCGTTCGAGTGGAAATATTACAGCTGTCAGCAGAGGTGTTGCTGAAGAGCCAACGACGTCAAAGCAATTAAACCTCAAACCAACAACTTTTTTTATCATTTTGCAAAAATATCTGCATGTACAGGCTTACAAAATACAGTTAAAACAAGAATAATTGGGCTATGGAGAAGCAACAACAAAATGACAATTTTTTTAAGCAAATTATCTTCACCGATGAGGCTCATTTTGAAATTGGCGATTATCACGGTTCACACCACCGGATTTTTTCTTATGGGGTTTCTTGAAAATTAAAGTTTATGCCGATAATCCTCAAACTGTTCAACACCTCAAAGTGTCAATATTATTTATTGAACCATTATTATGCGAAAAAGTCATTCAACATTTTGGTAAAAGGTTAACAGTCTGCGGAGCTAGCAGAGGAGGTCACTTGGACGACATTCTTTTTCCTTAGTAACCGGAACCAATGTGCATTAATTTCCAGTAAAAATAAATACAGATTTCACACAATTTATGTCTTTCATTCAAAATTTAAAATGATAACTCAGATTTGAACAGCCTTTATTTTAAAACTTTCGCGAACTGTTTTCTCAAAGTTCATTGTTATATAATATTGCTTTTGTATAGCTGTTAACGTGTTTGGCGGCCATTTGATTTCATTTATTAAATATATGTTGCAAAACTGACCGTTTATAAAAGTGAAAATGGAACCACCTATGCGGGTAATTTGGTCTACAACTCTGCAGTAACAGAAATAAATAGATAAATTCAAAGAGCTTAATTCTCAAAATGCAAATAGCCTTTGTATTTATTCAAAAAGTATTAAGGAACTTCATCATAGTAAGAAAACCAAAACGAAACAAAAATTGCTTTTATTGAACAAAAAAAAAATTAAAAATAAACAAATTTCAGCCTAATGGTGGAGTACAGAATACTCTGATACGTTTTTGATTTTGAAGCGTCATCGCCTTAGGATAGCAACAGGGGTGATACAGCACCCCAACGAAACAAAAAGTTCTCGATTTCACACATTCCCGCTATACGATCGCTCTCTTTTTTTGCTATTTTCAAATTGACAGCTGAGCTTTCAGTTCTGGGTCAGAGTTTGCTGCGGTAGGTAGTACTTTTCTTTTTACAGGCATGGCTGGGATGACACGTCACCCCAGTTGCTATTTATGTTACTATATTTTTTTTATGTTTTATTTCGAACTTCTTATTTGTTCAGTTCAAAATGGCTTTTCAATCAATTGAAACTTTAAAAAAGTATGTGCAAGATGTTTGCGAAAATAGTTCTAATGATGACAGCAGTGTGTCCGATGTGGAGTTTTCGGAAACGGAGGATAACGTCTCCGAGCATTCGCAGCAATATGATATCATTTCTAATTGCTCTGATGACGACGAAGATATTCCGTTAGCGCAATTGCATGTGTTGAGAGGAAAAATGTGTGGAAATGTGTTGAGGGAAAAAAAGGACACGTTTGGTCTTCAGTACCACCGCCAAGAAGCAGGACACCATGTCGAAATATCGTCACTATACAGCATTTGATCAACAAAAGACACTTGCATCTTTCACTCCGACAATAAGTCTGTTCTATTATTATCTACTATGCATTATAGAAAAGACATTATTGATTTCACTGAAAAATCAATAATCATTCATGATTATAATGCAACTAAAGGAGGTGTTGACACCTTTGACAAAATGATGCACAGTTATAGCGTCAGCAGAGGTACAAGACGTTGGCCACTCCGGTATTGTTATGGTATGATAGACCATGCTGGGATTAATTCCATGATCCTGTTTATTAATGCTAAGCACCCTAATAAGCCAGCAAAACATTTTCGTAAATATATTTTGCGACAGTTAGCATTACAACTTGCTGAACAACATATGAGGCGCCGATTGGAAAACAATTTACATAGAGAGTTGGGTGATAGTATTCGAGCCGTTGTAGGAGACATCCAGGAGCCAGAAGTTAAAGAACCGCCATTAAAACTAAAGAAGCAGTTAAGATGCGCCATTTGTCAAAGAAACCGCGACAGAAAACTTAAGACAGCTTGCGCAAAATGCGGGTTGCCAACGTGTCCAGAACACCGCAATGAAATTTGCAAAAACTGTTTTAATTAATAAAAAATATACTTTTTGTGTTAATTTTTCCAAAAATTAATTTTAATTAATTTTTCTAATGAATTTAATAAAACGTTTTTAAAAATAAAAGTTGCATTTTGTGATTATGTCTTATTATTTATTTTAGTTGAATACACTGGGGTGCCAGATCACCCCCTGTTGCTATTCGCGTATGGGAAAAATGTGTTGCTATCATAAGGTTAATAAATTTTTCTGAAATCTTGGGATGGTTGTTTTTATGAAAGAAAGAGGCTGGACGAAGTTGCAGAAACATCTTTAAAGAAAATATCTTGTAGACAAAAAAAAAAAAAAAAAATAGGAACGGGCTACAGTCCGCTTAGGCGAACTGTTGGATACCCTATTCTTATTCCTATCCCTCATAAGTGGGCGTGACAAAAGTCTAAGTATGGTTGAATTGTTAAGAACGCTCTACATATTTTGTTATATAACATTTAAGAGATTTTATCGAAAAAACGCTCCCTAGCTCAAACTTGGGTGTTTCAATAAAATTGTTTTATTTAATTGTGGGCGTGTCAGTAGGCGGATTAAAAAAAAATTAACACATGAGCATAAAGGGCCCCTAGAGTATATATTATAAATTCCAGCTCCCTACCTCACACTTTGTTTTTTTTTTAAATTGTGGTCGTGTCAGTGGGCGGATTTTGAAAATATTTACACATGAGCATAAAGGGCCCCCAGAGAGTATATATTATAAATTTCAGCTCCCTAGCTCAAATTTTGGTTTTTCAATAAAAAAAAATATTTATTTGTGGGCGTGTCAGTGGGCGGATTTTGAAAATTTTATATCCCGAGCAGTTTTAGGAGTCATAAATCATATATAAAAAATTTCAGCTTTCTAGCTTAAAATTCGATTTTTTCCAAACTTTTGTTTTTTTGAGTTTGTGGGCGTGTCTGTGGGCGGATTTCAAAAATTCGTAAACTTGATTATTTCGGGACCCTAGAGAGTATATGGTTCAAATTTCAGCTCTCTAGGCCTAGTTTAAAGGCCTAATTTTTGCCGACGGTCGGACGGACATGGCTAGATCGACATTACTATCGATGCTGATTATAAATATAGTTACTTTTAGGGGTCTACGGGCAATATTAAGGTATGTTACAAACTATGCGTCAAAATTAATATACCCTTAGAATAGGGTATAAAAATGGACCTGTTTTGTCTCCGTTTCTAAAACATACCCGTGTCACTCACACGGAGTACCCAGGTACTCACATTATGTAATTTTCAAAATCATTTTTACATAAATATGTGTTGTGTTCATTATTTGATTCATTTACATAAAAGAGTATACATAATGCAAGCAAAACAATACTGTTATAGAAAATATAATATTTGCATGTTTTATATAAGATCACTAGGAGCAATCTTAAACAACAGGTGTGGGATTGGTATGCTCATCTCAAGTTGGGAAATTGAATTTTGTACAGCTTTTTCTTGTTTTCCGTCTACGCAAGGTCTGCACATTGTTGAAACGAATAACATATGTTGTCAATCATGCTATATCCAAATTGTTAAAAAAATGCCAAATGGCAACTATTAGTTCTTCTATTAGAAGAGTTTTGCGAAAGCAGTTTGTCCATTTGGTCGACGCCGGATTTTCTTGAATTATTGTAGCTTATTACGAGTACCTAAGGCTGGTGGTGTTTCATTTGTGTGATCTAATAGTTTTTCGGCCCGCCTATTTTTTACGATATTCTTTAATCTTCCTTTTACACCGGTGGTTACCAGCGTGTCAGCCCACAAATTTGAATGCACACTTTTTTTTTTTATAATTTGCGTGCGCTAAAGGGATCTTTTTTCTGTAGTGACACAGTACCCTTATAATGGTAAAACCACAGCGCAGGCATTTAGTTTGTTGCGCAAGTAGCTCCCAGCAATTCATTGCCTATTTTTGGGTGCTACTTACTGAAAGAATAGAAGGATAGGAAAGAAGTTTGGTGCGATGGGATTTTTTTTTCTCAACAGGTGGCGCCTAAATTGCTTTAGGGAGATCAGTTTTTGTTGTGTGTATTCAATTTATAAAAATCATGGCCCTGGTCGGGATTCGAACGCACGACCTGCCAATCACTTTAGTGAATACACTACCATCGCACCATTGCCATACTTGATGGTCAGTTTCGAGATGTCAAATGTGTGGCTAGGCTCACATGAATAGTAAAATTGCTTATAATGTAATTTCTCATTAAGTCGCCTTTTACGACAAGCGCTGTTTTTTTGGGGCGCTGCAGTGATATTCTTAGCCCGTCTCTGCACGGATAAGATATTACATATATTATCACACACAAATGAAAAAGTTTACTTCGACTTTAATTCATATAGAAAAACTTTTCTTGTTTCTTAAAATACTAAATACAAAAAAAACTTATCACTTTCTGTTATGCGGTGTTTATGACGTAGGCACGTCAGCACGTCGTGAATGCCATGCCGGGCCTTCGTGACTTCCTCTTTTAGGTATAATGTTTTCGATGCAAATCTGTATGGTGTCAACGCAGATATGTTTGTTTACGATACCAAGGCTGGTTAATGTCTTTCTTTGTCATCCGATACACATTTCCAACGATGTTTTTTTAGGCAGATAAGATATGATTATAGTTTTTTCTTTATTTGTTTGCTAGGGGAGCCAAACTTATATGTATATAAATATAAAATATTATGAACTTAACACGTTCACTTCTGTCTTCTTTTTTATCGACGAGGAGTGACAACCCCTCACTTCACTGCATCCCCATTTGACCGCCGTGGGGTTCGCCGGCGCCGGTTTGACCTCAAAAAAGTATCAGTGGGTCTCTCGATTTCGAATCACCACGCTCCTGCGGCCAGTGGCGTATCCAGAAAAATGTTTTGTAAAATTTTTCAATCATTTTTTTCCCCTTTTAATTTTTTGTAGTCCTTTTAAGGTAATA
The DNA here is from genome assembly GCA_949715645.1 of Portevinia maculata. Taxonomy (NCBI): domain Eukaryota; kingdom Metazoa; phylum Arthropoda; class Insecta; order Diptera; family Syrphidae; genus Portevinia; species Portevinia maculata. Next base: position 64,265,482 of record OX454528.1, on the reverse strand, counting down.
AAATAAGTGAATCCAACATTTGTTTGTCCTCTAAGAAACCTTAACTTGCGTAATCCATAAAATAAAACTTTCTGTGAACAAAATTTTATTAATTTATTATAATCATAATATAGGCAAAAAATCATAATGAACTTTGCTCATTTTTTATATAAACTAGTTTTGAAAACTTGAGCCACCTGAGCCCCCCCTCAATTGGCTACTGCCTGATGCCAATCAAATGGTTGTTTCTTGCATTTGCTCTTATTTGCGATTGTATAGGAACGGTGTTCGGTATTGCCCTTTTGACGGGTTTCGTAGGATCTCTTCTTTGAACATGACAGTACGAACTGAGCCGGTCGCGGTCCATTTTCTTTGAGACATGCTTTTTGACGTGATGGTTACTTCGGATTTTGGAACTTCCAATTCTATCAACTTTTGTTACTGCTGTTGTCATGCGAAGCTTCCTCATCCCAGCTGTCGTTTATTTTCCCTCTTAATTTTGGTACCTATGCTGTCAAAGATTGTGAACCGTATGTTCGCTAGGGCCCACAACTGCGTTCAGTTTTATAACGATGCAAATACATAGAGCCTGTGATCTCGACACTTTATAACACGGACCAAACCGTTATCCATTGCCGTAAAATACAACGAACGAGGGCAATACTGAGGAAATTTCTATGGCACCATAGGCGTTTAAGAAATATTTATTTATTTCTACTTGAAATCAAGGCATTTGACATTTTCTATATCACTCTGTAAATACATGATTAACATGAATCGTCTTCAAAAATAGGCTGCTACAGTTAAATACTACTGCACTTAACTGAAATCACGTCTGCTGCAATATGAAGTTCCGATATGAGTTCCGATCTGCCTTCCGAAGACTACACACTCGTTTTTTTTATCGCACCGCGGTAAAAAAAACATGAAAAAAAATAAAAACGGAAAAAAAAATAGTTCGTAACCGCGTGTACCTTTGTAGTGACAGTTTAGAGAAAAAAAAAAAGTGCAAAGTGCTAGGGCAATCCCTTCGGTCCAACTCCCTTTCATTTGCTGCTGCTTTTCGTGACTATAACAAGTGTCGTATGTTCATGCTTCCAATTATTATAGTTGGGTAGAGAAAGCATCTGGCGGATAGTGTGTCGTGTAGCTGTTGAATTTGTTTGTGGACCAACACGAGTTGTCGTACCGGCATAACTTGTTTACTTACTTACTTAACGGGCTCCCGACCCGTGAATTGTCTCTGTCCGAGATACTGCAGCCTTCCATCCTGACCAAGCACTCTGTCATCTGCCATGGCTACAAATATTTATCTGCTCCTGCACAGCAAATGAACGTTTTATTCATTGCTCCTAGACAGTTTTATGCTTACACATACGTGGTCTTTTTACAAGCGGGAATTTTATGAACTTTGAATATTCTCTCCAATAGTTGAATCCGGTTCATTAAGTGCAACGGAACTAAATCCCATCAACATTTACGGGCAACCTTAATATTGCCCGTAGACCCCTAAAAGTTACTATATTGTTAATCGGCATCGATAGTAATTTCGATCTAGGCATGTCCGTCCGTCCGGCAGTCGGCAAAAATTAAGCTTTTAAACTCGAGCCAGAAAGCTGAAATGTTAAACATATACTATCTAGGGGCCGAAATAATCAAGTTTAATAGTTTTTAAAATCCGCACACCATTGTGGGTGTGTCACAAACTCAAAAAAAAAATGAATTTATAATATACTAGCTGCACCCGCCCGGTTTTGCCCGTGCCCGATAATTCTATTGGACAATATGTTCGAGTAGACTTCCTTATTATTGTCTATAAAAAAAGAAGACCGATTTTGACCAAACTTCACAGAAACACTCTCAGGCCAATACCGAAGATTGCCTGATTTGAGCTCAACCGGTGAAAGGAACTGCAAGTTTTTCACCGCATGACTTAGGTCGCTCACACAACTTCGCTGTTCCGTTTAGGGTAGGTGCTTGTTGTCTGACAGGCGCCTATGTCAGCTTACTTGTGCGAATCAAACAACAAAGCGAAAGTAAAAAACTTCGATCACTTTTCATTCACTTTCACACCGATTGTTATCAATGTGGGGAAAGCAACTTTCCGATATCCGATTCACAAAAAAAAATGCAAAAAAATTCAATAAGAGTTATTTGAATAAAACATTGAACACACGATATCTCAAGAATGAAAGTGCGCACAAACACCACAATAGGCTTGAAACGTTCTTGTGGTATCCCTCTTTCATATGCGCGTTCGGATAACAAAATAGGTGACGTACCTGTATCTGCATCGGAATTTACACGCATACGCACATATGCATGTATACTCACTCAAATGCCCATAATTCCCACACTGATGCAGATAGAGACATCGCACATACAAAACATCCTTCGTACAGACGTCACCTTTCATGAAAAAAAAATTTCATTGGAATCGGTTAACGGGTTTGGCCAAATACCGGCAACAAACACAAATATGGATTGACTTTTATATATACAGATAAATAAAATATAATATGTATATACAATTTTAAGGCCTCTTAAATGCTCGGGAGTTAAAATTTTTGAAATCCGACCACTGACACTCCCACAATTAAATAGAAAAGGAGGCTGAAATATACTCCTTAATGCTCAAGTTTAAATATTTTTATGATGCGCCCGCTGACATGCCCACAATTAAAAACAAACGTTTTTTTTTTTGAAAAATCAAAATTTGAACTAGGAAGCTGAGATTTGAGATAAACACTCTCTAGGATCCCTTTACGCCCATGTTTTAATATTTCTAAAATCTGTCCACTATGTCAAAAAAACGTTTTACTGAAAAAATCATTGTAAATGAAAGTCCTATTCTTCGCAAAGTATAGTAGGTATATACAGTTGGTTTCAACAATCCCTTTACATAAAATTTTCTGCCAAAGTGAGCATGGCATTTTTTTCGATAAATCCGAAATTCACCCATACTTAGACTTTTGCCACGACCGCTTTATGAGGGATAGGAGTAGGAATAGGGTATCTAACAGTTCGCCCAAACAGACTGGAGTCCTTTCTTATGTTTTGTATTAATCTTTATATTACGATTTGACACTTTGAAGTAGAGCTGTGTCAAACTTGGTTAATTCGATTTTTTGGAACCGTTCACAGAAAATTATTGGTGATTGCAATCACACAATCACAATACAATCTGTCACAAAACCAATACTTTTGCCGCTCACCTGACTGGTTGTGTCATCGCGATTGGCCAGTGAAGAAAGTATGAAACTAAATTACATAATGACCAGCCAACCTGAGAAGTAAAATGAAAAAGAGGAACTGCAGGAGGATATGAATAATTGCCTAAAAATCGTCCAGGTAGAATATTAATCTTGTCGCAAGCTATTCAGCTGTTTTCAAAATCCTCCAACATCATCCCCATTAATATGTATGTCTTTTACACATTAATTAAATTAATTGTGGTTTACATCTGAGACAGCAATGTGTAATATGTTCACTTTTCCATTAAATTCTTAATTTACTTTTGTTTGTACAAGTAAAAGATAAAGAACATCCCTTAACATATAACTTGAATGTACCTACTTATGCGTCTAAAGATGTGTTGCGGAGTTCAGCACAGTCTATAATATCACTTCACCTTCAAATTTAACAATATTAGAAAGATTAAGATGCGGCTCAATTATGTCTCCTGGATACCATTTCCTGTCCTCTTTTTGTATCTATACCAGATGGCCTTTTCTTATCCCTCCTCTTACTTTTGCTTTTCTGTCATAAAACGTCCTTGTTCTTCGTTTTGGTTTTAAGAATTGTAGCTTCGCTATTAATTATTAGTTTAATTAGCTTATCATGAAATGATATTTGAGTTCTAGTCCTAGGATGAATAATAGCCGGGGGGCGGTGATAAATATATTTGGGCAAGCGGCGTATTTCGGTATCCCAAAAGAAATGGTTTTATATTTATTTTTGACTTATACGATTTTCTAAACATTTGTTTGCCTATGCCTACAAATCGTTCAGCCAATCCATTTGATTGTGGATAGTATGGACCACTAAATGTGTCCATACTATCCACAATCAAACCAATGTTCCGTCTGTTCGCAAAAATTACGCCTTTAAACTAGACCTAGATAGCTGAAATTGTAACCATATACTCTCTATGGGCCCAAAATTATCAAGTTTAAGAAATTTTGAGTTCCGCCCACAGACTCAAAAAAAAAACAAATTTATGGAAAAAATCGAATTTTGAGCTAGAAAGCGGAAATTTTTAATATATGATCTTCGACTCCTAAAACTGCTCTGGAGATACAATTTCTGAAATCCGCCCACTGACACGCCCACAATTAATTAAAACAATTTTATTGAAAAGTCAAAGTTTGAGGAATAAAACTGAAATTTATGATATAGACTCTCTAGGTGTCTGATAGGAATAAGAATGGGGTATCAAACAGTTCGCCCAAGCGGACTGTTTTATTTACAGAAGCCCATACAGACAGACATTCAACTAATAATGAGTTTGATGACCTGTTTCTTCAGACCATTGTATCATATCAGCGAATTTATCGTACTCCAACTACATACTAAAGGGCCTTGAAAAATTGATTGACGTACGGCTTCGCTGGGTATTCATGATAGCCAACACGCCTATCAAAAAGGCAAGTCCACTGAGACGGCATTAACGGACCTGACGGCCAGAGTGCGTAGGGCTCTCGATCGCAAGATCCATGCTCTTGCTGTCTTCGTGGATTTTGAGGGTGCCTTTGACAACCCCACTTTCTGCAGATTTCAGCCTGCCATAACACTGAAGGGTGTCGATTCTACAACTGTAGAATGGATCCTGGAGATGCTTAGGAGCAGAGAAGTTACTACCGCTGTTGGCGGCTGTGTCAGAAGTGTGCGTGCTGTTGAAGGCTTTGCGCAGGATGCTGTGCTCTCCACCACATTGTGGAACCTTTTGGTCGACTCCTTGCTGAGAAGACTTAATGGAGAAGGTCACCCTGTTATTGGGTATGCTGACGATGTATGTATCATTCCAGTAGTTTACCAAATCTTTGCCAGCGAATGGAAAGGGCGCTCAACAGTGTTGGGAGTGGTGCCGCGAGCAGGCTCTGTCAGTCAACCCCGCGAAGACTGAGATGATGCTGTTCACGAATAAAAGAGCAATAACTCGAGTGAGGTGGCCTTACTTCCAGGGCACTCAACTAAAGCTATCAAGCAAAGTTAAGTATCTGGGTATTGTTCTAGACCCAAAGCTTAACTTTTCTGAACATTTGGTTGCTAGAATTTCGAAGGCAACTAACATTCTCTGGCAGTGCCGTAGGATGTTCAGTAGAACCTGGGGACTTAGTCCCAGGGTGGTTCACTGAATTTGCACGTGCATCGTTAGATCATACCTTATGTATGGTGCGATTGTATGGTGGACTAGAGCTCACATACTCAAACGTCAACTGACGAAGCTACAGCACCTTGCGTGCTTATGCATTACAGGTGCGATGAGATGAACTCCCACTGCTGCTATGGAAGTCTTGCTCTGTTTACCTTCCTTGCAGTTCCTTGCTGAGAGTGAGGCCAGAAAATCTCTATACCGTATGTGTGTAGTACTTCGATCACAGGTCAACCTCGGCGATGGGACCAGAGGTGCTAGGTACAGAGCTCTCTATGACAGCCTACCTGACCATAGGGGAGGAGCACTTGACACTGTGTGCACAAAGCAAGTCTTTGATCGCCGTTTTCAGATCATCCTTCCGGATCGGGAGGAATGGAACAGTGAGGGGTGGAATGGCTTTAGGCCGGGTGATGTCATTGTCTATACGGATGGCTCACTCATTGACGGTATCTCCGGAGCCGGGGTCTACTCTAGAGATTGTCGGATAAATCTATCTGCAGCCTTGTGTAGACAAACTACTGTTTTTCAGGCAGAAATCTTTGCGATTGCCACTGCCGCCAATATCCTGTTAAGGAGAAGGATTAAGGGTAAAACCTTATACATCTGCTCAGATAGGCAAGCCGCTATCAAAGCCTGTTCGTCTGGGAAGATGCAACTCGGTATCACTTGCCTGGGTTCCTGGGTACACAGGTATCCAGGGTAATGAAAGAGCGGATGCTCTGGCCAGGAATGGCTTTTCGACAGCCTTCATTGTCCCACAACCATCCATAGGATGCTGCTCATCCGTCCACAAACGTGAAATGGCTGAGACTCTATGCCAACAATACGACGAATACTATCATGACTTGGTCGCATGCAGGTATTCGAAAAAGCTATTGGACGGTCCAAAAATCAGCAGAGCTAAGTTTTTACTTGGACTAAATAGGAAAGACTTGAGATCCCTGGTTGGTCTCGTCACTGGTTTCAGTCCTCTTAACGAGTACCTAAAGACCATATATATTAGGAGCTCGGGCATATGTGAGTGCTGCTTAGAGGCGGATGAAACGGCATATCACTTTATCTGTCAATGTCCTATGGTTTCGCCAGAACCAGGCTCAATACTCTAGGTAAACATTCCGTCAACGAAGATGAGATGGGGGATATAGAACTTGCGAGCCAGAAATGACTGGCTATGAGCAAAAGTTGAGACAAAATTACTACAAAGTCCCACGGGTAGTACAAATTTTATTCGTTTGTCAAAAACAAAAAGAATTTAGCATCGTCTTCTATCCCAACACTCATTTACAATGACATTCTAGCTATCAGCTCTATAGATAAAGCCCATCTGCTTTTGCAGCTAGTTCAACGCTTCCACACTGTGCTTCGAGCGGGTAGAATACTCCACGGGACCAATCCACTACCGCACTCGTACAGTGGCTAGAGTAGTTTAAGATCTTTATACTTGATGTACACAAATCCGCTGGTTCAGATGGTATTTCTCCTATTGTTCTGAAGAGCTGTTCTTCCTCGCTGGCAAAACCATTGCATAAGTTTTTCTATCTATCCTCTTCTTCACGGCTTTTCGGGAAGATGGAAAACAGCATTTGTCCAGCCCGTCTCTAAAAAATGAGAATCATTTTTTCCCTCCTACTACCGACCAATTTCTTTAACGTCCCTTCTTTCCAAGGTCATGGAAATGTTGTAAAACCATCAGCTCATGAAATATCTTGAATCCCGAAAACTTCTTAACGACCGCCAATACGATTTACGCTGCAACCAATCTCTTCACCAGGTTGGTGAAAGTAATATCGGTCAGCTTGATATTTCAAAGGCATTGGACAGTGTTTGGCACCAAGCTCTCTTGTCGAAAATGCGTGCATTTGCAATCGATGATGCCTGTGTTCAGTGAATTAGAAATCACCTCTTTGACCTTCAAGTTGTTTTGGATGGTTTCGAGTCTGCAACTCACCAAATAATTGCTGGTGTTCCCCAAGGCTATGTTTTATCTCCAACTCTCTTTCTCATTTTTATAAATGATCTCCTGTCTGTTACCTCTAGTTTAATCCATTCGTTTCTTGGTTCACTCCCCTCATCTTCAGGTGTGCCACTGGAACGGCAACGTATGTTAAGCTCATTGAATTCCGATCTTGAGAGCATAACTCAGTGGGGTCTTCTGTCATTAAAGGAAAACCAAAACAGCCTGCAATTGTCCATGAATGTCACTTGCATCGCTGAAACCGAGCGGCTTCCATTATCGGTATGTGTGTTAATGACAACCTTCGCTAAAATGACCTCATATGCGATGCCGCCAAAAACGCTGCGAAAAGTCTGTGCTTTCTTAAGCGGTGCAAGGCATATTTTATACCATTAGATCTGGCTACATTTTATAAGGCATATTCGCCCCAAACTTGAGAATAATGCTCATATCTGGGGCGGTACCCCAGCCACATATTTGGAGCTACTCAAAGAATACAAAAACGTGCGATAAAATGTATCGACAATCGGGATATCGCGAACCGTTTGACTGTCTTAGTCATCGTCGCAATGTCTCCTGTCTATCGCGGTTATATCGATATTGCCACCATAAGTGCTGAATCAAAAAAGGCAGCTGCATTCCACCCTTAGGACATTTCAAAAGCAATATAAGCAATGACAGGAATGCGCATCAGCTCACCCTTAAGCTTGTATTCGGTCGTACAGTGAAATACAAAGAATCTTTCCTTAGCCATACAACAGGAATGTGGAATACTCTTCCCTGCTCCATTTTTCCTTCGTTTTATAATCTATAAACATTCGAAACCAACGTGAATCGGCATCTCGCCCTATCTTCTAATCCTGATTTCCTGCGATGTGTAGCTATTACATTATAAAAAAAAATCCTTTAGTGCGTGCACATTTTAAAAAAAAGAGGGGCAGCACAGCATGCCCCACTTACACATTGCGATTGATATACCCAACCTCGCACCTGCTCCAAATCCTCGCACCTACTCCAAATCCAACCGTCAACTCAAGCAAGGGGTTTGCTGGCGGCAACATGCCCTCCCATAGCGATTACTGCGTTTATGGGATATACTTGATACTTCGGAATTTTGGTCTTTGGGATTTCGGGTTCGCGGGATTTGGATTTTCGGGATTTTCGATTTTCGTGATTTTCGGATTTCGGGATTCTGTCCGCTCTTGTTTTGAGTATATATATTTTGAGATGGTGTGTGTTGAGTTTTTGTGTCAAATTGACAAAAATGACGTGTGTTATTTAGACATGTAACCGTTGTTGTATTAATAGAAAAAGGTTTCTCAGAAACGGCCACCTAACGATTTGCATCAGACTCTGTATTCGGATAATGTTTTACTTATCAAGCTTATCTAGCTATATCTCGTAGGGAAAACTGGTTTTCTGTAGGAAAACAGGCAAATACTGCAAAAATACTGCGAAAAATTTTGTTCAAAATAGTGTAGATATTGCCTGAGTTGAAAATTAATTACACATGTCATGTTGTTTTGCTTGATGATGTGGCGAGACATATTTTCGGAAAGGAACCCCGGCAATATTCGCCTTGGTGAGTTTATTTGTTAAGGAAAGGTTAAAAAGGGGGTATGCAACCGTATACAGTACTAGTAGGTACCAAAACGGGCCCATCATTATCCCTGGGGAAACAGTTGAATTTAAACTTCAAATACGAGACCATTATTTCCTCGAAGAATTATCCTAGTAAACTACGATTCCTCGATATTCCCTCACACTCAAACAGTATATCTGCTATGTCATCCCCGGCTAGCAGGTCGACACAGAATGTGCACGTATGCGTGTCGACCAGTCTGAGCCGCTTGGCATGCTTTCTCAGAAGACAATGTCCCCATAGAATCCCAATCAATTTTCTAAGTATTAATTGAAGACGTAAAAGTGTTTCTATGCCAGTAACGGTTTCATAGTCTACACGGGTTGTGCTAGCATTTCTGTATTAAGTTATGCAACTTAATGACATTATCAAATTACCAACGAGGTAAGGTTGTTGGTATGTACAATATGTTACTTTGAAGCTGTAATTTATGCGGAGCTTGAACAAGGTAAACTTGACGGAAGAGAAAAACTTTAAGGAGCTTAAGGGTTATGACATTGAATGTACCCTAACAAACTTGTGGCTCTTCGATAACACACTTTGTCGTGGGTGGGGTGCTAGGCGAACATCGAACTTGCATACACACAAGTACTGTAGTTTCAATGTTTGCACATACCAATAGAACATTTTATATGAAGCTTTAATTTTCAGCCCCTTTTCTCCCACGCTAAAGGTAGTATCAAAGAACGGGTAATTATTTTGAACTCCTTATACGATTCTTTTATCGATGGGCTATTTTTAAATTGTATTATATGTTTAAATGTCAAACTGATTTCGAATTTCAAAAAAATTTCAAGTGGAAGAGGCCGCTTATAACTACATATTACGAGCGCTCAGAAATCTGAACTAATAAGGGCTAGTGAATACGGGTTCAGAAACCCTTAGTTTTTAGTCGGTAAGTACCTTCATATTGATTTATTTATGTTTTTAAGGATACAAAGGGTTTGCAACCAAAAAAAATATTGTACGTTGTTTTGATTTGACAAAAACGGTCAACTAAGAGTCAAATTTATTCATTGATGAGGCTCACTTCAAAATGATGTACGTCTCAGACCTCTTCTTTGTCGCCAAGAGCTTCCATGAGTTGATTGTTTCATACAGGTGAGCCCCCTACCTTAACATTGAGATCAAGCTGAATGGCGCAAGGACAAGAGTGATGTTTGTTCCAACTGCATCCTAAATTAATTTTTGAACGGTTTTTTTCAGATGAAGATGGTTTGACATTATAAGGATTCAAAGTCTTTTGATAAAAATGTTATTGGGTTAACCAATGGTATTTGCCGATAAGGGAAAAGTTAAAAAGCCGTAGACAGGAGTCCTGTATCAATGTTAGTGCATAGATGGATATCAATCAGACTTTCAAATGTTTTTAGAAGGACTGAGGATAGGCTCATGGGTCTGAGATCCTTAGGATTTGTATGGGAACATTTGCCGGGTGTGGGTATGAACACTACTTTTACTTCTCTCCATAAGAACGGAATATAAACCATCTCCATGCAAAGGCAAGATGATATCCGAGGTGTTTTAAAGTTCAGCTGGTATTATGCCATCTGGCCCCGCGAATTTATATGGTTTGAAGCTGTGTAGCGCCCACAGCAGTTTGTCCCTAGTAATCAGACCTGTGTAGTTAGTGAGTGAGTTTATTCATTCGTATTTGTATTTATTGCAGCAGAATATTTAAAAATTATTTTCTTAATCTATATTGCACAATTTACAGAGTTATGGTATAAATCTACCTTACTACTGATAATCTTTTAGACATTTTAATAAAGAAGAAGAACTAATTAACAAAGTATTTGAAGGAAAAGCTACAGGAAAAAACCTTCATTAGAAAAAAAGCAAAAAAATAATTAAACAACGATAATAATATACAACGTAGATCGAAGAGAAGAAGGGTGTGCGGTGCGGGACCTTTTTCAAACCCAGCTTTTACATATAAAAAACAAACTAAAAATGATTATAATTTACATCAATGTGAATAAATAAATGAATAACTAAATATCAAAGGGAAATCTAATAAATTAACATGAAAGCAAAATAAACGATAAACGTAATAAATATATAAATAAATAAGTACAATGAATAGGTAAGAAAATAAATATAATATATTGAATAAATAAATATAATAAATAAATAAATATAATAAGTTAATTGATACAATAAATAAATAAATTAAAATTATAAAATAAGAATAAATAAATAAAGTACATAATAATATATAAGAACAAGTAAGTAAATATAATAAACAAAATAAATAATTACAAAAAATCATATAATAAATAAATAAATAATTACAAAAAATCATACAAATAGTGAATAAAGGAAATAAATAATTAAGTTTAATATCACATAATAAGTTATATTTTAAATAAAAGAACTAAAACTATAAAGCTAGTTTTGAGGGTTATCTGAAGATAAGCAAGATGTAAGATAACGTTCATTAAGTTTGGCAATTCTAGTTGATACCATTTCCGTATTTGAAATATCGTGAAGTTCAGCTGTTGAAAATAATGACCATGGAAGCTTTAGGATCATTTTCAAAAGCTTGTTTGGAGCTACTTGGAGTCTGCTAATATGAGTAGCTGCACATTTACCCCATGCTGGTGAACCATAAAACATAATTGCTTGGAACACGACTTTCAAAATCAGCAGCTTGTTTTCATTGCTTAGTTTGGACTTCCGATTTATAAAGGGATAAAGAGTTTTAGTGGTTATATTGATCCTTTTAATTACTTCTTGTACATGCATGCCAAAGGTTAAAGTTTTATCAAGATGTACTCCAAGATACTTAGCACTTGAACGCCATTCAGTGTTTACACCATTTACTTGAAGATTGTTACTCGGAAGGAAACAGGCTTTTCTTTTTCGTGTGAAAAAGATAACCTGTGTCTTTGAGGCATTTATTCTAGTCTTCCAGTCGTAAAAGTAATCTTGAATGACATTTAGTGCAGATTGCAAGTTTGTTTCAATGTTGAAACCAACTGAATCTGACGAGAAGATACAGGTGTCATCGGCAAATATTGCTTTTTCGCAGTTGTTTAAAAATGGGAAATCGCAAGTGAAAATAGTATACAAGATTGGACCAAGCACCGATCCTTGAGGTACACCTGCTGAAATGTTATAAATATCAGAGTACCAATTATTTATCGAAACCTTGAATTTTCTTTCAAACAGAAATGATTGAATTGTTTTGATTAAGTGCATAGGAAACTGAAGTCTAAGAAATTTATGTAATAAAGCATCATGCCAAACTGTATCGAATGCTTTCTCGACATCAAGAAATACCATTCCTGTACTTTTTCCTGTGCTAAAATTTGTTTTTACATAACATATTTTGTTATTCGATGAACTTGGTGGACAGTACTATGATGAGCCCTAAAACCAAATTATTCAAGTGGTAAAGTGTTATGTCTTGTTATTTGAGAAACAATTCTACTTTTAATAATTTGCTCAAAACATTTACTTAGCGAGCTTAACAAACTTATTGGTCTATAGTTGCTTGGTATGTTTGCGCTTTTACCAGGCTTTAAAATTGGTATAGTCTTAGCTGTTTTCCATGCATTAGGAAAGTAACTTGACTTCAGACAACAGTTAAATAGTAGTTGTAAATATTTGATTCCCGATTTCATCAAGTTCCTAAGATATACATTTTTAATGCAAAACCTGCAAATTTTCTTGATTTCAGATTCAAAATTACATCGCTCACATCTTCAAAAGTAGCATCTACGAGAGTGTCATTTGAAGAACTTACATTTATGGTATTCATTGAGTCACTGACAACTGATTTGACAGCGATATTGCAAGGAATACTGCCAGTTAGCAAATGGTTGTCGTAGAAAGTTTCTGCTAGGATATTTGCCTTTTCAGTACTAGAGACCATTACTTGGCTTCCTACTATAAGAGCTGGAATTTGAGTGTTCTTTTTTTAATTATTTTTACTATGTACAAGATGATATCCGAGGTGTTTTGAAGTTTAGCTGGTATTATGCCATCTGGCCCCACGGATATATATGGTTTGAAGCTGTGTAGCGCCCACAGCAGTTTGTCCCTAGTAATCAGACCTGTGTAGTTAGTAGTACGTGTAGTTGACCTAATTAGGTTTTTATTGCTAGGCACGTGGGAGCTACCTGGGATATGTGTATCCAGTAGCAGATTAAGCGATTTTTCGCTGAAAGTGGTCTAGGAGCCGTCCGCCTTCTTTCGACAGCTAGGCATACCTGGGTTGGCTGAGAGGATTTTTCTTAGCCTTGATGCCTCGGGTTATTCTTCTATTTTCCCACAAAAGAGTCTCCACGACGAGCGTTTGGCTTTCCTCAGTTCTTTTTTGGATGCATTGAGGGATGCTTTATATGAAGCTCAATCGGTTTCAGCTTTTGTGAGCTTGGCTTGGTTGAACACATTCCTACAACTGCTTCTTAGAGGTCCTCATTTTGAGGTCCACCAATACGGCTTCTTTTTGCCTTTAGGCCGTATAAGCGGGCAGGCAGAAGTCAGTGCCTTATTTAGGGCCAAGTTCCTGAATCACTTGTCTAGCTCCATGGTGTTAAGGGGTGACTTAGGAGTTCAGCTTTCATTGAACTTTTCAGCAGTTCTCTATACTTGAGCCAGTCAGTTTTTCTATAATTTCTAAATACTGGTTGGCAGGGAGGGTCATCAGCTAAACTGAATTGAATGTAACGGTGGTCACTAAAAGAGTGTTCCGCTGAGACGTTCAAAATTTTCTGATGGATGAGAAGAAATCATTTTAAATGAAAGTCCTATTGTTCGCAAAGTATGCAGATAAATTCATTGTTGTGGTTTTTTGTCTCCAGTTGCGTTTTCTGTTGAGTGAAGTTATAGTAAAAAGATAGACTTATTTTTTATACTATTATTTTATTATCAAATTATATCACAACTTAAGTTTTGTTCGTTATTTATATTTTTTTAATTTTTGCGCAAAAATTAAAAAAATATAAATAACGAACAAAACTTAAGTTGTGATATAATTTGATAATAAAATAATAGTATAAAAAATAAGTCTATCTTTTTACTATAACTTCACTCATGCAGATAAAGTCTTTTGGACAATTCCTTTATTTAAAGTTGACTGCCATGCCCACTGTTAGGGGCGTTTTTTCGTTAAATCCATCAAATGTTGTGTAACAAAATATGTAGATCGTTCTTAACAATTCACCCATACTAAGATTCTTAGCACGCCCACTTTATGAAGGATAGGAATAAGGTATCCAACCGGAGAGAGATATAAATCAGATGAATCACAAAAATTTAAGTTTTTAGTTGGTGTCTTAATTTTTGAAAAAAAATATACATACCTACAAACTCAATCACTTTTGTAGTCTGCTTTGGTGTATGTATAAGAAAGCTAATACCAATTTAAAAAAAATGAATACACTCCGTCTCACTTGATTACGAACACGTGATTATAAGCTATGAAACGGATAGCTTTACCTTGTTCTTTGTAAGCTTGAATTTGGTCTATTTTCTCATTGGTTAATGAATTTGTTTTACCCATAGTTGTTGTTTCTATGAAGTTACGTTTTGAACTAAATACCGTGGCACTCTAAATGCCATTATATTTAATCTAAAATATCATAACAGGTAGATTTAGTTACTGTTCGTTATCAAGTGAGCCAAAAAAAAAGGACTAATTTCTTGACCTTAATGGGAAAAGCTTAATAGAAAATGAATTTATCTAGTTAATCCCCAAAACAAACATAATATAGTCTTCTTTCATCTTGCATATGGTTTTTATCGATCCTATGTCTTGCAAGAACTATCGAGGCATATCCCTGCTTAATGTCGCATATAAAATCCTATCCAAAGTACTGTGTGAACGTCTTAAACCGTTTTGCAACACACTTATCGGTACGTACCAGTGTGGCTTCCGGCCAGGCAGATCGACTATAGACCAAATTTTCACACTGAGGCAAATCCTGGATAAGACCAACGAATTTCAAGTCGAGACACACCACCTATTGATCGACTTCAACGCCGCGTATGATAGTATACATCGTCAGGAGCTCTATATGGCGATGGCCGAATTCGGAATCCCGGCAAAACTGATTCAGATGTGTCGCGTGACTCTGGAAAACACGCGGTGCAACGTGCAGTTTGGAAATAGTACCTCCGAACTATTTCAAGCATGCACCGGATTTCGGCAAAGGGACGCGCTATCATACGATTTCTTCAATCTCGTACTGGAGCAGATAGTGCGCAGGGCAGGTGTCAACACGGAAGGCACTATCGTCAACAGGTCCGTTCAGCTGCTGGGTTATGAGGACGATATTGACATCATCGGCCGATCACAGCGCTCAGTGATAGAAGCTTTCACGGCGATTGAAGAACAGGCGAAACCTGTTGGCCTTGTAGTAATTGCGGAGAAGACTAAATAGATGCTATCAACAAACAAACAAATATCTGTCCGCCGCCAAGGACAAAACGTCACTATTGATAGCAACAATTTCGAGGTAGTTAAGGAGTTAATCTACCTCGGAGTAAACATGAACTCCACGAATGAGACCTTAGTGGAGATCCGGCGAAGAATTACCCTAGGAAACCGCTGCTACTTCGGTTTGGCAAAACAACTGGGTTCAAAACTCCTAACTCGGAGGACGAAATATATGCTTTGCAAAACCCTTATCCTCCCAGTTCTGCTTTATGGCGCCGAGTGCTAGACGATAAGCAGGAAGGGAGAGCTGATACTTGAATCCTTCGAAAGAAAAATTCTTCGGCGGATTTGTGGTCCTGTGTGAGGAGGGCGAATGGAGGAGAAGATACAACCGCGACTTTATGAGCTATACCAAGATGTAGATGTAGTCCAAAAAGCCAAAATACGTCGACACATCGAGCGAATGGACAATAATGCTCCAGCTAAGAGGATCTTCGAATCCCAGCACCCAGTTCCGAGAAGGCAAGGAAGACCGAACCTCCGTTTCAAAGACCAAGCCATCGCGGATGTCAGAGCGCTTGGTCTGGACAACTGGAAGCAGCGTGCCCGTATCGTAGAGGATGGAAGGCTGCTGTGTCTCATGCAGAGACTCTTTACGGGTCGGGAGCCCGTTAAGGAAGTAATTTTATCGAAAGATTTAAAAAAAAGTCGTAAAACTAAATAAAGAAACACTAGTTCGTAATCAAGTGGAATATGTTTCATTTACAAATAAATCAACCTATATTATAGTTATCACAGAAATACATATTTATAAACAAAATAGGTAATAGATTTTAACGTTAGGTAGTAATTTGGCACATGATAATCTTCAACGTCCATGCAAATTAAATTGTCTTTCTAGGGTTAAAAATCACCCAATTGGTCTCATCACTGGGTACTGTCGCATACGCTAGCATGCTCTTTAATCAAAAAAATAAATATGAAAAACAAATTAAGGAAAAAATGTTGGAAACATCCGTTGAATAACAGCTTAAGGAGTCGTTTTAGACAGTTTTGCAAAAAAGTGAATAAAGAAGTGATAATTGCACGGGATATGTATTATCATTCCAAAATACTAACGGCAAGTGGGAATCTTAAGAAGGAGTGGCAAGTCGTTAACAGTATTATTAGTCGAAAAGTTATTGCTAACACAGATCCTATCGTAATTACAGACGCTGGTATTAACATTTCTAATCCCTTAGAAATATCTAATTTATTCAGCAACTACTTCGCATCCATTGGTGAATCCTCTATGTCAGGTTGTTCGCATACTTCATGTTATTGCTGCACCCAGCCTTTAACTGCAGGCATTGGCTACAGCAACAGCTTCGCTTTTGAGCCTATAACAGGATTGGAATTGCTTAAAACGATTAATTCGCTACCTAACTCTAATTCGTATGGTAGTGATGAGATCTCGAATCTGACTCTTAAGAATATTGGTCCCAATTTAGTAGACATTTTATCTTACCTTTTTAATCTCAGCATTATGAGTGGAACTTTTCCAACTGAACTAAAAAGTGCCATTGTGATTCCTCTATTTAAAAAGGGTAATAAGACAGACATATCCAATTATAGACCAATTTCGTTGTTGTCGTCAATTTCCAAAGTTTTTGAAAAAGTTGTTAAAAAGAGAATCTTAGCCTATCTTGATCATCTAAATTTTTTTAGTCCCATACAGTTTGGTTTTAGGACTGGCCATTCCACGGAGGATGCTCTTTTGGACTTCTGCTCTATTTTGTATAAGGGTTTAGATGACAAACTTTTTTGCGCTGGTCTTTTTGTCGACATAACTAAGGCGTTTGATATGGTTGACCACGCGATCCTCCTAGATAAATTGTATAAGGCCGGCTTCAGAGGTTTCATTTACAAATGGTTTGAGTCATATCTTAAAGATAGAACTCAACGTGTAAAAATTGGAAACAATATAAGCAGTTCTAAAACAAATAACTTGGGAGTGCCCCAAGGTTCTGTACTTGGTCCAATTTTATTCCTTATATATATAAATTCCTTATTTTCACTTCCTTTCTTGGGTAATACTAAAGCCTTTGCCGACGACCTTGGTATTGCTTACTGTTCAGTCAGTCCATTAGATTTAATAGCTAACATTAACCATGACGTTTTTTTTACTAAGATGCTGGTTTGCACAAAACAGCCTTATTGTTAGTAATAAAACCAAACTGATGTATTTCAGTCTTACTGGACATGAGTACCCAGATTCAGATATAGTATTTCATTCCCATGATTGTGCAAGTCATGAGCTGTAGAAAAACATGCAGTTTCCAAAATGAACCATCTTTTAATGGAAACGCTGATTGCAGTAGTAACTGCTTCAAAATTGAAGGTGTTGATAGTTTTAAATATCTTGGTGTTACTATTGACCATAATTTGAACTGGTCCAAGCACATTTCTCTTTTGAAAAAATATCTTCTTTCTTCCACTCGTTGCTTTTTTCGTCTTAGAAAGTATTGCTCTTCGAATACATTGAAAATGGTCTACTATGGCTTATTCCATTCAAGATTGCAATATGGACTCTGCAGTTGGGGTGGTGCTTATTTAAGTAAGTTGCAGAAATTAACTATCATTCAGAAATCTGCTATACGAAAAGTGTGTGGCTCCCACCGTTCAGCTCACACTATGGACCTGTTCAGGTCCTTGAAAATACTTCCTTTGCGTCATCTATTTTACTTCAAAGTTCTGAAGGTCTTTTTTATGAGATGCGGCTATTGGGAAAGTCCGATTTCGGGCACTCGCAGCTTACGGAGCCATTCAAACTTTGTTGTAAATATTCCTGCTTTTCGCACTACAAGTTACCGAAACTCTTACTCCATTATATCATGCAAACTTTATAACACACTGCCATTAGAAATTCGTTCCATAAGAAATTTACGCATTTTTACAAAAGTAACGAGGTCTTGGCTTCTTGCTTTTGACCATACTGAAATCGAGTCCCTTTTGCGCTATACTGCATAATAATACAAAAAAAAAAAAAAAAAAAAAAAAAAAAGATTTGCCCACTTCTATTTATCTATTTTAGACGTAATTATTAAATATTTGAATTTATTCTTTTTTGCTTATCCTTTTTTCTTTCTGTTATAGATTGCTTTTCTTACTAAATTGCTGCAATTTTTATTTTTTTTAAATTTAATTTTTTTTTTAACTTGCTTTTCACGCCATCCTTTTCTTTGTATCTGACTTTGTACACCCCACACAAAGTACCAATTTCCAAATGTGGCATCATCTCTATTTGTTTTCTAAAAATATAGATGCCACTAACTATTCTGTGTGTACGAGCATTACCTCCATGTAAAATTGTTTGAATAATTTGTAAACTAATTTCTATACTATGTACATATTTGAATAAAGACAAAATTGAATTGAAAAAAATTGAATGCAACATGGCTTGGCATATATTTACTCAAATTATTTCTGCAGACCAGCTTCTGCTACCATTTCTACGTGCTACATACAATGTACACAACATATCTACTTCTTAAAGGTTCACCCACTAAATTTTTTTTTGAAATGCCTACTTTTGGCCCAAATATTCGAGCGCTGTTTAATTGGTAAGAAATTAAAAAATTGTTACAAAGTAAAAAATCTCAATTATGTATTGTAGTTTTTTGAAGGTTAATAACCTTTCTGAACGCAAAAATCCAAATTTTATAAAAACACCTATTTGACAACTGGCATGTAGGTACGTGTCTTTACCGCAGCAACGAATTAGCGCGAACGACTTAATCCCGTATATAGAACCGCAGACCACCCTGGTATTGTTATTAATTGGATGTTTATTGTAGCCAAAGAGAAAAGTATACATTTAAACCTATTGCCCAATTTACAGAGATATTGTATATTACTACATTACTACTGCAATATAACATTTTTTATGTTATTTTAAGAAAATAATATCACAGATATGAAGTTAGATTAAAGAAAAGCTTCCAAAAAATTAAAGCTTTTCTGAACAGTAACATAAATACGTAGGTACATAATTCGGAGGTTATGCGAGAAGGGAAGAAGTGGCGTTTCAGACAACACTTGAATCCAGGGACATAAAATATACAATGTTGCAATCGAGTTTACAAAAATAAATAAAATAAGAAATATATAAATAAATAAATAAAAATAAATAAATAACTATAACTAAATAAATGCATTAAAAAATAAATTGAATGAATTGATGAATATTTACATCTACGAAATATAGAAAAAATAAATCTATTTTGAGTTAAAGTACCAAAACCTGAAATGAAGTGTTTATCAGATAATCTACATGAACAACTATAGCGTTCATATAGTCTTACTTATACTTTTTCAAAAATTTAAACTGCATGTGGTAAGTTTAAAAAAAAAAATTGTTTTGTATTATTTGCAGCTTACAAAGGTGGCAATTTGCACATATTTTTCACACACAGGCGACATATAAAACATGATCGACTGAAAGATTACTTTAAAAATAATCATTTGTTTTCGTTGCTTAATTTGGAACAGCGGTTAATAAATTGGTAAAAGATTTTCATTGTTGCGTTTAGATCGAAGAGTCATTATCCTTCCTTGCATTGTATATATGGCAGGTTGCAATATATAAAACCAATTGGATCAGATGAATAAATTAAGTATCATCTGCAATTATTGCAGATTCACAATTGTTTCGGGAAGTCGTGTATGTATTATATAATATTGTACAGAATGGGTCCGCACGGAACGTTGGAGTACCCTTGCTTCCACTGAATAACAATTCGATAGCCAGCTATTTACAGAAACCTTTAAGGTTCGCCTTGAAAAAATTATTGTATACTTTTAACCAAAAAAAAAGTTTTTGCAGTAAACCATTACGTGAGTAAATTAATAGTGACCTTTTTCCTAACTTGGCGTTTCACCCAGATGTGTTAATTGGGATCATCAGTCGATTACCACAATCATTGTATATAGACTCTATATACTATCTATATCTATAGAGTCTATATACATATATGTACAATGCCGTAATACACCAAATCGATACGCAATTTAACCTCGATATTTACCGAGTGTACCATATTTCACTACACAAAAGTGAGTGTGAATCGTTTTTATCTATTTCAATTCAATGAATCTTCAGTTCGAAGACGAGCAATTGAAATCCCACTTGGCGTTTTACGCAGATGTGGTGGTTGGTTAATCAATGTACTGATTAATCATGTACCCCAGACCTAAACGACCTGACAGTTTCATAGATTTGATTTAAGTTGATTTAATTGTACGGGTAATTCCACACGGGCGCAGAGGCTCTGTGGTTACTATGTTGGACTACTAATCGAAAGGTTCCCGGTTCAACTCGCGCCTGGGCCAAATAACATCTAGAGTTTTTTTCCACTGCCCCACCTCTTGCGAACGTCTGACAATCATCCAAGACAATCAATTGTCATGAGAAGCTTCTCTAAATTGCAGTTCGGATTCGGGTTAAAATTGTAGGTCCCTTCCACTTCGCACAAGCAAATGTTTGGAGAAGCTAGGGTTTAGCCCCTACGTGGGCCGCCACCCCCTCTCTTTTCTGTCATAACCATAACATGTATAGTCCCTATTTGAAATACTTACATTTCCATTCAGCCAAGTTATAGAAAGCAAAAATTTCTAGGGCTTTGTTGCTACAAATACTTAATAGCTTATTGTGCAAATGTCATTTCAGCAGTGAGAGATTAGATTAGATTAGATTAGATTCTTTATTTCATGAAATATATGTACAATAGTTTGTGTTTGAGAATTCGAGAGTGGCAGAAATAGGCGTCTGCAGTGGCAGAAATAGCCGTCTGCCGTCTGCCGTCAGCAGTGAGAGTGTTAATTTCTTTCATAGAGAACAGATCGTTGGTGCTCTTTACTCCTGGCTCCACATAGTTATTGTTGGTCCACTCAGTTGCAGTAGTGTTACTGGCCAGCGTTACCGATGTGGCACGATCGTACTTTTTTGACAAGGACATTTAGTAGGGATTGTGCTCTCCGATGATGATTATACTTTATCCAACAAAAATTGTCAGTAGGTACAGGCAAGATGGGATGTTTGTCTCTCAGGCTGGTTGCAATGACTTACATAAATCGGTCCCTCTTTAAAGCTCTCACAGGGTTACCGTAGTGTGTATGATAATTTGCCATAACTCAGAGAACAATTCTATTAGGGTTACCATCTTCCAAATTAAAATAAAAATATTGCGGAACGAAATAAATTCCGTTTATCTTTTTCCTTTTCTGGTAAGATAATAATAGGCGCGTTTTTTTAAGGGTATCTCCAGTAGACCAACAAAATATATAAATTTCGTAACACAAAAAAAATCAAAACGAAAAATATATCAGTAACCCAATTTATTCATTATAAATATTGTAAAACATAAAATACTAATTTCTCAACTAATCCGATGAGTAGTTACTGCTCTCGTTATTTAGGTCTATTATTAACCTTTCAACTGCTTCCTCGGCAAAAAAGTCCATTTCCCACATATTTGGCTCAACAACCTGTACATCGTGCTGGACACATCGATGCCATTTTTCCTTGTCAACCCTTGTGAGTGCTGTCGTTAGTAAGTCTCTAATTTCAGTCAATTTAAGCGACTTGTCTTGGCTTCCTACAAACCCTTTCACTTGAGCCCAAACCAATTCTATTGGATTAAGGTCACAGTGATAAGGCGGCAAGTGAAGCACTTTATGTCCCGCATTTTGAGCCATTTCATCCACGACGTATGTTTTATACTTGGCTTTGTAACGTTTAACGATCGCTATGTTCCCAAAGCATGGCGTGAGGTGAGGGTAATATTTATCCCTAAAGCAGGGAAAGCTACCCACACCACAGCAAAGGACTACAGACCTATAAGTCTGTCATCATTCATGCTAAAAATACTGGAAAGACTAATTGATGTGCATGTCAGAGAAGCGATCAGCGATAATTACCTTTCCAAATCGCAGCACGCATACATCAAAGGTAGATCTGTAGACACCGCACTACATAAAGTAGTTTTCGTGGTGGAAAGATCACTGGAATTCAAGGAATTTACTTTGAGTGCGCTCCTAGACATAGAGGGAGCCTTCAATAATATCGAGGCTGACGCAATTCTGCGCGGCCTTAGAAGGGCCCGGGTCAATAACAGTCTATGTGAATGGATTGGACTAATGCTAGGCACACGACGAATCAAGTCCTATCTAGGAGACGTTTGTATAGAACGGAAAGTCAGCAGAGGTACCCCACAAGGAGGCGTCCTCTCTCCGCTCATATGGATCCTAGTCATGGACGAACTCTTAAAAATACTAGAGCGGGAAGGCTTTATCGTGAGCGCCTACGCCGACGATGTAGCAATCCTGGTCTCGGGTAAATTCATCCCAGTCCTCAGTGAGCGACTCAGCTATGCACTCCTACTGGTCAGCAAATGGGTTGCGGAAAAAGGACTCGGAGTAAACCCAGACAAGACAGAAATCCTGCTGTTCACAAGGAAAAGGGCAATACCGGCCTTTGAACTACCAAGGATGAATGGAGTGCACCTGCAAGTATCCAAGACGGCAAGATACTTGGGGGTTATACTAGATTCCAAACTCAACTGGAAGGAAAATATAGAAGACCGGGTGAAAAAGGCATACGTGGCACTTTATGCCTGCAGAAGAACATTCGGCAACACATGGGGATTTAAACCACATGTGGTACACTGGCTGTACACAGCGGTGGTAAGACCCATTCTAACATATGGCGCAGCTGTATGGTGGAAGGCTACTGTGAAGAAATGCCATCTCTCAAGCCTTACTAAGATACAAAGGACGGCTTGCATTGGGATAACAGGGTCACTAAGGACCACACCCACTGCGGCCATGGAGGTAATACTTAACCTCACGCCCCTGGACATACACTGCAGCAGCATAGCGGTTAAAACGGCCGTTAGACTCAGGGAGTCGGGACTATGGTCTTTCAGGCCCTACGGACACGCATCGGTCGAGGCAAGATGGAGAGCCTCGAAAGAAACAAAATCCACTGACTACCTACCACACACCTTCGCCTTCAAAAAGGGATTCGTTACCAGAATCCCAGAAAGAAGCGAATGGATCAACAGAACAGTCACGGAAGAAGGCGAAATAGCTATCTATACCGACGGATCCAAAATGGATGCAGGTACAGGTGCAGGCATCTTCTGTGAGACTCTGGGCCTGGGTATGTCCTTCAGAATCAACGATGAATGCAGCGTCTTTCAGGCAGAGACAGCTGCAATCACTCAAGCCGCTAAGGAGGTGAAGAAGCGTAAACTGGCCGATAAGCAGATCACCATATACTCTGACAGCCAAGCGGCCATAATGGCCATGGAGTCAGCAGTTGATAAATCAAGGACGGTGTTACAGTGCAGAAAACACCTAGACGAGATATCAACCGTAAACTCGGTGACCCTATGCTGGGTACCGGGGCACAAGGACATCTCGGGCAACGAAGAAGCAGACAAGCTGGCAAGATGCGGATCGGAGATGGATGCATCTCTGGCGCTGAAATCTTTACAAACTCCGCTCAGTACACTGTCACGGAAAATCAACGCCGAATCCATGAGTAGAACAAACCTACGTTGGACCAGCCTTGAAACATGCAGACACACGAGGGAGCTTTGGCCAGCGGTAAACAAAAGGAAATCTAAGGCCATAATCGGGCTGAACCGCAGAGACATACGCACACTGACAGGGGTCCTTACAGGACACTGCGTGGTGGGCCTACACGCGAAACGGCTGGGCATAGCGCACAACGATTACTGCAGGAGCTGTAGAGACGTCGAAGAGACAGAATCTATTCGTCACCTATTATGTGAATGCCCTGCCCTTAGTACTAAGAGATTCAAGATTCTTGGCAGCTACTTTTTTGAGGAGCTGGAGGATCTGACCGACATTGAGCTTAACAAACTCCTGAGATTTACATATAGATCCGGGTGGTTCTAATAAAGCGGATCACTGAGCTGTTTAACAGCGGCATATCTTTTGTATTTGCAGGTTCAAAATTTTGGAAACCCCAACAGCAATGGACACAATGGACCCAAACAGTTGGTCTAAGTGAGCCGTGACAACAGTCACAAGGGCATCCATCTACCTACCTAACGTTTAACGATTCCAAGCAACCCATTGTATGATTGCATTCCTACCTAACTTGAGATCTTCCTTTTGGGAATTCCCGTATTCATTGGCAAAACAGGCGTCATTCATCGGCAAAACAAAGACATCATACAAACAGGTACATAATGAGATCATAGGATGTATTTATGTTTTTTTTTTTTTTATTTAAACAGTTTGCGACATAAACTCAATCAGCAAGATTTTCTACAAACATTTCCCAGTCCTTTCCGCTATATGTATATTGTGAAAGGTAGACACAATCAGGTAATTAGAATACAAATTTATATAACCACGGCGCAATGTCATATACCTAAACAGATGGTAAAAAAAACTGCACTTGTGCAGCTGTACAATACAAATACAATCAAATTAAAACCAAACATCCCACGTAATAATTCGTTCTCAAAAGCACCAAAACCGAAAGTTCTTTGACAAAATCCATAGAAAAACCCTTAATGATATGCTTCATTGTAGAGATGGTAATACTCTTCTGATGTGCTTCAGTCACACACACTGCTTATTTTGGTGGATGATAATAGCAAGCAAACACAAGACGATCATGCTCATTCCCATTCGGCTGTGTGGGAGACTGGTTGTGTTGGGTTGTATGCGAATTTTAGGAAAATTACAACAACAATTCATTGGTATGACAGTGGTTTGGTTTTTATTTCAGTGGCGATTCTTGCGTTTGAGTGCCGTGAGAGTATCTACAGGCACTACTGGTAGAAAAAAAGCTCCTCCATAAGGCCTGTACTGAAAATTTTTGTTGGATAAAGTATAGTGTGAGCGGGACAGTCGTTCATGTTTGATACGATATGAGTGTTGCACGGCAGTCTCCGATGGGCAGTGGAAGTTTTGGCGGCTCACGCATATCAGATTGGTTGATGTATGGGTTCCATTGCAGTTCCCACATTTAATGTAGTTTAATTTGCAGCTTTTGTGTAATGGTTCTCAGAGCAGATTGCACAGTGTGTTTTGATTACAACTCGAAAATAACTCTCAACCTTTATTTTCCTTTGGTATCTCATATAGAGATATTCCATTTGGCATTGGCTTTAAGGTCTCTCTGAGATATATTTATATATGCTAGCCTTTTCGCACTTCGCTTAAGATTTATTTTTAATTTCAAATATATCACCCCTCTGCTAATTTTTTTTTTAACTAAATAGCTATAATTTTATATTATTTAAACCATCTGGTTTATTCAGTATACATTGCCCTCAATTAAGGGATGTGGTCAACCTGTGAAGTGTGAGATTTCCGACCGACATGGAAATGATCAACCTTAAACCTTTTTCGACGAGAATAAATCAAAAGCCTTCACCTATAAATGTTAACTTAAATTAAATCACTTCGATTTCAATGTGGTCGCATTATATTGAAAACAAATTCTAACTTTATTATCTGATCGTCTGTCAATAGTCACTTTCACTTGCATTCACTTTCCCACAGAATGTTGTTTGTTACACGAGTGTTTACCAATAATCAAATTAAATGTGCAATTCCGCATGCATTGAAGAGCGAAAAAAGTACGGTGATACAAATCGGTTATGAAGTGATCTTATTTCAAAATCTCATTAACTGAGAGTATTTTAAAAACTTTTCAAAGGTTAAGATATATTTTCGAGCTCTGGTTTTGATATGAGCATTTTTTTCCAAACATTTGGCAAGTGTAACAATGCAGAGCTTGTTTCTTTTTATGCCAGCGAAATCCTATTTAACTTGTGTTTTGAATACAGGTCGGACATGTTTTTTGACATAAATTTATTTAGCCGGTCTCGAGGAAAACTATACATACAATTTAATAAAACGATTTTAATTTAATAAATAAACGTGATTGCTAATTAATATGACAGTGAAGTGCTCAAGTACGAGTATGTTTCATAAATAAATCGGGGCGCTCTGAGATTACTCTGCTCAGAGCGCGCTCGACGTGCTTAGGCTCTGCTAGTGCTCCTATTTTCCAAAAATTTCCAAATGACGTAACGTGCTACCTATAATTGCTTTTGTTTATCTTTTTTGTATACTTGACTTACCAATTATAAATTTTGTCGGTTTTATTCCACAATCCATAAATTATTGTTGATAGTTATCCTCTTTTATGTTGGTGCACGGATTTGGCTTAAGGATTAAATGAAGTTAAGTTGTTTATTTGGCGTAGGTACTGTAGCATTAATATGAAATTTCATCCAACATCACTATTTTCCGCACTCTTCATCTTTTATGAATTTCTTTTAAAAGAAAATACCACTAATTCCTTTAACAGACACACACTTAGCACAAGTTATGTTCGATAGCAATATTACTGTTGTGAGTACATACATATATGCTTATTCCACACGAAAGGACACAATCCGATAAGGAAATTTAAATTTCGAATTGAATTACCAGCAGTACTGCCTTGAGTACGAAGAAGAATACAAAAATCAATAAACCCGCAGAACGCAAAAGAGTAAAAATATCGGTAAATCACAGAAAAATTGTGTGGAAGGAACGGTGAGAAAGGTAGGTATAAACAAAAAAAAAATAGAATATTGTCAAATAAATATTGTACAATAAAAAAATACTTAATAACTTATATTGTGTGATTTTAAAATATTTCAACAATAATCACACCCAATAATAAATAAAAAGCTACTTGTTCCTTGCAGCGCTGAGTGAATTTTGAAAACAAAGTCAAAAAAAGGATCACAACTAAAATAATATTTATGTTACTCGTACCTACGCATTAAATTTCTTTTTAAATACTATGATTTCTTTCCAACAACAAAAAATTGTATTCAACTGCCAAAATCGTTGGTTCAAATAATAGATACTATGATATTGCAGAACATTTTATATTTATAATATTTTGTGCCTTCAACAAGATTATACTCCATGACCTGGATACCTAGTCGTACGCATGAAAATTTAATTCTGATTTTTAATATAGCACTGTCCTATTTCAACAATTTCTGTTTCATAAGAAGCTTTTGAGAAAACAATTATGTAGAAAGGTGTTTTTTGATTACAAAAAAAACAGCAGATAGTGTTCCAAATGAAGAATTTCGGTCGGAATACTGAACACAATGAGTCTTGTTTGTGTCTCGATTCCGGGGCATACAGATATCTGCGACGAACATGCTCGTCAAGACTCGGAGGACATTGCCTCAGGATCTAAACAGGTTTGGGTTTGCCAGCATCCCTTGTAAGGGCTTCAATTGATGATTGGACCTCCAATAAATACAAAATTTGATGGCATGACGCATCGTAACTACACATGAAGTTCGTCGACATGTATGAAATCGACGGAATTTGTACTATCCCTTGAAAGAAAATATTGCAAGCATCTAACGGGCGTTCTCACGGACACTACGCTTTTGCAAAGCTGCTCAACTTGCTAGGCTTAGACCACAGCCTAACTCGCACCAGGCTGCATTATCAGGGTTCTAATGTGATATTTGCTAAATATCTAACCTACTTATTACTGATATACTAGCTTCATTGCTTTCGGCTAAACTTCTATACCGAACCTCCGGTACACCAGTTTTTGAGTCTTGATTCAAAAATTTGCATACATTTTATAAATAATTTTAAATTATTCAAATTTGTTAAGATGTACAAAACCAAAACCATATGTTTCTCAGACAACGTAATATACCTAGGTACCTCTTTTTGTCGCCGAACTAATTATCGGGATATGATGGATTATAGCCCTGCCGCTGCCACTTTAATGCGTCCCAACTTCTCCGCTTACGGCGTTCTACCTATATGTCTAACGAGTCGATTGTTTTGATGACATAACATGTTTATAAATGAAATGTAATTTTTTTGTAATTGGTTTTTGCTACGTTAATAACGTTGCATAATGTATCATGCAGATATTATGTATATTTTAACAGAAATACAAAATGTAGCTTTGACGAGTATATCAATTTCCAACAGCTTTATACGCTTAAATAACAATATGATACCTATATACCTATCTATTCCATTTTCTCGCACAAACACATAATTTAAATAAAAAAGCTATCTTAAACGTGAACACTGTTTTCAATAGTTAGGTAGGTACCTACATATTTAGATTTATCAAATACATATAATGCATTTTTTTTAACTGTTGTCAATTTGAGTAGGACGAAATAACAGTCATTCATAATACATATTATGCAAATAAAAAAAATGTAGCCTTTAGCCAAAAACAGGACAATTATTAATACATTACTAATTTAAATTGTTACTTTCAGTATTTGCTCTCGTTAATTATTATAAAACAAAACAGAGAAAGCATTGTTCATTTAAATGATGACAAGAGAAAAAGTTCTTAAACATCAACAAAAATGAAATTCAAAAAAAGTATAGGGTGTGCTTTTGTATGTGAGTGAGAAAGGAAGCAGCTTATCAGAAACAGTCGGGGAATATATTTGAAGTTTGAAAGGGATAAAACTGTGATATTTTTCATATGCAATCAAATCTTCAAGACACCTCAATGTATCCATTTTTATAGAGGTATCCAAAGTCTTTCAGTTTTAAACAAAATAAATCTTGAATATTTTATTCCTTTTGGCTAGATATTTATTTACTTTTAGTATTTTCACTGAACTGTTTATTCTTCACTCATCATCACTGAAAAATTATTATTTTATTTCTTGTACCGTCATTTATTATTTTTTAAATTCCTCCTTATAATATTTTTTCTTCCCAACCCTTTATTAATTCTTGTTTTTGTAAACGAGGACACGCGCGATACACAAAACGTGTGTTATATTGCCCGGTGCGTCTTCACCGAACGATCGGAGGTAAAACACTGTCACTTCTGTGGAAAGGCACACAAAAAAAATCCTGGAATTGATGGCCGTTTTTGTTATTGCTGTTTTGAGGGCGCCCAATACAGCGCCGCATTAGAATCCCTTAACTGACACTGGATATGAACAGATTGGGGATATATTTCAATGTTTCTTTCTATGACAGAGAGTTTTCCAGTCCGGGTCGAATACACATTACTTTAGCCCGTGCGTGAATACTGCGCCGATGCAAGTCTTATTCCGAGGGAACCTTTTCTCTCAAAGTGGTACCACAAAAGCTTTGTCTAATTTGCATCTTCTATCGCATTTCCAGTTGAAGCTTTTATATATAGGTAGTTAAAATAAAATTGTATATCTCTGAACTTCTTAATCTAAGTGAGGGGTACTGGATGATTCTAGTTATGGAGCTTAAGGTAGCAACCACATCAAATTATTTTTGAATTATGTGTTTTTTTATATAGGAACATAATAGAAAAATATGATTCTGAGCGTAGTCGAATGTTTTGGATGCGTTATAAAACTATGAGAACACGACAAAAAATATTTTAATTATTGGTAGGTAAGTACATCTGAAGTAAAATAGGAAATGGAAAATTGGTTGCAAATGTAAATTGACCTGGTGGCGAAATTCGTCATCCTTCGGGATAGGGGTCAGAATTTACCCGAGGTATGCATACCGGTCGTAAGAGGCGACCAAAATCCGGCCTTCGGGATTGGGATCAGAATCTACCCGAGGTAGGCATGCCGGTCGTAAGAGGCGACCAAAATCCACCCTCAGTATACCGAGTGCACAGAGTATACAAAAAAAATGCAATGATTAAAACAAAAAGATATAATACCCCAGGTGGCAGCCCAGTTCTACTGGAAAATCCACACTCTTCGGAGGCAGGCTCTACGGATTCTGGGTAGAGCCATTTATTGCAATCATCCGACCCTTTTAAAAATAGTAAAAGGGTACCTAGATCACCACCAACGGGATCTGCGCCAAAACCAAAAACTAATCGAAGTTCTACGACGCCAAAAGGTTTTGGACGCCTTTCGCGGGGCTCAACGAAATGCAAAAGCTTCGAGGACGAAAACAAGGAACTCCGCACTAAGCTTAACCAAATTGAACAGCTTTACCAAGAGCTAAAAAAAGAGCTAGATCAGCTGAAAACTGAGAACAAAGCACTTGTTGAATCTGAACTTAAAAAACAGCCAGAAGCCAAATCATACCGCTCAGCTAGCCGCGATTATCATACGGACGAAGAAGAGCTAGTGCGCGAAACGGATTGGATCACTAAGAGGAGACCGAACAAAAAACTGAAAGCCGGCTCCTCACCAGAAGTCGTTGTGCTAAAAGATAGACATCCCAAAAAGGCATATGCCAACGAAATAGAAACGCTAAGGAAAAAACCTCAAAATAAGGTATACCTTCCACCTCCAATTAACGTTGTCGGCGTTTCAGACTACAGCAAGCTAAGTAGCATTCTTAAGGAAATAGCAAAGTCCACATTCAAAGTGACATCAAATTATCGATGCGGTTAATATACTTAAAAAAGAAAAGCAAAAAACGGAACAAGACGAGGAAATTGTTGTCAAACGCGGACTTTCGCTATTCATGCTTAGTTTCGAAAAGTCTGAAAACATCGAAAAAATATACAACATTAAAACTATCCTAAACATAGTGGTTAAAATTGAACCGACGCGCCAAAGGACTCGTCAGATTCCTCAGTGTAAGCGTTGCCAAGGCTACAATCACACGTGCACATATTGCCAAAAAGAGCCGCGTTGCGTAAAATGCGCCGGTAAACATTTATCGAAGGAATGCGCTCTAAGTAGACAAGACCTACCAACATGCATAAATTTCAATGGAAAACATCCGGCAAATTATCGCGGATGCGAAGTAGCTAAAGAACTTCAAAATAGGCGCGACAAAATAAAGAAAACTACGCTACCAATCGCAAATAAAACCAAAAAAAACCTGAAAAGGGCAACAATAAAACCAATGAAGGACGAAAAAAGGCTAAAGAAATGGTCAAAATATAACAACCAAGGGGAGGAAAATTGTTTAGAAAAAAGTCGCCGAACGCTCTTCCACAAACATACGCTGTAGCTGCGTTAGGTTAGGTTAGGTTACTGGGCTCACGGGGCAAGAGAATCCTGCGCCCGTCACACTTAGGTCAATGTAGACCCTTTGTGATACCCTGGAGGTTACGCTTCCCTTATCTGGAACCAATGAAAAACCTATGGAAAACTTAGCGGGTTTACAAACCATCCCGATGCGTTGATGAACTTGCGCAAGTCATTCACAGACTTGCCGGAGAGTTCTTCTAAATCCTGGAAGAAATATCTGCCCAGGATATTGTTTCTGATATGACAGAGTGCAGGGCAATGACAGAGGAAATGCGGGGTATCCTTATTCACCTCCTCGTCCCCACATCCTCTGCTGAGTTCATCTGTGCTGAGTTTTAATTTCTTTGCATGGTAGCCCAGCATGTTGTGTCCGGTGATAACACCTGTGAGAGAGGACAAAGAATTCTTGTTCATTTGAAGGATTCTCTTGGTCTTTTGTTTGTCATATAGTGGCCACATTTTCCTTGTAATAATACAGGAATCAAGGGCACTCCATCTTTCGTTTGCTGCCATCAGTGTTTTATTTCCAATCACCTGTTTAAGGTAACAGGGTGTGGTTTTTACTGTGGTGTCAGCATCCCTTGATTCAAGGGAAGATCCTTTTCTTGCCAGTTCATCGGCTCTTTCATTTCCTGGGACACCACTGTGTCCGGGGACCCAGCAGAGTCTTACAGTGTGCTGCACGCCAAGAGCCCGCAGCTCTTCGCGACAGCTTCTTACAAGCCTCGATTTTATTGCTGTGGCGGAAATCGATTTTATTGCCGCTTGGCTGTCAATGAAGAAGGTAATATCAGCCTGTTGTATTGCCGTCATTGCAGCCTGCTTAGCGGCTGTTGTCACCGCCAGAACCTCAGCTTGGAAGACGCTGCTGTAGTCGGGGAGTCTGATCGAGCCAGATATTCCGAGCGTTTCTGAGTAGAAACCTGCACCAACGCCGGTATCCATCTTGGAGTCATCTGTGTAGATGGGGATCGTTGTTGCATGGATTGGTACTTGATTATCCTGCCATTCTTCCCTACAGGGAAAAGAGACAGTAAATGGTCTTATAAAATCTAGTTTGGGAGTAATGTAGTCTGTGCATACATTTCTACCCGTAAATTTCTCTAGAATCTGTGCATGCCCTGTTATACTGGGTTTCCAGTTTTTTGTTTGGCTTAGCCGCAAGGCACTGTTTGCTGCAGATTCTTGTACGAAAAGATCAAGGGGTTTAAGATTGAGAATTACCTCCAACCCCGCTGTAGGGGTGGTTCTCATAACCCCAGTAGTGCCAATACAGGCAATTCTTTGGACTCTAGTCATAGTCTTAAGGTTGGTGGCCTTACACAACCCCTGCCACCGGACTAAATTACCGTATGTGAGTATCGGTCTAACTACCGCCGTATACAACCACATGATAATTTTGGGACTAGGTCCCCAGGTTTTGCCGAAGATTCTATTGCAGGCGTATAAGACTATCGTTGCCTTCTTTGCTCGTTCTTTTATATTGAGGCTCCAGTGAAGCTGCGTTGCAAGGACGCGAACAAACAAATAAAACATCTGATCCAGTCTCCCAAGTTTTCTCTGCAATTCTTTCCAGGCTAGAAGAACAGAGCCAAATTAATAAACGTATGTTTGAAAAACTCGGCAAGCTCGAAAATCAATTTCGAAGTACACGTGCAATAATATAAATATGACGGACTTAGTTAAATTAGTGACATGGAATGCGAACGGCCTTCTGCATAAGATGGACGAGCTCGAGATATTTATTCATAAATATGATATTTATATATGTTTGATTTCGGAAACCCTTCTGACGAACGAAACCAGCACAAACATTCGAGGATACATTGCCTATTACGCATATCACCCTTCGGAAAGAGCGAGAGGAGGGGCCTCCTTGTTGATCAAAAATACCATTGAACACTCAATTAGTGCAACAATTGAGCTTGACTGACTGCAATTAAGCACGGTAAGCGTAAAAATTAAACACATAAAATATTATTTTGCAGCTATCTATCTATCAGCAGTATATCTTTGACTCACTTGGACAAAATTTTGTCATCGGACGTGACTTTAACGCAAAACATACCTTCTGTGGCTCGAGATGCATCTCAGCAAAAGGTAAAGTTCTTTATGAAGCCGGTATGGATTTTGGGGTTGACTTCCATTCCTCAGGTAAACCGACGTACTGGCCCTCGGATACGGCAAAAACGCCAGACCTCATCGATTTCCTCATCACGAAAGGGTTGTCGGGAAACTCTATTGTAGTTGAGGAATGCTTCGATCTTTCTTCTGATCATTCAGCGGTCATTTTGACAATTAACGGCTGTCTACGAAAAAAAGAAGGTCCGCCCAGACTAACTAACATGAAAACAAACTGGGAATGCTTTAAAAAATACTGTGAAAGTAAAATCGATCTCAAAGTGTCTCTTCGAACACCCCACGAACTTGAAGACGAAGTCGATCAATTTATTGATGTCATACAATGCTCAGCCTGGAAAAATACTCCCCATAAACGGAAAATAACCACAAATTGCGAAATAACATATCCCTTGGAAATCACGCAATTGTTAAAGAAGAAAAGGGGAGCGCGCAAAAGATGGCAACAATCTCGCGCTCCACAGGATAAAACCACTCTTAACTACCTTTGTAGTAAACTTAAGAGAGAAATTCGAGACTTTCAAAATCGTCAAATTTCTACATATCTTGGAAGCCTAACTGCGGATAAAAGTACAAATTACTCGCTCTGGAAAGCCATGAAAGGCATTAAAAAACCAAAAACGCAAGCGCCACCCATCAGGAAAATCAATGGAGAATGGGCGAAGAGTGACAAGGAAAAAGCCGAAATATTTGCAGAACATTTGGAAGAAACATTTAAACCATTTGATGGTCAAGCGTTGCTCGAATTTCCTGTCCTAACCGTGGCACCTGACAATTATAGAATAAAAAGTGTATCGCTAGCCGAACTACGCTTCGAAATAGAGAAACTAAAATTAAACAAAGCTCCTGGATATGACTTAATCACAGGACAGGTCCTTAAAGAGTTACCTAGGAAAGCTTTAATAAAGTTTGCATATCTTATAAATGCATCGTTCAGGTTATTGTACGTTCCACGACAATGGAAGGTAGCTGAAGTTATAATGGTTCCAAAGCCCGGTAAACCACTGAATGACAAAAAATCATATAGGCCAATATCTCTCTTACCGATAATGTCGAAGGTATTCGAAAAAC
The DNA here is from genome assembly GCA_949715645.1 of Portevinia maculata. Taxonomy (NCBI): domain Eukaryota; kingdom Metazoa; phylum Arthropoda; class Insecta; order Diptera; family Syrphidae; genus Portevinia; species Portevinia maculata. The sequence goes on along the minus strand of OX454528.1, from coordinate 64,230,898 downwards.
TTTTGTTAAAGCGCCTACATCCGATTATCGAAGAACGTCGATTAATACCTGACCACCAATTCGGATTCAGGATTAAGCACTCTACAATCGACCAGATTTACAGAATAACCAATGTAATTGAAAAAGCCCTAGAGGAGAAAAAAATATGTTCTAGTGTTTTTCTCGACGTCTCTCAGGCCTTTGATAAAGTATGGCATACAGGGTTGAAACATAAGCTAAGACAAGCTTTTCCGAAACAGTTATCTGATATCCTTAGTTGTTACTTATCAGACAGACTCTTTCGTGTAAAACACGGAAATGATTACTCTGAATTTAAAGAAATCGCGGCAGGAGTTCCCCAAGGAAGCGTTCTTGGACCGATCCTATTTCTAATATACACTAGTGATATTCCTCAAGAAGAAGGCACAACAGTAGCCACATTTGCAGACGATACAGCTATATTAGCGGTCAGTAATACCGTTGAATCAGCAACTAATAAACTCCAACGTTCTATTGACAAAATTTGTGATTGGACAAAGACTTGGCGTATTGCTCTCAACGAGGCCAAATCAACGCACGTGAATTTTACTTATAAAAAGGTAGACAACTTACCCATTTTCATTGATTCGGTACGAATTCCGTACTCAAACGAGGCAAAATATTTGGGTATGACACTCGATGCGAAATTAAAATGGAAACCGCACGTCAAGAAGAAACGCGAAGAGCTCGCCATTCGATGTAAACAAATGCACTGGCTGCTTGGTAGATTTTCCCAACTCAGCATGCAGAACAAGCTGCTTTTATACAAGCAAGTACTAAAACCGGTTTGGACATACGGTATACAACTTTGGGGTTGTACCAAATTCAGTAATATCAAAATTTTACAAACTTTTCAAAACAAAGTGCTAAGAAAAATAGTAAATGCACCATGGTTTATCAGAAACACTGATATCCACAGAGACCTAACTATGGCTACCGTCGAAGATGAAATAAAACATTTTGCCTGCAAACAACAGACACGCCTTCACGGTCATTGCAATATCACCATGCTACAAATTCGAGACGATACTAACCTAGTGCGCCGATTACAAAGGATAAAACCATTTGAATTAGCGCAATAAGATGTAACCGCGTGCTTATGGCGGTATTAGCAGGTGCCTCCACTGGGAAGCTGCCTGCCAAACGCGTAATTTACAGTTTAAATAAAACTACTAGATAGGAATAACCTAGTTGTAGTATGCAGGTTTCGAAGGGAGGTGGTTTTTGTTTTCTTATCTTAAGTGAGAAAGAGTCGCATGTAAGATTTTCCACCTACCCGTATTATTCGTTCATTCCTAGTTCTGGTTCCAAGTCTCGTGCTTTTAACCAGGATAGGTAACTCTCAGCTTGCTGAGAGTAACGTTAATATTACTATGGCTTGGGAATAATACTAGAAACTCTATAAAAAAAAAAATTATTGGTCGAGTAATACACGGGATAGAAATGCAATCTATTCAGTCACCAAAATTTTTATTGAATTTACTCATTCATGAATGCCGCTATTGATAATCTGCCAAGCATTATACTTGGTTGCAAAATTTGAGCGCCAATCATCCGAAGTGTTCATAACTTACATGGAAATAAATAGTTGAGAACGAATAAAGTATATATACCAACAAAGTTCGTCCAAGAAAAAGCTAGTTCCATTAAAAGTTAAGTGCAAGCCTTACAAATATATGTAGGTAGGTAGGCACCTCTCGTCAGTGCTTTTTACTAGAAAGCTGGACAATGGTGCAATATAAAATTTAAAGGTTAACTATTAAGTGAACTCCTCCTTAATAAAAAGATATTTGTATACCCTATTCTGAGGGTATAATAATTTTGACGCATAGTTTGTAACATAACTTAATATTGCCGTAGACCCCTAAAAGTTACTATATTTATGATCAGCATCGATAGTAATGTCGATCTAGCCATGTCCGTCCGTCCGTCCGTCGTGAAAAGTTAGGCCTTTAAACTGGGCTTAGAGAGCTGAAATTTTAACCATATACTCTCTACGGTCCAGAAATAATCAAGTTTTACGAATTTTTGAATTCCGCCCACAGACACGCCCACAAACTCAAAAAAACAAAATTTTGGAAAAAATCGAATTTTGAGCTAGAAAGCGGAAATTTTTTATATATGATCTATGGCTCCTAAAACTGCACGGGATATAAAATTTTCAAAATCCACCCACTGACACGCCCACAAATAAATAAAACAATTTTATTGAAAAACCAAAATTTGAGCTAGGGAGCTGAAATTTATAATATATACTCTCTAGGGGCCCTTTATGCTCATGTGTTATTTTTTTTTTAAATCCGCATACTGACACGCCCATGATTAAATAAAATAATTTTATTGAAACACCAAAGTTTGAGATAGGGAGCGTTTTTTCGATAAAATCCTTTAAATGCTATATAACAAAATATGTAGAGCGTTCTTAACAATTCAACCATACTTAGACTTTTGTCACGCCCACTTATGAGGGATAGAAATAAGAATAGGGTATCCAACAGTTCGCCCAAGCGGACTATAGCCAGTCCCTATGTTTATATTTATCTTTCATTTATTAATATATGAAAGTCTTAATGATGATGATAATAAAAATAAATAAATAAGAAACTATGTAAGTATGTACTTGTACATAATGTACAAAGATATTGCTCCTATATGAAATAAATCAGTTAAAGACGAAGTAGTCATAGATTGATATTTTATTTGTCATAAGCACGACTTCTATAAATACAAATCCATACTAATATTATAAATGCGACAGTAACTCTGTCTCTCTGTCTGTCTGTCTCACTTTAAGGCCAAAACTACTGATCCGATTTAAATGAAATTTGGTAAACAGATAGTCTAGAGCCTGAGAATGGACATAGGCTACTTTTTACCGCGGGAAAAATGCTTTATCCGCTGTCCAAAAGCGGAGATCTAAGCTGATATCTAAGAAAAGTTGTAACTCTCGAATGCTTTCTAGATCCTAGTTTTGGAATGACTCATCTAAATAAAATAGGATTTTTTTAATATAAAGTTCAATTATGTACTAAGATTTTAAGATATAAATCATCTTTGTACGTTATCCTGAAGTTGAACAATAAGCATTAAACTATACATTTTATAGAATTCAAAAAAGTAAAATGTTCGATTGAAGCTATATAGATCATTGGATTTTCCCAGCATTGAGTGGACTAAAATTTGTGTGTGTGTGCGGCACAAATCTGTTTCTCTACCTGTACCTTTTGTGCAATGTGCTTTTTCTTTCTTTGTTTATGCCCCTTTTGCAGTTTGTGCTGTTTTTTCATGGCACATGGCCATGGGATTGAGAAAGATAGGGTATGAAATGTAAATGAGATTGAGAGGGAGTCACACTCAGAGTATATCCGTATAATGAGTAGGGACACTCTCGACGTTTTCTTTATCAGTTCGTATCAACAAGTATTTTGTTTTAAATTTGAGAAGTGGCAGACTGGCGAAGCAAGCCGAGCACGGGACAGCTAGTATGTACATATCTATTTAAAAAAAATTGAGTATGTAGGAAGAATAACAGCTTAAAAAAAACGTAGTTGGATATGGATATCATGATATAGCCTACTTTTACTTATTTGTATTTTCTTTTATGTGCAGTGGGGTCATTAGTAGATGGCAAGCACATAGACACAATGGTCCATTGTATTTCAGCATAGCTGCCCGCTCGTTGCTTACTAGCAATTAGCATTAGAGTCAGTATCGGAGAGCCTGCCAATGGCATTTGCAAACGAAGGAAACTAGCTAGCTCTATCTCACCTAACTCATCTTACTGTACGAATTATTTTCCTTGAGTAGGCCATTCACTGATAAAATGAAATGTTCTCCTATCCCGCAGAAGGGTGGAGGTCCTATAAAGAGTTCGCTGCCTCATTACCTATAGCGCCAACATGGCCGGGTAACCAGCAGATGGTACCTCTGTTGTTCTTGCTTAGTTTATTCAGGCATTAACACACGAGTATTGACTTGATGACGTAGGCATAGTACATTTGCCCATGGATTCATAGTGCTTAGTTCCTGGCCCAAACACTCATGCAGCAGTTCCTTCATCGGTCCTCGAGCGATCTGTGTACAACTTTATTGTGTGGTTGCTCAGTGCATAAGATGTGGATTCATCGCTCTAATCTTTTTTAATGCTGAGCTTTATCTAAAAATTCTTATCAACGTTAAATTTTCTGATGCTGGAATCCCTAGGTTTGGCGAGGAGTAGACGTTTTTTGAGTAAATCATCGTGTTCTCTCGAACCGATGAATTTTTCTCTTCAGATTCCCTCTTTTGCCATCCTTAGGATTGTCTTACCTGCCGCGGCCATCACCATGAGGTAATGCACAGACACGCCAGTCTTTGCCAACTGAGAGGACCAATCGGCTCCCTCTCTCTATTAAACCGTCTCCCACTCTTTTCCTACATGATAGCATAGCATTCCAATTTATTATAACGCTGTGTAGCGTGTCAGTCGCCTTATGCAAAGCAGCACTACTAAGGATCCTGATAGGCAGGGAATCTAGTTACATTCCCACAACACCCAAATATTAATTTGTAAATCCAATGAAGACAAAGTCTTCATTGACATTGTATAAAATGTAATAACCCTCACATTAAATCCACTGAAGACAAAGTCTTCATAAACAAACAAAAAAGATATAAAATGTAATCTAACCCAAGACATGAATAATGGCAGTGCCAATCTCATTTGTTGACACAAGTGTACATCTTCAATGTATCATACAAGCAAGATCTTTCTTGCATAAAAACTAATTAACAACTACGAGTATGTCTTGAATCAGAAGTAGTAAAGATTAAATAAATGATCTTCAATCAAACTGCTGACCTAAGCAGAAAAATCACTATATAAAGGGTTTCTTTCTGATGTTAGATTTAGTTCTAGTTTCTACGCTGAGTTATTCGTATAAGCTGAAGATTTCCCCCTTCCAGTGGTAAGGGACCTTATGCTTCCAATAAATTAACTATTGACAAAATAAAAATTGTGTTTCATTTAGAAAAAGTGGTTGCGTTCTCTAAAGAGAACGAACAAATATTTTTTTAATAAACTAGATTCCACGATCTAAAACTACCTGTCTAACACCGCAGCTCTCTAGCGATTTGGCTTCTAATCGGTCGATCTGCACTTAGCTTAAAAATACCATACCGATGATCCGATGCAGTTTCTTCTCTTGATACATTCCAACTCGAAACAATCGGCGCGTTCAACTTGCAAGTTAACTGCAAGTTCACTACTAATTAAATTTCTATCACTTGCCAAACGATGGTCACGTGAGTTATTTGATCAATGAGAAAAGGTAAAATAGTAGTCACTAGTAGTTGACTTGTAAATTGAACGCGCCCAATGCAAGAAGCCGAAGCAGTTCAAACTTTCACATAACTTGCCGCTTCAGGCGAGTGACAGAGGTGGAATCATTACCGGTATTTAGTATATAGAGTTGGGTGTTGGCAAAGAGGTTTATGGGGATTCACATCTGCTATTTGAGTCAGTACTGTACCAAATGCCATGATGCGCGAGTTATATATTTGTCCGAAGTTAGATTTAAAAAAAACAAAGTTCATTTACGATATGACAATATTTATTTAATGCAAGTTTACGTAATGACAATACTCGTATTTATGCAACAAGTTTATGTTATGACAATTTATTCAAGTACCGCTCGGTTTCAAGTCTAAGATCGAAGTGAAGTACAATGGATTAATAATAATTTAAAATAACTATGTTGCCCAGGTGAATTCCAAGAACTTGGGAAGTGCAGTAGACGCTAACTCATCAAGTTCTTGTCATCCAAGCAATTACACTGAAAGGGAAATGCTTAAATTAACAAAGTATCATTTTATAAAGGTGAATGTTCTGCTGACTGGGTGATATCGGGTCAGTCGTGCCGCAGCTCTCATCGAGATAGGTCGGCTAGTTAGTGTTCAGCGGGAAAAACGGAAAGTGTATCGATTATAAAAGCGATTTAGCCAAGTATTTTTAAGTCCAAAGTTGGCTTAGTAAGTTAGGCGTCCGACTTTGACGCCGGAGACTCGGGTTCGATTCTCGGCCAGTCTTCAATTTTTTAATTTTATTTTTTTTTCGGAAATATAGTGATAGAGACACAAAAAAAACAAAAAAAAAGTGCCGCATTATCAGGCGATGGACCCCGGAAAATCGGTGGTCCCGCTTACGGGTGTGGGTGTGCCGTTGCGACGTGTGGTGCGAACACGTGAGCCGGCAAAAAAATCAGCAGCAACAACAGCAGCAACAACAGCAGTAACGAAAGCAGCAACAGCAGCAACAACAGCAGCAGCAATAACATCAGCAACAACAACAACAATAGCAACAGCAACGAGAACAGCAGCAGCAGCAGTGTGTATGCCAAGGGCAGTAGCTGCACATGCTTCTAAAATGGCACCAATTGCAGCAACAACAACGGGTCGATCGTTGCCTAGGCGAGTGTTCTCGCAGGCAATACCAGCACCAACAAAGTCAGTAGCAGCAGCTGAAAACCCAGCTACAGAAGTAGAGAAGGAGGAGTTTCGAAAGGTGGAGAAGAGGCGACGGAAGCTTAATCCGAAGCCGAATCTTTCTGCGAAGAGAAGGGCGAACCTGGCAGGCCCTAATGTGGAATCATCGATGGCTGGTACCGATGATGACACGGATAACACCAGCTCTTACGAAGCTGAAGTGCGAGCGGGCCGGTACGTCGGAGAGGGAAACTCCTTCAGGGACCTACCGGTCGACGACGATGATAGCAATGTCATCCAAATGGAGGATAGAGAGGAAGATGATGAGGAGGCTCAGCTTGACCAACTCCTCAAAGAGCTCCTTGAGAAACGTGAGAAGTTGAGGCTGAAAAAAGTACAGCAGCAGCAACAACAAATAGTGCTGAGGGAGCAAATCCAGCAACAACATCAACAGAAGCAACAACAACGACAACAGCAACAGAACCAACAAAGGCAGCAACAGCAGCAGCAAAAGCAGCAACTGCAGCCAAATCAGCAACAGCAGTCAAAGCAGCAACAGCAGCAGAAACCAGCAAGGAAGAACAAAATTCCACCGATTAATGTGAGTAATTTCGATATAAGTGATAGTATAAGGTTATGTAGGCTTATAACAAAGAACTTTCATGTTAAAAGGCTATCGGCCAATAAACATATAATTATTTGTGAAGAAATAGAGGAGTACAATAGGGTGCGCACCGCCTTGGGAGAGGTTAAGACCGAGTACTTTACGTACACCCCAAGAGAGCAAAAGCTAAAAACCGTTGTATTAAAGGGAATTGATCCCTCAATAAAAACGGAGGAGCTCGAAAGAGAGCTAAAGAACTTTGAAAGCGATGACCTCAAGTTCGTGGGGGTCAAGCCGTTTTCCTCGGCTGTGGCAAGGGGTGGTAACCGTCACTTACCATTCTTCCTGGTTCAGCTCACTCCCGACAGCAAAATCGACAGGCTGCGAAATATCCGCTTCCTGTACTACCATGCTGTAAGGTGGGAGAAAATAAAGAGGTCAGATCGCATACTTCAATGTATGCGCTGCCAAAGGTTCGGGCACGCCGCAGCTAACTGCAACATGCAGTTTAGATGCGTCAAGTGCGACAAAGACCACAAACATGGTGAATGTTCTCTTGGCAAGGAGAGAGTCGAAGACCGGGGTGTCCTCTCTTGTGTGCTCTGCAGGAACTCTGGGCATCCCGCCAACTTCAGGGGTTGCCCAAAGTACCAGGAGCTGAAAAAGCGAGTCCAGGCCCGCAAACAGCAGTCGGAAGACGATAGGCGTCAAAAGAGTCGCTCGTTCTCGAATTTTGTGGCACCCAACGTGTCCTTTGCCCAAATGGCAGCTGGACCGGGTCAAGCCCACATGACATCAATCCAACCAAAGGTAGCCCAAAAGGCACCAGAGGTGGATCTGGACTTAAAATCGATCCTTCTGTCTCTGCACGGAAAGATCGACAAGTTCCAGAAACAATTAAATGAACAAGCGGCCCGAATTGACTTTATCTATTCGGAGCTGTTTGTGGGGTCTGGTGTGCCATAAATCTAATGACTGCGCTGGATGAGGGAAACTTAAAGATCCTTGCTGTGAATGTTAATTCACTAGTCAGGATCGAGAAAAGAACGTCACTTGCCAATTTGTTGAAAACCGAAAACCCGGATGTGCTTTTGGTTAGCGAAACTAAGCTAAATCAGAAGCACAAACTGGGATACAAAGACTATCATGTAATAAGAAGAGACCGGCCTCACTCCACTCAAGGAGGTGGGGTTGGAATCTTAATTCGAAAAGGCCTGCGCCATAGGGTTATATATAGCGGAGACGTGCGTAGGTTCCAGTTGTTGGAGGCATGCATCATATGCATTCCTCTCCATAGCCGGAGGAGAATGTATGTGGTGTCGCTTTACGCACCTGCTGCACCTCCACCAAACCAATTTATGACAGAGCTCGAGACACTTTTTCGTGGTCTGCAGCTGAACTCGGAGGAGAATTATTACTTCTTGGCCGGAGATATTAATGCCAAACATGCGGCATGGGGAAATGTTACTGCAAATCCCAGGGGCAACCAGTTTCACGACTGGTGGCGCCTCAATATGATTGAGTACAACCTCGAGTTGTACGCGACGGATATCCCTTCTTTCCCAAGAAGCGGTGCTTTCCTGGACTTGGCCTTAACGGACGCAAGACTTCAACTGACGAACATAGATCAAAACACGCGGAACTGTTTGCGTGCGTTTGAGTACGATAGTGATCACTACGGACTCGCCGCCGCAATACGGATCCCGAACGAGCAAACGCTGCTGGAGGAGTACGAAGCATTGTGTTCATTCGATTATCGGAGGGCACAATGGTCGCGCTTCTCCAGATTTTTAAAGCGAGATATACGTTCGAGTGGGATCGATCCACCGACAAACAGTAACATGACAAATGATGACATTGATCGGCATTTATTGCAAATGAACGACGCCATCAAACGAACTATGGAACGAACTATTCCTCGAGTAGGACGTTCCGACGGCGACCAGACAGAAAAGTACAGAAACCCGACAATCGACGCACTATACCGACAGAAAAGTAGACTGCTCTCGAGGCTTAAACGGCTGTACAGGCAATTTACTGATCGCAACGACCCGGAGGTAAGGATGCTGAATTCAGAGATCCGAATCCTGAAACAGCTGATAAAAGAAAATTACAAAAAATCTGTAAGTCTGTATTGGGGCAATAAAATTCGGGCTATTAAAACCTGTAGTCCGAATATGTTCCCACAGATAAATAAGTTGTTCAGGAGGAAAGATCACAATGATATTCCTTGTGTTCGAATCTCCCAGACAGCAGACAACAGACAGACAGTACTGACTGCTGGAATAAGTCCAGAAAGTGTCGCTTCAAACGACGATTTTTTCGTGGTCGAGGACCCACAGGAGAAAGTGGATTTGCTGGGCGCTTGTTTCGAGGCCGTGTATACGGTGAGCAATCCTGTTCGCCGTAACCACGACATTGAGAATAGGGCTCTGGTGAACCACTTCGATCTGCGCACCGAACTTGAGAATTGGCGATCTGAGAATAACGGATTCACCGTGTTCACTGATGAAAACCATGCTAATGCAGTTGTCGCCAATGGCCGAGATGCATCGCACTTGTTCGTGTCGAAGGATGATCTTCTGTGCATCTTCGGGTCACTAAAGAATAAAAAGTCGGCGGGGATGGATGGTGTCCCAAACGTCGTATTGAGACACCTGCCTTTGGAGGCTGTAGATATTTTCACCACGCTGTTTAACAATGCGCTGAATAATGCACATTATCCGGCGCATTGGAAGGTAGCTGTGGTACACCCTATCCCGAAAAAAGGTAAAGATAGGACGAACCCAGCCAATCTCCGGTCAATTAGCTTGCTTCCGAATATTAGCAAGGTCTTTGAAAAGGTTGTCAATAGAGCTCTGTTAAAGTGGGTCGAGGACAATAACATAATTCCGGACAACCAGTTTGGTTTCAGGGCGAGGCATGACACTATTCATGCCGCGTCGAAACTGGTTTCCGACATTCAGTGGAATAAATGCAAGAGCCAATGCACGGGTGCTTGTCTGGTTGATTTTGAGAAGGCTTTCGACACCGTATGGTTAGAGGGACTTTTCTACAAGTTTACCAGGCGGGGGATGCACAAACCTTTGCTATATGTAATTTATAATATGCTTATGGGAAAGAAGTTCGTTGTCAAATGTGGCAACGTGACTTCGAGCAGAGTCTTTGAAATTAAAAACGGTTTACAGCAGGGGGCGGTCAATTCTCCGATCCTGTTTAACATTTACACGAGTGATCTGGTTGGTTCACTCAGACATGCTATAGCGTATGTCGATGATTTGGTGGCATACAGATCAGGTCCTAAAATCGAGGTCATTAATATCCTTTTGCAGCGTGACTTCGATCAAATTAAGCGATATTGCGACGACTGGAAGTTGAAAATCAACTTTCAGAAGACGGAAACAATCTTGTTCAGAACTCCATTGGCTGGGGCCTCTAGGGATACCAGAAAAAACTGGAAAAAATTGGCCATTATTGGACAAAATGGGCAGCCATTGGCGGTGAGAAGCGCAGTTAGATATCTAGGTATCTGGCTTGACCAGTATCTATATTTCGATAGACATATAGTTGCTTGTCTTGCTGGGGCCAAGAAGGCTTATGCTCTGACAAGGAGACTGTTTCATAGCAGTCAACTTGACTCCAGAGTGAAGGTCATTTGCTACGTGGCCCTTATAAGGCCGATCATCGCTTATGGTTGTCCATTATGGTTTAATATAGCGCCTAGCTATATGGAAAAGATTCGGGTTTTGGAGAGACAATGTCTTAGGACCTGTCTCCGGTTGTTCCGAATGCCTGAATCCAACTATATAAAATACTATCCCAACAAGGTCCTATACGATGGGGCTCAGTTGAATAGGATTGACAATTTCCTCATTAAGGTGACTCGAAGGCACGTTGCAAGGGCGATGGCCAGCGACAATAGTCTGATCTTTGGGGCTTACTACCCCAATGAAATGTACATTGAGAGTACACTCCGGTCTGGCTTTATCCCGCCAGAGGCATTTATCCATATTGATGCAAAAGGGCTGGTACAGACGAGGGATGGTATCCCGGTATTATACCACCGCTACCGCAGTGCGAGAGATAAGCGGCTCATCCGCGGTGAGGACGTCGCCAATGCTCATGAGCTCCTCCGTTTTAGTACCGCAATAGCGGAGAGGGATAAATTCGATACAGAAAAGCAATTTGCCGAATTTTGGTGGCTTTTTGAGGGGGGAGGGGTCAACATGCCCTCCCAAGACGGTGCGTTACTCTAGGTAACATCCTCTTAGTTTGTAAGATAGATTAAGTTAGCTAGGGCGTTTCTGGGAGGGGCCGGGCTCGCCAACTTGTGGTGGTGCTTCCGGGAGGTGATTGATTCTGTAAGGCATCAGTCAGCTCACGGCGGCGCGTGTGCACGTTGACGACTGCCAGGCGCTCGGAAAGCAATTGGGAATTTGACCACTTGTTTCGTAATGCAACGAGTGCTCAGAATCCTAATTATAGTTAGAATATGTTAAGTAGTTTAAGTAAGTAGAGTAGGTAGTTTGTAATTTGTTTTTTTATATAAAAATATAAAATTTGATAAAGATGCCGAGTTTTCTTAAAAATTTTCTCGATGAAAACATAATATGTAAGATTAGTTCGTAAAATAGTTTTTAGGCCGAAAGGCAATAATTATAAGATAGAGTTAAGTTTAGGGCGTCCGCATAAGGATCAATAATCTAGAATAAGTATCCTGTTAATGTTAAGTTAGATTTACTCATTTTTGTCTAGTATATAAGTTGATATAAGCTAATAATTAATAAAAATGAATTTAAAAGTAAAAAAAAAGTAAGGGTGATATCGGGTCAGTCGTTCCGCAGTTCTCTTCGAGATAGGGCGGCTAGTTAGTGTTCAGCGGAAAAAAAAGGAAAGTGTATCCAATATAAGCGATTTAGTCAAGCGATTTTTAAGTCCGAAGTTGGCTTAGTAAGCAAGGTGTCCCGCTCTGACGCCGGAGGCTCGGGTTCGATTCTCGGTCAGTTTTCAATTTTTAAATTTTTTTCGGGAAAATAGTGATAGAGACACAAAAATAAACAAAAAAAAAAAAACAAAAGTGCCGCAACGTATCAGGCGATGGACCCCGGAAAATCGGTGGTCTCGCTTACGGGTGTGGGTGTGCCGTTGCGACGTGTTGTGCGAACACGTGAGCCGGCAAAAAAATCAGCAGCAACAATAGCAGTAATGAAAACAGCGGCAGCTTGTATGCCAAGGGCAGCTTTAAATGCCATTAAAGTGACACCAAGTTCAACAGCGGGTTCCGCGTTGCCCAGGCGGGGGTCTACGCAGGCAACACCAGCTACAACAACATCAACAACAGCAACAACAACAACGCCAACAATAAAAGCTCTCGCTACAACGCCAGCAGTAACTGTAAGCGAGGAGTATAGGACAGTGGAAAAACGGCGGCGGAAGTTAAACCCGAAGCCGAACCTTTCAGCCAAAAGAAGGTTAGACTTGGCAGGCCATAGTGTGGCATCATCGGTGGCTGCATCCGATGATGACGGAGCACACTCCAGCTCTTATGAGTATGATGGAGGAGAGGGCCGGTACGTCGGAGAGGGAAACTCCTTCAAGGACTTACCGGTCGATGACGAGGAAGTCGTCCAAATGGACGAAGAAAAAGAGGATGATGAGGAGGCGCAGCTGGACAAGCTCATAAAAGAGCTGCTGGAGAAGCGCGACCAGTTGCGCAGTAAGAAGCTGCAGCAACAGCAACAACAAGCTGTGCTCAAGCAGCAAGTGCAACAACAACTGGAGGTGAAGCAACAACAACGGCAACATCAACAACAACAACACCAACAACATCAACAACAACAACACCAACAACAACAACAACAACAACAACAACAACAATCTAAACAGTCGCGGAAGGACAAAATACCACCCATTAACGTGAGTAATTTCGACATTATAGATAGCATTAGGATTTGTAAATTAATAACAAAAAATTTCCATGTGAAAAGGCTTTCTGCTAACAATCACATAATTATATGTGAAAAAATAGAGGAGTACCAGAGGGTGCGCGCCGCTTTGGGAGAGGTGAAAACCGAGTACTTCACGTACACCCCAAGGCAGCAAAAGTTAAAAACCGTGGTACTGAAGGGAATTGATCCCTCAATTAAAACGGAGGAGCTTGAAAGAGAGCTAAAGAATTTTGAAAGCGACGACCTCCATTTCGTGGGGGTCAAGCCGTTTTCCTCCGCTGTGGCAAGGGGTGGTAACCGTCACTTACCATTCTTCCTAGTCCAGCTTACTCCCGACAGCAAAATCGACAGGCTGCGAAATATCCGCTTCCTGTACTACCATGCTGTAAGGTGGGAGAAAATAAAGAGGTCAGATCGCATACTTCAATGTATGCGCTGCCAAAGGTTCGGGCACGCCGCAGCTAACTGCAACATGCAGTTTAGATGCGTGAAGTGCGATAAGGACCACATACTTGGTGAATGCTCTCTAGGTAAGGAGAGAGTCGAAGACCGGAGTGTACTCTCCTGTGTGCTCTGCAGGAACTCTGGACATCCCGCCAACTTCAGGGGTTGTCCAAAGTACCAAGAATTGAAAAAGAGAGTCCAGGCCCGCAAACAGCAGTCTGAAGATGATAGGCGTCAGAGGAGTCGCTCGTTCGCAAATTTTGTGGCACCCAACGTGTCCTTTGCCCAAATGGCAGCTGGACCGGGTCAAGCCCACATGACATCAAACCAACCAAAGGTAGCCCAAAAGGCACCAGAGGTGGATCTGGACTTAAAATCGATCCTTCTGTCTCTGCACGGAAAGATCGATAAGTTCCAGAAACAATTAAATGAACAAGCGGCCCGAATCGACTTTATCTATTCGGAGCTGTTTGTGGGGTCTGGTGTGCCATAAATCTAATGGCTACGCTGGATGAGGGAAACTTAAAGATCCTTGCTGTGAATGTTAATTCACTAGTCAGGATCGAGAAAAGAACGTCACTTGCCAACTTGTTGAAAACCGAAAACCCGGATGTGCTTTTGGTTAGCGAAACTAAGCTAAATCAGAAGCACAAATTGGGATACAAAAACTATCATGTAATAAGAAGAGACCGGCCTCACTCCACTCAAGGAGGTGGGGTTGGAATCTTAATTCGAAAAGGCCTGCGCCATAGGGTTATATATAGCGGGGACGTACGTAGGTTCCAGTTGTTGGAGGCATGCATCATATGCATTCCTCTCCATAGCCGGAGGAGAATGTATGTGGTGTCGCTTTACGCACCTGCAGCACCTCCACCAAACCAATTTATGACAGAGCTCGAGACACTTTTTCGTGGTCTGCAGCTGAACTCGGAGGAGAATTATTACTTCTTGGCCGGAGATATTAATGCCAAACATGCGGCATGGGGAAATGTTACTGCAAATCCCAGGGGCAACCAGTTTCACGACTGGTGGCGCCTCAATATGATTGAGTACAACCTCGAGTTGTACGCGACGGATATCCCTTCTTTCCCAAGAAGCGGTGCTTTCCTGGACTTGGCCTTAACGGACGCAAGACTTCAACTGACGAACATAGATCAAAACACGCGGAACTGTTTGCGTGCGTTTGAGTACGATAGTGATCACTACGGACTCGCCGCCGCAATACGGATCCCGAACGAGCAAACGCTGCTGGAGGAGTACGAAGCAGTGTGTTCATTCGATTATCGGAGGGCACAATGGTCGCGCTTCTCCAGATTTTTAAAGCGAGATATACGTTCGAGTGGGATCGACCCACCGACAAACATGACATTGATCGGCATTTATTGCAAATGAACGACGCCATCAAACGAACTATGGAACGAACTATTCCTCGAGTAGGGCGTTCCGACGACGACCAGACAGAAAAGTACAGAAACCCTACAATCGACGCACTATACCGACAGAAAAGTAGACTGCTCTCGAGGCTTAAACGGCTGTACAGGCAATTTACTGATCGCAACGACCCGGAGGTAAGGATGCTGAATTCAGAGATCCGAATCCTAAAACAGCTGATAAAAGAAAATTACAAAAAATCTGTAAGTCTGTATTGGGGCAATAAAATTCGGGCTATTAAAACCTGTAGTCCGAATATGTTCCCACAGATAAATAAGTTGTTCAGGAGGAAAGATCACAATGATATTCCTTGTGTTCGAATCTCCCAGACAGCAGAGAACAGACAGACGGTACTGACTGCTGGAATAAGTCCAGAAAGTGTCGCTTCAAACGTCGATTTTTTCGTGGTCGAGGACCCACAGGAGAAGGTGGATTTGCTGGGCGCTTGTTTCGAGGCCGTGTATACGGTGAACAATCCTGTTCGCCGTAACCACGACATTGAGAATAGGGCTCTGGTGAGCCACTTCGATCTGCGCACCGAACTTGAGAATTGGCGATCTGAGAATAACGGATTCACCGTGTTCACTGATGAAAACCATGCTAATGCAGTTGTCGCCAATGGCCGAGATGCATCGCACTTGTTCGTGTCGAAGGATGATCTTCTGTGCATCTTCGAGACACTAAAGAATAAAAAGTCGGCGGGGATGGATGGTGTCCCAAACGTCGTATTGAGACACCTGCCTCTGGAGGCTGTAGATATTTTCACCACGCTGTTTAACAATGCGCTGAATAATGCATATTATCCGGCGCATTGGAAGGTAGCTGTGGTACACCCTATCCCGAAAAAATGTAAAGATAGGACGAACCCTGCCAATCTCCGGTCAATTAGCTTGCTTCCGAATATTAGCAAGGTCTTTGAAAGGGTTGTCAATAGAGCCCTGTTAAAGTGGGTCGAGGACAATAACATAATTCCGGACAACCAGTTTGGTTTCAGGGCGAGGCATGACACTATTCATGCCGCGTCGAAACTGGTTTCCGACATTCAGTGGAATAAATGCAAGAACCAATGCACGGGTGCTTGTCTGGTTGATTTTGAGAAGGCTTTCGACACCGTATGGTTAGAGGGACTTTTCTACAAGTTGACCAGGCGGGGGATGCACAAACCTTTGCTATATGTAATTTATAATATGCTTATGGGAAAGAAGTTCGTTGTCAAATGTGGCAACGTGACTTCGAGCAGAGACTTTGAAATTAAAAACGGTTTACAGCAGGGGGCGGTCAATTCTCCGATCCTGTTTAACATTTACACGAGTGATCTGGTGGGTTCACTCAGCCATGCTATAGCGTATGCCGACGATTTGGTGGCATACAGATCAGGTCCTAAAATCGAGGTCATTAATATCCTTTTGCAGCGTGACTTCGATCAAATTAAGCGATATTGCGACGACTGGAAGTTGAAAATCAACTTTCAGAAGACGGAAACAATCTTGTTCAGAACTCCATTGGCTGGGGCCTCTAGGGATACCAGAAAAAACTGGAAAAAATTGGCCATTATTGGACAAAATGGGCAGCCATTGGCGGTGAGAAGCGCAGTTAGATATCTAGGTATCTGGCTTGACCAGTATCTGTATTTCGATAGACATATAGTTGCTTGTCTTGCTGGGGCCAAGAAGGCTTTTGCTCTAACAAGGAGACTGTTTCATAGCAGTCAACTTGACTCCAGAGTGAAGGTCATTTGCTACGTGGCCCTTATAAGGCCGATCATCGCTTATGGTTGTCCATTATGGTTTAATATAGCGCCTAGCTATATGGAAAAGATTCGGGTTTTGGAGAGACAATGTCTTAGGACCTGTCTCCGGTTGTTCCGAACGCCTGAATCCAACTATATAAAATACTATCCCAACAAGGTCCTATACGATGGGGCTCAGTTGAATAGGATTGACAATTTCCTCATTAAGGTCACTCGAAGGCACGTTGCAAGGGCGATGGCCAGCGACAATAGTCTGATATTTGGGGCTTACTACCCCAATGAAATGTACATAGAGAGTACGCTCCGGTCTGGCTTTATCCCGCCAGAGGCATTTATCCATATTGATTCAAAAGGGCTGGTACAGACGAGGGATGGTATCCCGGTCTTATACCATCGCTACCGCAGCGCGAGAGATAAGCGGCTCCTCCATGACGGGGACGTCGCCAATGCTCATGAGCTCCTCCGTTTTAGTACCGCAATATCGGAGAGGGATAGATTCGACACGGAAAAGCAATTCACCGAATTTTGGTGGCTTGTTGAGGGGGGAGGGGTCAACATGCCCTCCCAGGACGGTGCGTTACTCTAGGTAACATCCTCTTAGCTTATAAGTTAGATTAAGTCAGCTAGGGCGTTTTTGGGAGAGGCCGGGCTCGCCAACGTGTGGTGGTGCTTCCGGGAGTTGACTGACGCTGTAAGGCTTCAGTCGGCTCACGGCGGCGCGTGTGCACGTTGACGACTGCCAGGCGCTCGGAAAGCAATTGGGATTTTGACCACTTATTGCGCCAGGCAACGAGTGCTCAGAATCCTAATTATAGTTAGAATACGTTAAGTAGTTTAAGTAAGTAGAATAGGTAGTTTGTAATTTGTTTTATATAAAATCTCAATAATGATACCGAGTTTTAGTAAATTTTCTCGAGGAATATATATGTAAGATTAGTTCGTAAAATAGTTCGTAGGCCGAAAGGCAATAATTCTAAGATATAGTTAAGTTTAGAGCGTTCGCATAAGGACCAATAAATAAGAATAAGTATCCTGTTAATTTTAAGTTAGGTTTAATCATTTTTGTCTAGTATGTAAGTAGATATTTATCAATGAATAAAAAAATGAATTTCAAAGTCAAAGTCAAAGGGTGATATCGGGTGGCTCGTGTTGATGTACCGGATGTTATAGGTGAACGTACTGCTGACTGGGTGGTATTGGGTGGCTCGTGTTAGAGGGGGATCAGGGTGTAGGTGACGCAACTCCTCCCCCCTTAGTGTAAAGTGAAGGCCACAATGACGTCAGTGGGGCCGAAACGAATGATTGAAGTGTGGGCGGCTGCTCCTTCCGGGATTTACTTTTTGTACGAATAATGATGAATAGGACCGTAATCATGATTATGATCATGACGATGATTGCGGTTAAGGATGACATTGTTAGGTAGTGCAGGACTTCGGTTTTGGTGTCTAGGATTCGTAGTCTTGATTCGGCCAAGAGGTTGTAGTCTTTGAGTTTCTCCAGGTTGATGACATCATTTACATGTGCTGTGTGGATGTTACTGCTTGGTAGGGGTGGTACTCGTATATAGATTTCGTCCCAGAACTCTAACGTTGCATCCTTGAAAATGCAGGAGTGCTGTACCTTGGATCGGTCCAGCTTTGGTGCTGCAAGTAGAGTTAAAGAAAACTTGTGGTACATTAATAAAAAGGAGGAAGTTAGTGTCTCGATTTTGCCCACATCGTCGAAGGCGCAATGAGCCGTATCGTGTTCCATAAGCCTTCCCATGCATCCAGATTCGTTGGTTTTCTCTTCTAGTTCCGGTGGCATACAGATGTATATTCCAGCTGTCTTGGGGCAAGGTGTGCTGAAGTACTGAATTTTGTGATCATTATATGCAATATAGGGTTTTAGTGTTACAAGCTTTGTTTCGTTAACGGGTAATGGAATTATGTGGTACATGTGGTACTTAAATTTTGAAAAATTTGGTATCAGATCGTTAAATATAATGTTTGTTTCGTTATAATATCCTTGGAGTCTTAATAGTTCGTAAAGTTCTTCGGTCGAAGTAATTTGTATTTCTTGATCTTTAAAATGTTTATGTAATAGTTCTAGCTCCTTAGTGTTCAGTAGTAACTTAGGTACTCGTATTATGTTTAGTTTACTTAAAATCAATGCTTCGGCTATGTCAGAAATGTGATTAGTTAATACATCAATATTAAAATTGATTTGGTTGTATCTCTGTTACTATGTCTTCATCTCTTTTTATGTTGTTAGCTGTATTTTCTAAAAATGATTTTATAGTGTTTTGTTCATTATTTATGTGGTTTGTTATGTTTCTGAACCTATCTACTATTCGGGAATTTACTGTGTCTTGTCTTTCTAATGCATACGTGAGGTTTTGTACGTTAGAGCTTATGGTTTCTATTTCAGAGTTAATTTTTTGGATGTTAATGTTGTAGTCTTCTAGGTTAATTATATGGATGAGGTTGTGGAAATTGGTAATGGTTCTTGAGGGCCCTAGTCGGAGTGGGAGTATGCTGCGGTCTTTTGGGAAGTTGTGGATTTCAATTAGTTGGGTGGAGATAGATGGTATGCTAGAGTTCGGAGTAAGAAGGGATTTTTTTTTTTTTTTTAAAGAAAGTAAAAGTGGGTTAGTTTATTATTATACTTAATTGCTATTATATACTTAGAGTATGTATTCTTATATTGTAGCTATAATATTTAATATTTTCTTATTGAATGACGCTAACCATATGCCTTGGTTGCGCATTCTTTTTATTAAAAGTTCGCTACAATCACGCCATGCTCTGATTATGTGCGTTATGTTTTCATAATGAGACATTATTCTCTTATTGAATGATGTTATGTCTTGATTTTCTTAAACTAAAATGCGGATAGCCTCATAATCATATTCCATGATTATGCTATCTTGTTAACATTCATATTCCATGAATGTATATACGTATTTAAATCTAAGTGATATATATTTATATATATTTATCATATTTTCGATTGCAATTCTTGTTAAAACATGCGTTTACGAATATTATATATAAAATTAAAATTTGTTATTAGTAGTTTAGGTTATGGTGGACAGAGGTAAGTGCATGGAATTAGGCAGGGGAAATGTAGAGGGGTGAGAGCTGGGGGTAATTACTTCCGGGTGGGTAATCTTCGAAGTTTGCATTTATGGATTTTCCTATTCTTTTTTGTAATTATTGTGAATTTATTATTTTTCTTAACTGTCTGTTTTGAGAATCTGGGTGTTAGTTTATTTCTTCTAACTTCCTTCCGAAAAACGTTTTCATCGGCTTGTAGTTCCTGTGGTTCTTCTCTCGTTTCGTTTAGACGGTCAGTTCTTGTTTTAGTAATAGTCTCTACTTCTTCTTGTATCTTGGGGTATAGATTGTCGAAAAACTCATTGAGTTTCGACAAATACTCGTGTTCGTTTGAGAATTTTAATGTTTTAAAGAATTTGTATGGCCTACCAAAAAATAATTCATAGGGTGTGTGTTTGGTAGCTGAGTGAATTGAGTTATTATAAGTGATTAGGGTTTCTGCCAGTATTTCTGCATGGTCTGTGTTGAGTTTGGCTTCTTTTCTTTTGGTGAGAATAAGTCTGTATATTTCCGTAAGAGTCGAGTGAAGTCGTTCTACCGGGGAGTTACTTGAAGTTTGTTGGAATGAGGTAAAGTGTAGGGTGATTTCGTGTTGTTTGCAGAAATCCTGGAAAATGTTCGCAATGAACTCGGATCCTTGATCGCATACTATTTTTTTGGGAATGCCGTACAGGCTTATATGTTCTTTTAGGTGCTTGAGGATCGTTATGCTGCTCCTACAGCTAAGGGTGTAACCGCTTGCAAATCTGGAGAATTTATCAACGATCGTGAGGATCTGGTTATTGTTTATGCTGTATATGTCAATGTGAATAATTTCGAGGGGTTTTGGGTGGGTTTCTGGTGGAATGTACTTGGGTTTGGGGGGGTTTCTATCATATTTAAATTGTTTGCATTGTTCGCAGTGATTTATTGTTTTTGTTATTCTGTCTCTCATGTTGGGAAAGTAGAGTTCTCATTTTAAATGTAGGTAGGTTTCGTTGATGCCCCTATGGTTGGATCGTTCGTGGTAGTCTCGTATGATTCGCTCTTGTTCGTCCTCGCTCCTTATATCCGTTAGGATTTCTGTGCATCGTATGATGCGAAATGTTTTGTTTTGAGAGAAGTATTTGGAGAATGTGGATTGGGCGATGGAGAAAATTGAGTCGGTTGTATACATTGCGGTCAGTTTATTAGGGGGAAAGAATTACTTGAATATGGCAGTCATTGTGTCTTCATCAAAGGTCGGTCTGCGTATAGTCCGTCTTTGTTTGTTTTTGAATATTTTTTCGGTCGTCATAGGGCATCCTTTATCATTAGCTTCCAGAATTATTTGAATGTTGAAGCTGTTAAGGGGATTTTCTGATATATGAATTCCGTCATTCGAGTTCTCTTGAGCGCTATGAATAGTGTCTAAGTCGTCATTGTTGTAGACTTCTAGTTCTTCTTCCTGGCTAGTGATTTTTACACGGCTTAGAGCATCCGCGTTCGTGTTCGCTTTAACGTTTTTATAAACAATTTCGTAGTCGAATTCCTCTAGTTTGAGACGCCACCTCACGAGCTTGGAATTCGGTTCTTTCAAACTCATTAACCAAGTGAGGGGTTTGTGATCCGTGACTATTTGGAATTTCCTTCCGAATAGGTACAGTCGAAAATATTTGGTGGCCCGTACGATTGCGGGTAACTCCTTTTCGATTGTGGAGTAGTTACATTCGCTCTGTGAGAGGTCGGCTCACGAAGCTAATTGGCTTGTCACTACCTATTTGCCCTGCGATAAAATTGCGCCTACTGCGTAGTTACTCGCATCTGTGGTGAGCACGAAGGGTTTAGTGAAATTTGGGTGCTGAAGTATGGGGTCATTCATTAATACAAGGTGGCGCAAAAGTCATCATCCTATCGGAAGAAGCTATAATTTTTGCAAATGGCGGCAAATGTAAATTCTACTTTGACATTTGTGAAGTTAACTGATACAGAAAAAACTTAAGACACCAATTAACATAATTCAAAAGCAGAACCAAAGTTTTTCATTCATATAAAAAATTACAACGAAAGAACATCGGGTGACAACTTTTGCGCCACCTGACAACTTTTGCGCCACCTTGTAGACTC
This sequence comes from Portevinia maculata, assembly GCA_949715645.1. NCBI lineage: Eukaryota > Metazoa > Arthropoda > Insecta > Diptera > Syrphidae > Portevinia > Portevinia maculata. The sequence continues at coordinate 64,209,058 of OX454528.1, read as the reverse complement.
TTACACGTCTCGAAGGCTTCGATATATTGGTTGTCTATTGTGATGGATGCATCTTTTTTTAGACAATTAGTCATAGGTTTTGTTAGTTTGGCAAGATCCTTTATGAACTTCCGGTAGTAGCCGACTAGTCCTAGGAATGCTTTGATTTCTGTGCGTGTTTTAGGTAAGGGGAAGCTTTTTATTGCCTGAATTTTCGCCGGATTGGGTTTGATGCCCTGGGGTGTGTTAATATGTCCTAGGAATGCGATTTCTCGTTGTAGGAATTCGCATTTTTCCATTTGGATTTTGAAATTTGCTTCTCGTAGTTAGCTGAAAACCAGTTGAATGCTTTCGAGGTGTTCTTGCAGGGATGTGGAATAAATGATTAGACGAGACAAACTTTACCTACTAGTTCCTTTAGGACATTATCCATTACACGCTGGAAGGTAGAGGGGGCGTTTTTTAGTCCGAAGGGCATTCTCAGATATTCGAAGTGTAACCCTTCTACGGTAAATGCGGTTTTTGGGATATGGTTGGGGTCCATTTCGATCTGGTGGAATCCGCTTGCCAGATCGAGGGTAGTGAAGTATACACATCTTCCTAATTTATCTAATATCTCGTTGATATTAGGAATTGGGTACCTTTCGGAGATGGTTTTTTCGTTGACCTTCCTATAGTCGATGACTAATCTGTTTGCCGCTGGCGTCCATTTTCTTTGGGGCGATCCAGACAGGTGAACTCCAAGGTGAGTAGCTCTGTTGGATTATGCCCTGTTCTAGCATTTTGGAAATTTGGTTTTGGGGTTCCTGCTTGTGCACGTAAAGGTATCTATATGACTTCGTATAAACGGGTACATCGTCGGTTGTACTAATTTTATGTTTTACTTGGTTGGTAAAGGTTAGTTGTTCCCCTTCGATATACATGATGTCGCTGTATTTTTTGCATACCCTTAGGAGTTGTTCCCGTTCTTCGGGGTTTAGGTGGTTAGTACGGAGTAAATGGGCAACGTTCTTCTTGGTTCGGTCATTCTTATTCGTTTCCTCGTATAAGTTGTTCAATTCGAGGAATTCTTCAATGTTGTATTCGTTTGTATGTAATGCCTCTTCTATGAATACATATTCGTCGTGGTTTGAGTGGTTGGTGATTTCTACTGTGATGTATCCGTTAACTGCTCTGTAGATTCCTTGTGTTATGAAGACATTTGGTTTTATTTCTAGTGTGTTTATGAATATATCTCCATTTGTTCTATCTACAGGGAGTTTCGTGAGAATTTTGGAATAACCAGGGATTGTTTTTGGTCTAGTGGAGTTGTTTAGTTTGAGATTGATAATGGTATTAGAATCTTTTGTGATAAGCACTTTGTTCTCGAGGTCGATTTTTGCATTAATTTGTAAAAGTGCGTCTAGCCCAAGAAGACCGTCGAAGAAATTATGGAACTTGAAAATTAGGAATTTGAAAATACCTTTCTGGTTAAATTCTTTGAATATTGGGATATTTGTTTGTGTCTTGAGTTGGTACTTCTTGAAGACAGTTGTAATTGTCACTGGTTCACAGGTGAGTAATTCCTCATGAGGTACATATTCGGGCTTAATGAATGAAGTTGATGCACCAGTGTCTAGGAGGAATCTCAGTGGTCTTCCGAAAGGGGAAGAAATGTTAATGAAGGGTAATGTTGTTGGGTGGGTTACGGGGTCTATGTAGCCCGTTGGCTCGTTGAGGCTACATTGGAAAAATTTCCGTCTTCTTCAATATTAGTGGGGTCAGAGTCAAAATGTTGGTCTGCTTGGCGAGAGGGGGTACTGTATGGTTCGTTGGGAACCGATCTCTGGGAGAAATGATCTCTACCTAGGTATGTTGCTTCTTGTAGGTTGAAGTTGGGATTTCGTGTTTGTTGGCTAGGGCTCTGTTTGATTCTAGGGTACGGGCTGGAGGAAGTTTGTCTGTTCCTAAAGTCGTTTGTTCGGTGATTTGAATTTGAATAGGTTGGGTTTTGTGTTCTAAAATTATTTTCCCTGGGAAACTGGGGTCTGGGGTTTCTAGGCAGATTTGTATTCTGGCGGTAGTAAGGTTGAGAGTAAGTATTTCTTGGTTGGTACAGGTCCCGCTTGTCAAAGGGCCTGTACTCTGTTGGGGTTCTGAATGATGGGGTTTGAGTCATTTCCTGATGGGCTATGTTTTGCTCTTTTAAGCAGTATGCTAATGCGGTGGCCAGCGCGTCTGGTCGCATCGTTCGGATCCTAGAGCCGAGAGGTTCATTGAGCCCGCTTAAGAAAGAGTTCAAGGACATTTCTGCATAAAGTTCCTTTTTAGCTCTGATGATGTTTGGGTCGCGTTCGTGAATTAAAATATTGTTACATAGGGCCGACTGGATTTCTATAGTCTCGCCGTAGAATACTTCGACCGTTAGGTTCCCTTGTTTATATTATGCAAATCTCTGATGAGGGAGGCTTCTGTCCTTTTGTCGGAGTAGTGAAGGATGAGGGTTTCTTTAATGTTGTCCCAGATCAATGGGGTCCCGTACATATTAAGGACCTCGTTAGCTTGACCCTCAACCTTGTTTCTTATTGCTCTTAGTAGGATCTGGCCATATGGGGTGTAATCTGTACCCCTGATATACAATAAGATTTCCTCAACATTGTTGAGAAATTCGTACAGTGACCGTGGGTTGCCATCGAACTTTGGGAGGTCTTTGATTTTTTTTTTTTTTTTTTATTTTTTTTTATTTTTTTTTATTGAGACATATTAAACAATTACATATTCTTCTTACAACTAATAATTAATTTTTGGCCGACTTAAAGATATGTCTGACTTAAGCTATACTTATTAACAAAAAGATTATTTTAACTTTTTAATCAAAGATTTCATTTATGTAAATTTATAATTTATAAATTTTTTTTAAATTTAATTTTGTAAGTGTACACTTGCTCCCGGTACACATTCTCAACGTTGCTCTTTCAGGCATTCTTAACTTAGGACTAAAACTTAAGACTAAAATATAATAAAACTATGACTACAACTAAGAGGATGACCCCATCTAAAAAGATATCTTTTGAGAGGTAATAATAAAACTATACATAATTACATACAAATGGGGCATAAGTCATAAAAATTCTTAAAGATAAATATAAAATATATCATCTAAAGAATTTCTACAACCATATGCATAGTAAACAAAGGTTTATTTTTTTTTATTTGATTATATTTCAACTCAATATCATCCCCGATAATTCAATGGAGATGCTTTTTCGTAAAAAGCTACGGACATTGTCCCACTTGCATCTGGTCTTAATAATGTCATAGAATTTTCATTAATCAAATTTAATGGAGATAAATAATAGTTTTCATTTAGACTTTGGCTAATATTAGAGTCAATCAAAGATCTAACGAGTGGATTGGGATGAGAACTGATTCGTTCCATCTTTTTAAAGAGAAGTTCAATTTGGTACATCATTAAGGGTGTTATTTTTGTCGATTCGTATAAAAATTTATTGGAGTACCATCTTTTGTCTGGTTTTCTAAATTTTCCACAGCAGAATCTTAGCAATTTTCGTTCAAAACTCTCCATTTCCTTGGCTACAATGGGAGATATTGTGAACCAAGTTGAAAAACCGTATGTTAGAATCGGTCTAATCAAAGTCTTGCACATTAGTATCTTTGTTTTTCCTGACAATTGTTTAGAATTAATTAGTGGTTTTAGTGTCATAGATACATATCTTGCCCTATTTAAGATTTTCCTTGCGTGCTTATTAAAAAGAAATCGGTTGTGGAAATTCACACCTAGATACTTGGTTTCACAACGCACTGGTATCTGTCTTCCATTTATTAGTAAAGAAAGGGATTTACTTTCTTTCACCGCTAAGTAATGTCCTTTTCCACTGGCATTTCTAAAACACGTAAGGCCACATTTTGCAGTGTTTATTTTGAGCCTCCACTTTTTAAAATAGTTTTCTACATGTGGAATTCTCTGCTTGATTTTATTAAGAGCAACGCTTGGTCGTACATCAGAAGCTAGTATAGTGGTGTCATCAGCATAGTGAATAGATCCTGGTTCTTCTGAAATTGGGTCTGAAAGAGGGAAGTCCTGGAGATAGATGTTAAATAAGGATGGGCCCAAGATTGATCCTTGCGGAACACCTGAAGACACGGGAAAAAAATCAGAATTCTCGGATCCAATGAAAATTCAAGTGCTCCTATCACTCAAAAAGCTGATTATCAGCTTTATGAGCCAATCAGGGGAGGTCTTTGATGGCATCAGGAATTCTAAGCGAATTGTAAATGTCTGTATGGTTAATAGGAGGTTGGTTTGAGTTAGAGTTTGTGGGCGGGTTTTGTGGGCCCGAAATGTTAAGGTGTTCGGTATTCATGAGGTCTGAGAGGGAACCGGAGGAAGTTGAACTGAATGAATCGTTTCCTTCGGGTAGTTCGGTAAGAGACGTTAAACTTCTGTGTATATTTCTTCGGATATTTCTGAGGTTATATGGGAAGCTTTTTGTTTGTTTTTCTTTGGGTTGCTTAGTCATCTAGTTTCCTTACTTCGTATAAATTTATTTGACACAGTGTACTTATTATATTTGCTTAGATATTGAATAATAAAATTTTCGTAATTGTTGTACAATATAGATATGATAAAAAAAATTTGTATTGCATATAAGTGGAATCACAGCAGGAGGATCATCTTATATTGTTTTCCTCTCGTAATTCTTGTTCTGAAGGTTTGTGGTTGTCGTTGGACCTCGTATTTAACTTGGTATCTTTCGAGTGGTCCTTATTGCGAAGTTGCGAAGTTCTTTTATGATAACTTTCTTTTTTTCACTATTGGTGCGCACAATTTTTTTTCCGAGTCAGTGTTTGTAATCACCAATTTATTATTCAGCTTATTATTAATGAGCGAATATTTCCGAATCGCTTTTACACTTTCTGAGTGGATTGCTTATGGTTCGCGGTGATAAAGGGTCGATACCCACGGTTTATTAAATATTCACTTCAGCGTTTCAGGAGATTTAAATTAAAGAAATTAAACCGTCACCGGGACTGCCGACTGCGCCAGTTATGTATTTGTCCGAAGTTAGATTTAAAAAAAAAACAAAGTTCATTTACGATATGACAATATTTATTTAATGCAAGTTTACGTAATGACAATATTTATGCAACAAGTTTATGTTATGACAATTTATTCAAGTACCGCTCGGTTTCAAGTCTAAGATCGAAGTGAAGTACAATGGATTAATAATAATTTAAAATAACTATGTTGCCCAGGTGAATTCCAAGAACTTGGGAAGTGCAGTAGACGCTAACTCATCAAGTTCTTGTCATCCAAGCAATAACAGTGAAAGGGAAATGCTTAAATTAACAAAGTATCATTTTATAAAGGTGAATGTTCTGCTGACTGGGTGATATCGGGTGGCTTGTGTTGATGTACCGGATGTTATAGGTGAACGTACTGCTGACTGGGTGGTATTGGGTGGCTTGTGTTAGAGGGGGATCAGGGTGTAGGTGACGTAACTCGCGCTTGTCCATACGTGTCCCAACCAACGATGAAATGCTTGGTGCCTCATCGAGCATGCTCGACGGCACAATGTAGGTAAAGCCGCCTTGGAATGTTGCAAGTAAATTTGAAGGACATCCAGTGATTAGCAAGTCATGAAAGTAATTAGAAGTGGAAGTATTATATCCCCTCTTTTCTGGCCCACCTCACTCTCGCGCCCAGTGAGGAAAGAATGTCAGTAAGAGTCTTCCCAAGCATCGCCGTCGAATCGTCATCAATGCCAAAAGTATACATACAGCAATCATTCAATTTGTTGAAGTGATATACCTTCCACTTATCGGAAGATAAACCCGGGCTTTGACCCTTGAGAAGGTCGATAATGACTTTTGTCTCCAGATCAATCTCCCGTACAAACCCCTTCGTCTTGGTGAATCACACAAGGTCTCTCCCGTCATGCTTAGTGAAAATCCGAGCAAGACCAGCTCACACCCACGCAGTGTATTTCCTCAGGTTTCTATGAAATATTGTATAGAGCTTTTAAGGTTCTCTTTAAAAAAATTGCTTTGGAAATGAGGGTCGTTTTTCACAACGTATGCAAACAAGTTCTATCAATTCGCCCATACAAAGGTTTTTTTTTTTACAATGTATAGTGATTTTTTAAGTGCTCTTATAATATAATAGCTACACCGCACGGGCGTTTTGCCAGATCAGCAAGGGGAGAAATATGTTTTGCATCGCTTAAGGAAGCCTAGATATTGACTCCGTTCTTGGCGACATCAACTGTGTGGTCATTCCAACGACGGTCGTCATTAACAAACATACCGAGAATGGAAAGTTCGTTCGGTTTCAGTGATTCAAGTGCTTTCAATAGATAATGGCAACTTGAATTCAACGATCCGAGCGGTAATTTCTAGTACACTGAAGAAGAGTTTCATCGACTCCAAATGCATGCATTTTCGACAAAAGTGCTTGATGCCAAACTCTGTCAAATGAATTTGAAATATCAAGCGCAACGATCTTACTTTTACCACCATGGTGAAGATATTGATTTAACTTTTGATTTGGTTAGACCTGTTGCTGCGAAAATCATAATTTAAAATGTTTTCGGGTTTCAAGATTTTTCATAAGCTAACGGTTTATCAGCTTCTCCAGTTGTGCCATTGAGGATTTTACACGCTTGAGAAAGACAGAGATAAAGCACAATGTGTGAGCGTTGAACTAACTGCAAAGTGAGTAGCAATCAGATTGGCTTAATCTTAGAGCTACAAGTTGGAATGTCATTGTGAATGAGTGTCGGGAAAGATGACGAGGCCGAATCCTTGATGTTTTCAACATACGACCAAATATTTATATTACCCGTGGGACTTTGAAGTAATTTTGTCTTCAGCTTTAAGTCGTAAAAGAATTTATTACGACTAATGAGGGCACTGCAGGCATTTCTGGCTTAGAACTTGTTTCGGTTTTGCTCGGATGGATAGCCTATTAGAAGCTCGAGTCAGACCAAGCATGTACCTTGGGTTTTGGTATAATGCTATCCTGTTCCAAGTGAATTATGTTTGTTATCATATCATCAGCAGCATCCACGTTGAGAAAGTGAAAGAAAGCGACCAGTTAAAACAATTCAAGATACCGTTACGTTTTCCCAATTGGCTTTATCGTAGGGTCATACGGTTCTTTAAGTAATTTTCTCTTTAAGTATGTAATCGGATTACGAAAAATTCGCTGATATTCTTCAATGGGCTGACATACTTATAGAGGATATAATTCGTTTGTTAATAGTTATTTACGGTGAGTACAGTGTTTTGGCGGTTTGACTGCGAATGTCCGGTATTCGTGTCAGCTCATTTAGAAGCTAGGTCAAATTATTTACTTCAGCGAAGATCTCGACGTACCTTCCTTCGGGTATTGTCTCACCGTAATGCCGAAGCCAATTGAAATCGTGTCAGTACGAGCACAAAGGGTCACAATTCTAATAACGGAGTCGGATAGCGCATGATAAAACTCATTATAAGGTGGGTTTCGTTCTGGACTTGGGCTTCCATAAATAAGGCTGTATTGAATTGATTGGCATTGATTATCATGAAATATTACTGCACCTACCGCATTCTTTGAAGCATCCACTTATAATGTGATGTTTGTTTTTGTCATTATAAATTAAGACAGAAGTTGTGCATATGAGATTCTTTAAATTTTTAAATTCTTCCTCATGTCCTTCAGACCAGTACCATTCCATATAGCGTCTTAATAACTCTCTTAAGTTTGAAGTTTTAATGGACAGATCTTTTATAAAGAAGACAAATAGTCGACCATGCCTAAGAATCTTTGCAGCTCTACAACACTATTTGGGCAGGGTAGTGCACATATTGCTTCAAGCTGAGACGGATCCGCATGCATCCCAATGTTACTAAATATGGGACCAATAAATTTTATTTCTTTTTACAAATTTTGGATTTTACTTTATTTAATTTTAAACCAACTTCTCGAGCTCTACTTAAAATTATTCTAAAATTTTATTGTGCTCTTCTTTACTGTTCGATATGTTGATAATCGATATCTACCAAATGGTGTAATAAAAGTGCATAATTAGGATGACTCATCGTCTAAAGGAACCATCCAAAAACCTGAATTAGCATCGGAAGAATTAAAAAATGTTACTCCTGTTGAACGAGATTGACATTCATCAACACTAGTAAATTGGAAATGTGGACCTAACATTGACTTATTAAGTTGTCTTGGATCTAAACAGATGCGCTTTGGACCGCTATGTTTTCTTACAATAACAATTGAACTAACCAAGGGGTTTTGTTTCTCTATACGACTAATAACCTGCAGTAATTCAATGCTCTCCAACTCGACTTTTAATTCGTTTCTTAATTTAAATTGTATTTTGCGTGGGCTTTCAACAACTGGAAAACCTGATGGGTCTATCCTATGGCTGCATTTATTTTTTTAGACACCCTAATCCTTCAAATACATATTGATATTTCTTTAAAATTACATTGGAGTCGCATGCACTAAATTATTACTTAACTATGTACCCATCTTAATCAAATTCAATTTTAAGCACGTACTAAGACCCGGAAGGGACTTGCATGCGATCGAGATGATTCAAAAACTGATCTGAAACGATTGTTGTTTGCGAAAATTGATGGTGCGCTCTCCAAGTAAAGGCAGTGGTTCTCCGCTAACAATGAATAACTTAATCAGAGTTTTTTTTATATATATTTTATTGTAGCTGAATTTATATAATTTTTTTTCGTATTTCTAGACTGCACAATTTACAGAGAAATATTATTATCTACCTTACTACTGAAAAAATTATAACATTTATACAATAATGTTATCACATATTCAAAAAAATTTTAAAAGGAAAAGCTACATGAAAAAAACCTTCATTTAATTATAAATTATTTGTGTGATCACAAATAAAGATGTTGTTTACATAATCGATTTAATAAATATTAACGCAAATAAATAAATAAATAAGAAGATAAATAAATAAACAAGTAAATTAACATAATCGATTAAATAAATACTAACGCAAATAAAAACATAGGGGCGGGCTACAGTCCGCTTGGGCGAACTGTTGGATACCCTATTCTTATTCCTATATCTCATAAGTGGGCGTGACAAAAATTTAAAGGATTTTATCGAAAAAACTAAGCTTTTGTAAATAAAAACGCTCCCTAGCTCAAACTTTGGTTTTTCAATAAAATTGTTTTATTTAATTGTGGGCGTGTCAGTAGGCGGATTTTAAAAAAATTTAAGTATGAGCATAAAGGGCACCTAGAGAGTATATACTATAAATTTCAGCTCCCTAGCTCAAACTTTGAACTTTCAAAAATAAAAAAAAAATAATTGTGGGCGTGTCAGTAGGCGGATTTTGAAAATATTTACACATGAGCATAAAGGGCCCCTAGAGAGTATATATTAAAAATTTCAGATCCCTAGCTCAAATTTTGGTTTTTCAAAAAAAATATTTTATTTAATTGTGGGCGTGTCAGTGGGCGGATTTTGAAAATTTTATGTCCCAAGCAGTTTTATGGGCCAAAGATCATATATAAAAAATTTCAGCTTTCTAGCTCAAAATTAAATTTTTCCCAAAATTTGTTTTATTTAATTGTGGGCGTGTCAGTGGGCGGATTTTGAAAATTTTATGTCCCAATCAGTTTTATTGGCCATAGATCATATATAAAAAATTTCAGCTCTCTAGCTCAAAATTCGATTTTTTCCAAAATTTTGTTTTTTTGAGTTTGTGGGCGTGTCTGTGGGCGGATTTCAAAAATTCTTAAACTTGATTATTTCGGGACCCTAGAGAGTATATGGTTAAAATTTCAGCTCTCTAGGTCCAGTTTAAAGGCCTAATTTTTGCCGACGGACGGACGGACGGACGGACGGACGGACGGACGGACGGACGGACGGACGGACGGACGGACATGGCTAGATCGACATTACTATCGATGCTGATCATAAATATAGTAACTTTTAGGGGTCTACGGGCAATATTAAGGTATGTTACAAACTATGCGTCAAAATTAATATACCCCTAGAATAGGGTATAAAAATGAGTTTGCTTTAGACCACACGACTGAAGTAAAACTTCTTTCGCTCCATCTATATGTATGTATATATATATATCAATATATATAAATTAATAATAAAATAAAAATTAATATTTTTGAATAGATTTTGTATTTTTATTCATTATTTTCATCAGTAATTACTGTGGTTGATTGTAAGACCGAGACATAAGATACATATGTTTTCAAATGAAAATGAGTTCTTTTTCAATGTGGAACAGTTTTGCAATAGATAAACTCGTCAAATAAATATATGTCTTGTGCATTTCGGTAATTATTCATTTGTAGTACCAAGAGTAGTCCATCTTCGGACGCGAAATTAATATTGAAATCCCCTGCTGAAATTAGTGGCAACATATGATAGTTTTCTCCTAATTCTTCAGAGCTTACTAGACCGTAAATCATAAGTCTGTTATATAAAAACTTTATAATATTATTAACTGTGTTATTGGGCGAAATATAAACAACTACCATTATGTTTGTTTAATTCGAGGGCCATCTGTACGAAAAAAGACGAACTAATGAACTGCGATTCATTGACGCAATGACTTTAGTCACTTTCTGTAAATTCCATCAGTCGGCAAATGTTTTAGTTATAGCTTTCTCCTTTGTTTGGATAGATGATAAGAACTTAGTATTGCCCTCTATTGAGGAGATTCAAGGGTGCTTACCCATTCCACGAACCTTTCCGCCGACTAAATTTTATGGGTTGTAACAAAAGAGTGTATGATACGAAACGTAACTCTCTCTCTTTCTATCTTCAATAACTTATATTTCCCTCTTAATTTCCGTTTTGCCGGAAGTGTAGGTTTGTCTACACTTCCGTTTTGCCGGAAGTGTATGTTTGTCTACACTTCCGTGACGCATTCACCAGCTTACTCCCCAAGTCAAGCGTGCGTAAAGAAGTTTTACTTCAATAAATAAATAAGAAGATAAATAAATAAATAAATAAAAAAGAAGATAAATAAACAAGTAAATTAAAAATTAACAAATAAAATCTATGAACATCAAAATAATATATATATCATAGTAATGTATATAAATAAAACACAACACCTTAACCCTCCGTTTAGCGGTGAGACAAAAGGCGGAAAGTTATACTTTGTGGTCTGACAGACCACATAATCCATTTTCCAGTTGTGGTGCCATGAAAATGCGATATGGCCTATCCTTTATATAGACAATAGAACATTATGTTATAATATGCGTATGTATGTGCAGATTACCTCTATTAAAAAGACAACAAGAACCAACAATTTTTTTTTGTAATTTGTTTTAACCATTTACAAAAAGATATCGTTGTTTTATAAGTTGATTAAAAACACATAATGTATATCTACTATTTACGAGCATATTTATAAAATTACTGACATATCTTTTTTGCGTGCGAGTTGCAAATCGGGACTTTGCATCTAAGGCAATGGAACGAGTTTTTCTGTTTTTTTTTTTTTATCTTGTTCGTAGCACATACGACAAACAAAAGGAGCAAACATAGGCTCATTATCGTTATCGTTAGATCGATTTAGTGACATCGTTGCTTTATATATTGGATGATTATATTGTGCCCAAAGTGACTTTACCTGCTGATTTGTGGCATGGAAAGCTCCGCTAAACAAGAGCAAACCAATGAATGCATAGCATTCAGCTTCCTTCAGTGGCTCCCTGTTTCTAATATTCTCTGGGTGACCAGTATTCCACTTTTCGGTAACCAGATGGGTTTGCGATTTGTTTTTCGCACAATAATATCTACAATTTGTGGCGTTATGATTTTTTTTTGAAAATGGAAGCAGGATTCGGAAACATAAATTCTCTTAGACCATGCTTAGCGATTTCCGTACGATTATGAAGTCTAGCACGTCCACTTGCCACCGGTGGTGTGGTTAGCCAAACTTTACCGTCCTCGGAATGAAAGTATTCGGCAACTGCAGCAGAGGGTACAGCTGGCCAAGTAGATTGTTCCCCTTCTGGAAAGATTGCAATACGAACCTCTTTAACTTGCTCCTCGTTGTCGCTTTCTTCCTCCATATGAACTTCAAGCTCAGCATGTTCTTCAGGCTTTACAATTCTGTTTTATTTTCTTTTGACTTAAAAAGGAAAAGATCACCGAAACGCGCTTAATTCAAATTTAATACCATTCGAGGTTACTTAGTTCAAAATTTCCGTTTATAATTTGATAATTCTTATTTAACAATTTAAAATTTTGTAAAAAAATTGTAAGTCGGCGATATGACGCAACAAACTATATGGTATCAAAACTAGTTTTAAGACCTGTAATAAGTTATCTATAATGTATTTCAGGCTTAGACAATGTTTTGAACATAAGCAACACTTCAGGCATACCGAACCTACTCAAAAGCCGCCTACCTAGTTACACCACAATAATTAGCCAGCACATGCCTACAGCTGGAGAAGTCTGCCAGCAATAATATTTGTCTGGTATTCTCAGTGGCGGACTAAGCTCGTCAGAGGCCCGGGGCAGCAAAGCTGAATGAGGCCTCCCAGCTTTAAAAAAAAGTGGTTTTACAAGTTTTTATTCAGTTCACATTAATTTGTATGGATAAATAAGTGCTTATATTTATTTCGTTAAAATCTGGCAAGTGAAATTTAAATTCGAGTTAAATTATTTAGGCTAAATAAACATATCGCACATGTAGTACAAAAGTGTCACAACTCAAAAATCTTCGTTTTTCAATAGAGTCGAAAAACCATTTTACGACGAAAGAAACTGTAAATTTACTATTTAATCAATATTTATAGGGGGAAATACACTAATAACCAACTTTACATAACAACCAGTCTAAAAGAATTACTTTTACAATGGAAATTCACGTTTTTTGAGTTATGACATTTTTCGTTAAAAAACAATGTATTATTTTGAGTTCAACCACTTTAGTAAATTTGTTTTTGAGTTGTGACGATTGTTATGTATTTATTTCTAAATAGTTAAATTAAGTTTTTTTCATGACTATCTTAAACCAAAATGAAGAAAAATGATCAGTACTACTCGTATATTCAGGGCCCCTGTTCTGTAACTTATCACTCTCGAAAACTATGTGAAAAACGATGGATTCGAAATAAATTTCCAAATTTCCTTTGGTTTTGTTCCTGTTCTGTTGGTTTTGTCTTCCTCAGAATCAACAGAACTTTCGGTGCTGTCAAGAGAACTGGTAGAAGAATTGTTTTGAAAATGAGGATCTGCGTATGAATCGTCAAAATCGCTTTCATTACTATGTACATATTGTAACTGTGTAATTTTTCTGTTTGGCCTTAATAAGACGAATTTGTGTTGGGACTTCTGGGTTTTGCGAAATTTTATAGAAATTGTTTAGAGCATTTTTTGATGTGGTTGGCATTTCATCGAAATCTTGAGTTGTCGCGTTCACATTGTCATTGTTAAGAATTTCGGAAGTTCTACTTTCCGAAATTTGGATTGATGTTTCGTTTGTGAAGCTTGCTTTATTATAAAGGATCAAATCGTTAAAATTCCTTGTTTCAGGAGTAATCAAGGGTGTGAAAAGCTAAGAACATCTTCAGGGGTCCTCAAACTAATAAAGTCTGTTTGCTCGTTTTGAGGCGAATCGAAAAAGGTTGAAAAATTTGTTACTGGATGTTCTTTTTTGGTTGCTAACTGCACCATCAATCTTGAGCGACTCCTCGAATTCATTATAAATACCTACTAAAAAATAGCACCGGTTAAAAAAAGTAAAACTGAAGAACAAAACTACGTTTTCTAAAGGTTCAAGTTACAATAAGACCGAATCTGGACTCAGAATCGTTCGATCACAACAGGAATTTTAAATTATTCTCATGAGAAAATCATAAAAAAATGTTATTTGAAACTAGCTCAGTTATAAAAGAGTTTATATTCAGCGATAGAAAACGTTTATTTTCAGATTTTTATACGAAAAAATATCGAAAACGTAAAGTGATAGAAAATTTCTGAATGCAGATTTTAGGTCAGCATGGCAAAATGATAGCTTTTTTTATCTAGTGTAGGTACTTTATTCATCTAAAGTGTCATAGCTCGAAAAAACATGAAAAAATGCATGAATAAGGGCTTCGTTTCGATTTTAAGTATTTGTAAAGTATCTGCCATAACAAGCAAAAGATTTTATAAGAAATTGAAAGAATTTGATATTAAATTGCTCTTTAAAAACATAAAACTTTATTTAAACAAAAAAACTGAATTAACTCTAAATTACAACTTTTCATTTTTCTAAAGTGTAGTAACTCTAATAAATACAAATGGTTTCAACTTACCTCAAACAACTTAAACGTCACAACTCAAATTCGAACAAATACTTTTTCTCATATAAAGCAGCAAAAGTGTGCTAACTCAAAATAAAACCCTTCATTAATTTAAATAAAATGACTCAAATTAAGACACTTTTAATATTTATTGAACAACTGTTCCGCAGCAGAATCACGACACAACTAAAATTATGCCATTTTTGACAAAGCATCTTTGATTTAATTTTAAACATCTAAAACGACATTTTACCTTCTGGAGAAAAAAATTTTCAAATTTGGTCAATGGCAACTAGACAGACAGGTCCGGGATAATTTCAAATACTTTTTTGTATTTAAAACTAAAAAATGTGTTTTTTTTAGTTGTGACACTTTTTTAATACATGCGCGATATATATCTACTTACAATATGGAATGGATATGGGTGAGGAAAATAAAATACGAATCGATCGACAAAAAAATAAATCAAAGAAAGCTTTTTAATGTGTAAACATTTTTGCTCTCGTTGATGTGTAAATATATTTTTTCTCGGTAGGGGCTAGGTGGAAATATCTAGCGTTACCATCATCGTCAGATTTCGTCATCGTCAGATTTTCCTGTTAATTTTCATTACCACGTGAGTTAATCGCTGCTCGACAGATCACCGCAATTAAACGACGTTTGGCGCTGTTAGTACGTAGATGGATGACCGTTTGAGAACAACCGCGTGTCGTTGTTTTTTTTTTTATTTATTATATGTATGTTCAATTTTAGAGATTATTATGTCCTTACGAAACACCGGAAAGATGTGTGGAAGTAGATTTGTTTTGAATAATTGAGGTTGTATAGCTTGTAGTTTGTTGTACATCAGTTGAAGGTAAGAGGAAAAATATCGATTTGTACTTCGGTAACCGATGGCCGATTTAAGAATGTCACTTAAACGAGAATCAATGCTATATTTTCCCGGTACATCGACACACTTGAGTCGATGATGTACGTCTCCTACTTCAGCTTTCACAAACCAATTATTTGTGCGGTCAAACATTAAATATATTTTGTCGTTGACATTAAATATATATCATGGTTTTATTTTAATACAATACCCAAACCCCTTGTTTATCAAAACCACAACCTCTGTGATATTTCCACATGCAACACTGACGAGCCTACATGTTTACACATCATGTATATGTGTTATGTATATGTGTTTTCGTGCCTTCAATTTATTGAACTCCTCAATAACTTCTGTGAAATCGATTTCTTTGGAAATTTTTCTTTCTATTGAAAGCACGGCTAGATTAACCGGTCGCTCTTGATCCATTGTAGATCAAAAATAATTTTTAATTAGTTTATGTTTCGAAAAACTCCTCTCGCATGATGCAACCGAGATGCAAATGGTCAAGAAGTATTGAAGTATGAGCGATATACAGGGTAACGATTCACTGAAGTCCCATTTTATTATAAACTAGTATCCGCCCGCAACTTCGTTTGCTTAGAATTCGAATCATATATTATTAAATCATATTGAAAATAAAATAAAATAAAATTATATTGAATCATGTATCATTAAATTTATTGGGTTTGAGCTTCTCTGTAAATGATATTTAATGTTGTTTTATTTTGTGGCGGCAAAATAAATTGATTATTAGCAGATCCAACTCGTGATAGGCCCACATACAGATGGCCATGAGTAAAACATTCCTTTCGTAGGTCGATCCCTACTAAATCGAAGGTTTGACCTTGGGACTTGTTAATAGTCAACGCGAAAGATATTTTCACCGGAAATTGAAACCGTTTAAACGGGATTGTCTGATCAGTTGGCATCATCGGTATCCTCGGAATATGAGCAAGGTGCCCGGCTGCTGGGCTGGTAATAATGATCGCTACAATTAAATTGTCCTTTAATTCTTTAATAAGCAGTTTTGTTCCATTGTACATAATCGGAGGGCTTAAATTTCTCAAAAGCATGATTGGAATTCCGATTTTTAACATCAATTCGTGTGGTGGCAGTCCAGAAGGATCCAGTGAATTTAAAAATTCATGTGGATAATGAACTGCGTCTTCGATGTTCGTGACGGTGTCGATCGATCTGTAGTCCATTAAGGGGACGATATCTGATCGCGTACAAAAGTAATCCCGCCCATGAGAGCAGAGGAGTTTCTAAGATCTTTTAAGGTTCTGCCCACGGCCACTATATGTGCTCTATGGCTCATGGTGCATTCATCCCACATAATCTATGAGGCGTCTTGTAGTAATTTACCAAGGGGTCCATTTTTGCGGATAGAGCATGTAGATTGTTGCTCAAGATTTACAGATAACGGAAGTATAAAAGTAGAATGACCAGTTTTTCCATCCTTTAGGAGTGTTGACGCCCCAACATGGGTCATCGCCCTTAAGGCCAACGACATACATTTCTTTATTTAATTGTTCATTTATTCACATTGCAGTCGCCACAGCTTATCCACCCTCTGTGGGTAAGTTGTGCTGACTCCATACATTCCAATCCATTTGTACGATCACTGCCAATCATCCACCGGCGACACTCAATCCCCGCGGTTGCTGATTAATTTTATCCTAACATAACACGCGCTTATCGTCTGTCGTTACCGCTCGACGGTGATTTCATTAGCTGCGCGAATTGCAATGGGAATTTGCACTTTGAGTGTAGCTCTGTCTCACAAAATTCCTACAGGAAAATGTGTTCGCAAGTAAAAAAAAACTGGACATGTACTTCGTGCAGAGGGAAAAAGAAAGCGCCACTAGATGATAATACGCAAGTGGTAAAGGGGTCAAGGCCAGCAGAATCTCCAAACGCAATTTCTGCCTCCGTTGCTCAACCAGATAACAGCTCAGTTAGCAAAGAACTTAAAGAGATAAAGGCATTATTAAAGGAGTATGCTAAGTCTGTGGAATTCACAACCACTAAATATGATGAAATCAACATTTTACTCTCAAAAAACAACACGTTGTTACAAACATTAATGAAAGAAATAGAGAAATACAAAAAACAAATCGAAACAAAGGATACGCAAATTACATATTTACAAACACAGGTTAATGTTCTTTGTTATGCTCAGAGCAGTATAGACGTCTTATTTTTGTCCGGTAGCAGCTAACCTCTAACCGCAACAAACTATCAAGTTGAAAGTGCGCGCAAAGTACAGATAACACACACATCTTAGTTTCTAAAGTAATTTCATTGTTGGCGTTCATACCTATCGCTTGCTTAAAAAAACCGTAAACTGTGATACATTAACACCACCACCATGCCATCAGACCCACCAAGTACCCGCTCGATCTCGAAATTATCGCAAAATAAAACTGCAACGTCCTCCCAAGTAAGTTCCCCTTCCTTGAAACGAACTGACACCAACTCTACAATCATCACAATTGATATACTGGAGAGCCGCCTTGATAAATTCTGTAATTTCATCAAAGCAACAATAAAAGAAGAATGCAATAAAATAAGCAACGGCCTTCAACTCAAAATCGATGAAATGGAAAAAAAGTGGGAAGAACGCTTTTCATCAGTCAATGCGGCGGTAGAAAGCATCACAAAGAGAATTGAGGACATTGAAGCTGTTTCTAAGTCATCATCAGTGGAAACCACATCTGAGAACAAAGAAATGCTTGCCCTCCAACAACAAATTAACAACCTTGAGCGTAAGCATACAGCCTGTGATGCCGTGCTTTTTGGCATTCCGAGTTCACCTGAAGAAAATTTATCTTTCATCTTCAATCGTTTATGCCACACTATTGATTGCAAACCGCCAACACTTAGAAATGCATTCCGTGTAAAAAAATACAAGCCATTGAACAACGATTCGCCATCGCCATCACCGATCATACTTAAGTTTGGTAACCCGCAAGAGCGAAACTTTGTACTGAAGTCAGCTGCTCTCTACCGAAAAAGTCAACACAGAGAGTTGAACCTTACTGACGTCGGCATGGATTCGCCACACAAATGCTTTATCAACGAAAGCCTTACACAGAGAGTTCGCCTGCTTTTACGTACCGCTACTCAGATGAAGAGAAAACGACAACTTTTCGCTGTATTCACGAAATTTGGCTCTTTGTTCATAAGAAAAACTCCAAACGGGAAGAGCTTTCCCATCGAAAGCTCCAACGATCTCCGCGCTGCTGCTGCCGACACACAACATGAAGAAGACACCGACATCGACAGAATTTAGTTTTCAATTAATTTTTTATTATTATTATTTTATTACTCAATAATTTCCTTAACTTATTAAATTTTTGTAGGTATTTATAAATGTTCTCTTCTATTTTTCTTTCCTTCCTTCTTCTAATGCTTGCTATCTACTTTCAATTTTCTTTTTGTTTGCTGGATGAGGATGTGTGTTTAATAGATTGTGGTGCTGTTTGCGGTAGGTTATTTGAGAATGGTTAACAACAACAGTATTTTAAATCATACTCACGGTGTGAATGCTAGATTAACTTTGTGTCTGTTAAATGTTCTGTCGAGATACAAGAATGGTTTCAATGTTTGTCATATAAACGCTCGCAGTCTAAACCAGTGTAAGCGAGACTACTTTCGCTATTTATTTACAAATTCAAGTATAGATGTCATCTGTGTTAACGAAACTTGGTTTAAAACCAAGTTTGAAAACCTTGTATACGATATTGAGGGTTATGAATTATATCGAAACGACAGAGTAACCTCTACAACGGGCGGAGGAGTGGCAATTTATTGCAAATCGTCTTTAAAATGTGAGGTGTTAGTAAAATCTTTCGACACTGATGTTGAATACATTATTGCTGAGGTTCATGATGGAAATGTTAAATGTTTGGTCTCGTGTTGTTACAACCCTAACCGTAGATTTTCATGTGAACCATTTTTTTCCGCTCTGTCAGAGTTTTCACCCAGATATGTTAATATTATTGTAGTAGGAGATTTTAATGCCAACTTATTAAGTAACGATTCCCGATCGCGCCATTTGGTGGATCATGCCGCTTCGAGTGGTCTTTATGTTGTAAACATGTCCTATCCAACTTGTTTTCGTACAGATGCACCACCGAGTCTTCTTGATGTTTGTCTTGTTTCAGATCAATCAGCAGTTCTTCTATTTGATCAAATCTGCCTGGGTGGTGTCTCTGACCATGATATGTTGCTTTGCACATACGATATTAATTTTTCTCATATCAATAAGTCTACGACCTTTGAATTTAAAGATTTTAAATCTATTGACATCAATGCTCTGCAAGTTGCAGCGCAAACAACAACTCCCTGGTTCCTTTGTAGACAGAGTCCGGATCCAAATGAACAAATTAATCGTTTTCAGTTATGTGTTGCCCACCTCTATGAAGTTTTCGTGCCTGTTAAAACTGTTTTTGTACGCAATAAGACTTTCCCATGGTTTACTGGGGATGTTTTAAATGCCCTAAAAATCAGGAATAAGCATTACAGCAAATGGAAGCGAAATCGTTCTTCTTTAAATTGGGTCGCTTACAAAAACTCTCGTAATACAGCATTGTGCGTGATTCGAAACGCAATTACTATTCCTCTAAACTCAGTTCGTCCTTGCCCCTAAAGGAACTGTGGAAGAACCTTCGGCAAATTGGTGTAAGCAAAAGAGGGAATGATAACTGTTCGTTAAATCCAAATGAGCTAAATGCACATTTTGTTGACAATGCAATGGCTGGTGGTATGTTCGATTTTCCACCGAACACTTCTACACCAGTGCAAAGACAAGCCGACTTTGAGGTAACAACTGAGACTGATGTCTATTCAATAATTGCCTCCATTAAGTCAAATGCAATCGGTGAAGATGGTATACCAGTCAGATTTCTAAAAATAATTTTACCCAGTATTGTAAGCCATATAACCCACATAATCAATTCGTGTATTATGACATCTACCTTTCCCCAGGCTTGGAAACATGCACGGGTTATTCCGATTGCCAAAAAATCTAACGCAAGTTCTGTTAACGACTTTAGGCCAATAAGCATCCTCCCATGCCTATCAAAAGTATTTGAGAGAGTCTTATCCCGCCAGATCAAATGCCACCTATCCTTCAACTCTCTTTTGACTTCTTCTCAGTCAGGCTTTCGTGAAGGGCATAGTTGCCAGTCGGCAATGGTGAAGATTTTGGATGATGTAAGGCATGAATATGACAGAGGGCTCGTGACATTATTATGCTTTCTCGATTTTTCGAAAGCTTTTGACAAAGTGAATCACAAAATTCTTTTATGGAAGCTTAAACACTTTTTCGGGTTTAGCGAAAGAGCTGTTAAACTTTTGCAAAGCTACTTGTCGAACCGATTTCAAAGGGTCGTTGTTGGTGGAAGGATCTCGTCTGTGTTGCCCTTATTTCAAGGTGTTCCTCAAGGTTCTATCCTTGGACCGATTTTATTTTCCATGTTTGTCAACGATTTGCCATTGATATGTGTGCACACTCGTACGCATATGTACGCAGATGATGTTCAATTGTACATGTCTATGCCTATGAATCGACTTGACGAATTAGTTTTTTGTTTGAACAGGGATTTGTCAGCGATAAATGACTGGGCAAACAAAAACGGGCTGCTGCTAAATCCTTCCAAGTGTCAGGTTCTACCCATATCAAAAAGCAATTTCGAACTAAGTCTGGTGCCTAATATATGCATATCGGAATCGAATTTGGCGATAGTGGAGTCGGCTACTAGCCTTGGGTTCGTATTAAATCGCAATCTGTCCTGCAACAACCACATAAACTACGTCATTGGTCGTATATATGGTTGCTTGCGTAGACTGTGGTTGACTGCAAACTTCACACCCTTTGAAACTCGACGGAAGCTCGTCCAAGCCCTTATACTTCCCATAATAACGTATGCCGATGTTGTTTTTAGTAGCATGGATTCGTTGTCACGTAATAAGTTACAGGTAGCCTTCAACGATGCGGTTAGATATATTCATGAACTACGCAGATACGATCGCATATCGCTCTATGTGAAAGGTTTTTTGGGTTGCACTTTAGTACAATACATGCAAGCAAGAAATTGTATATTCTTGCACAAACTTATAAAAACAAAAACGCCAAATTATCTGTTTTGCAAGCTTGAGTTTTCTTCTTCTCGCAGAACACTTAACATAAATTTACCAACATTTAAATATCTTAACTCGTCAAGGTTCTTTTTCGTTCACGCCGTGAGGTTATGGAACTCTCTGCCCTTGAATATCAAGGGTATTAGTAATGCCGCAAGCTTCAAAGCTGCAGTATTGATGCATTTTTCTCTTCAGCAGCAATAAAGATTAATGTTTATATTTAACTCCTCTTTCTCTTCCTCTTACTTCTTACTTTTCATCTTTGATAACTTTCTTTTCATTTCTATTCTTTCCTTCTTCTTCTTTTTTTTTTTGCATACTGTAAATACCAATTATATTTTAAAAATGTCATCTTTGCTAATTTTAGTCATCTCTTGAATTGTTTTTATTTTTGAAATATTATATATCTTGTTAATATTATATTTCTTGTTAATTTAAATATAACATGTATTAAATTAAGTTCTTATTTTAACCATCAAGCCTAAGTACTATAAGAGACCTATGTCTTAATGTACAAACCATGTCATTTAATAAATAAACTTTAAACTTTAAACTTTAAATGCACTAGAACAAAAACAGATTGACAAAAATATAGAAATCAAAAACATTCATCCATGCCGAACTCTGATAATGCATTAGACATTATAAAAGCACTAGGTGAGACACTTAACACTGAATAGAGCTGTGTCAATCGTTCAAATTTAATGATCGAATCGTTCAAGTATTGGTTGAAAAAAATGATTCGGTCATTTCAATCAATCATTCAATCAATCAATGACAGATGGGACATGGGAGTATTGTATTCCTCCATTCAATTTCAATACAATCAAAAACCCCAATCATCATTCGTTCAATTTAGTTTCGATAGAGACAGATACATTCGAATGGATTGTAAGAGTGAATACACTCAATAACAACAAACTGCTGATTGTATATATAGACACCAAAACGCCTTTGAATAATTAGGAAATGGAAGCGATATTTTTGTAGAACAAATATGTGTTGGTAAAACGAAATAAGCCGAAATAAATAAAAATATTTTGATATATTAACACATTTATTGGTTCAGTAGATAAGAAATCAGTAATAAAGAAATGAGTTAGTCAGAACAGAACAAAAGTATTGACTCGATGAACGATTGACTTCGGGCATTGTGATTGCAATCACCAATACTTTATTGTGATCGGGTCAAAAAGAACGAATCAATCACGATTGACACAGCTCTAATAATGA